>OZ007497.1:185880094-187080094 GCA_963931805.1 Microdon myrmicae
GACGACGGAGAACAAAAAAAACACAAAGTTTGTTTACTTTGACACCTTGTCAACCAGAAATATAATAATGTCCGCTAGTTGCTGACATGGTTGCGTTCACTGCGAATTCGCTGGACGCATCCAGTGAATCCGCAATAACCCAGTATTTATAAATTATTATGCACAAAACTCATTCCATCACGCAGAAAAATGTACCAGTCATTTTGACTGGTTTGGTATAAGTACCGATTATAATCAAAAACTTTTTGAGTTTGAATATAAATATTAAACTGACCGCCTAATATTATTCAATTATGTATCGCTACAAAAGTCATTGCATCGTTTCAAACAAAAAAAAAAAATTATGCTTAAGTAGGAATTTGAAAATGAAATTATAAAACCAGTCATTTTGACTGGTGTGGTAAATCTAGTCTTAGAGAGTAAAAACTAAATTAATAATTGGAATGTACATAGTTACTGTAATGTATTGCACAAAAAAACAAAACAGCCTTCTCCTTAATAAATTATTGTAAGTAATGAAACCATTCCAAAGTATTTACTGTAAGATCAAAGTAATAGATACATTAAACTCAATAAAACACTCGTTATTTTTAGACACTATTGAATAAATATGTATTTTCGAATAAAACACTCGTCATCTACTTATTGCATCAACCTACCTTTTCTTTTTTTCTTCACGCTCCTTGTCATCGACAGACTTTTTTCTTTTGCTACTACCTAACCGGCAGTCTCTCCTCATTCAGCTCGTCGGCCGGTAAGGTTGTTAAATTTGATTTCTTTTGGGAAGTGCTGCCACATTACTTAACTTTCACTTAATATAGTTTTATTATTCAAAACTGAGCAAAGGTAAATTATACCTAACAAAAAGCAATTTTGCAAATTTATTACGACATTGTCGATTTTTTTGAAGGGTGTAAATTAAGCCAGCAGCACTGAAAAGTATCTCACTCGGTACACTTCCGTGAGGTGGGGAGATGTACTGTCTTACTACGTTACTAAAGTTATGGTATGGTGTGCATTTTCCTCGTTTGCCCATGACCTGGCAATATGGATAACACATGTAATTTCGCCGTGATCAACTCGGAGAGATCCTCTCCGATTGGTCACCACAAAGAGAAACTTCACGTTTCTTTCGAGAACCAAAACTCACTCCTAGCCAAGGGCCGACTCTGCAAGAGTCAACGAGTCGAAGTTCAACCACAAAAGGAGTCGGTCGCGTTCGTACTTGAGCAGAGTGAGCACACACCCGAGTCCTGTTTCATCCCGCAAAGTGTGCTCACGGGTCGAGTGTTAATCAGAGTCTTTGTGTCGTTCGCTTATTATTAATGTCAAAATAAAGTGTTACATAGAACCTTTCGTCCGTTTATATTAATATGAAATTAAGAAAATAAATTGTTACAAAGGACCTTTCACAACTGTTTATGTTAATATTACAATAAAGTATTATAGAGTAGATCAATATATATTTCAGGTCCACGCTTCGTAAAACAGACCTTGATGAGGTGTAAGAGAGAGACAAAGAAGGGAAAAGAAGCAACGAGGTTGAGTAATCATCATCATCATCATCGGTACTACAACCGGGATCCGGTCTTGACCTTATTTAGCAAGTCGTTCCACGGTATCCGGTCCTTATCCCAGGCTTGTTAAATTGTCCATAATAATTTGTTTTTCCGGACAAGGCTATTAGCCTTTCGCCAGGAGGTTGAGTAATAGGAGGTTTGAAAAGGAATGGGCACCGACGGGAGAGGGCAAGGAGAGGGAAAAGGAACGAGAAAAAAAGAAAGAGGGTCGAAAAGACAGGGCGACGAAAACGGAACCAGTTTAACTACATTGTGAGGGATAACGTACGAAGAAGGAGCGAGAAGAGAGAATATTAGCATTAACTATGACAAAAGGCACTCCTCAATAGTATGCTGGTTAGTATACCCGCCTGTCACGCGGGAGACCGGGGTTCGTTTCCCCGTCGGGGAGCCTCTGGCGCAAGACTAATGACCTTGCCCGGAAAAAACAAATCATTATGGAAAATTTAATAAGCCTCAGGACTTGCTAAATAAGGCCAAGACCGGTTCCAGGTTGTAGTGCCGATGATGATGATGATGATGACAAAGGCTACACTATTCTCACAACCCTTTTTTGTAAAGATCAAGATGATTGCGCCCGACAATTCGTCCCCTCTCCCATTACCCTGATTCAATTTGAATAGCCGTGAACATCAGTAAAACAAAATTGTGGCATTGGATTGATGACATCTAAGAATAACATTAAGATAAAGCAAAGAAAATTCCAATCCAAAAGATAATTTGCAATAAAAAAGAAGGCTCTTGATAAAATATGAAGAATTAATTAGGAGTGTTTCATTAAGTGAAGTCGATGTGGCCATATATCGTTTAATAATTATCCAAATCTTATGCAGCATCAATATGAGTGAGATTCAAACTTGATCCAATTAGTGATCTATCAAGCAATGTACGTTCGGAGCTGTATGCTCATGACCCCATTAACATATCCATGGCGTTTTTGCGTCTTTTCTTATACGATTGATTGACTGAGTTTTTGCCAACAGTTTAATTTATCTATCGATATTTTTAGCAAATATCGTATGGACGATTTTTTTGTCTACCATCTGGATAGCACCTCTAATTATTCAAAACCTTCACAACACGATTTAGAAATATAATCAAATTTATTCACACGTTATTATTGCGGGGTTGAATGATTTTATTCAATGATATAACTGCAGGAAGATGGCAATGCCCGACAAACAGCACCACCGATGATCTTGTGTCTCCCTTTGTACTTTGTTTAGGCAGTGAGTAGGGTCTTATAATATATACTCAGGTAGACCAGTTTATCGATAGCGACTAAAGGGGGAGTGGTAGGTGGTGTCCCACCGCCCCTCCGCCCGGTAAAATACTATTAAGTGATGGGCTCCATAAAATGGCCATGAGAATTGCTTGGCCATCTTTCAAAGAGTGGAAGATGGACCAGTCACAATGGTTGAAGCTGGTGGTAGGACCACCACAGTGGCAAAACTGTGAATTTAAAGGCGACTTCATACAAGGCCGCCTTAGTACTATGTTGGCACGCGACAGAATTATGTTGATGTTCCAGTCTATCTATCGAGAGCATTTCGTTGTTTGGCACGAAACAGAACCTTGTTGATTCTGAAGAACAGCTTGCTATGGTTTAAATGTGGGAAAGACTGCGCCTGTTTGACGAGTACTATGTAGTGCAGATCATCTAAGAAGTTTTATGGAGTCACTGACCTGAGAGAAAACCCGGGTTAGTAGGTTAGTTCCTGCTGGTTCCTTACGAAAAATATTAGACAAAAAACTCTGAGATGTGAAGGAACGATCTGGTGACATTAAATACAATAGAAGAAAAGAGATAACAAAATGTAACTATCATCGTGTTTTACCAAAAAAAATTACACTCCAAAACGAGAGATTTTCAAATAGAGGAGTTGCAATGATGAAATGAGCACATGCCTGCATTTTCTGTCATAACTTTGGAACGATAACTCGGATTGTGAGACATAAGCCGAGTAATAGTACGGGTGGTAGTGGTGAAGTCTGTAGTGTACTCTAGCCAGTCAGACTTAAATTGTGCGGCGAATTGACCTCCTACTTCAAATAAATAAGGACGCAGAGATTGGGCTAGTAAAGTGGATGGTGGAGGAACGCGAAAGTAGTATAAGTGCTGAGGGTTTGTGTGTCTACAGCTGTGCTCAGAAAAATGGGCAGAATTTTCACGCGATCTAAACGAACGTTGAGTAAGGCTATGTATTCTAACAACAATCGGTTGTAGAACGATGAATATCCATTTGTAAGGGAAAAAAGAAAATTCGGGAATAATGAGTCGTGAAGGATGAGTAAGCAGAGAAAGTCGAACAATCTGCGCAGAATCATGTCTGTGTCGAACACTTGCAGTGCTCAGAAACCCATTCCAACATTTGTTAAATTTATACTCATTATCTGAAGTGTGGGGGCTCAGAAAAAGCTTACCCTAATGACTTCTATAACGGCTTTTAAAGAGAAATAGTAACATTTAGTGAACGCTAATCATTAGAAAACGAACTTTGTTGATGGCTGAAAAAGTTGTATGCTATGTTGTTTATAGCTTTTTTTTTTGTCTTTCGTGGGTGGCGTTTTTTTTTTTTTTTAAATACTTCTTTCAGGAAAGTCGAACCTATACCGCTGAGTTGGCGGTCCAGGATGATAACTGGATCATCAGTTAATCTTTGAAAGAAAGCCATTGATTTTACTCCAAGCATTTCATACAGCCTATAGCTTAATGGGGTTGTATTTCTCGAGTGGGCTGAGAATTGGGGTACACTCTACACTCAGTAACTGTGCCCAACTTCCACAAAAGTAAGCACCATCAGTTGAACCTACGTAAGAACAATCAAACGCATGGTAATGTGGGGATCGAAGTCGTTGTGGCGGCGTACGACACGGGGTTCTACTCCATCCCACGAACTGTTCACTGGACACAACTCTGAGCGACGCGACGTCGCGAAAATGCTCAAGTTTCAAAATACGGAGCGGACGATCACCACAGGGAGAATATAAACACTAAATGATTTTTATTTCTTATTAATGTTATTTTATTGGTAAAAGAATGTTTATATTTATTTTAATACCGTAGTTACAATAAACACGCACTGAAACTCGAACGGTTAAAAATTAAATGTTGAAAATTAGCACACACTCGACTCCGGGTATAAACGCATCTCCGTGTGCACCGGAGAGCGGAAGTCAGCGCGACCAGCGTGGACGGCAGATGGAAATGGACTCAACGATATTCATTCGCTGTCAAAGAAATTTGGCCAGTGAAACGGGCTCTCTTAATTTAAAGAGTGGATTTTCTATCCCAAGAGAAACGTGAAGTCTCTCTTTGGCGGTAAGGAACCAGAACGAACCTAAAACCAAGGAAGGGCATAATGTGCATCCATACGATGTGAGTTCGGCAAAGCAAACAAGCCGAATCTCATTGGATGCTAATTGGGTCTTTCTTTGCTTATGTGCGGAGGTCACTGGTAATGAGAAGCAGATCCCGAAATATGAAAAGACAAAAGGAACATTTGGGTCTTTGTCTGAGATGTGCATTGCGGCTAAATAAATAGGCGGCAATGCAATGTGGAAATGTGCTAATGGGTTTTGGCTAGATTACCGGGAAATGGTGTTTATGGCATCGCTAGTAAGGGTAGGTATTGAATTCCTATTTGCATTTGCTTATGCTGTAGGGTTTAATTGGTGGCCAGAGACGCGATATGCGTATATTTGTTTTAGTCCCTCGGGTGTAGGTCGCCAGCCAATGTGTATGTATGATGATTTATGATACACTTGGTGAGGACAGGAAATAGGCCACGCAATGTGTATGGTCCCTGTTATGATGGTTACATTGTATGTAAACCAAATCATCTTGTTTTCAGGAATTCGTGTAGGGAGAGTTGCTTGGCACCGAAGGTGCCGAATTGTTTAAGATTCCTGATAAAGTAAGAAAGAAATCTTACAGGGAATTGTATGCGAAGAGATGCATGAAAGCTAAGTTTTTCCTTTCCAGAGACTTTTAGATTAAAGATTTGATCCCTTTAATGCGTGAAGCATTTAAGGTGCTAATGCGATTGCATTAGTGAAGTTATGAGATTGGGTGGAAGTTATGGGGGTTTTTCAGGTAAGCAAACCGTGGGGTTTGGCGGAACCGCCACAGTATCCCTTACCAACTCAAGCATTGTTGGATTTGGACGATGTACTTGACCGACGGCAGTACACTAAAACAGTGTGCTGTTGTCGCATGGATGTTACACTTCGGTGGCGTTTGATGCTGCTGCACTGATAGGGGATAGGAAACTGAAGCTGTTGTGGGGATTCTGTGCCCAAATTTGATTCCATAAATAAGGAACCAATTTCCCTTAGAGTTGAGTTGACTCGAGTCTTCTTACTGAATGTGCTGTAAATTTGAATTTCCGATCTCTGATCGCGTAAATTAATTGCCATCGGAGGATGGTCAAGGCCAATGATTTTTTTTTCAAGGGAAACGCCACTATTGGATTCCTTGGGCGAGTTTGATTGTAGCGCTTATGACGACAATGGCGAAGGGGATAATGACTATGGTTGGGTCTACTTTTTTTTTTCCTTATCATGTCATTGTTACGTTTTGGGATTCGTGATTATTGTAAAAGTACTGCCGCTGGTTGGGCTCCTGCTATGACTAACAATGATCATCTATTTTTTGGCATTTTTGCGTTGTGGTAAAGCACTTCTGCCTTCTAAGTGGCGCTTCATGTGGATTGAATTTTACAGTTGGCCTTCTTATTTCACTGTTTATAGTTCCTTGTTAATTGCTACTGTGTACTGGATGTCAGTTTAATTGCTCCGCCCGTATCAGGCATTGCCGAATCGAAACATTTATTCAAATTTTAAACCGATATTTCGAGTCTCCTGATAAACCTATTAACTTTAAATACCATGTCACCAAAAGGTGTGCGACTACTCCAGTGGGACGCGGCAGAATCGCGTTTGTTCATGACAAAGCTTCCATGTCTTAGTCCCTGAACGTGATGTCCCTAATTTTTCGATTCTTTCTATTGGAAATGGATTGTAAATTTGTCGACCTAGCTACCGATTGCTGTATAAATTCGAATGTAGCAGGCGTGCCTTCAGTGGAGCGTGAGCCCAATCGTGTAACTAATTCCTGGGCTATTTTGAGGCTTTTACGTCAAAATCCTGACGAGTTTCTGCTTCGAAACATGACTGTGAACGATACATGGACACAACACCACATTCCAGAGACCGAGGATAAATACAAACGGTGATTTTTAAAGCAGATGGACTCCGAAAGAAATGAAGGTGATGAAATCGGTTGCCAAGGTGATGGCAATAGTATTTTCGGATGTGTGCGGAATCACCGATTAGTTGGAGAAGGGAAAAATTAAAACTGAAAAGTACTTCGTGCTGGTTGAGCGTAGAAATAAAGAAAAAACCGTCGTCTTTGAAAATATTTTTATTTTCTAACAACTTATTGAACGACCCACGTATGTTAAAGTGGGACGGCTTATGCCCCGATCCTTGGAAAAATCCTGATGATAAGGGAAAGTGATCTGATTTTTTCCGTATAGCCTTTCATAGAATCGAAGCATCTCCTCGGCTAGGACGTCTATGGTGAATAGTTTGGCTTACTGCTTCGTCGGAAATCGTCCTGAAACCGCATATGGTGCGGCACTCAAGAGGATAATTCTCCTACTATATCCTGGTCCACCGATATATGGCAATATACTAAATAGATCTGTCAGTAGTCTTGCGGCGTTTTTACTCGCTTCCTGTATGTGCGACTTAAATGCTAGTATATTGCCGAGCAATACTCCCAAGAACTTAACAGTATCCTTGTATCGTATATTCTGACGACTAATTATTCTGTGGGTGTAGAAGGAAATATTGTGCCAAGACACTGGAACTTGATTCACTTCTTTCCACTTATTGTTCGCCGAGGAGAAATGTTCATACGAAGGCCTACGCCTCAATCACAAAAAAGAATAGAACCGATCACAAAAGAAAACACACTGGTGTACTTTTAACGTGGACGTTCTTTATTTGTTCTTTATTATTTTTTTATTTTTTTAAGAGAGCGGGTTAACAATGATAATCCTTGCACTTAACATATATGTAGCTGATGCTTCACTTCAACGTGGTTTTTTTTACTGGGAATGAAACGAACGGATATGAATTTTTAAAAGGTGTTTCCCGAAATTGATTTAAAACTTGTACTCGACGGGGAATAATTAAATCTGACTCTCACAACACGATGGCCTCGACTTCTCTACTTGGCTGTTAAATTTGGACTCTCCGATGCAATCCATATCCGTCAGATTCAACGGTGGTGGATCACATCGATATGGGAGAAGCGAGTTGGCTCAACTTGACGACGGCCAATGAGCGATCACAAAGCAATCGAATGGGAGGATTCCCTATTTGTCCGTATAGGACAAGTACGATGCCCCTTAGCCTGCATATCGGCAACGACGAAACTGCACCTGAATAAACATGGACGAGCATAATGAACTGCAGGCATTGTGTTTATGTAATGCCCTTGTAGGCAATACATTCTTCGGTGGCGATAGGTAGACTGAAGATTTAGGTTTATTTGTTTTAGCCGCATGGCTCTGGTGCTCTAGAAAGGAAGACATTTTTTGGCATTAAGTCAACAGAAATCTTGCCGACGGTGGCCAAGGGTCACGTTGGATGTTATATTTTTTTAGGTTAATATGCTGGTACATGGATATGGTGGTGGAGAATTTGACCTGCAGATGTGCAGGCTAACGTCTCACCCAGGGGAATCATGGACCAGGGGTTAGTAAACAAAACAAACGCAGTAAGGTACTGTGTGTTTGCTTTGCTTTGCTGTGGGTCATCATAGGGCGTGGCATGGGTAAGATTGTCTAAACAATGATCATATCCATGCCCAAATTCCATGATCGGTTGATAACCGATGAAAGGGAATTGTCGCAAGTATTGCGAACGTCAGGATGGGAAGAATACGTTGTTTATTTATGGGCTATTGCGTACAGCATCAATTAGCTTGCACGCAGATTGCCAACGTTCCATCGGTCGGTATGTTGTTTGTGTTAACACAACACTAGAAATTCCTATAGGCAACCAGCAATGGTTGCGCTGTAGGTTGTTGGTTATACAATCGACCGATGGTTCAGCGGTGATGGGAATAAATATGTCATGCACATGTAAGAGGAAATGCTTCTTGGTATAGAGCATTGGCCTGTGCATGAATCGATGCTGGTTACCTGATAAGGTAGCTGAATTAGCTTTTGGGGTTTATGATGCTGGTGAAAGTTTGATGTCATGGCAAGATGGTAATCTTGCCATGAACTATATTTTCTGCTGTACGGAAATGCTCATTTGTAGGTAAGTGGGGGACAGATAATTTATTGAAATGGGAGGTTCTTTGGAAGTGGGTTAAAGGACCCTCACAATTCCCTTTTTGATAGTTCTAGTTCGATGGATTGTAGTCAGTGTTCAATTGGGTTGATTGCTTTCTTAGTGGCCGCTTCTACCTCGTTTATATGTTTGACGATTGTTACAACCGCGATGTCGTCTGCGAAATCAACAATTTCCACATTACTTGTGGTAGTTTTATTCGTAAAATTCCAGCGTACATAATATTTTATAGGAGTGGAGCAGGTGCCAAATCCCCTGCGGAACTCATGTCGAAATATCATAGAGCTTTCTGACCTCGTTCGTATCGTATATCAGTTCGGTTGGTGAAGTAGCTTATAACGATTTTTAGGAGATATGGCGGAATGCCTATTTTAGTAATGGCTCCTCTGACCGACAACTAGTTGGTTGCGTTGAAAGCGGTCTTTATGTCCAATGTTACCACAGCACAGTTCCTCCTTTCCATCTTTTACCTTTTAAGGCTTCGGATACCATATCGACCACTGTTTTTATGACGTCGATTCTCGATCTCGATTTCCTGAAACCATATTGTTGATCCTCTAGCGCTCCGTTGTTTTTCACTATGGCGAGAAATCGACCAAATATAATCTTCTCCAGGATTTTTCCCCATTGTACCAAGGAAGCATATCGGATGATAGGAGGATTGGTTATCTACTATTTTGTTCTTTCCTTTTGACAAGAATACTACGTATTGAGTTTTCCACGCATCGGAAAATATTCCTTGTTCGAGCAATTTCTGCATCGTAACTTGGAATATCTATGGTATTTTTTTAAGTGCATCTTTGACAGTTTTGTTGGGGATCCGGTCAGGCCCAGGAGCTTTTTTGTGTCGTGTTTTTTTATGCCCTCTGCATCTCTTCTGTCGACAGCGCTGATAGGGACTCGGTGTCGGAGTATATTCCAACGTCCCACCCTATGTTGGGTTTCTGAGGAAAAGATATGTTCTACTATTTAGCGCACCACGTTGGAACAAGTTATGTGTGAGGTTTTGTGTCCCTTTAGTATTGCCATAATCATTCTGTAGGTCGTGTCCCAGAGGTTTATGTTTCAGGCAGATGTTTCGCAAGCATTTCGACTTGTTATCTTTTATAGTCATGTTTAGGTCCCCCTTTGATTTTTGTAAGTTAACATGATGTTGTTGGAGGTAAGCTCTTTCTCTTGATATATGCATCCTACGATGAGGTTGTAAACACGGTCCTCTTAGGAGTTTAATTGCATGCGTCCACCAGTGACATGGTTTTCCTCCATCTGTTGGTATCCCTCTAGACATTGATGCTTCACATGCTGTGTTCTCCACTCTATTAACTCGAAAACCATTTGCGCCGCACTTCGTTCGATTGCTGGGTTGCAGGACCTCACCATCATTTCAAATGAATCTTCATCGAGGGCCATCCTTCCATATAGGGCATGTTTATGCTTTGATATACCTGTCATTACTTCTACTATTATGGTTTAGTGATCACTGTCGGTATATTTTTCACTGAGCTGCCATTTAGGTATCCTGATGAGTTGGTTTCAGATAAGGGTTAGGCCTATCACTGCCTCTCTTTCTGCTTTGTGGTATGTGTTCTTTATGCTCGTGTTTGTGACGATGACTTCCAAACGTCCAAATGTTTGTAATAACCAGCGCCCCCTCGTGTTGGTACATTTGCTGCGCCACTCGATTGCCCATAAGTTAAAGTTACCGGCTATGACAATGGAGTTTCTGCCTCTCGCATCTACCATGATGTTATCTAGTATAGTTTGGTATTCGTTTGTGATTCAACTAGAATGTGCTTAACAGCGGTCGAAAGTGACATTTAATTTTAATGTTTCCTCTTATGAAACCTCCGCCGATGTTTCGAAAGCCATGTCTTCCACATACCCATATCTTGTCTGGTCTTGTCACTGATCTATATGTTGTTATTAAGAGCTTCTCCTACTTGGTCATTTGTCAGGATATCCTGAGTCGCTTCACAAGGGTTTAGATTAATTCGGATTATCTTCATCGTGATTTTCGATTACGTCCTTTCCTTAGTACCAAACAGCTCTTGATGATAGTCCGACTGGCTGCTCTTTTGGGATTCTTTTCCTTCCTAGATCATGCATCTCGCCTCGTTGACGCGATCTTTTACAATCTTGCTGTTCCCAGCTGGAGAAGTTTAGTTTAGTTTAGTGGGGCTACGACCCCATTTATTGCCTTAATTGTAGCAACATAAGTACCTACAACTAAAGTATATATAATTTACAAACTAAAGAGCTTAAGAACTATCTTAACTAGGCTTAACCTAAGATAACCAGGACAAATTGAGAAGGCTGGAGCAGGGACGGGAGGTGGGGGCAGGTTATAGTAAAGTGTAGAAGCGCCGCTTAAGATTGGTGGTGAGAATGTTTTAAGAGGCGGTGTTTGAGAGTGTGGGTAGAGAGATCGAAGTCGAACAAGGTGGAAGGGTAGTTGACATTTCTCAGCATCCACGAAAGGTGTTCGTTGAAACCATAGGAGGACCAGTGAGGGGGAATGTAGAGACGGTGGCCATTACGCGTATTTCGAGGGTTGTGTTCAGAGGAATTACCTCTTAAGAAGGTAGTCGCAATAGACCGATCCGGAGAGGACCCGATGAATGAATGAATGCGCTCCTCAACGGCTCAGAGGTTGATTAATTTGAGGTTAATGTACGGGGAGGGGATTTAGGAGTTTTCCCACCTCAGCCCTCGCAGAGCGAACCGAAGGAACCGATGTGGAATGCTTTCGATTCTACAGATATGGATCTTGTGATAAGGAGACCGTACCTGGCTAGCATATTCAAGCAGTGGACGGACGAAGCTAAGGTAAAGGGATCGAGTTACGTACGGGTCCGAGAATTCCTTAGATCATCGTTTCACGAATCCGAGAGCAGAGTAGACTTTCCGGACCATCTCATTGATGTGAGGGAGTAAGTTAACCTCCCTGTCGCAAAGGATCCCAAGATCTCGAATAGATTGGACAGGGATCATGTGTTGGTTATGAAGTGAATAGGGACGTGAGGGTGAATGCGCTTACGGGAAAAAGTTATAGATTGTCATTTGGCAATGTTAGGTACAAAGCAATTTTTGTCACACCAAGTCGAGAAGTTGTCAAGGTCTGATCGCAGCAGTGCAGAATCAAGTGGTGACTCGATGATCTTGTTTACCTTAGTGTCATCATCTATGTGGGAGATTTTGTCGAATGCTGTACTGAGGTCGGTTGAGACCATGTTGACCTCGTTACCGTACTCTTGTGCTGACAGTGTAAAAGAAGTGAACTCAACAAGACTGGTTGTAGTTGATCGACCATTGAGAAAACCAAGATTTGCAAATAAAAACTGAGAGATTTGTATACAATGCTTTCAAGAATCCACATCATTTTTGGAATCCTTCTTGTGGATGGAGCTGATGAAGAAGGTTTTCCAAATGTGGGGGAATATGGCTTGTGAGAGTGAGAGTTTGAAGATCAGTGAGAGGGGAGCAGAGAGAATGGGTGAGAATTTCTTGAGGAGGATTGGAGGGATACCACCAGGGCCCGGTGTAAACTCGTCTTTGAGTTGCAGTAGCTTACACTCGATTAAGGGCGGATCAAATGAGTCCTGGAGAAGGGGCCTGAGGAAAAAGTTAAGTAGTTAGTTGAAATATGAACAAAGGAGTCAATAGTGAATGACTGGTCGAAGTGAATGGCGAAGAGGTTGGCAATAGTAACAGGATCAGGCGAGGTATGAGAGTTTAAGGTGAGCGATATGGGGTAAGCATCAGATCTACGTTTATGATTGACGAACTTGAAGAGAGTCTTTAGTCATTTTTGAGATTGGTCTGAGTTTTGGTAAGATAGTTGTGGTAAAGGGTGTTGAAGAGTTCCGTAAATTGGAGATAATACCCAAGAAAGTTGGAGCAGTCGGGTATAGTTCGATTCGGAGAGAAGGTGACCCATAACTTATTCCTATTGTTGCCCAGGGACCGAAGCTTGGAATTGTACTTTTTCTAGAGTAGGGAACGAACAGGGAAATAGAATAAAGGATTTTGGTACATAAGCGGCTGATGGCATCTTCAACGGATAGGTGATCGTGGTTGAGCGAGAGGCGGCACTTCCTTCCACCAGCATCACAAAGACACAGTTCCAACGTGCACCAAAGTAAAGCACAAACAGGAGAAATAAAACTGTTCGCCAAGACAACACGGAAAAATTAAACACAGGATTCCTTTTGTTTAGTTGTATTTATTTTACGGTAGCACTGCGTGAAAATTACAATGTGAAGTCAATAAAAACACTTCGAAGACTGCAGTAAATATAATATTCGACATGGCGGTTGCAAAAACTGCACTGTACAGAACGGACTTCCGCGCGTCAAAAACTTTATGACATTAAAACTCGACTTAGGGTATTCTCGCGTGTCTGCAGCGCTACAGACAGCGGGAGCGGCAACGACCATGGTGGCCGGCGGATGGAAATGGATTCAACGATATTCAATAGTTGTTAAAAGAAATTCAGCCAGTGAAACTGGCTCTCTTAAATTAAAGATGCATTTCCTGTTCCAAGAGAGACGTAAAGTCTCTTGTGGCCTGAGAGTTCAACTGAGTAAACATTAGATGGTAGGTGCATTTGGGATACTAGGATGATTGAATTATTTGCGTATCGCCAGAATGCCTGATGAAGGACCGCGGTCTTTTGTTTACTTATGGTGTGAGTTAGGGAAATAGTCTCAACTTGGATGGTGCTAATTACATGCAGCTGATGTTGGACTACTTATCGCTGGCTAAAAGGGTCGGCAGCCGATGTGTGCATAGATAGCTTTTATGTACACATATTGAGGCTGGGATTAGCCAACTCAAGGGTAAGATTCCCTGATATGCGGTCGTTTGATATGCGAACCGATGAATTGTATTACGGGGAATTTATGGTAAGGTAAGAAAGAACTCGTACTGGAATTTGTATGCGAAGGGAATGCAAGAAAAGGTAAGAATTCTTTTACTGAAGCTTTTTAGATTATACCTTAGATAATCCTAGATGCATAAAGCGTTTAAAGTGCTAATGCGATTGCATTAGCGAAATTATGTGATTGGATTGAGTTATGGGTGTTTTTTAGGAAGGCGAACCGTGGGGTTTGGCGAAACCGCCACAGGTGTATATGGTGGTCTATATATGTAAGGACGAAGGGGATGGGTTCTGTCATTTCTGGGTTCTTGCATCCAAACTACAGACACAGTCACTTTAAAAGCAAATTGTAGACCCTTAACTCTCTTACAGACACAGCCCGGAGATCTGTGATATTATTTTAAGGAATTCGGTTTCTTTGTGCCCTCACGATACATATCAAAAATCGGTTTGTAGTGGCCAAATTACATGAACTAGAGGATACCTTTTAGGAGTAACGTTAATGTAATATTTACAACAAATTAGATTTTTATACAATTTTCTTATAATGAACACAGGAAAAACAAGTTATGAAATTAAAAAAAAAAAAATTTTTATTCCGTAGGCTTGACTGTGTACCCGATGCCAGAGCAACTTGTCGTTCAATTCCTGGATTAACAAAGGATCAGTTGGAACTCTGCTATAAGGCCAGTGATGTCACTTTGTCGGCATTAGAAGGACTCGATCTAGCAATACGTGAGTGCCAGGTTCAAGTGAGTGAAAAATTACTTACAATTTTGTACAGTCTTTGCTTTTACTAAAACCCCATAAATATTATGTTAACATTCCCATTTCTGTTTATATTTGCAGTTTCAATGGCATCGATGGAACTGTTCATCCTTAAGCACAAAAAACGGCAATCCACATTCTTCCAGTCTTTTGACAAAGGGTAAGTATTATCTACGATAACATATTATTAAACGCAAAGGTTTGAAATTCAACTTGGGCGTCAATTAATAAGGCTGTCATTGGAAAATTTTGAAATTTGAAGCTGAATAGGGGAATTCATATCTGCGAATTTTCTTCCAAATTATCCCCATAGTCCGTAGCAGTGTGGGGATAGATGGTCTGTGCGTCGGCATGGACGCTGATTCTACTATCCACCCACTACTTCCTCTAAATGTCCCACCGATTGTTACGCCGAACAAAAAACAAAACTTCACCATCCAGAGGAAAATCCACAAAAAACGCACTGGCTTATAAGTTGACAAGTTCCGGTTTTATTGTTTTAACTTATTTTTGTTGAACTTAATCTTAGTTACACTGTTTTTGAGTGACAACGCGATTTTAAAGATGTTGCTTCTAATGTGGTTGTAACACTCCACTGTACATGATCGACTTCCGCACGTCTAAACCTTTATGCAGCTAAAACGCGACTTACTATCACGTCCCCGTGCGCACCGGGGAGCGATAGACGGACCGACCGGCTTGGTCGGAAGATGGTAAACGACTCACGGATATTCATTCGCTATCAAAAGAAATTCGGCCAGTGCTCTCTTAATTAGGGGTGCATTTTCTTATTCCAAGAAAGACGTAAAGTCTCTCTTTCAGGTAACCAAACAGATCTCGTAGAGAAGATCGTCACGGTACACATGTATATGTGTACATTGGTTCTTTGATGGATCAAAGCCATGGGAACGAATCTAAAACGAAGAAAGGGAAAAGGGATCGTGAAGATCTTTGTTTATGGTTATGATCCAGGAATATGTAAGACAAAGGGACCGTTGATGATCGTTGTCTACAATATGCATAGCAGCTGTATTGACAGCCGCAATGCATCATGAACATTGTGCTAATTGGCTTTAGCTTGTTTACAGGGAAATTGTGTTTATGGCATCGCTGGTACAGGTAGGTATTCAATTCCTATTTGCATTTGCCTATGCTGTAGGATTTAATTGATGCCTTAAGACGCAAGATGCGTATATTTGTTTTTGTCCCTTGGATATAGGTTGCCAGCCAATGTGTATGTAAGGAGATTTATTATACACATGGTGAGGCTGGGAAATAGGCGACGCAATGTTTATGATCCTTGTTATGATAGTTACATTGTATGTAAACCAAATCATTTTGTTCTCAGGAATTCGTCAAGGGGGAAATGCACTTAGTGAGATTGGGATTTGCTTGGCATCGAAGGTCCCGAATTGTTTTTGGGATCCATGTTAAGTTAGAAAAGAATTTTTATGGGGAATTTGTATGCGAAGAGATGCATGAAAGCTAAGGATTCTTATACTTTTAGATTATAAATTTTATCTATTTGATGTGTGAAGCATTTACAGGTGCTTAATGCGGGTTGTAGGGATGGAGGTTCTTCAGGTAAGTAGGCAGTGTGGTTTGGCGGAACCGCCACAGCAGTATTAGCGTTAGTAGTGTTTCAGTGTCTCTCAATATATGGAATTATATTTTCAGCAAGCTAATAACGTGCACCCATTCCTTTTACACCAGTATATCTAATCTCCTCAAATTTAATCCGTAGAACGGCTAGACGGCCAATAATCAAATTCGAACTCCAGGTCATAAATATTCCACATTTTACTCATTTAAGTAGGTGGGCCAAAAGTAAAACGATGTATTTGGTAAATGAATTGCGTTATTGATATTCTACTAATTAGGATTCCGTAATATTTGATGGATGTCTGATTTAGGACATTGTCAAATTCGTCCTTCGTATTGGACCACCGCATATTAGGTGCTTCCATGGATGGTGTGTTAACAAGTATTAATGACCTTTGCATAAAATATTTGTGTGATAAATAAAAATAATGAGTCAAGAAATATGTCTGACGGTTAAAAACTCCATACTATTGAAATGTTGCACAGGAAAAAACAAAGATATCATAGTAAGGAATCAACCATTAGTCAATTGGTTTTTAGTATATAAATTTCTAACTCACTAGGACGAACACCTCGTTCGCAATGGATGTACACCGCATCATTACGACTTGTGATCAAATCGACCAGAGCGAAATTACGAATATCATGATCAATTGACCATGATGTTCCTTCTTTGATCTTGTCCTTCACGCCAAAGTCTATTTTCAGTCCGGGTTTCGTCTTGTCGGTGTGTATCGCTAGACGACAATGTTCCGCCATCATGCTACAGACACTACCACCTTGATTAGCTTACCATCACTAGACATACATCAAGATCCCTGAGACTGATTTAGAAGTTCAACTTCATCGGACAGGTAACAATACTTTCTGACCTTCGGGAAATCACCTGACCAAAACGCACCGAATGCAGAATGCAGTTCGTATGCCCATGGGAGATGCAGTGTCGCCTGTACCACAAGCAGATTTACGTATCACAAGAGATGTCGCTCTCTCTAGTTACTGAGCGTATAATTCCTTGCAAATCAAAAGTTCAGATCTGGACATCAGCGGCAATAACAACAGTAACAACAATAACAATAACAACAACAAGGACAATGACGACTAATAAAACGAGAACGAGATGTCAGACCCGAGAGTTGTATACCAAAATTGTTTGCATGTTATGGCCAATGGTGGAATTCTGTAAGCAATTTAACAATCCCTGTGAGAATCGAAAAGGACATTGGGGCGCTGGCAGTAGCTCAGTTCGGAGCGGTGTACGGGGATCGTGCCCTGTAGAAGGAAGGTCGACAGGCCGATGGACAGCTTAAAACAATGCCAATGTCACATTTTGCACAGAGTAGCAGCACAGTAGCGGCGGAATACTGATGTTTGATTTCCCCCTATCTGGCGTAGTTCGCGTCTTTGCGTCTTCGAATTTTAGCGTCTCTGGGTCTTAGCCTCGTATCTCGTATCTTCTCCTGTCGCCTGCTGTCTATCCAGGCGCAATTGTGTGCAATACACATGCAGTTGAGATTTTATTGTTGGCCCTTGCTTCTGATCAATTTAGCATTCCAATGACCGTTCACGTTCACGGACACAATCACAACGTCCATCCTGATGAGAGCGATACGTAATTTATTTGCGTTCGTATTATAAATTATATTGTAACCGAAACTCTTCTTTCAATTTCAATTTAAATTGTTATCTTGACAGAGTAAGGACGGCATTTGAATAAATCGTTCACTGCCGGCACCGACGCGAGTTGGTTCTCTCGTCCTCGCAAAATAACGTAGACCATGATCCTAGCTGGAGCGAAGACTTGTCGACAGCATGTCGTCAAGGATTTAAAAGACAGGCAGACAATCCATGCAGCTATGGTTGGAAATCGTCTCTATTGAAGGGAGGGATGGGATACTGGTCTTGTTTGCTACTGCTTTCCATGCCACCAATGGACAGCTTAACAGGGACACCAGAAACGGGAGTCAGCAGATTCTGTGGGCATTGGAAAGTATGACAGTTATGGGTTGACTCTGAATCCAGATAGAGGATGCAGAACATGTTGGCTGTGAAACGTATGCTCTGTGAGGCCTGACGGTTTGCCACAATGATTTGTTCTAATTGGTTTGTGGAGATCAAAGTTAAACATTGAAAGTCTCGTCGATTGCATATATTTTCAATTCCACAAGAATAAACTAGAATTTTACTATAGGCAGACTTTAACTCACTTGAAGCTGATTGTCTAATATCAAATATATATATCCATAGACCTCCATTTTAAAACCAATAAAATTGGAAGCCAACCGTTTTATTGTATCCAGTACGAACTCTCATTTGTTCCCAGGAAACTCAAAAACCTTTCTCTGCTGTGCCCAATCATATTGTCAATCAAAGACCACAGTTCCTTCGCTATATAGTAACCATTTTTCAGATCTGTACTGGTATGCAATCTGTCCGGGAAAAATGTATCCTTATTGAATATTAACGAAAATATGAATCTTGAGAAAAAAAAAAAAAAAACATCGGATTTTCGAGAGACGCGCACACTATCGATAAACATTTGATTGCTTTCCAAGTAATACAGAAACAATCCTATTGTGGATGTAATAGTTTACAGAATGCGAAACAATTTCCATTCGTTTACTTATCTTCTCCCATCTATTGCATCCCTAATATACCTTTACGGTTTGGGGTGTCAAAAGGGTCGTTATATCCTGCCTGCAGTCGATGGGTTGATAATTTACAGGAATTCAGTGAGGCAAATGCTATACAGGCGTGCCCCCTGCAAAGGCTCTCATTGATTCATCGCGGACTTAAGTATACGTCTCACTCATTAGTGGTATTTTGTGCCGAATCATTGCAACACAGGGAGAGTTTCGCGTCGACCAGTGCAACATCTGTGGGTTGAGGGGCAATTTCTCGACTGTATCTACTAATATTGTCAATCAAAGATCAACAGTTCCTTTTCAATAGAATAAACATTTTTAGTTCTGTACTGGTACGCAATCTGTCTGGAAGAAAAGTGTCCCAAGCAGGTGAGAAATTATTTTCCTTATTCGATTTTTCCACAGTATGTATTTTGTTTTAACCAGGTATTGGAATTATGGTGACTTAAACTTCATGTAATTATATCCTCCATAATACCGCCCTTAAATGAATTCGATGATCCATCGTATTCTATCGAAAGCATCTTCATCTGTTGAGACGGTGAAAGGAATGAGAAGCGTCCCCACTATGAAGCCAGGGAATAAAACAGAACAGCAGTAAAGACAACGCCTTTTTTTAATGTAAGCTCCTTTATTAAATATTGGTGCTGACAATTAAAAGAATACATATGTCTGTAGGAAGAAAAAGGTAATTTAGTGGTGTCTAATACAAAAGTTACTATATCAATGTTTCCTTCGATTCTCGCCAACAGAGAAGAGTAAAAAGCATTACGTCCAACCAGACGTTATATAGGTGGAATTCAACGAAGGCACAGCTAGAGCTCGTTAAGTTTAATCGTATAGAACGTGTAGATATCGTGCGAGAGACGGAACCGACAAAACTAATACTCCACACTCGCAAATCGAAATTGTCACTCCGGGCAATATTCATAAACCTCAGTATATTCTGTGCTTTCGGTATATTCAACGCGTCATCGAATTCTAAATACCGGCTACCTGCTCAAATGCAAATCCTACATATCTCCTAGGCAACAAGGTTCTCTTGTAGTCAGGTCAACAACCAACCCTGTAGAATTTACATTTTTCACCCCATCATATATATATAGAGTGGTAAGGAGGTCGACATGCTTACAGCCGATCTCGGCAAGACTTTCACAATTATCTGCGCTAAGCTTTTGATCCATTTTATTAACATGAATTTCGTCCTAGCTAGGAGGTCAGTATGTTCAGCTCTTTGCTGAGTCAAATAATTGAACTCAACTAGTCAATGAGCCAACGTAGGTACCAGATATAGATGGCCATTCCGCCAATACACTGGACCTGTTTCTCACCTCGCACCCAAACAAATATACAATTGAAGTTTCTTTGCCCTTGGTCGCTTCAGACCACTGTGTCGTGTCAGCTAAATGTCCTCTAAACAACAGCAACACTTGCGAGAAAACTTCCAAAAGAACAGTATGGTTCTATGAGAAAGCCAACTGGGGAGGTCTGAATGACTTTTTGGGAAGTTGAATTGGTCGTTATTTTTCCTCAATAATGATGTTGACTCCATAGCGGACACAATGACGGACACGATTCTGTTTGGCATGCGAACTTTTATTCCACACAGAGTAAAGAGTATCAAACCCAAGAAAAATATGTGGTTCGATTCCGCGTGCAGACAAACCATTAAGGCTAAAGAGTTGAGCAGAAAGAGTTGAGTCGAAACTTCTGGGCATTTGTGAAAAATATCCAAAACTCGGTCTCCTCATCCATTCCTTCGCTAATGATGACATATCTGTCACCAGTACAACAGAGCGAATCTACTTGCTGCACATTTTGCGGCCAACTCAACGCTGCCTGATACCACATCAGTTCCACCTCAACTTGAGCAGCAGCAGCACACCATGAGCCAGATTCACTTGCGAACGCGTACTGTTGCCCTCGCACTCATGGAGCTAAACGCACACAATTCCACTGGTCCTGATGGCATTCCCCCAAATCTCTTGAAGAAGTGTTCCTCTTCACTCGCTAAACCACTGCGGAAACTCTTCCATTTGTCTTATTCTACTGGCCGTTTCCCAAATAGATGGAAGTCAGCGAACATTCAGCCAATTCCCAAAAACGGCGACAGATCATCCCTCTCCTCTTATCGACCCATAGCACTAACTTCTATTCTCTTCAAGGTAATGGAATCACTTATCAACCGTCAACTTTCGAAATATCTGGAATCAAATAACCTCCTCAATGACCACCAATATGGCTTTCGTAGCAACAGGTCGTCAGGATATCTGATGGCGTACCTTACCGAAAAGTGGAGCCATTCCATCCACTACTTCGGAGAAAGCAAGGTTGCTGCACTGGATATCTCCAAAACCTTCGACAGATTTTGGCATCCAGCCACTTTATCAAAATTAAATTCATATCGATCCGGGATTCCTTGATTCAATGGATAAGAGACTATCTTTCTGGCCGTTCAATCCAAGTGGTTCTTGGTGATGTCAAATCTGCCTCCCATCAAATTAATGCAGGCGTTCCCCAGGGTTCGGTACTCTCACCCACTCTCTTCCTCATCTTTATAAATGATCTCTTCTCCATTACCCACAACCCACTCCACTCGTTTGCCGATGATAGTGTGGCGTTTCTACCAGATACACACAATACACAAGCAAATAGTGAAGAGCACCGAACGAGAATCGAATAAAGAAATGCATCAGAGCCGTATACCATAGCGATAATACACACGGCGGTGGCCTGATGGGTTGCGCTTGGGTTCAATTTTTGGTGATTCTAACTGTCATAGCGTCAATTCGAATCACACGTTCTTCACTATCATCCCAAAGGCTATAATACTACATTAAGTCTCTCATACCCATACGAACATTCCCGGCCGAACTCTTCGAATGTCAACACCAATCAGCAGGTTATGCTTAATACACTGAATTGAGACCTCAACAAGATATATCAATGGGGATTATCTAACCGAGTAAAGTTCAATGCCTTAAAAACTCAGTGGTGTCCCTTGTCATCAAAGGCGAACCCCAAAGTAAATATACGGTCAATGAATGGCACTTCCATCGACGAAGCCAGAGAACTATCAATCCTCGGCAATCGAATTAATTCAACTTTTAATTGGAATGAACACATATTTGAAGCTGCGAAAAGTACGGCCAAATGCATGGGGTTCCTTAAGAGATGTAAAAAATACTTCACTTCATCCAACCTGGCCAGTATTTACAAGGCGTATATTCGCCCCGAAATGGAGTTCAACTCCCATATTTGGTCAGGCGTATCCAAAACTGCACTACACGTGCTCGACATGATGCAAAAACGAGCAGTGAAACTTATTGGGGACTCAACCCTAAGTCGATCAATTCCGTCGTTAGAGCATAGGCGCAACGTATCGTGTCTATCTCTCTTCTATAGGTATTATCACGGTTGTTGCTCAACTGAACTTGCTGGATGTGTTCCGCCTCCTCAGACATTTTCCCGCGATACCCGTTAATATGAAAATGTGCACCAGGCGCACAAACAGACATAGAGAGTCATTCTTTAGCCGAACCACACGAATGTGGAATACTCTACCTGATCATGTTTTTTTTTATTTTTATTTATTTATTTATTTATTTAGTTTTTTTTTTTTTTTTTTTTTTTGGTTTCGTTAGGAAAGTGGAAATCTTCAAAACATAGCTCTGGACCAATCGAGAGGCATGCCGGGTTTTTACCGAGTAAAACCACCTCCCGCCAGGCTCATATATCCGTTGATCGCATCGGAACCTTCTTTTAGATATTCCATCGCGGGGCGGAACGGAGTTTACCTGTTATTCCGCTCGTCGCGTTGCAACTGCTGCATCATTTCACAGAGAATACCATTTGTTACGAACCATGCCTGTTTTGAACTAAGTATGTATCTACCTGATCATGTGTTTCCTCGTCATTGTAATGTCCAGGCATTTAAGACCAATGTACATCGATACCTCCTTTCCTTATCCACTTCCTCTCCTTCCGCTCGCACTGTGCTCTGACATTTAAGGGTACTCCAAAATCCCCATTTGTGCGCGCGTTTATGTAAAAAAAAAAAAATAAAATAAAATGCTGGACTCTACAGTTTACTATATGTTTCAGATCCGCGATGTCTAATCTCTTCCTGGCTACCTCTGGTAGGTAATAACTTAGGCCCCATAATTTTTATTGATAGAGTCACTAAGCACCCCTGTGTGTCTCTCTATTCTATAAAACGACCATCTCACTGAAATCGATCATTACCTCCTAACTATGAACGATATTGTTACTAACACAATGAATCGTTCCATCCCCTAAGTAGCTCCTATGGATGGCTATACCCACAGATACAGAAATGTAACTATCGATGCTTTGTATAGGCAAAAGAGCACCCTGCTCTCAAAGCTGAACATTCCCTGTCTCCGAATTCCACGGACTGCCGAGTATTGTCAGATAATGCTGAACGCAGGACTCACCTTAGAGCACATCAACTCCAATGATGAAGTAATAGTAGTCGAAGATCCGCAAAAGAATGCGAATTCAATTGGAGCCTGTTTCGAAGCAGTGTACAGAGTTAACGAATCAGTTCATGTTAACACTGAAATTGAAAGCAATGCCCGTCAAAGACATTGCTCGCTGCGCAATCAACTTCACAACTGGCGATCCGAAAACCGTGGTTTCATCACATTCGGCGAAAATAATAGAGCGGATTCTCCCGTCAGAAATGAAAATACAAATATGTTTGTGCGCAAGGATGAACTTAGAAACATACTTAGCTCAATAAAAAATAAGAAATCATCTGGAATAGATAGCATTCCAAATGTGGTTCTAAGGCATTTGCCTCGCGAAGCAGTGAACATATACACTACTTTGTTTAACAACGCTCTAAACAATGCACACTATCCAACCCATTGGAAGACTGCAGTAGTCCACCCTATCCCCAAAAAGGGTAAGGAGAAGAGCAATCCAGCTAATCTGCGCTCGATCAACCTGCTTCCCAACATCAGCAAGGTATTCGAAAAAATTATAAACAAAGCACTGATAGGTTGGTGTGATGAAAATGATATCATCCCCAACAACCAGTTTGGCTTTCGAGCGCGACAAGATACAGTTCATGCAGCGACGAAACTTGTTTCCGATATACCGTGGAACAAGGCAAAGCGACAATGTACAGGCGCCTGCTTGGTTGACTTTGACTTTCGACACCGTATGGTTAGAAGGACTTGTCTATAAGTTAACAAACCTGGGTATGCCGCAATATCTGCTATACATTATTTATGATATGATAATGGACAAACATTTTGTGGTGAAATGCGGGGACATACTCTCCAACAAGACCTTCCAAATTAAAAATGACTTACAGCAGGGAGCTGTGAATTCTCCCATTCTATTCAATATTTACACTAGTGATCTAGTGAGTTCTCTCGAAAACGCCATTGCTTACGCCGATGACATAGTGGTGTACAGAGCAGGAGGAAAAATAGACGACATCAATAGGCACCTTCAAGATGACTTCAACAAAATAAAACAATTTTTGCGACGACTGGAAAATAAAAATTAATTTCCAGAAAACCGAGACTATTCTTTTCAGGACGCCCCTATCCATGGCCTTGAGGGATACAAAATACAACTGGAAACACTTCTCTATTGTAGGTAACAATAACCTTCCACTCCAAGTGAAAACTGTAGTTAGATACCTTGGTATCTGGCTAGACCAGTATTTATATTTTGACAAGCACGTAGCAGCGCCCCTCTCCGCAGCTAAAAGCGCATATTCTATGACAAGAAGTCTATTCCGGAGTAGTCTTCTTGACGCCAGAGTCAAAATAATTTCGTACTCGGCATTCATCCGACCAGTTTTGATTTATGGCCGTCCAGTATGGTATAATATATCTCCACTTAATATGGAGAAGTTTCGTGTGTTCGAACGGCAGTGTTTGCGTTCCTGCCTCGAACTTTATAGAACACCAGAGTCGCAATACAAAAAATTCTATCCCAACAAAATCCTGTATAACAAATCAGGGTTAAATAGGATAGACAATTTCATAATTAAAATTATTCGTGGTCACACAGCAAGGGCAATGTGCAGTGACAATAATCTCATCGCGGGAGCTTTCTATCCCAACGATATGTATCTGGAGAATACCCCAGAATGGGTTTATTCCCCCAGAAGCGTTCCCTTTCTTGGATCAAAAAGGCCTTATCCAAGACGTGCATGGAGTCCCGATTATTTACCACGCTTTCCGTGGTGCCAGAGACAAACGAATTCTCCATGATAGTGATATCTCCAATGCCCCAGACCGCATGCGTTTTAGCACGGCGATCAGTGAAAGAGATAAATCAGCCAAAGATCGAACATCTCCCAAATGGTGGTGGCTTCTCAACGAGGAGACGACTTCACTTCCTCAGATATAGTATACCTCACAAGAGCAACGCTCTTGTTCCTCGTGTTCCCCTTCCCCCTTTCCTCCTTTTCCCATTACTTTTATTTTTATTTTATTTTTTATTTCTTATTTTATGTTTTATTCGTTTTGTTTTGAAGTTTTTGTTTGTTATAATTAAAAAAAAAAAAAAAAAAAATTGTAATAATAATGTATACATATAGATGTAAATGAGGAGTCCTTCTAATATATGACTTATTTCATATATATATATATATATATATATATATATATATATATATATAAGAAACAAAAAAAAAAAGACGTACGCCGAAAGGCATATATAAAAATCAAGTTGTAATGTGTAATTTAGAGAGCTCGCATAGAGCCAGTAAAATAATTTAAGGACTATGATTGTAGAAAAGGGTTTAACATTTACCCCTAATATTATACATGTAAAAAGAATTAGGAAAATAAATGTGGTTTAAAAACTAAAAAAAAAAAAAAAACGACCATCTCACCTCTTGATTTTGTTCTGCTTCAAACAGATCTTGAGAACTTCTCGACTTGGTTTCGTAAAAACTACCTGGAGTTTAATATCGCCAAATTCCATTCTATAATCTTTTCACGAAAGCGAAAACATTCTACTCCCCGTCCTTACTCCCTTCTTAACCAAACCCTCACCATTGTCTAACGGATTCACAACTTCGGCATTTTCTATGGTAGGGAACTTAATTTCACTCACATATCGACGAGATGGTCCTTAAGGGCAACTCAACCCTCACATTTGTAACACGGTACTCTTAAGAATTTTCCAAACCCCACGTAACTCGATCCCTCTACATTTCCTTTGTCCCTCAACTGCTCGCTAGTCAAACATAGTCTCCCAACCAGCATACTCACATTACCAGAATCAAAAGCATTCAACGTCGTTTCTTACGTTTCACTCTCCGTGGATTGGGATGAGAAAACTGGTTGATCCTACCCTCATACACTAACGGTCACAAATTAATTTACCTTAAAACCTTGGAAAAAACACAGAATTTTGTCCGACTTCTTTCTCGGTTGGTTGACTGCGCCAATCGTTTCAACTCAACCCCGTTCAACATAATCCCCAAAACATATGTATCCCTCCCCCACTTTACACCCAACTAAACTAAACTCATCGAACTAAACTAATCAAACTAAATTAGTCGAACTGCATGACACATGGAACGTTCTACTTGGCCGTTTGTTCCCCTGCGTTACAATCCGTAGTGTAACACAAGTAACACGTCACACACATCATAGAGGTCTTTCCGTTTCAATTTTTAGATGTTTACCCATTTTTAGATGTTTACCCATTTTTAGATGTTTACCCACAAACATTTTCGTATAATGATTAAACAGAAATGAGCAAAGATGAGGAAATTCACGGCCCCAATGAATAAGTGTTTCGTGCTGGCAGTTTTACGTGTAACAAGCATTCACAATGGCAACGTAATCTACAAACTGCCTGACTCCACAACTGGTTCACGTCCGTTCTGGTCAATGGCAAAGCATATTACCCATAACTTCTGTTCCTCGGCCATTCCTTCGTTAGTAACAGGCAACAGGGAAATAGCTACGGATTTGAAAGATAAAGTCAATATTTTCGGGAATTAATTTTTTTGCGAACCCAACTCTGGATGATGGTATTAAAACGCTGCTCATGATTGGGTGAAATCATCCTCCCCCACCTTGGGCTATTCAAAGCATCCTCAGCTCCAAACCATACATGTCTTATGCACAGAAAACCTATATTACCAATTGAAAAAACGTTATAATTCAACCAATCCCAAAGAAAGCAATAGATGTGGCTCCACCAAAGTTATCAGTTCGCGTTTCTCATATCATAGTTTTGGAAAAAGTCATCAGTATCACAGCCTGGTATAAACGATTAGATCATTAAATGTAAGCCAGTCATAAATTTGCTCGGTTCCACAATTAGTGCGAATGACTTGTGGCATGAATATGTGTCGAATATCGTCAAGTCCGCCTCCTGAAGTTGAGTTATCTATAGGACTAAAATTTATTTTACTCCGGCCCAACTTCTTCTCACGTACAAATCGTGCTTTTCATGTGATGGGTCATCCTACCGAAGGGTGAAGCTCTGGTCCTAAGCACATTCTTAACCTTAACCTAATCGAAAACATTGCACACTAATACCAATGCTGCCGTAAATACCACATCAAATAGAGTAACTGAACTTTGCCTCTTTAACATATGTTACTAGGGGGACCTCTCCTGGAAGGTTCATGATATACAAGGGCGGCCTGAAAAGTTTCCGATCTAATAAAGATATAAGACTTTTTTTTTTTAAATATATTTTTAATTTTCTACATAGTCCTCTTGTAACTCTACACACTTCTCCCAGCGATGCTCCTATCTCTCTAATCCGTCCAAATAGTACTCGGCGTTTTTCTCTGCAAAATAACTGTTCACGAAGGTGATTGCCTCCTCATTTAACGAAAATCTCTGTACTAGGAGCCCAATTTTTAGATTAGAGAACAAAAGGAAGTCGCTTGGGGGTAGATCTGGTGGGGTAGATCTTATAAGCCATAAAGCATACCGCCTTTGGCAGCCACTAGCCACCAAGGACCACTAATCTACCGACTCCGAATATACGAATGACTATTAAGGTTGAACGTAGACAATAATTCACAATTTGACATTAACCATAGTTAAGGGTCAATAGTTATAATGATGAAACGGTCACTATTTGAAATGAATGCTAGTTAAGAGTTAATAGTTATAATGATCACCACACTCAACCGATTCCACTTGCAGATCAACTCAGACTCCCGTGTGCAGCGTGTGCGAACGCCGCGAGGGTTAGAAGACGACTCAATAAAAATTTCCCCAGTGAATGTGCACAATTCACTAGGGGTTGATTTCCTATTTTCAATACAACATACAGTTCGTCGTACGGTGACCAATCAAAGAGTAGATTCCCGATTGATCACGACAAGGGCGCATGATCCTTTTCGTTGCTGACGCGCCGACAAATATCAACAAACATGAACGGTACAAGAGGCAGCTGTATCCGAACTGCGACTTGTCAGTCCGAGGTGCGACCTGGGCTTTATGCTGATGATGATGCTTGTTCGCCGCATCGAAGTTGGTGTCCGATGTTTAATTTCATTGCATGTAATGATGCTGAAAATTAATTCTCGGCAACGTGGCGCTAGATGCGCGAACAAGTTCTGTTGCTTGGACGAAACTTGTGATGCTTTGTGGTGACTTGGGATAAACCATGAAGATGCGTCGCGCACGTGTGTGGCGGTATTTATTGGCTGGTCTTAACATTGATGTCGTTCGAGTTTTGTGGCGGTTGCTTGGCGCTGCAACCGATTACTCTTCACGCACATGAAGTGTTTCAAACGACCATGCCCTTGGGGAAAATATCTGTTTGGGTGCTAATGCGATGGCATCAGCGAAAAACTATGGGTTATATGTGTTTTATGAGGAAGTTTTTTGGATAGATACCTGAAAGGTAAGTAATGGCGTTCAATGGAACTGCCATTAGACATTGTTTTCCAGGGTTTTAGGCGCACTTGAAAGAAGTTTTTTTAATAACTGATGGAAGGTAAGTAGTGGCGTTCAATGGAACCGCCACAGTGTATCCAAGTTTCATCGACAGTAATTAATCGGCGCCAGAAGTCGGCTCCTCGATAGTATAGTGGTTAGTATACCCGCCTGTCACGCGGGAGAGCGCGGTTCGATTCCCCGTTGAGGAGCCTCTGGTGGAAGACTATTGACCTTGCCCGGAAAAAACAAATCATTATGGATAATTTAACAAGCCTCACGACTTGCTAAATAAGGCCAAGGCCGGTTCCCGGTTGTAGTGCCGATCATGGTGATAAAAAGTCGGATTTATTGCGCCAAAACTGTGACAACAGAGCGTTGGAAATGTTCATTCGAACACGTTTTCGGTCTAACGTGAGCAAATGCGGCACCCAACGCGCGGACAGCTTTCTAATGCCTAAATCTTATTTTATAAATGACAAACACGTTTTTTGGACAATTTGATAGCCTCTGCTATCTCTCTCGGTGGTCGTCTAGCACCATTTGGTGAACTTTTGCGATGTTATCGTCAGTTGTTGCAGTTCTTGGACGTCCCAGCCTCCCAGAATTTCACAGTGGTAAATGATGGTGCAGAGTCCCCATACCCAGAGTCCAACTCATCTTTGATTTGCGTAGTCGTATGGACTTTCAAAAACAACAATTTAATGACAGCTCGATACTCAATTTTGTCCATTTTCATGACTGTTAAATTAAAAATACGGTTCCAAAATTACTGAAATTTTTGTGAGTAACTGTCAAAAGGTGCACAACTATATTCACTAGACTTTATTGACGAGTGCTGCTATCTTCAGGTTGAGGTCGTATTTATGACCATCTGTATTTATTGACCATCAATAATTTTTACAATAAGCAATACAGATAACTTATGTACTTTAGCTATAATTGTTTACATATACTTACTAGTACATTTTTCAAACAATATGATGAAGTTATATATTGATTATGGATTAAGATTGTAGTGGGTAGAGCTTCCTGGAAAAGGTCAGAAAACCAAGATATAGTTATTTACTTAACCTATGCTAATTTGCTTAACTTAACTTAACTAAACTTATCTTAACTTAGTCTAGGTACCTAATTATTATTGAAATAAGTTAGTGTAGTGTGGAAGGGCGAAGCATAGTGATCAATAGGTAGGTTATGGGTTAGTGAGAATATTGTCAGTCAGGGATGTGGGTTGGGGAACTACTTTCCGTTTCTTCGTTGAAACGCCAATATTGTAGAAGGGTTGAGTATTATATATAAATTGGGGATGTGAAAGCTCTGTATTGTGGTATACAATCTCATTAGAGTTATTAACCAACCTGCCAGAGGTGAAGAACGTTCTGATGTGGAGACAGTTCGGGAAGGCAGTTCGGTTATCTGACGGAGTCGATGTGAGCGCGTTTATTATCGGGTTGGGATTATTGGGAAGATTTTCGATAAATTTGATGGACAGCTCGAGGAAGCATCTGTTCAATATTAGCAGCATAGTAGAGCAAACTACTATTGTAATATTTGTGGAAGTTGGGATGTCGGTTGAGGCCAGTGATAAGTCTGAAGCATTTCCTTTCGAAAATGCGTAGCTTCTCCATTTGGGCGGGTGTGATATGGTACCATATCGGGCATGCATATGTGAGAGTGGGTCTGATTATCTGTTTGTAGATAAGTGATTTAACATTGGGAGAGAGACCATTCGGCTTGTAAATCACTTTTCTGCAGAGATTAAGTTGAATTGCGGCTTTGCGAATCGAGTTTTTGGTGTGGGCGGAGAAGGACAGATTGTTGGTGAAGGTTATTCCCAGGTACTTTAAGGTTTTGGAGGGTTTAATTATATTGTTATTTAACTTGATTCTGATTTTGTTATGGCAGCGTATGGTGTTGTTAGTACAATTCGCATTTCTGCCTTTAAATACTATGAGTTGAGTTTTGGCTGGGTTGAGTCGGATTTTCCACTTAGTAAAATATGCAGAGAGATTCGGGAGATAGCTGTTAATACAGTTTCTTGCCTCCTTGACAAACTTGTTGCTTGAATAAATTAAAGTGTCATCGGCATAGTTCAGCATTACTGTATTAGGTGACAGTGCCTGTGGGGTGTCTGAAGTATAAAGGAGGTATAATAATGGTCCGAGAGTGGCACCTTGAGGAACACCCGCGATTATACTGTATGGTGTCGAAAGAGTTGAATTTATTTTCACCATGAACTTTCTATCAGAAACGTAGGAAGCGAGAAGTTTTATGGTGTGGGGGTTGAATCCGAACATTGAATGTAGCTTGTATAGCAGTCCTGCAATCCAAACGCAATCGAATGCTTTTGCTATGTCGAGAGAGACGCATATTGGTGCGGATTCCCTCTTATTGTAGTTTCAAAAAATTCCATGCATTTGCTTTCCCAACAAGCCAATCCGATAGATATCTTCATATCAATTTGGAATACATCTCTCAACGGCATGTTCATCTTTTTCCTGTACTAAACTTCATTCTTCTAGCGAACCGGAAAGACTGCCACGATCATTAATAATAATAATAATAATAACTCCAAAGTTATCGAATGCCATCACAGGGCGCGGTGTTTTGGATTCCCCTTTCCTGAGAAAGTACGAGTCTATGGTATGTAAAAAAAAAGGAACATTGGCGGTAATTCCGCTATAACATTGGATCCTTTTATCACGTCGTCGTTCTACCATGTTGCTTCATTGAAGTTTCGTTATACAACGATCGAATTAACTTAACCGCTCGGAAAGGAATAGCGTGACACTTCAATCGACTGAAACGGTACAAACGACTTTTATCGATGTACCGGTTTGAAGTGAGCGTCTTTTTAAAAAGTAAAAAAACATTTGTTTTAAGTAGAAAACATTTTTTTTTTAAGTAAAAAACATATTTTTTAAAAAGAAAAAACATTTTATTCGAAGTATTGGGCATTGCTTTCTACACATTTCGATCACCTTTCTGGCAATTTGTGGATGCCACGCCAATAAAACCGGTCGTCTTTTGAGGCAAACCATTCGGAGACCCAATTTTCGACTTCTTCGTAGGAATTGAAATGTTGCTCAGCCAATGCGGGTCCCATTGATGAAAACAAATGGTAGTCGGAAGGAGCCACGTCTGGTGAATACGTGGGGGGGGTAACACTTCCCAGCCGAGAGCTTTTATTGTTTCTTTGGCGGGTTTTGCTGTATGACTCGGAGCATTATCATGCAACAAAATTACCTTTCCATGTCTTGTGGCCCATTCTGGTCGTTTTTCGATCAATACATGGTTCAAATTGATCATTTGTTGCCGGTAGCATTGCGCATCAACAGTTTCGCCAGTTTTTAGAATTTCATGATACACCACCCCCTTCTGGTCCCTCCAAACACAGATCATTGTCTTTTTTCCAAACCGATCAGGCTTTGCAGTCGATGTTGACGCTTCTCCTGGATGTACCCATGATTTTTTGCGTTTAGGATTTTTAAAATAAATCCATTTTTCATCACCAGTCACAATTCGATGCAATACTGACTTCCTTTCGTGTCGTAGAAGCAACGTTTCACATGTGGTGTTACGCTTTTCCATCTGCCTGTCATTCAATTCATGTGGCACCCAGTTTCCACAATTTTGGATCTTTCCCATAGCTCTTAAACGGCCAGAAATTGTTTGTTGTGCAACATTTAACATTTGTGGCATTTGTTTTTGACTTAAAGTGTCATCTTGATCCAATATTGCTTGCAATTCGGTGTCCTCAAACTTTTTTGGTGGTCTTCCACGTTCTTCATTTCGCACATCAAAATCATTATCTCTGAACCGCTTAAACCATTTTTTGCATATTGCTTCCGATAGACCATGCTCACCATAAGCCTCGACAAGCACTCGATGCGACTCTGCAGCACTTTTCTTAAAATGAAAACAAAAAATTAATGCTTAATAATCATCATTTTCTGGTACAAAATTCGACATTTTTAACAGGATTAAAAAAATGATGTTGTTTGTACAACGACTTGATGCATACTAAATATGTGTGACAGATGTCATAGTAACCAAATAAAAAAAATATATGGGCTCGTTAACAACAAACGTTCCCTATCGATACAGTTGTATCTTGACGCTCACTTCAGACCGGTACACCTGGTATAAGAGTTTAATTTGATCGTTTTTTTCTTCAACGATGACGTTACCGCTTCCACTCCGAATTTGTTAATACAGTACTATACAAAAACAATGACGTACGGGAACGTAAGACAACCCACTTATTTTTTGTTATCAATACCAGAATCCAATTTATCCGATATCGCAATACTGTCAGTACAGACAAAGGTCGACTACATATCTCAGTGCTGCAAGTATACTAAAATCGGTGTTTTTGTTACACTGCGCTTTTATCATAATCTTCTTAAAGCTCAGTTCGCTGTAAATGTAAAAGGAACCCCTACCTACAGATTTAATGGAAACATAACTAACTCGTTGATGGTTAATTATACACCAAATGCGTAGGGAATATTTTGAGTAGTTTTTAATTTGAGCTCATTTGTTTAGGTATTCATAATACTAGAGGTTCTTTCTATTGAAATACTCTAGCCAAAACAAACTGCATTTTAAACTTGTGCCATAAGATCTTCTCTAAGCCGATCAATCCCAACCTATTCCCAGGCTGTTGTGCATTTTCTATCTTCTGCCGTCCAGACAGGCCTCAAAGGGCCTCCACTCCGGACCACTCAGCAAATAGCGGCTGTATTACGAAAGAAATATCTACCACTTCCATGTCCAACTACATCTAGATTGTGCGAGTGTCTAGAACCCCGACTCAAATCACTCCTCTAGCGATCTTTCGTTTCAAACGTGAAGAACTGCCGCCGCCGTACTCGTACGTACTACGATAATCTCAGACCTAAATGTTCATCTGCGGACATGTGCGGCCTGTGAGTTTCACGGATTAACAATGCCTTGCAATGAATCTTTGATGTCGGTTCCAAAAGCACCAACAAACGTAATTTATGTTCAACGGTGTTGTTGTCGCTGCATAAATTTATGCAACGATCACCACTACCAACTTAGGTCCAACGATTTGACTTGGACTTGAAGGCTCAGGTATTCAGGATTGTGCGTCCTCGGTTGGTGCGGTCGTCCTCATTTGTGGCACAGCACATCGTACGTAGAGTCGCCAGTTGCGATCGATTTGATTGATGGCGATTTAACAATATGTTTAGTGATCAATTGTCATTGGCGTAATCAGCGATCGTCACCAAAATCGTTTGCCACCCCACCAAACGACTTGACGACAGTTTTACTGAACCGACGACGAGTATCGCCTGTCAACACAGGCAACCGCGGTGATCCATCACATCAATCTGAGTGATAGACGCTGTGGCTTCATTCAAATTGACTGGATCAGGTTTGCATACAACATCATTTGCCGAAGTGTCGTCGTCTATATGTCAGTTGTCAATCGAGTGGCACAGTAGAGGACATATATGCATGTTGGATCATTGGATTGATTCCCGGACTGATTTGATCGCAGATTGATTGGCTGAGTGAATTGATCGGCATTGACTGTTGACAATGTGTAACCATGTGTCACAGTGTCTGAAGTGATCGCCAACAGATGGACGATGTCATAGATGACATTTACGACAGTAATGATGCGCCGTCTTTGCAAATAGTGAAATTGCATGTGATTTGATGGGAGGGGTACAAGCAGCGCATTATTGTCTTTTAAAATATGCTGGCAATGGTAACAAAGTATATGATGGTCAATTACTGAGCGTGAAAATTAGGATATATATTTTAGAGACACTAATGTACCTTTAACTGACGCAAGGCTAATGACCCTGCCCGGAAAAACAAATTATTATGGACAATTTAACAAGTCTGGGATAAGTAAGGGATACCGGTGAAGAGACTTGCTAAATAAGGCCAAGACCGGATCCCGGTTGTAGTGCCGATGATGATGATGATGGATGTACCTTTAACACCAACGGTACCGGTGTAACATATATACATATTTTTACTGTAACCGGTCATTTGACCGGGGACGAAATAATTGTTTAATAAATAAATAATGGAAACTTATAAAAAACAATAAAATGATAAATCACGTATTTTCAGCCATATAAGAATTTATATAAAGTCAGATGAACATAGAAACTAACATCCAGTTTGTAATATTATATTGAATTTCGAAACCGGTCATTGACCGGGCTGTCAACATGTCGGAAGAAGAGTTTTATACACATTTTCGTGTCCATGGCACAATAAAAGGATTGATGAGCTCGTGTAAAATTACGTTCTCGTCTCGTGTTTCGGTTGCTTAATTTCTAATATTCTACTGCTAATATTATCATCATCATCATCATCATCGGCACTACAACCGGGAACCGGTCTTGGCCTTATTTAGCAAGTCCTGAGGCTTGTTAAATTTTCCATAATGATTTGTTTTTTCCGGGCAAGGTCATTAGTCTTGCGCCAAAAGCTCCCCGACGGGGAATCGAACCCCGGTCTCCCGTGTGACAGGCGGGTATACTAACCACTATACTATCGAGGAGCCTCTAATATTATACGTATGCATTTTACTTAAATATTGCAGTTGTTTACTACTTTTATTTATCAGACTCTATAATCGGGACGAAGTCTTCGCCCCTAGAAGCCGTCTTTTCCAATCGTCCTGATCTCAAACCGATTTTACCCTGTTTGGCGCTCTTTGAGTAGTGCATCCCGTTAGTGTAATATTATCGAATTAAATATAATCCTGAACATATTACAGTAAAGTTATTCCTAATTCGAAAAAGTGAAAGAGAATTAACTGTGGGGTACAAAATAATATTTTTAGTAAGGTTGTGGGGTGAGATGGGGTCGAACATTCCCATTGAAATTGTGGAGGGTTTCTCTATTCTACATGAGAAACAACCCACAATTCTAACCAACATTTCCTACCTAATTTCGACCGCCTTTCAGCGCGTCAAATCAACCCCATTTCCCCCTACTTATCGTTCACCTGCAAAGCATGTTTCCACCAAGGACACATAGCTAAACTCATTGTACCACGCAGACAATGCATAAATGAGTTTAGCTTACGTTTTTTGCCATACGGCAACTCGTGTCCATGTCGATTAGCGACAACCAAATCCAGCCGGACGAAGTTGTCGCATCATTGCAGATCCGCTTGGGAAATTTATCACCACATTCGATTGAATCACGTGATAATATTTCCCTAGCGTTACTTCGGCTTTTCTCCAGACACTTCATTCGCTGGGGATCAATGTTCTCTTTTTGCAGGTGAATATCGTCAGCTCAATTCCCCTCTCTTTCTCAGTTCTGTCTTCGTATGGATCAATGTACACTGAACTCACCATACTACCGAATCAGGTCAACGGGTTCCGCTCAGAACTACATTGATTCATGCACATACAACCAAATCCACCTCTAGGATAATCGTGCATCGTGTTTCTGTTCTCTTATTGTCCCGCTCTCTTCGATCATCAGATTACCGATGTAACCTACCACACATCGAAGAACGTAGCAATGAGAGAGCAGAAGTATGTTCTCTTTTGGTTGTATCCAATTTCTTCCCTTTTCAAGTCAGTCGATTAACGTGTTTAATCAAGGGAGGTGGTGTCGCTAATTGCCACCGCGTGTGCATGCTCGTGCACACGCTCGTCCGCCGACATCCTACTATGTGAAATAAATCGTTTCAACCAGTACGTTGTGTGGTTGAAAGTGACGATTAATAATTATTAGAAATATTATCTGAGTTATGGGTTGTGTGACCGTGTTCTCACTAGTGAATATTTTCAATAAATTAAAACGCTTGCTGGCAGTGCTATCTGTTATCCTTTTTTATTGATTACTTGTGTGTCTTAACTCACTTATTCGAATTAGACTTCAATCGTTTATTTATCTATCCACTCGAAGGAGATGTCGTCCAATATGCGCATCGGATTCGATACAACCAGGAAATGGACGTGCGTCCCATAAATGTTTACAATTACACATTCCACAATAAAGGTGAACATAAATCGATGCCGCATTTTGAGAGACGAATGGCTATACGACAAACCTGGGGTTACGAGCAACTCTTTTCTGACGTGATTATTCGAGCAAATTCTTCCCACGGATCGATGGGAGATATAAGGAATACGTGCCATACGCTGGCACATCTACCCTTATACCCCCCCAAAATAAGAGACCAGTTCACTGAGCGAGTAGTCGGTCGATGTGGAACAAAAGAACGGTCTGAGACGTGTTCCATAGTAACCCACTAGAACAGAACGTTTTTTTATGTTAAATAAAAATAAATAAATAAACAAGAGGAAACAAAACAAATAAATAAAAGTAAATGTAAATGAATAAATAATGTATATTTAAAAAAGAAAAAGAAAAAAACTGCTGGAATAATTTTGGTGGAGGCTGATCAAGATTCGAACCAACCTGAGCGGAAGCAACAGTTATTAACATATCCATTTAGTGATATCTAACTATACTGTCGCATAGTTGAGGATACTGTTCTCGAACCCGAACGGTTCACATAAAAAATTGGCGCGACATGCAAAAATGAGAGTGTTGTGGGGAGTTGTGGGGAAGAAGTATGTGCCAGACACGGGCACTAGATTCACTTCCTTCCACCAGCATCTCTAAAAGCTCGAATTGAAGAGAAGACCGACAAAAGAACGAAACGCCCCCACGTTTGTTCACAACCAGGAGTAAAGGGTGAGAGATAAACACCCAGGACACTGCGCCACAGCAAGAACACAAAACTGTTGACATAAAACACCAACCCTTCACTGCACAGTAAATGAAACGCGTTAGATCGTTTATTAATTAAATGTTTTCTTTATTGTTAAATGATAGTTAGTGAAACAAATCCATCGCTAAATGCACATTTGCACTTGGGTTGTAAACTATTGGTGAACTTTGCTTTCTTTACATTTTTTCTCGACATTTACACAAATTAATTGACTAAAGGTTTAATTACTAAACGGCACTCGATTATGACTCCCGAATTAAGAGATACGCGTGCCCGCAGCGCTACGGGCAGCGGGAGAGGAGAATGACCAGCTCAGTCGGACGATGGATAACGACTTAGCGATATTTGGCTCGTACCGAGCCGACTCGATAATGGGGTGAGTTTGGTGGTGTGGTGAAAAGGAAGTGATATTTCCCTTGACCAGTGACCAATTGAAGGCGATCTCTGGCACGCAGTGGTGTGCGTGTGTTCGTACACATCACCGTGTTTATCGATGCATTTAGCAAAGGATAAATGAAATCTACACCGAGGAAAAAAAGAAAAGAGAAGCGACCTAAGGCATCGTTCGGTAATAAGGGGCAGCTGGGTAAATAGCAGCCACTCATTAGATGCTAAAAGGGATTGCGATAATTCATACAATAGAGATCGTATATCGTCTCTCTGCCGACTGGGAGAATCGGAGTCTTTTGTTTGCATATGTTTATGATATTGAATCCAATCCGGTGGCTAAGCGCGCCGTTGGTGATTGTTTGAAGATTCAAACAAAGAAGTATTTCGGAGAGAAGTGCTTGCAGCTGAATCAATAGTTGCAAGTCTTCGGAAGGTAATTTAGATGGATACACAATGACGGTTGTGTATACCATCTGTGTCAATTATGCATGGCATCTAAGGCGACGCCAAGATCGAACTATAGTGTGAATATCTACACTAATTGGAAATCCGGTTTTTGGTCGCTAATGCGGAGATGCATTGATACATGTATGAATGCCCTTGTAGGACAAATTCTTTACAGGCATTTCCAGGTAATGCATTGAAAGTATTAATTATCCTTGGGAAGGAAATGTTTTTGCTGTGGGAAGATTGCGGTGCAGGTGTGGGAAGTTTGGAATTTGCCTGGCAATCGAAGGTACCGAATAGGTTTTGGTTTAATGCTCCTGTATAATAGAAAGAATTGTTGTAGGGAATTTGTATGCGAAGAGATGCATGAAAGGTAAGAATTATTTTTTTAGTTAAATAAATTTGATGCGTGAAGTATTTAAGGTGCTAATGCGATTGCATTAGCGAACTTATAAGATTGGGTCGTAGGGATGGGGGTTCTTTAAGTAAGTAGTCAGTGGGGTTTGGCGGAACCGCCACAGACTCCATTTTTGAAGCCTTGGAATGCAAATTATATATGGTGGAGTGTTTTGGCGGTTTTGATTGTAAAAATATGTAAATTGTACAGTGGCTAATTGGATAAATCATAAAACAAATAAAAGAAGGCATTTGAAGAAGTACCTTGGGAAAATCCTCTTTATCATGAAACTGTGCTCATTATTATTGTATTCTGGTTTTTCTGCCATTAAAAAATAAACTAGGATCTATAATCTTCATTAAGGAAATTGTCTGCTAATCCCTTTCCTTGAAATTGAGGAATTTAAATAGTTATGGACAGAATAAAACTACTTCGGAAATCCTACCAGGTATCCCTGATTAACTTGCCACCAGGACATAACACCGTTAGAGAAGTTTAGTACTGAAATTGTCCTCAACAGCGTTGCTGTCTCATCAGTTTGTTTTAAACTATTGACTGACGTTGATGTGTCAGATTTGATGCATAATTCCAAAGGGCCTTGAAGGAGGAGTTGCATCAACTCACTTATTACCAAGATTCTTTGAAACTCCCGCCAACATGCATACAGCGATACACAGTGACCAAGTGCGGGCGTGTTTTCAATTCGGCAATCGATTTAAATGAAAAAAGCTGCATTTATGAGCCGCGAGTGGTTGAGATATAAAGACTATTTATAAATAAATAAATTCCAGTGATAAAAACAGTCAAAACAAAGTTAATATATATAAATATAATCAAATAAAAGAGAACGAAGTCACGTTTTGTGATAGTCAAAACAAAGAACCCAGTTTAATACAAAAAATGTGTGAGTAACACGTTATGTGTGAACGGTGTTTACTTGCGAGCGCGCGAACATCGTGAGCGTGTGCACGAGACCGCAATCTATTTGTCCTTCGCGGAATACAAAAAACAAAGAGACCACGTGGTCTATAATATGGACGTAGATCAAATGGATCCCAAAATGGTGCTTCAGAGAATGCAAAATACAGACCTAAATCTAAAAGCTAAACGCCATAAAGCCAATAAAAACAAAGATACAGACACGTTGAGTGTCAACAGTGACGACGAAGACAACACCCATGGTGCCCAGTACTCAGGGGCTGGAAACCAATTCCAAGAACTAGCTGTCAGCGAAACAAATGCAGACGCCAGCAATCAGGTCGAGGTCCTCAATAGACTCATTCATGAGATTGAACTTAAAAAACAATAACTGGACAAACAAATGGAAGAATGTTCTTAACCTAAAAACCAATCGGAGCCAGAATGAGCGGAAAACGAAAAAGGTACAACAACAACAGAAAGAACAAAGACAACAGTAACCCGCGAAGACAAAGAAAACCCGACAAGCTAAGGAAACTCAACAGCAGAAATCACATCAATAGCAGGAACCATATCAACCGCAGGATCCACATCAACAGCAGGAACTAAATCAGCTGCAGCAACCATCTCAGCAGGTACCAGTCGAAAAAAAGGAGAAAGTACCTCCTATCTACATTAGTTATATGGAGACAAAGGATCTCATAAGATTAGGCGAGTTGACATGCAAAACTTTTAAAACAAAACGTATTAATAATTTTAAGATGAGTTTAACATGCGATGATTTAAAAGGTTATCGCAAAATTAAATCGGCATTGGGGAAATCAAAAAGCGAGTACTACACGTACATCCCTATATAGGAGAAAACTGTCCCCATGCTCCTCAAAGGAGTTGATCCTCCCTTTATTCCAGAAGAGGTGGTCGAAGAACTAAAAAGCTTCGAAAACGATACCTTGAAATTTAGAGGTGTGAAACCATTTTCTACAGCAAATTCTAGAAATCGCAACCGTAAGTTGCCTTTCTTCATTATGTCTCTAAGCCCCAATAGTAAAATTGATGGACTTAGATATATTAAATACATTAATCAGCAAACAATAAGTTGGGAGAAAATAAAGAAGTCCGACCGCGTATTGCAGTGTTTGCGCTGTCAACGCTTCGGCCATGTGGTACCGAATTGCAAAATGCATTTCAGATACGTCAACTGCCTAAATAAGCATATCATTGGAGAATGCCCATTGGGCAAAGAACAGCTCCCGGATAGAAATGAACAATCCTGTTTCCTCTGTAACAACTGAGGTCATCCTGCTGACTTGAAAGGTGGTCCCAAGTACCAACAACTAAAATCAAAGAAGCCAGAAAGAAGCAAGTTGAAGAAGAGAAACGAATGAAAACTCGGTCTTAAAACAACTTCGTGGCACCAAGTGTGTCATGCGACCAAATGGCTGGTAGAGCAAAAAATGCACAAGTCACGTCATATCATTAAAACGTGTGCTCCAGAGGCACAAACTGATATAACAGCTATATTACTGTCCATACAAGGACAATTTGCTGCGTTTGACGAAAAATTCGAAATGATCGAAAAAAACTGACGGAACAAGTGGCTCGAAGTGACATTATCTAATAGTCCCTGTTTCCAGACGAACCCGCACTTTAATCATAACGTTCACTGCGGCTCAATTAACTCGAAAAATTATTGCTGTGAATGTTAATTCACTAATTCCATGGAAAGAAGGGATAATCTGAGCAGCCTGCTGGAAGCTGAACGCCCAGATGTGCTTTTGGCTAGCGAAATTAAGCTAAACCAAAGGCACAAATTGGCCTACCCAAATTATAAAGTAATTAGACGAGATCGTTCAAATTCCACTCGGGGTCGGGGGCGGGGTCGCCGTCTTAGTTAAAAATGGTCTACAACACAAAGTATACAAGTGCCAGGTGCTAGAAGCCTGCATTATAGATATTCCTTTGAAAAGTTTGAAAAATATGTGGTCTCTGCTTATGTTCCCGAAGCTCCCCAGTGTATATAGTTTATCAAGGAGCTTGATACCCTTTTTCGACGTCTCAAGTTAGACTCGGAAAATAATTATTTCTTTATGGCGGGAGATCTCAATTCCAAGCACAGTGTTTGGGGTAACCTTATCACAAACGCAAGAGGCAATGTGTAATTCGACTGGTGGGAAACAAACGCTATCGAACATAAGCTAGAATTGCATGCTACAAGTACTCCGTCATATCGAAGAGGAAATTCCTTCTTGGGTTTACTGTTGCTGGACGAGCGAATACAAATATTAAATACGGATCTAACTACTCGAAATTGTCTTCGTACAATCGAGTACGATAGCGATCATTACGGACTTGGTACCGTAATACATGTCCCAAACGAACACTCATCACTTGAGCAGTATAAACAGATACATTCTTTTAATTTCGGAAAAGCACACTGGTCGCGCTTTGATCGGATAATAAAAAAAGAATTACGCTCCAATCGCATAGATCCACCAACTGACAGAAATCTTCATAATGACGAAATTGATCATTATCTTTCGACGATGAACAACGTTGTTACTAATACAATGAATCCTTCTATTCCAAAAGTCTCTCACATGTAGAGCCATACAAACGGATACAGAAACGCAACGTCCGACGAGCTGTATAGGCAAAAGAGTATTCTGCTCTCTAACTTAAAACTACTGTACAGACAGTTCAGCGATCCAAATAGCCAGGTAATAAAAACGACTAAGTCACTAATTAAAAACCTTCAAAACCTGATCCGTGACAATTATAGATCAGTAATTAGGGAAGACTGGCACAACAGAATTCAAGCAATTAAAGCTAGTGGACCGAATATATTCCCTCAAATATATAAAGTCTTTCGAAGGAAAGATTATAGTGACATTCCTTGTCTGAGAGTTCCGCGGACTCCCGAGAATTGTCAAAGTCTGCTGAACGCAGGACTTACCCCGGAACGCATTAACTCTAACGAAGAGTTCATAATAGTCGAGGATCCGCAAAAAAAAAGGACGCAATTGGTGCTTGTTTCGAGGCAGTGTATAAATTGAACGAATCGGATCATTCTAACCTTGACCTGGAAAATAGGGCTTTCCAAAAACATATTTCGCTACGCAATGAACTTAATAATTGGCGTCTCTTAAGTCAAAGTTTCACTATCTTTAGTGAAAATAATAGAGCGGATTGCCCTCTTAGAAACCTAAATACTTGTACACACAGATGAACTGACGGGCATTCTTAGAACCATTAAGAACTCTTCTGGAATAGATAGTATTCCAAACATTGTTCTAAAGCATTTACCTCTTGAAGTAGTGAAGGTTTACACTATTTTGTTCAATAACGCTCTAAATAATGCACATTATCCAATCCAATGGAAATCTGCAGTAGTCCATCCCATCTCCAAAAAGGGCAAGGACAGGAGCAATCCAGCCAATCTTTGCTCGATTAGTTTGCTTCCGAACATCAGCAAGGTATTCGAGAAAATTATAAATAATGCATTGACTAACTGGTGTGAGGATAATGGTATTATTCTGAACAACCAGTTTGGTTATCGATCGCAACGTGACACACTGCATGGGGCGACAAAACTTTTTTCCGACATACAGTGGAACAAGGCGAAGCGACAATGCACAGGGGCCTGTTTGATTGACTTTGAAAAGGCTTTCGACACCTTATGGTTAGAAGGGCTGGTATATAAGTTATCAAATCTAGGTATGCCCGAATATTTATTATACATTATCTACGATATGATAATGGGTAAACAATTTGTGGTGAAATGCGGAGATATAATCTCTAACAAGACTTTCCGCATCAAAAACGGCCTACAACAGGGGGCAGTACATTCTCCCATTTTATTTAACATTTACACTAGTGATCTAGTGGGTTCTCTCAACCATGCAATTGCGTACCCAACGACATTGTGGTGTACAGATCTGGAGAAAAGATTGATGTCATCAGCAGAGGTCTGCAAGATGATTTCAACAAAATCAAACGTTTTTGCGACGACTGGAAATTAAAAATAAATTTCCAAAAAACAGAGACGATCCTTTTCAGAATGCCCCTATCCAGTGCATCAAGAGATACAAAACGAAATTGGAAAACATTTTCCATTGCAGGAAGTAATAATCTTCCCCTAGAAGTAAAAACTGTAGTCAGATACGTTGGTGTCTGGCTTGATTAGTATCTTTACTTTGATAAGCATACAGCAGCTACTCTTACAGCAGCTAAAAACGCATATTCAATGACACGAAGTCTCTTACGTAGTAGTCTCATTTCATTTTCATTTTTAAAACATTTTTTATGTTCTTTTTATATTCTTAGATTTTAAATTAAGGGCTGGACAAAAAATGCTTAAATTCTAGCTTAATTATCTTATATAATAACTTACTGGTCCTTCGCAGACGCTCTAAGCTAAAGATTACTTAACATTTGTATAATTTGCCTCCCGGCGACAGAACTTTGTGCCAGTACTTATAATTATTTGAAAGACAAAGAAAAATTTGATAAACTTTGTCAATTTTTTTTGTTTTTTTGTTCTTAAAATTTAACTTACTTAACTTACCTACTTTTTTTTTTTAAATTTTTAATTTTATGTAAAAGCACTTAACTTAACTTAACTTAAATCTTATACTACCCTAATTCTAGAAAAGCTAAGTCTATGTAAGCTAGCTGATGATAGTGTGATTCTATACCGATTTTGGTATCCAGGTCTTTATATGCCATTCAACCACCAGAACTGTGAACGGTGTAGGGATTTGGATGTATATGTGGGGGAAGGAGATGGTAGAGCTTTTCAGAGCACTACACGACTACAGCACAGTGGACCCAAGATAGGCCGAAACAGCTCAAGTTCTTCTACTCCGGAGTCAACCAAAGCGCACTAACAGAAAACAAGTACTGGAATCAAAACGAAACGGTACGTTCGTCATAACCAAAAGGTGACGATGTGATAACATAGTAAGAAATTTCCTAAAACTCCCAGCGTTCCAATTAGGATGTTGTTTTGAATTTGCCTAAACAATCACAAATCCCAATACTTTGTCCGTTACCTTTGCAAATAGGGGAGATTGACGGAATGAAATGAAAGGGCAAAGCGTATCAGAGTCCAGAATTGTATTGGCAGTTGTCCCAAGACCTTGCCAACACAAAAGAATGGCTGCGAAATTACATCGAACACGAGTTGCCTCATCATCATCATCATCATCATCGGCACTACAACCGGGATCCGGTCTTGGCCTTATTTAACAAATCTCTCCACCGGTCCCGATTTCGAGCCGATGTCATCCAGTTTAGCACTCCCAGGCTCTGGGCGTCCTGGTCTACGCCATCCCTCCATCGCAGACAAGGTCTGCCGCGCTGTCTCCTTCCATACATCCTGCCACAAAGGACTTTCCGGGCAGGGTCCTCTTCGCTCATTCGAGCTAGGTGTCCCGCCCACCGGAGTCTACCGAGCTTGATTTTTCTTACAATATGAGCTTCAAGGTAGATTGCGTACAACTCATGGTTGTAGCGCCTCCGAGTTGCCTCAACCCTTTAGAAAAACACCAAATACCAAAAAGTAAGAAAGCTGTGAAAACTTCGGTAAAACATATGCTATCAAACCTTTGGAATGTGGGCTACTTTTAGAGCAACCCGTTCGTAATACCAGGGCCCTCACAAAAAATATTCAAGCTCCTAGTGAAAATCCGGGAGCAGGTAATTTATGTGCCTAGGGGAATACAATTCGGTGTATTACTATCAAATTGTGTCCCATAAAAGGCTGAGTGGTCAAATAGAGGTATTCAATATAACAAATTATCACCAGATCATTGATCGGACAAAAAAGGTGTTACTGGATTCTTATTCTCTTGGAAAACCGGAGGAACAGTGAATATTATTAACGGGACATAACACCGATAACAAATTGTGAAATCCTGAATTCAGAATTGGAAGACCTCCAGCACCTAAGACACCTTTTGTCAGTCGCCAGATGAATCAACATAAGTTTCAACATTGACAAAGCTATATGAGGACCTCCACTTAGGAAGAAACCGAAGTTCTCAAGAATCAACAGTGGAGATATTTCACAAATACAATGCTACCCTGCATGGCAGACGAAAAAGATTATGGTTAGCAGATATTTTTAGAAAAAATGCTTTAAATTCCGCAGTAGTTTCCTGATGTATTTGTTCGCCTATAAATTTAGTCTTCTGTGAAAATCGTAAAAACTAGTAGTGTGCTGTGGGGGTTCTTTAAGCCATTTCCAAAGAACCACCTATTCCCTTATACCTGTCTCCCACTTACCAGGCAAGTCTTTCTACTTACCTGCAAATGGGCAGCGTAAGCTCCCCTGCAGCATCTTCCACCTGAAAGCAAACCTGGCAGGCATATCATTGAATTTTTCTGATTCATAATACTTGAACCATTCCATACCCCCTATCGGCTCAGCTCGTCAACAATCATAAATGATAAACACACACTGGCCATTATCGGCTACCAACCGATCGTAGAACTGAATATGAACATGATTGCTACTTAAGCAATCATACACATGAGCATGCCTTATGATGCCCCTGCCTGTAAACTAAACAAACACACAGTAGCCTCACTGTGTTTATTCTATTTACCAAACACTTGTCCATGGCCACCATGGGTGAGACGTCTGCTTGCACATCTGCAAAGCAATTCCTCGCCATTGTACCCATGTACCAGCACAGTCATGCAAAAAAACTCAAATCTTCGGTTGACCTATCGTCACCGAAGAATGTATCGCCTACAATGGCATGATCATGAACGCCTAAATAAACACGATGATCATCCAATGGAACATCGACAAAAGCACGAACGATGTGCATCTCATCGTATGACCCTTGAAATAGCGTTTCTGTTTACTTAGGACGCAGAAACCTATTTCGTTCTCAGGCGTGCATCATCGATGATTTATGACCACAATGCCTGCAGCCCCTTATGCTCGTCCATTTGTTTGAACAGGCGCAGGACCGATCGTTGTCTGTATTGCAGGCGAAGGGGCATCGTACTTGTCCTATACGGGCATATGGGAAATCTTCCCATATAACTCTAATTTTCGGTTCTCGGTAATCAAAAGATTTAGAACACCTTTTTCTCCCTTCGGAAACTTGTTCTAAAGTGACATAAAACACATTAAAGAAAAGTCGAACAATAGCTACGTGTGTTACCTCCAGGTGGATTTAGAGATAGATATCGGTGGTGATTACTTAAAGAGCAAACCAGCAACATTGTAATCAATATTCAGTGAAAATAAAAGGAAGTTATACGACAAATAATAGCCGTGTTTTTTTCTTTATTTATGTTGTATTCTCCCGGTGATTAATTCTCTCGTTATTCACTCATCAACCGTTTGTGCAGCAGAGAGTGGGAAGTTTAGTGAACCCAGCGTCCTTGCCGGCGCCTCGACTAGACTTATAACCCCACAGTGTAATAAAGCAAAATTTCCCGACAGAACACTACGTCCTAGGAATAATTGGTGGCGACATTGCTACAGATAAATCTGTTTTGGACTAAGTAGATAGATCGAGTTTCGTACTGTCTATTGCTGCTACGACAGATGAACAAAAACTCTGTCATGTGTTCTCTTGAATTGTTCCAGTTTGGGTGCAACTTTGATATTTGCTTCCGTAAAATCTTGTAAACTGACTGAATGTGGATGTAAGTAAGTAAATGTGATTATAAAGGGGAAATATGAATGCCCTCCTTAAGCATACATGAAAATAAAAGCCCAGTTTAATTAGGCATATAAAATAATTACCTTATTTTTTCTAAGCTCATCTGTAGTGTTTGGATTGAGCACATGGTGATATATAGCAACCTTTTTTGCTAGTAGAGCCATTTAACTCGCAAAAGTCTTTCCCATGTGTTGTGCTTCTTCTGAAAGATAATAACCAACCGAAGATTTCAAGAATCAGACCCGCTTACCGCAGGAAAATTTTTTATTAGACCAATGCAAACCTCAATACAAGGTTGATGTCCATTAGAAAACCAAACTGTTTCAAATTTAAGCTGCAGCAAAGCGAGTTCTCCCGATATTATTTAGGTTACTCTAACCGGTGATATCGTTTGACGATCTGAGGCTATTAGTATTTCTCGAACTCCCCGGATGCCAGTCAATCATTCATACCTGAAAACATTTTAAGATCCACTATCTAATTGGCATACTCATACAATCATACCCATATACATATCAACTTAGGTAATCACAAATAACTCAAGATTGAGCTGTGACTTTAATTGATTCTACGTAAATTAAGCAGCTACTCTGGGCGCACTGCATCCAAGGATCCACGTATTTTATCGCAATAGTTGACTGCTGTTGTCGCAGGCATCTCCGCTGTCAGATGTCAATTACAACTGTAAATATATAGTCCGGTTGGTTGTCGTTCAATATCAGTTGACTATTATTCAAAGCAACCAGCTGTACCCCCAGGCAAGACTAGTCCTAGAGATGTGATCTTCCGCCACAGTGATCCCCATTATAGGATCGACCGCCATTGCAATGCCCACCCATTCGCTTTGCATGCGTTCCACAAATCGCAAGCCGAGCAAAATAAATTTATCGACATCAGTGATCATGTCGCGAGATAAACGATCGATTGTACTTGTGGATGGGCTGCTTGTGAAAGATGAACGACAAATCCGGACTTCTGTAGTATGATTGCACAAGTGGCGAAGGCGGTTGTGTTTGGCATAATTTAAGACACTAATTGGTCAATGGTAACATGTCCACGTCACCAGTTAAGAACTATTGTAACGGTATATGTCATTGAATGTCACAGAATCACAATGAAAGGGGAAAAGGTTTTTATGGCAATTCAAACAGCAATATTCAATTAAGATTTTTCAATAGGTGGCGCCACTTGAAATTAAACATGACTTATTTCAAGTGGCTCAGATGTCACTAGTTTATGGATGAAGTTTTGTGACATTTCGTCTTCGTTCGGTTAAAAGCTACAGTCGTTTGAGTGACACTACTTTCGCCTTCGTAAAAAAAAAATGGAAAAACATGAATATCACATCATGTTCAAACATTGTTTTTTTAAGGGGAAAAACTTCTGAACAATCATTGCAATAGTTGCAGAAATATTATCCCACATCTGCTCCTTCGGAACAACAGTTAATCGATGGTTTAGACGCACGTCGGCCTGAAAGGCCAAAAGAGGCTGCGAATGCGGAAATCGTAAAGCAAGGGCAATCGAATCGTTTTGAGTGATCGTAAAATAAAGTGTCCTTATCAAAGTAAAGATACTGATCGAGCCAGATACCAAGGTATCTAACAACATTGTTCAATTGTAGGGGAAGATTATGTTATGTTATTTTTTATTGATATTCAGATTTGGGCTGCTGTGGCGATAGAGTTGTCCTGGGGACCTGTGGTGCTGATTGGTTGGAAAGCCGTTCGGGACTAATGGGGTTACTATGGCAACTACTGCATGCTAAATGATACACGGTTTTTATTTAATTATACGTGATTTTTGGCGCAAGACTAATGACCTTGCCCGGAAAAAACAAATCATTATGGAAAATTTAACAAGCCTCAGGACTTGCTAAATAAGGCCAAGACCGGTTCCTGGTTGTAGTGCCGATGATGATGATGATGATACGTGATTTTATCTATTGATTTTTTTCTCCTTGCGAATGAAGTTTATATCTTTGGGGTACACGAATATTGTTTTCCAAATTATATAACTGTATTGTAATCACGTATCTTGGAAATAATAATTGTTTGGATACGGAAAGCCAGCACTATCTCAATTAAAAACATATATTACAATTCCACGGTACGGTTAAGTACCACAGCACTTTCCAACTTTGACCGTCACAGTTAATGCCTAACACTTGACTCTCCGGCCGCCGTACTTAAACGCCGCTTGTTTTTCGATCGTTCGATCGAACGAGACCTCTCTTCTCCTGATCGGAGGATACGATCTGCACATCGAAGGATATGATCTGCAGGTCGTAGGACACATTCTTTGTTTACGGCAGTGACCTGATGTGTTGAGCATTGGATACATTTTTTGTCATTCTAACCGTAATAGCGTCAGATCGAATCACACGTTCTTCACTATCGTCGCAATTCGCGAGAGTACTTCCATCGACGGAGGCAAGGAACTATCAATCCTCAGCACTCGGCACTTAATTGGAGCTACCACATTGTTGAAGCTGTGAAAAGTGCGGTCAAATGAGTGGGGTTCCTTAAGAGATGCAATCCACTGCACCCAACCTGGCCACTATTTACAAGACTTACATTCGTCCCAAAAGGGAGTTCAACCCCCATATTTGGTCAGGCGCATCCAGAACAGCACTATACGTGCTCGATATGATCCAAAAACGAGCAGTGAAACTTATTGGGGACCAAGCTGGGAGTCGATCAATTCCGTCGTTAGATCATAGGCTCAACGTATCATGCCTATCTCCCTTCTATAGGTATTATCACCACGGTCGTTGCTCAACAGAACTTGGAGAATGTGTTCCGCCTCCTCAGACATTTTCCCGCGATACCCGTCAATCTGGGAGTGCGCATCAGTTCACGTTGAGAGTCAACTTCGAGCGCACAAAGAAAAATATAGAGAGTCATTCTTTAGCCGAACCGCACGAATGTGGAATACTCTACCTGATCATGTGTTCCCTCGTTGTTGTAATGTACAGGCATTTAAGACCAATGTACATCGACACCTCCTTTCCTTATCCACTTCCTCGTCATCCGCTCGCACTGTTGTTAAAGATATTTTAAGAATTATATTTTATTTTTATTCTTCACCAAACTTAGCCCGGGTCAGTCTTGAATGTTGAGACTTGGTTGATTTGGATTTCTGCAGCCTTTAGGGTTTGGTGTCGTGGGCGTTTCCCCAAATGTAAAATTATATAACATTTAAACTATTTCTTTGTTTTATTTTTTGTTTTATATAATATAATTAAATGATTATATAACACTGTGCTCGGACACTTAAGGGTACTCCATAGCATTTTGTGCGCGTGTCTGTGTAAAAAAAAGCATGGCTTATCAAACGGCAATCAACTAATAATTGGACCTACTGCGAGTTTCGTAGTAATGTCACTGCTATTTGCCTACACAAATATTCTGTCTCTAACTCGTAACACAGCCTGTGGAGCTCCAGTGCAGATTACAGTCTCCAGTAAGGTGCGGTTACCAAGGTACACCTGTGTGCCAAATACAATATCGTTTCGCACCTAGTGTTGTTTTATGCTTCATTTATAAATAAATAAATTAGTGTTTATTTTAGTGTAATTTTACCACTTTATAACATTTCATTTTTATAGGTAAATAAATAATTTCTTTTGAAGAAACCAATGTTTACCTTCTACAGAAAGACATACAAAAAGCGCGTGAGCCTCAGGACTTGCTAAATAAGACTAAGACCAGATCCCGGTTGCAGTGACGATAATGATGATGATGATGTATGTAAACTATTTCATAAAAGAGATAGTTAAATTTTAGTTAGTATAGACATGGCAATTGATGTGTTAAAGCGGAGTTTAGGGGCATACAGTTTTTATAAAAGCACAACAAGAACAATAACGACCATAATTTTCACCAACTCATCCCAATTTCAGAAGCCATCTACAATTTTCATGGCTAAGTTATTACGTATTGCAAAGTGACTTGAGTATATTGCCCACTATGTAGACTATGCGAATTTACATGCTACTAAATATCTGAGTACATCTAAAAGGCCGATTTAAAAAATTCAATGAGCATATGAATTTACTTCACGTGGTCTACTCGAAACGTATTCATTAAATTCCTCCATGGAGCTTAAAGTCTTCTTTTTGTTTTTTTACCCTCTTTGGAGATGCTGTGTTGAAGAGATATGCAACCTCTTATGCAATATTAGATATATCCAATTGATTGACATGAAACATTGAAGTGGAAAAGGAATTTCATAATTCCATCTATATAATTGTAGCAGAACCAATTGGAAGAGGTCCATATGGGACGCAATCTTGATCTTGAATCCACTATAGTCATGCAGCATTTCAGTAATACGATTGTAAACGTCGTCCACCAATATTTGCAAACAGCGAAACCTAATATCCTTGCCCTAACTGAAATCCAGCTCGATTCGTTAACTGATTCGACATATCTTCGTTGCTCAAGATACGCGATCCGATCTGATTTGCTAAAGGACAGAGGCGTTATAGTCCAATAACTAAGACATCATGTGGTTGAATGTCGTGCTGAAGAATTCTGTCAAATTTCTTTGTTGTCTTTACCGCACGCCGAAAACCGATCGGACAGCGACATTTTTCGAAAATCTTTCACGTACCCTTGTGGGGGTTCTTTAAGGCGCCGGAAGAACCACCCATCGTCCTAACCCAACTCCCCTTTCCCAACCTGCAAATACCATTATCGATCATTAAGCCGCTTACCTGAATATGAGCTGTTCAAAGCTCTCCTTCAATCAGTCATACCTGAAACATAAGCCCACGGCAAGATCACTATCTTGCCATGGCATCAAACAAATTTCATCAACTAAACCATCTCGGTTCAGCTGTCATGAACCGATCGGTTCCTATGGGCGGCCACATGCCCATCAAACACACGCCAATCCTTCTGTGTGTTCTAGTTCCAACAATCCGTTGGTCCAAAAAAAGACACGTTGGGCAACTTGCTTGCTTGCACATCTGCAAGCCAGATTTCCGATGATCGATCGCCCAAGCGACAACCGATCATTGAATGGGACACGACCATGATTGTTATTCAGACAATCATACCAATGATCATGTCCCACGTATCGTTTTCCTAAACTAAGCAATATCCACGTTAGCCCTTACCGCTGGTATAAGCGATAAGCACCCATTGGATCGGACACGATCATGATTGTTAAAAACGTATCGTGGGACACGATCATTGGCGTGTCCCACGATACGTTTTTCCTAAAAAAAAACATGCACCCATGCTTTCTAGCCTTTGCCATCGTGAGCGAAGTTCTGTTGACATAACATCAACAGAAAAACCTATCCCGGATCGTTTATGATGGCAGGGCAGCCAGCCTCCGTACATCGGTCATCATATTTGACCAGCTGCATGTTTGTTTTCGCTTCCTTCACCTAACGCATGTTTCGTTTGTCTTTCTTTCCTAGGTAAAGACATTCAACCTATCGGGACGATGTATATGGGAACCTTCCAATGGGATGCGAATCGGTTTCTCATTGGTCGTTGGGGGGAAGGAAAGATTGTGTTCCCCTACGATGACATTAGTGGAAACCCACCTCATTCCTTGAGGTTGGGTCACCATAGCGCAGCTTGTAGAGAATCTAATGTCGACGTGACGAAGAGAAGTAGGCGCAACTACTTTTGAGGAGTGACATTGCTTAGTTCATTTCGTTTTCCGCGACGAGTGCTATTTACAATCCAATAGTTTGTTGTTTAAACATCTTGTTAATTTTAGTCGAATCCCACTTACATAACTAATCAAGTGTGTTTGTAAATGTGTCAAAATTAAGTGTATAGTTTGTATGTAAAAGTAAAACTTTAGGTAGATCTCATCATTTCACCCTGCCTATTGACTGTTGGTGGCAAGTTTTTCCGTTTATCCCACAATATTGTACTGGATAGGAACTAAATCTTAAATGTTAAAATTATCTGTTTAAACGAACTCTCGAATGTTGAAAGTAACTTTGTGTTATTAAAAGAATCTATGAAACTTTCATCTCTGCATCAACACATTGCTGTTAAAATATAAAAATCAAAAGATCAATTAATGAAAAATTAAAATTAATTCAGTGCGTTTTCTTTTGCTTTTGGAAATCGTCGAAATTACACGTTGGGGATTAAGTGTATCTGTGCCCATGATCGGCACCACCATACTACAAACCCCACACCCTCTACTGGATACAGACCAATCACCGGCTTCTGAAATTGTGGATCTTGGCGATTTTAATGTACGAAACTCCAGTGGGTTAGTACATTCTAACAGAATCGACGAGGCTGGGAGGCTTACGGGGGTGTACGCTGTTAGCCGCACTTTGATTCATTTCGTGGAGGAGTGTACGCGAATGCCGGACACTCGGGGTAATTATGCGCACACCCTGGATTTGTGGATTTATACCTTGGAAATGACGGCGCCATTGGGAAACTCAGATCACTGCTTGGTATCAGCTGCACAACCACTTGCATTTCTTGGTGGTTTTGCGTGGGCAGTGCTAATAAGAAATTCAAATCATAATCATTTATAATTGTACACAATTGTTTTACATTTATTTGAACAAAAGATTGAAGGAGAAATGACTGGCAGCACACTTCGCAATATAATGTACTGTGTAAATATAACCTTCACAGCCGTTGTTGTAGAATCATCGTAGCCAACTCATGCGTACAACAAGCAAAACCGACGCCATCGAAATTTGTAGAGCATTCTAAATGATTGGCGTGATGTTTTGTTCTCAAGCAGGCACCGTACAGGAAATATATTCCGTAATTTTTTTATGGTATACAATTTTATAATACTTTGAATTAACGGCGCCGTAATTTGAAGTTTACATAGAGTTCTTGATTCAGTTGCCATATCTAGAGAGAAGTGTTGACGACAACGCACAGACCCAAACAATGTATTCTGGTACGTCATGGTGGTACAAAACGTCTCGTTTCACACTAGTAAAAAATTCTTGAAGCTTATATAGGACGTCTCAAACCCTGCATAGTACTAATCTTGCATCATTTGATTACCATTAACTTCAAAATTTGGGAAACTCTTCCATCATTAAAAATGACAATGAACTTATATCATACTACAGTTACGATTTTTGTGGATGTGGATCAAAACTTCTGTAAGCGATGAATCAAGAAGGTTCAAGAGGGATAACAAAAATCAATGTACTAAATATAAAATATAGACTTAATTACAACGCTTTTTCTTCCTAACCCCTGCAGTATTCTTTTCCCCAAACTTACGTACATTCTATGCTTACACTTTTTGACTCTAATATTCTCTCTCCCGCATTCTCTACCCTCTGATTTCTTACTCAACGGATTCCTCTTTCTCTCTCTCTCTCTCTCTCTCTCTCTCTCTCTCCTTCTTTCTGTCGTTATCTCTCTCTGCCTGTCTGGACGTCATCACATCTCATTTCCTTGTGTGTATATCTGTCTTTCTTTCTATCTCTCCCTCGCTTTTCGTCTTCCTCTCTTCTCCTTTTTGTTCCTATCTGACTCGCTCTTTTCCTTGCGGCTCTCTTTTCCTTTCTCATCCTGTCTTTTAAGAGCTCCGATGTTAAGAACTGTCATGACAGAACTACAAAATCTTCACACTTTCCATAGGATTTCCTATATGTATCTACCCAGATTGTATTTGCGTAAAGAGTACTTAAAATATAGAGTAGTATGCTAGAGCAACCTGTCCGAAATTCGATACACAATCTCTTGTTACCATCTGAGATTTCATTGCTCCATCTTGTCAAACCAACTCCTCTGCACCTACGTGACAATTATTTTCCGCTGTCATAACGATCAATGACTTGAGTCGATAGTTTGAGGCGAAACGCAGTATTGGGTTCATCCAACCTCACATCTCGCCTCCTCAGCGTTTGCAACTGACCGCGTGCAGGTTCATGCCCCTCCTTTCTCGAGGCATACAACTCCACTCCAGTGTCACTCGAGGATCATGTTTATTAGTTATTTGTGTCAATTCTATTTACCTCAGATCGGGAAGCTGCGCACTTTGTGTGGTTCCACACGTTTCTGCGGACAATGTCAAGGGCTATGTCCTGCACATGCTCAATGGAGTCGCAAAAATTAAATCCGACATTTTGCATAGTAAATTAGGGGCTATTGACATCACATTCAATACAGTGATCTACGATCGTTGATCATGTAGACTCTATGAACTTTATTCAGTTACAAGTTGTACTGCATTGAGAGCGATGCAAGAGGAAGTTTGTCAACTCACTTTGAAGTGTTCGGGTCTAGAACTAAATTTCAGGAAGGTGCCGACAGATGCCGATTTTATGACGGGTTGTGATGCTGGTGAAATTAAAAAAAAAGAAGGTAGGGTTCGAGATAACCTTACGAAGCTTATGAGATGTTAGTGAGTTGGAAACGTATGGGGTGTGAAAGGGCCAATAGATTAAAGTTGGAATATGGACAATTTTTAATGTCGACAAAAGATAAATGCAACAAGTGCCTCAAAAAGATACGTTTTCAACGCAACCACACCAAGTTCGACCATCAACACTTCTTTAAATACGTACTCAAATTTACACAACTTTCCTTCCCTTGTTTATAGATGTAAGCCAGTAAAACTCTGAAAAAACATTCGGATTTTCCGTTTTAATTATTAGAAGCTGCTTTAACTTCACCTGTCCATCTTTGATTTATCAACAAAAACATATTTTCTCATAGAATGTACACCTATGAAGTGTGTACATAACAAGCACCGCCAATTTGTTGCCCAAGACACCTGTGGCTTATACTATCGCGTTACCCATCTAACACCAACTTATGTTTAGGGCCGTTCTCAAGTGGTACTCGATATGGTTTTTTCTTTAAGCTGACAAAGCATCTCTTCGCTTCGGTGTCATGAAGTAAAACAACTAAAAAACAACATTAAGATCCCATTGCATCACACCTGCAATCGGATCAACAGAATTAACTCTATCACTTGATGTTTGCGGTCATCGGGAAGAAAGTCTTTTCTCTATTAACGTACTAGTGGTCACGCGATCTCTGATTACTTGGTCGACCACAGAATAAAGGTACCGCACACCGGTTGTAGTATTCGAGAACCTTTATTAAACCCGCCAATAGTAAATACAGCCCATCGTATGTGCGATTATTAAAAGATACCAACAAAGATGTAGGAAACGCATGATAAAGAAAAGTGGATCCAGTTACATTATATCTTAAACTTTCCCTGTAAATTGCGTCTTAGGTCCCTATTCTACGAATTCAATGGTGCCTTCGGAATATTGTTACATACTTCGCCGGGCTTACAAGGTAGCTGGATGGATGTCGTCCACAATGAAAGACGATCCTCTTTAATAAGATTACCTTGTTAATAAGAAACTTCTTGAACATGATCACAAATTTACAGGAGATTATTGGACTAACTATTGAAACGGGAATTGCCTTTGTTTAAATGCGAAGTTGTGAGACTTGTAGGAAAAGAGTTGCAAATGGTAGTAAGAGTAAAGTGATGGGCATAGGTAACAACCATACATTTTTTCGAATATACTACACAAGCTGAAAAGTCCCGGGATTTTTTAATAGGTGGCGCCCTTAGAAAATATTTAGAAAATTTCGAGAAAATAAACATAACTCCTTTTGAGCGACGTTACTTTGGCCTTCGCAAAAAAAAAAAAAAAATAAATAAATAAATAAATTGAAAAATATGAATATCGCATCTTCATTAATTCTTTTAATTGGAAAAACTCCTGAACAACCATTGCAATGGTTGCAGAAATGTTACGAGGGTTGCCTCCTATGTTTCGGGATTTGGCAACCCTAGTGTTGCAATCCGGCAATTGACAGCTCTGTCGTAAAGTTGGACATTTCTGAGGTTATACGCACTCAGAACGTTTTGACATACGAGCGCTATTTGTGTTGTTTACAGTAACTTAAAAGGTTCATCTCGGCCCAAAAATGGAATTAAATCGTCAACATTATCGTGCGATTATTTTTTACAACTCTCGGCGTGGATTAACTCAGCAACAGTGCATGGATGAACTTAATTCAATTTTTGGCGATGAAGCTCCGTCAAGGAGCAGTGTTTATCGATGGTATGGTGAATTCAATCGTGGTCGTAGTTCACTCCAAGATGAATTTCGTGAAGGTCGTCCAAAATCAGTTGTTGTTCCGAAAACCGTTGATGCTGTGCGCGAACTGATATTGGAAGATCGTCATGTGACCTATCGGGAGATTGAGACAACCTTAGGCGTTAGTGGGACCAGCATACATTCAATATTGCATAAACATTTGACTGTCAAAAAAATTTGTTCGCGTAGGATCCCACACAATTTGTCAATCGCCCAAAAAAAGGCTCGTGTCAATTGGTCGAAAGAAATGCTCAAAAAATACGGGCGCGGTGCTTCGGAACACGTCTATGACATCGTGACAGGTGATGAATCGTGGATTTACGCGTATGAGCCCGAAAGTAAACAGCAGTCGACTGTCTGGGTGTTTCAAGATGAGCCAAATCCAACAAAAGTTGTTCGCGCACGAAGCACTTCCAAGCAAATGGTCGGCTGTTTTTTCGGAAAAACTGGACATGTCGCAACCGTACCACTAGAACAACGCAGAACAGTCAATTCTGAGTGGTACACAACCATTTGTTTGCCAGTTGTCTTCCAAGAAATCAGGAAAACCAACCGCCGAAGACGGATCACTCTTCACCACGACAATGCGAGCTCTCACACATCGGCTGCGACAACTGCATTTTTGAGCACCCAAAACATCGATTTGATGGGTCATCCGCCGTATAGTCCTGAGTTGGCACCGAATGACTTCTTTTTATTCCCGTACGTAAAAAACAAACTGAGAGATCAACGTTTTTCGACACCTGAAGAAGCGGTTGCTGCATTGAGAATGCATGTGTTGGAGATACCTCAATCAGAGTGGCAAAAGTGCTTCGACAATTGGTTCAAACGCATGCAAAAGTGTATAGATAGCTTCATGGGGAATATTTTGAAAAACAATAAAGTGATTTTCGATAATCAATATTTGTTTTTGTTCTCTAATCCCGAAATATAAAAGGCAATCCTCGTATTAGAAGTATGAGAAAAAATTTCCCATTTCGGGCCACTCATCCAGAGTCCTTTGCTCGCATCCTTGATGTAATTTTTGTTTCTGAAATTTGGATTTATGACTTCTAAATATGTGATCATACTGTTGTGGGTTTCTGTTTCAGGAAGCGCGAGTAATGGTATGTTCAAATACCTCACTAAATTAAAGTCACGACACCGAGGGAACAGCGACAGAATCTTCCCTTAACACTACCAATTCAAACACAGCGTCTTTCCTTATACTTCTTCCTCTTTTATTGTTCTTAACCTTTGTTACAATTTTTAGTCTTTTTAGAATATTTTTCTTATTTTACTCCTTAAATTTAACTTAATAACTTTACACCATTTCTTAGAGTTATATTTTATTCTTACAATTTCGCAACAGCTTGTTTTTACAATTCCGTCAGAGTATTAGATTCTTAACCAATTTATTCTGTTTCAATTTGTTTATTAGAACAATATTTTAATGTTGAACTTGAATTTGTCAATGTTATTTTATGCCCATCTAAACGTTGAACCATTGTTTTCTAATAATCGATTTGTTTTTTTAATGTTTAGTTACTCTACTTCAGAATATTTAAGGGTACACGAGTTGCACTTACAATTCTAACTTCTGCAATTCATTATTACTTTTTGGAGTTTCCCCATTCAGAAGTTTTCATCAAACTCGCCACTAGTTTCAATCACTCTATTTTCAATTTTTCTACGGGACTCTATAACACTGCTTTTATATTATTCACTAGACTCGATTACTTCAATTGTTGATTATCCACCAGACTAGTCTACTTTAACCATCCGAAACAAAACTCCCGTTACTTTACTTTAAGGTTTACTATTAGTTTACGTTACTTTCCATCAAGACTTTCCACTCGACTCCCGTGCTATCACCATCAAAAGTCCTACTTCCCGACCAACGATAGACTCTCACGATCAACATCTGATTCTGCCCAACCACTGACTGCCGCTTCTTTCATTAACCACCAACTCTCGACACCTCGGGGTCAACGCCTCCCGATGACGATAATGCAATTTAATTTTAATTGCCCCAATTTCCGATTGCTGGCTTCAGTTCGCAATATCGCTGAACCAGATAATATTTCTTCATTGGCTTGAAGTCGGGTTCAACTTTGACGGTTGCGAACTGACCCAATTAATTGCATTTCTGCCGATTGTGCTGGAACATGCAGTTTAAACGTTTCTGCAATTTAATTGTTCCAGCCTATGTAGTCGTTAATTGCTTTAGCAATTTGAAGTTGAAATCAATCGTTTTCGATTTAATTACTTAATGGGCTTACGGACTCGATTGCGTTGTCGTTCTGTGGGGCCATTTGGGTTTAAATCGGATGGCGTTTTTTGATTTGAGTGAGCCAATGATCTCTTGTATGTCATCTTTAGCTATGACGTCATCGACACACTTAACACGCGTCTCCTTATCCTGAAAAGGATGTGGGATCTCTTTAATAGACCGCTCCTGAAACAACGCACTACAGCAAGGGGCCGTTGCCGTGCTTTCTCTGACCCAGGGGGAAGAGCAACGTCCTGATGTCGGGTTTTTGTTACCTGTCCTGGGTTCCGCAAGCCGTCGACTCCGCTGGGATTTTTTCCTAGACTATTTGGGGGTTTAGAAATAAATTAAAAGTCAGTTTTCCCTTTGGATGTCTTTCATTTTTCAGCTCCTCCTCTTGCTGATTATCAGTTTAAGTTTTGTTGACAACAGATTTTATATTTAGAATATTTAATCTGAGGTACTTAATTTTGATCCGAACCTGGGTGGATACTGAAGTGAGTGAGGATATTGAAGTGACTGTGGATGTTGAAGTGACTGCTATTGAAGTGATTGAAGTGAATGGATTGAATGAGTCGAATGAACTGCTTGTGAATATTACTTTACCATTCTTTTATAAAGGAAAACAAAACGAGATTTGTATCCCGAAAATACACATTTTCGTACAATAATCTCGATTTTTGGGTATCCTGAGTGAGATGCTCGGGCTCCTCGAGAGTATAGTGGTTAGTATACCCGCCTGTCACACGGGAGACCGGGGTTCGATTCCCCGTCGGGGAGCCTCTGGCGCAAGACTAATGACCTTGCTCTGAAAAAAAAAAAATCAAATCATTATGGAAAATTTAACAAGCCTCAGGACTTGCTAAATAAGGCCAAGACCGGCTCCCGGTTGTAGTGCCGATGATGATGATGATGAGTGAGATGCTCAGTGTTTACTTTAGATAAGAATTAAATTTCTTGAATTCTTACGAAACTATTTCGCAGATGTGGGAATGTATCTGGATTTTGGTTTTCTATTTGTTTTTCTTAATGGAACTTTTCAGATAGAGATAACGATCTCTGAATTTTGGTTTTCGATTGATGCCGTGGGGCAAATCTAAAACGATAAACAAATATTAGATTCGTTTATTGTGAATTTGATTTTAATTTAAGATTTTGGATTTAATTATGCCGTGGGGGCAAATGCTAGGCGATGAACGAATGTTTGATTCGTTTATTGCGAATTTTGGATCATGTTTGGGTTAATTCGGGTTTTGACAGGATTTTGGGTTTTTGGGTAATATATCTAGGATTTGGATGTAGGAATGGGGGAAAAAGGTGGTTGGGTTTTTTAGAGCACTACAATACCTTGCTAGGTTTTAAGTTCGCTGCTAAGACGAATGAAGGGTATGTTTCAGGCGGAGTTGATTGATTCGTGAGAGAGAACTACAATAGAAGATTCTTGATTTCTGCTGCGTTGAAATGTCAAGTGCTGACGTTTTAAGGATTTCAGTCGAAATTAGCCAAGCTTCATTTGTGTTCCTGTGTATCTATAGACTCTGTGGAGGTTGAAGTATGGATGCCGACGTACGGCAAGTATTCCATTAATTCCCCCAACGATGACCCGCAGAAAGAGACTTGTTCACCCGAGAAGAATGTAAAATAAATGAAAACGCACAGGGGGTTCTTTTATACAGAATGTTTTGTTATTATATTTTAACCGGAATATCCTTTATTTAGCATTGGGTGATGATATCTGTCTATTTTTGTTACAAGTGAATTTATTTTTTATAGTGCACAATTTAATAGGAAGCTTTAGTGATCACTTAATTACTTTATGACGTTTATACCGGACGGAACTAATTCCTAGCAGAGACTCGTGCGGCAGCGTGTCTGACCGCGATGGAGATTGAATAGCGACTGGTGTGAATTAGGGTTGAAATTCATATTTCTTTCTACACACAGGACAACCAAAAGGGACCACGCCTCTGCTCTCTCAACCTCACGCCCGTCAAGGTATGAGTAACTTTTGTTAATAGGGTAATTGACGGACATGAAGAATGAGAGAACAGAAAACATGATATGCTGTGATCTCGGGGTAGCTTTGGTTGTGTGTGTTGGTATCAGATGCAGCTACTGACACGACCTACTGACCCAGTGGTACGGCTATGGTGTAGTTAGAGCGCATTAAACCGTGGAAAGAAATACGAATGAGAGGGAACCCTAGCGGATGTTACTCCCCTGCAAAGAGAGATCATTGATCCCAAGCGAATGGGTGATCTGAGGGAAAGTCGATAGGACGCCGCTGATGTTTGGGAAATAATTCGCGTGAGAACCAGACTCTAAGACGCTGAAATTACCCCAGCTATTTTGCTATGATGCAACAGCGTCGTTCTTTTAGACTTGTTGTTGCTAACCGACATTATGAGATTTCCGATGGGAAACTCATGGTTAGCAAGAATGGAGTTGCCGTATGACATTTATGTAGCTAAACTCAATTATGCATTATCTGCAAAGGATGATGAGTTTAGCTATACGTCCGTTTGAAATGTTTTACAGGGGAATACATATAAAGGAAATGGGTAAGTATGACGCGCTGAAAGCGGTCGAAATTAGGTGGAAATGTTGGTTGGAATTGTGGGTTGTTTCTCATGTAGAATTGAGAAACCCCCCCACAACTCCATACGATGAATTATGGCAGTTTTATTCAATAGTTATCTGTTCTCTTGTCAAGTGATAACTTTAAAAATTTAATTGTTGTGGGTGTTTTCAATATCAACAGCTTGGACGACGGTGAATCTGTCTGTAATTGCCTGTCATTACTCGCTTCGCATGGTCTTGTATGCTTTGCTTATGAACCCGCTAAGCCCACCTCGGGAAGCTATCTTGATCATATTTATGGGCGTTTTTCTTATGTTTCTATTAACGAGTCAAAGGTGCCTTTGATTTGCAAATCTCTGACCACAGCATGATGGGGCTCTTGGTTCCCATCCCCAAATGTTTGGTTGCGCTTCTCTTCATTCTCCCCTAGGCAAACCGAGAATTGACTTCGTTGTGTTTATGCGAATATTATGCTATGAATCGTGGGAAGAAGTTTATATTTGGGTTGACTCAGCTAATGCCTACTCAATCTTAATAGCTACTCTTGGTAGGAATATCTCTTTCTGTTCTTCATTTTTACCATGTAAGGATTTGCCCAAAAGTCTTAAAGAACTATGTCTTGAACTCAAAAAAGAGATTTGCACTTGTCGCGATAATTACCACCATGCTAAGTCCAAATCAGCTCGGGCTAATTTATGTAAAGATTGCGTGTAGTGAATAGTATAGTATTGTTCATTTATCTTGTTGTACTTGTAACATTTACGCGCGATCTGAACCGTTGCAAAGTAGTAGTTTTGCTTTTCAACCCGTCACTCCTTCAGAAATTTTGAAAGTTATTGCTACATCACTTAAATCAAATTCTTCTCGACTTGATGGTATATCACACAATATACATAAGTATGGATTGTAAAGGGTGGGCCATAAATATTTGCACATTTGAAACATGAATAGAAATAAAACTACAAATGTTATTTTGTTGATCATTTATTTAACGTAATAAACGCTTATTAATTTTTTTTTTTTAAATGACATCGTCGTGATGTGCCCCGTCTCGTCTTAGGCTCTCCCGCAGTCGACTTCGCAAACTTTGGAAAACTCGCTGACATATGCTGCGAGGTGCGGAAATTTCATCCTCCCGAATGTTCTCATCGCTTCTTCTTGAACGTGGCCGCCCTGTTTGTTTAATATTCGTTGTCGATTTCGTTTGCTCGAACTTCTTGACACAAGCTGTGATTAAATTAACACTTGGACACTCAGTTACACGGCGTAATCCGTATTCAATTCTAAACAGGCGTCGTACAGTAACGTAGGAATCGTTGTTTTTGTAAAATTGTTTTACACAAAAAACACGCTGTTGTCCTTAAAACGCTCCATCGTGACTAAAGTTGTATGAAGCGACGCATAAACCAATTTTTTTCATAAACTACATGAGTTTTGCAAATGAAGTACACACGATCTTAGCTATAGGGTAGAACATATTTCGCAAAATGGTGATTGTATAAACAAGAAATAGCATATACATTTTTTTCTTATTTACCGATCGTCAAAATCGTGAGTTCACTATAAAATCGAATGAAGAAACTACAGTTAAAATTTCAAAGCAATCCGATGAAAACTCTTCGAGTTCTGTGGCGTGCCGACTTCAAAAACATGGTTTCGAGAAAAACGCATTTAAACTTTAAAACGATATAACTTTTCGAAATCATAATACTATGGTACATAATAATTTGTTTAATTTTACCCGGTGTGTGCATACGTTTTTTTTCCGGTTTAACTAAGAGACGGCACCAGCAAAAATTACACAGCGGATTAATTTGACACATATGTCATTTTTCTCGTCTGAGATTTAACTACAAACACACACAAGTTGAGTCCACCAAAAACTAGCATCTTTGTTTTATCGTTGGAGTTTTGTGCGGCGGCACGCATTGCTTTTATTATTTAATCAAAAGAAAATGACTGTTGAAAGTCATCGTTTGCTAGTAGAAACATATGGAGACATGGTTTCGACAATTTAAAAGTGGTGATTTCAATGTGAAAGGCAGTGAGCGCATTTGCAGGAGTTATTGGATGATGAGCCAACACAAACTCAACGGCAATTAGCAAACGCATTACATGTGTCCCAAGAAAAAATCAGCAGGCTTTTACGAGCGATGGAGAAGGTCAATAACAGGTGTATGCATACGTTTTTTCTAAGGTTTAACTAAGAGATGGCGCCAGCGAAAAGTACGCAGCACACAGAAAAACTAGTGAAAGACACCTTGAAAGCGCTTGGGTGGGACATCCTTCTGCACCCTTCGTACTCCCCACACATCGGACTATCACCCCTTCGCATCAATGGGGCTCGCGCTCGCACAGCAGTACTTCAGCGATTTTGAGGAAGTTGGAAAATGGCTCAGTGAATAGTTTGCCGCTAAAGATAAGGAGTTTTTCTGGCATGCTATTCATAAATTACCTGAAAGATGGGCGAAATGTGTAGAAGCCGATGGCCAACGATTTTCCCTAGAAAAGTACGTATTTTTTTGTACCAAAGAAACCGGAAAAAACGTATACATACACCTAGTATTCTGCTCTCCCAGTACCGTATAATTTCCCTTCTAAAGTCGTATTCTGGTTCTCCAGGTCTTGTCTCGCCGATGTAAGGCTGCGTCTAGCCGTTTTCTCAATCCCGAAAATGGAGCGCTAAGCGGCTTTGATCCGATTGGCCTCCGATACTATGCAAAAGTCGAATATGCACTTCCAACCGTTATTCCTACTGCATCGTAGATAGAACACAAGCCTGACAACCCCTCGTTGAAATTGATAGCAGCGATATCAACATCTCAATTACAATGTATGCTGTTAACATATGGGCAGGAGCCGCACAGTATAACTCGCACATGAGGAGAGTGACCTCAGCACATAGGTTGGCATCATTAAGACTATGCTAAGCATTCCGAACGGTATCCGAAGATTCCATAAATGTTTTGGAGGGAAGGACTTGTCACTTATCATTGCACCTAAATAAAACCCTGCGTTGCATGAGATCTCACAGGAGAATCATCGTGGATAGCGGTCACAGTCAGAGCTCTCAAGCCTAAGAGAATGACAACGAAGGTGGGATTCATCCACAAAAGGAAGATGAAACCCACACCATGATACCTGATATAGAAACCTGGGTGAAAAGAAAACATGGTGAGCTGAATCACTTGATTCAGGTAATATCTGGACATGGATGATTTCGGCAATACTTCCACAAGTATAAGTATGTGAATCACCCATACTGCTTGTATTGCGAAGGCAAAATAGAAAATGTGGAACACGTACTCACAAAGTGTGTGAGATTCGAGACGGTACGAACGATTTTGTAGAGACATATGAGACGTACAGTTACTCCGGCAAACCCTTAATCAACTTTGAGCTCTTCGTAGAAACGTTATCTTATTGTCCACAACATGCTTGAGCACATGTCAAAAACTTTTATCTAAGGTTACACTTCAACCGCCAAACCTGTGCGATTTTTCTTTTGTTTCCTAACCTCTGAAAACAAACGTTCTTACTTACGTGCTAAGCTATTGCGGTATTATGTCTAATACAACATCTTGGTACACTTTCTCAATTTAATCCGGCAATATATTTTATAATTTTTTTTTTGTTTTCGCCCGGAGAAAATTTTTTTATAATAACGAATATAAACGACAACATACCAGAAAAATGTTTCTGTACCTTTTTGAAAGAATTCTTTTTTAACATTTCAATGGTCCCGCATTATTAAAGTATTTAATCGTGTATATATTGCAGTACATTTTAAAAATTATTTCAGTCTTATTTATTACATCTAAGGTGAAGAAGTAAAATGATGCGAGGATATATAATACTTATATTACGGATTTGATATTACTATAAATCTAATGTGATTATTATTGAATCAATAACCACATTATTTTCTTTACAGGATATCGAGAGAGTGCGTTTGCTTTTGCAATATCGGCGGCTGGTGTAGCACATAGTGTAGCTAGGGCGTGCAGTCAAGGACGTCTTATATCGTGTGGATGTGATCCTTCTGTGAATAGAAAAACTTTGAATAGAAATCTCCGCCAAAGTTTAGATAAAGAGAAAAAACTCTTTCTTCAATATTTAGAGACAAATCAAATTCTCACACCGGAAGAAGAGAAAAAGTACGAACGATCTAAAATCACAAGCCGGTGGAAATGGGGCGGCTGTTCACACAATATGGATTTTGGCGTGGAGTTCTCAAAGCTATTTTTAGATTGTCGCGAGAAAGCAGGAGATATACAGTCCAAGATTAATTTACACAACAATCATGCTGGCAGAATGGTAAGTGGTATACAAATTACAACGTGTGTGGCGGAGAGTGAAAAATAAATAAATAGTATCTGGAAGGTGGGGGAAAGAGATAAGGCGTCACAAAGGTCACAAACGAAGAGAGAGATGAAGGGAACTGGAAAGTTAGAGAGAAATCACGCACATTTCTTGACTCGGAATTGTTACACCTAATGTTCGTCAGCCACCACAGTTCTTAAAGGAAAATTGATGGACATACCTAGCAAATAAAACATATGCCTACTAGATATGCGCAACATTTCTGCAACCCTTAATATTTGTACTCTTTCATGAGCAAAAATATACTTACATTCCTTAACGGAAAGGTACGACGTCTAATGTACGTCACACACCCCAATTCTTCATAGGAAAAGCACCTTATATAACTAAAAAAAGCAGGTGTTGTGAAGAGTGAAAAGTAAGAATATAGTATGTGAAGGAAGGGAGAAAGGTAGGGCGGGGGGGGGGGGTAAAGGGGAAGGAGAAGTTAGAGAAAGAAAGAGGGAAACAGAACAAACGTGAGAGGAAGAGACGGGCAGAGAGGGGGGATTAAAAGAAAGGGAGAGGTGGAGAACGAAAGAGAAAGTCTATAGCGTCAGGGAGTCGAATCTACGAAGAAACTGGGAGGAAATGAATACTAACTCATCAGAATAACGATCACAAGATGACATATTATTCTTCATTACTGTATACTGCTGTGCAATTATTGCTATGTAATTGTTACGGTATACGGCTCTGATGTTTTAATTAGCCGATTTTCACTTTTGGTTTTCACTATAATTTCTGTGGGCCGCGTTTGTTGCCACAAGTTGACTGGTAAAATTATCATTCAACTCCAACCTTCTTATGTCAAATCTTATGATCATCTGAATTTTCCTCATTCAACCTTCTAAACGTAGATCGTATAGAAATCTTGCGATTTGAAAATGGAAAAGAAAGTGTAAAAAATGAGAGAAGCAAACAAGCAAAAGAAAAACAACGAGTTGTATCAAAAATATTAAGCAAGCAACTCGCCTCAATAATGCGATTGTTCGTACGTAGGTTGAATTGACAACAACCTACTGTTATTCATCATCATCATCATCGGCACTACAACCGGGAACTGGGCTTGGCCTTATTGAGCAAGTCCTGAGGCTTGTTAAATTTTTCATAATGATTTGTTTTTTTTTTTCGGGCAAGGTCATTAGTCTTGCGACGGAGGCTCCCCGACGGGGAATAGAACCCCGGTCTTCCGTGTGACAGGCGGGTATACTAACCACTATACTATCGAGGAGCCCCTACTGTTATTACTCCTGCGAAATAATGACAAGTTGTGGAACTTGGAATATTTTGGTGGTTAATAAACGGTTGTGTTTTTAGTGCAATTCAACAGGTTGTTTGATGAATATCGAATTGTGCTATCTTTGGCAGCTTTATACGAGGGTGAAACAAATATAAACAGTAATTTCTGTTTATACGCTTCATAAATAATGTTACACACTAACTATACTATCAACATTTTTCTATATAGTCTCCGGTGTGATCTACACACTTTTGCCACCGATTTGGAAGCTTTATATTCCCTGTTCGGTGAACTACTAGGCGAATTGTTAGCCAATTACGCACGTACTCCTCGAATTCTTCATTACTTGAGAATTCTTTACCCCCAAGTGATTCCTTCCAGGGTGCGAACCAAAAATAGTCGCAGGGAGACTAGTCTGTGCTATAAGGGGGGGTTTCGATATTTTCCCAGCCCATTTCTTCCAATGTATCCCTTGTCAAGGACGCTGTGTAAAGCCTGGCATTGTCATGAAGACGGATGACATCTCAAATGAGCATATGCGTTTTGCTATGCGGCTTTTGTCTACTGTAACAGCTCACAGTAGTAAAATGCGTTCACTTTCAATAAGCTCTTGACGGCATGGATGTTGTAATCTGTACGACTTGTCCTTGGGCGTCGATCATGACTTTCGTTTTCAAGACATTTACGCCCACCTATAAATTCCCTGGCCCACTATAAACACGATTCTGAGACAGTATATCAATACAAGTTGTGCTTTTAATCGAGAAAAAAGTTTCCGAGGGCTTAACGCCTTCATTTGTTAAAAATTTTATAATAATCCCTTGCGTAACAGACGCATGTAACTCTTGCTCGCTCATGGCTGTCCTGACTACAAAGTCTGGCGCGACCAGTTCCCTTACTCTTCATGAACGATAAACAACAACCACGCACAAGATTAGCCAGCTCACAATTTGTTGCTAAGCAAAAAAGTAAAATTACCGTTTATATTTGAATCACCCTCGTATACGTAAAAAGAGAATGCAATCACACAATCCCTACCCAAATGCTGTATCATGTACACAATGCTTTCCAATTATGCTTTCAAAAATATATTTAAGCCGTATTTTAAACGAGATTCTGCGATCGAAGTTTTAATTATATAACGTACGACGGTTGCGTTTTATATTTCGGGATTAGGGAACAAAAACAAATATTGATCATCAAAAATCACTTTATTGTTTTTCAAAATATTCCCCATGAAGATCTATACACTTTTGCATGCGTTTGAACCAATTTTCGAAGCACTTTTGCCACTCGGATTGAGGTATCTCCAACACATGCATTCTGAATGCAGCAACCGCTTCTTCAGGTGTCGAAAAACGTTGACCTCTCAGTTTGTTTTTTACGTACGGGAATAAAAAGAAGTCATTCGGTGCCAAGTCAGGACTATACGGCGGATGACCCATCAAATCGATGTTTTGGGTGCTCAAAAATGCAGTTGGCGCAGCCGATGTGTGAGAGCTCGCATTGTCGTGGTGAAGAGTGATCCGTCTTCGGCGGTTGGTTTTCCTGATTTCATGGAAGACAACTGGCAAACAAATGGTTGTGTACTACTCAGAATTGACTATTCTGCGTTGCTATAGTGGTACGGTTGCGACATGTCCAGTTTTTCCGAAAAAACAGGCGACCATTTGCTTCGTGCGCGAACAACTTTTGTTGGATTTGGCTCATCTTGAAACACCCAGACAGTCGACTGCTGTTTACTTTCGGGCTCATACGCATAAATCGACGATTCATCACCTGTCACGATGTCATAGACGTGTTTCGAAGCACCGCGACCGTATTTTTTGAGCATATCTTTCGACCAATACACACGAGCCTTTTTTTGGGCGATTGACAAATTGTGTGGGATCCAACGCGAACAAATTTTGTTGACAGTCAAATGTTTATGCAATATTGAATGTATGCTGGTCCCACTAACGCCTAAGGTTGTCTCAATCTCACGATAGGTCATATGACGATCTTCCAATATCAGTTCGCGCACAGCATCAATAGTTTTCGGAACAACAACTGATTTTGGACGACCTTCACTGAATTAATGAATTAAGTCGGTCAAGAAAGAGAAAATAATTGAGTTTTTGGAAGTAATCCGAACTTACGTATGCAGGAAGAGGGAATATGAGCACAGGGTCGCCTGATCGATAACATTGAAAAAATAAATATAGTACAATAGTATGAAGTATACATCGGATTCATTTAAGACATAACGTGATCCACAAATATTACGACTAGAAAGCTACTCTAAAAGAAGTTTGTATATAGAACACAGTGTTGTGACAAATTATAGACTCAAACGTACATTTTCATTTTTCTTGGAATGGGTAATAAACTTTTATGACGAGTTTTGTGACAAAATATTGCCAATCAACACCAGCTCAGGGAAAACGCTTTAATGGATTAATTGCTTTTTTACCAGGAATGGCAATTAATTTTCTGAAAAAAAAACCCAAATTTCGCCTGTGAAAAATATTTTGTTTAATTTTTTGTATAATAATTTATTCAATATGGAATTCTTTGTCCGTTATTTCTTATAATAGTTAACGATCTTCATCCTGGTCTGGAAATAAGTTTGTTTAAATAGTTGTCCGATATATTACTCCATGCTTCAACAATTCCTTCTTTGAGTCGTTTCACGTGTTGAATTTCTGGCATTTACTGATCGTAATCCGCCCTAGCCAGAATCGATCACAGGTTCTCAATGGGGATTATGTCTGGACTTAAAACTGGACACCGTACAAGTTTAATTCCATGCTCTTGAAACCACGCTGTTGTTGTTCGTGCTGTATGGATAGGAGGCTTCTCCTGTTGAAATGTGACATCTTCGTCCTCTGTTAGGGTTATTAAAAGAAGAAGACGCGTCCATTCTTCCAGAAAGAAGAACAATTTCTGTTTTCAGATTTCCAATGAAAGCTATCCACACCATAGCTCGTCCTCCTCCTAAAGGACTGTGTGACATGATACTTCTTGAAGCCATCGGTGTCGTCCAATTCAATGCATGTGTAGTATCAAAGTTACGCCCCTCACCGTTCGCGATAGGCAACGTATCAGTTGATATTAACATAAAACATTTATGTTAACAATTTGGCACCGGCAATTCCAAACCGGATACGATAAATTTTATTTTTATATTATTTTTAGCTCATTGAGCCGTGGGTGGCTTCCGGCAACAAAGAACTTGTGACGTTTCTAGCAGATACACACACAATATACAAGCAAATAGTGAAGAACGCCGAAAGAAAACCGAATAAGAAAATGCATCAGCCATATTTTTTTTTTTTTTTTTTTATTTTTTTTTATTAGACTTCTTCCGGGAGAGGCGCACCTATAGCGCCGAGTGGGCGCCCCGAGTTGCCATCAAATAACTGATGCAGTTCTTTTGAACAGTTGCAGGTTGTAACGCTCCGGGAACACTCGCTTGGGGGGGGAGTTCCACAGCTTCCCCGCTCTGTAACGGAACGAGTTCTGATGCAGAAACGTTCGCGTCGTCGGGAGATGAAACACAAACGCGTGCGATCCGTCGAATTGTCTTGTGGAGTGCATATAAGCCGAATTGCGTGGAACAATGCCAAGAATCTCCGAAGAACAGTACCCGTTATAAATCTGTCAAACAGACAGAGGTCGGTTACGCGCCTTCGATGTGATAGCGACTGTAGTCCCGACGTCAGCACCGAGACCCCGATAAGGCGGATCGCTCGTCTCTGTATGCTCTCAAGTAGGTCGAGGGTATGTTTAGGAGCTGAGGTCCAAACATGAGAGCAATATTCGAGCGCGGGTCTAATTTGGGATTTATATTGGAGAAGAAGTTGGACCGGAGTAAAATATTTCTTGGCTCTAAAAAGATAGCTCAGTTTTCCTGATGCTGACCTGGCGATACTCGACACGTGTTTATGCCATGATACATTTCCACAAACCATGAGCAATTTCAAACTTTCCCCAGCCTCGAGGTCCCGGCATTCATCATCAGTTGTGGAACCGATGATCCACTTTTCTTTGTGAATGTTGTATATTGTGTCCTCGCTGCATTGAAGTCGACGAGATTGGCCCTCCCCCACTGCAGGGCTCTATCTAGATCCTGATTTAGAGAGCCAATATGTCTACATCTCAGCTGATGCGACGTTGATGCACCAATCGGCCGATCACTCGAAAAGGAGGAAACAAGCGTACTATCATCCGTTGTCTCCAACAAATCATTTATGTGAAGCAAGAACAAGGTTGGAGCCAAAATAGAACCTTGGGGCATCCCCGAATTAACAGGATACAGATCCGAACACTCGCCGTCCACAACAACCCAGATCGATCGATTCTCGAGGCAGCTCCTCGTCCAGTCGCAAAGGCCATATGAACGAAGTTTGCTCAGCAATTCCCCGTGCTAGACGCGGTCAAATGCCTTGAAGATATCCAATGCGACCGCCCTTGACTCACCATGCCGTTCAATCGCAGATGTCCATATATCGGTTATAAGTGTCAAAAGGTCTTCTGTGGACCGCCTGCCACGGAATCCGTATTGAGTCTGCCAAGAACCGGCGATAGTTCTGGGGCACAGTTCTTAAGGACTATTGCTGGTATTCCGTCCGGGCCGGTTGCCTTCCTACAATCCAGTTCACGTAGAATGCGTTGAATAGTGCGCGGACGAAATCTCACATCCCGCATGGAAGACTGTACCGACGAGATCACAGGTGGCTCCAAAATGCCGGGATCGAGTTTTGAATTCGCGGAAAATGAATTCGCGAACACATTAGCTTTATCCTTTGGATTCGTGACTAACGTCCCGCTGTCTGTCACTAACGGAGGGAAAGAGGAGGTTGCGAAGTTAATGCTGACAGCCTTTGTCATTGACCAGAAGGAGCGCGAACCAGTTGGGCTCCGAAGGAGCTTATTGATCGCCCTGTCGTTGTGAACTTTCTTCGCGGTATCAATGGCCTGGTTGCATGCGTTTCTGAATATAACAAAATTCGTTCTGTTAACATCGGTGGAATTGGAGCGCCATTGCTTAAAAGCTCTATGTTTTGCCGCTGTAATCAGCTCGCATTTTTTGTCAAACCAAGGTTTATCAGACGAACTTTGTTTGATGGAATGTGGAATATACATCTCCATCCCCAGAAGAATAATCTCTGATACCAACTCCGAGCAAGCGTTAACATCGGAGTTTCCGAAATACACCTCCGACCATGGAAAGGATGCGAAGAAATCTCACATGTCGTCCCAGTTAGCAGCCCCATACTTCCATACATGGCGAAGCTGCCTAGGCCGGCTATTCGCTTGATATGCAAGTGCTTGCGCGGCAGATAACAAGCAGTGATCTGAGTTCCCCAGTGGCGCAGACACCTCTACGGTATAAATACTCGGTTCGAATGTCAAAAACAGATCCAGGGTGTTCGCATAATCTCCTCGGACATTCGGCACTCGCTTTGGCTCCCCCACGAGTTGAGTCAAGTTGTGGCTTACAGCAAATATCTCCACTAGCCTCCCAGCAATAACATAGCAATTACACATCAGTTGAATGTGCTTGAGTTTAGAAATCGAATTCGTGCACACGACATTGGCCCGGTGTGTTACGCATTAGTTCCATTTTTAGTGATGCTAACCGTCATAGCGTCAGTTCGAATCACACGTTCTTCACTATCGTCGCAAACGCTGTAAACTCTTCTAAGACTTGATCGACCCAACTCAGTGTCCTGCTGGTCCAGTTGGGTGGACAGCCAAAATTAAAACAATTTTTTTGGTTTGCCAGCGGATGCGGTAACTTGTTTTATTCCTCATTTTCTTGTTGGTATCAAAGCGTAGCAATCTATTAATGCACGCCTTTAGCTTTGAACAAAACGCTTTTATGGTGCTGGGGCGGTTCCGCCAGACCCCGCGGTTCACTTACCTAAAAAAAACCCCATAACTCCGATCCAATCACATAATCTCGCTAATGCAATCGCATTAGCACCTTAAATACTTTACGCATCTAGGATTATCTAAGGTATAATCTAAAAAGCTTCAGTAAAAGAATTCTTACCTTTCCTTGCATTCCCTTCGCATACAAATTTCTGTAAGAGTTCTTTTTTACCTTATCATAAATTCCATGTATAATAATAAAATTCATCGGTTCGCATATCGTACGACCGCATATCAGGGAACCTTACCCTTGATTTGGCTAGTCCCAGCCTCAATATGTGTACATAAAAACCATCTATGCACACATCGGCTGTCGACCCTTTTCATCATCATCATCGGCACTACAACCGGGTTAGCAAGTCGTGAGGCTTGGTTGATTTTCCATAATGATTTGTTTTTTTCCGGGCAAGGTCATTGGTCTTGGGCCAGGCGTGACAGGCGGGTATACTAACCACTATACTATCGAGGAGCTGTCGACCCTTTTAGCCAGCGATAAATAGTCCAATGCCAGCAGCGTATAATTAGCGCCATCCACGTTGAGACTATTTCCCTAACTCACACCATGAGTAAACAAAAGACCACTGTCCTTCAGCAGGCATTCTGGCGATACGCAAACAATTCAATCATCCTACTATCTCAAATGCACCTACCATCTAATGTTTACACAGTTGAACTCTCAGGCTATAAACTCCTTTTATCCTAAACAAAGAACTCCACGATCCATTTTTCCTTTCTTTGTGTCAGGCTCATTCCCATGGCCTTGTGTATGAAAAAAACCAATGTGATCTTCACTCACACATACACATACATTGCCAAGTCTTTCTTCCTTGTTTCCACCACAGAGAAACACTTTATTTTTTGGGTAAACTCACTCCAAAACGACTAAATATCGTTGAGTCGTTTTCCACCCATCGATCGAACAGGTCGCATCACTCCCGCTCTTCGTAGCGCTGCGGACACGTGAAATTCAACCGCGAGTAATCATTAACAAGTCGTGAAGTTGTGAATGTATAACAACCGCAGACGTGTTGGCGATCGTGTTAAAGTTGGTGAGAGTATTGATTAAAATCTGTCATTTTATGTGTTGTTCGATTTTGAGATACATTTAAACCAATAAAAGAGCATTTCCTAAAGATAACAGCTAGTGTTTCTTTTTTGTGCTGCAGTTTCATGGGTGTTATCGTTCATCCTTAGGCGTTTGTGAACAATGAGCTCGGTGTTCGGTTTGTTGGCTCGCGAACGATGTGTCGGAATTTTAGTGACAATGATTGATGGGGAAGAAGTGAACCGTGTGCCCGTGTCCGGCATAATACTTCTCCTCTCCACAGTGCCAAAAGTCAAATTGAATTTGATTTTCCCTCCCACGATCGCTTCGTTCACCCTGTGATCGTTACTCGGCGTTAATTATGGCGTAGGCCATGCTAACGACGATGGGAATTGCAACCTTGCAATAATGTCGCCATTCACATTGAGACGGCAACATTACGCCTACTCCTGCTGTAGTTTACCCCAAGGCTATGGGAAAATTTCGGGCAAAAGATCCAAGTGTCAACCTATTCAAGGTGATGAGAACAGAAGGTATATGCTATTAGGAGTTTAGGATTGCGTACAGCAATATCATGCAACCTTAGGGTATAGGTCTGCATGCATGTAATAGGGTGGAATCTAGGAATTGCAAAATTGCAATTCTGCTGTTACTCAAAGTAATATTATGCCCAGGTTATGGGAATAGAAAAGTGGTATCCGGTAATAGCATAGGCTATCCCAAGGTGAATGGAATTGCAAGATTTCAAGGTGATGAGAAAGTTAGGGGATTGCGTATAGCAATAGTATGCAATATTAGAGCATGGGTATGTCTGCATGAATTAGAAAATGAACGAAAGGGTATCAGGTTTTTCTGGCTGGAAATTTAGAAAAGAAAGGAGAATGGGGAGTTTCTGGTGCACATTCGTTTTTTAGAACCAATGGCAACGGAATGGTATACCATTGGTATGTATACATGTAACACATGCTTCCTTCCTTCGCCGCTGTTTGAGTGGTGATTTGCGCAAGCACTTTCGATACTTCAATTTGCTTAAGGCTCTTGCCCATTTAATGAAGCTAGAACCGCAGTCCAAATAAAATCGTCGAACCATTTGGGAAGAAGAAGCTCCTGTTTTGGACATTTCACGTAGAACGGCTCGTTTTACCGTCGGCAATTTTGTTGGTCTCCAGATCGCTTATTTCCTTCGTAATTTTCAATACCGGCTTGTAGAAAATTCTTCAATACACATTGAGAGCGATTTATTTCATTGTCAATTTGTTTTTGAGCCACACCACTGTTTTGTTAATCGACTATTCTTTGTTTTCCAATGCCATTAATTGTTTCCCGTGCGGCATATTTAGAACTTAAAAAAAAATTCACCGTGTGAAACAAAAATCTGTTTATTATCACCCCAGAATGTCTGCATTGTTTTTTTAGAACTTTTGTTATATCAAGCTATGAGTGACAACTAAGTCTGAGATCGAAAAAAAGGCCTGAGTTTATACTTTTTCTCAGGCGAAATTTGGGCGTTTCAGGAAATTAATTACCATTCTTGGTATAAAAGCAATTAAGCCATTAAAGGGTTTTGCCTGAGTTGGTGTGTGTTGACAATAATTTGTCACAAAACTAGTCGTGAAAGTCTTACTCATTCCAGGTGAACATTTACATTTGAGTCTATAGTTTTTCCCAAAAGGGTATATAAATAGGTGTTTATTCATGCTCCGAAATTATTGTTTGTGGGTGAAAGATTAGCAAAATTTTATTCTCAAAGAACACTTTTTACTCCATTTGAGTGTATATATTTATCTCTTTCTTTAAGGCCGTCTCGAACAATATGGAATTCCGTTGCAAATGTCACGGTATGTCCGGTAGTTGCCAGTTAAAAACTTGTTGGAAATCAGCTCCAGACTTCCATGTTGTGGGAAAAGTTCTAAAACATCAATTCCGTCGTGCAATTTTAGTAGATCAATCGAATTTAGGTAATGGTGAACCAATAGTCGTACTGAAACGATCTAGGAATAAGAAACCAAACACACCAGTGTCCGACGAACGAAGCGAAGGTACACAGCGCAAAGTGCAATCTGACAAAAATGCTGTGCGATCGCTCAGAAAACTAGAAACAGCTCTATTTTATTACCAGAGATCGCCGAACTTTTGTGAACGAGATCTAAGCGCGGATATCCAAGGTATGTATTCAAAATATGAAATATACCCTTTTTTTTTTTTTTTTTTTTTTTTTTTTTTTTTAATATCATTTTTTATTTCTTCCTATTATTATAATTTACTTACTCGCTAGACAAAAATGATTAAACTTTAGCTTATGTTATCTTATTTCTTAACTTACTGGTCCTTTGCGGACTCTCTAAGTTACATGAATACGCTTAAAGCATGAAAATTTGTCTTTCGACATTATGATTATTTTGTTTACATGCATTTTTATGGAACTTAATTAGATACAAAGAAAATGAAGAACAGAAAAAACTTTGTTTTTGTTATTTTTTTTTTTACCTTATATCTAACTTAAATACTAAACAAATTTTTTTTTTTTTTTTTTTAATCCTTAACTCTATCCTAAACGTAGTATCAAGACTTCGAAATGCTAAATCTATGTAAGCTTTCCGTAGTTTGTTGGGCTTTATTATTATTATTATTATTACTTCCCTTTTTTGCCAGTTTTATAAGGAAACAGGTTTTTAATTGCCACTCAGCCACCAAAATCTCTGGTGTTGCTTATTCGTGTCTTTCCGGTCTTTCTGTGCTACTGCCCTACTGAACTGCAGGCGCTCTTCATCTGTGTGCGCAACTTCTCGATTATAACATATTCGTTTATCTGTACCTGACCGACGCACGTGATAAATCAACGGTATAGCGGATTCATTTTGTATGAGGCCGTTCATGTCAAGACTAAGGAACGCTTCTGGTGGAATAAAGCCATTGCGACGTACCCCCTCATAATACGTAGTGTTTGGGTAATATGCACCAAAAATTAAATCGTTCGGGGAGCTCATTGATCTCGCAAGATGCCCTCGGATCAGCTTGATCATAAAGTTATCCACTCTGTTTATATTGGCCCCATTGTACAACGCTTCATTGGGATAGTATTTTTTGTGATCGGGTTCAGGAGTCCGATGTAAGTTGAGACACGTCCTGAGGCATTGTCTCTCAAAAATACGAATCTTTTCCATTAAGCTAGGTCCCACATTAAACCACACTGGACATCCATATATGATCATCGGTCTGATGAGAGCCATGTAGCATATAACTTTAACTCTGCTGTCAAGTTGACTACTATGAAACAGTCTTTTTGTCATAGCATAAGCTTTCTTTGCCCTGGCCAGCGCAGCCTCCACATGTTTGTTAAAATATAGATACTGATCCAGCCAGATGCCTAAGTGTTTGACTACATTTTTGGTTTCCAGTGTTTGTTGGTGTGGTCCCATAATAGCTAGCTTTCGCCAGTTTTTCCTGGTGTCCCTGGTAGCTTCAGCCAGTGGTGTTCTAAAGAGGATGGTTTCACACTTTTGGATATTGATTTTGAGTTTCCAGTTGTCGCAGTATCGCTGAACATCATTGAAATCCCCTTGTAATAATCTGTTAATGATTTCAATTTTTGGAGCTGTTCTATATATTATCAGATCGTCTGCATACGCAATAGCCTGATGAAGAGACCTTATTAGGTCGCTAGTGTAAATATTAAAAAGGATCGGAGATAACACCGCTCCCTGTTGCAGACCGTTTTCTATATTGTAGGTAATGTTGGAGGTCACATTGCCACTTTTGACGACGAATTTCCTTTCATTCAACATGTCGTATAGTATATACAGTAGTGGTTTATGAATGCCTAGTCTCATTAGCTTGTAGTATAACCCTTCTAGCCAAACGGTATATAATATATATATATAAATATACCCTTTTTAACTTTGTTAAATGGACGTTTTGATTGAAATGAGACTGTTTTCCACAAAAATACAACATCAATAACTTGTACGGTAGTGGTTAAAATGGTAAAGTAGCAACATCATTGATTGATTTTTGTATACTACAAATTGTTTGTGCATATTTGAAAACTTGTTTACAAAAAAAAAAAAGAAGGTAGGCCCTTTTCCACACCGTATCATCCGATCCCAACTGCCCATTTCCAATAGCATAAGATTTATCTATATTGTGTAAGGACTTCTGAATTTTATAAACTATTTTACTATACTATTTATTGGCCTGTAGGAACGCGAAAGTTCATGACCTCACCGACTCGGTTCCGCCATTGTTCCCTGACCCGTGCGCTCTCCTTCCACGTTCGACCATCCGATCCGATCTCCTCGAGGTCCAACCTAACATTGTCCTCCCATCTCCGTCGCGGCCGCCCTGTCGGTCTCTTTTCCGTTGGCTTACCGTCAAGAATTCTAGGCACGGTCCTATCGTTGCTCATTCGTGCCACGTGTCCGGCCCATCTTAATCTTCGCGACTTGATTACTCTCACTATTGTAGGTTTGTGGTATAGCTCTTCCGATTCACGGTTGTGGAGTTTCCTACATTGCCCTGTGTTGAAGTCCCGCCGTGCTTCCTCGGATGAGGGAAGAGCGGGGACCTTTTATTTTTCCTTTTATTTTATTACTATTTTATTTGTTGAAGATCTTGAAAAACGAAAGTTAGTTTTGACAAACAGTCGAGATTTAAAAACACCGCAATAGTCAAAGAAAAAACTATTCTTTCTCTTTGATATTAATTAGTTATTATTTTAAACTCCCTCTAAACTGATAACACAAAAAAACTTTACTTAAATTTACTTTACTGCTATCTCAAAACTTATAACTCGCTTTTATAAACTCAAACACAACTGAAACTTAACTAACTCAAAAGTCAATCTGAACTGAACTCAAAAAGTCAATCTTGATTACTTTTCAAATTCAACTGACTTGTTCTCTCTTCTGATTCTTTCTGATTTTACAATATAAATTTCTCTATACTTATAGACCATTGTGTTCATAGTTACTGGAAATTATAACATGAACAAAACAACTTTTAACAAGGTCTCTGTGACTTTTAACATGAATAAAATTTGGACGAACATCAAAGTTACTATGTTTTGAATGAATAAAAAGGTGAAGGTTATTAAATGTGCTGTAACTGGCAATATTGTGAATGTTTATGAATGGTATGTATTAAGTGAGAATGTAATATATGTTAAAGGAAGTTTTTAAGGAGGTGTACGGAGATTCAGTGTTAAATTTAATAAAGGGTAGTATTCTGGAATACAACACCTGACTCCTCGTCATATTTACCTCTAAAGTTACCCCTTAAAACTTTATTCTCGAATTCGCGGAATTTGTTTTTTTCCCGGTTTGTGAGAGCCCATGTTTCACATCCGTATAGAACAATCGGCATGATTATGGTTCTATAGACATGGAGCTTTATATTCCGTGATAGCAATTTGGATTTCAGCAGTTTACTGACTGCATGCCAACTAGCGTTGCCGGAATGTAGTCTTTTGTTAATTTCCTTCGACATTCCGTTACTAGCCGTCAGTATTGTTCCCAGGTATTTAAATTCTTTAACTTTTCCAAATATCTTGCCTCTGGTGTTTATATGTGTTATCTGAGGTCCACCTGCTCTCGCCATAATCATGTATTTCGTTTTGTCTTCATTTATTTCTAGGTCTGTGACGGTTCCGCCAAACCCTACGATTCGCTCTCCTGAAAAACCCCCATAACTTTCACCCAACCCCTAATTTTACTAATGCAACCGCATTAGCACCTTAAATGCTTTACGCACATAGGATTATCTAAGGTATAATCTAAAAACCGTCAGTAAAAGAATTCTTACCTTTTCTTACATCTCTTCGAATACAATTCCTGTAAGAGTTCTTTCTTACCTTATCATAAATCCCCTGTAATAAAATTCATCGGTTCGCATATCCTACGACCAAATATCGGAGAATCTTACCCTTGAGTTGGCTAATCCCAGCCTCAATATGTGTACATAAAAACTATCTATGCACACATCGGCTGTCGACCCTTTTAGCCAGCGATAAATAGTCCAACACCAGCTGCATGTAATTAACACCATCCACGTTTAGACTATTTCACTATCTCGCACCATGAGTAAACAAAACATCGCTGTTCTTCATCGGGCATTCTGGCGATACGCAAACAATTCAATCATTCGAGTATCCCAAATGCACCTACCATCTAATGAGTTGCAACTTGTTTACTCAGTTAAACTCTCAGGTCATAAATTCCTTTTATCCTATATAGTTCTGGATTCGTTTCCCAATAACCTTCTCACATAAACAAAGATCCCCACCATCCCTTTTTCCTTTCTTTGTTTCAGGTTCATTCCCATGGCCTTGTGTATGAAAAAAACCAATGTGATCTTCACTCACACATGCACATACATTGCCAAGTCTTTCTTCCTTGTTTTCACCACGAGAGAAACACTTTCTCTCTCAGGAAAACTCACCCAAACGATTGACTATCGTTGAGTCAAATTCCATCCGTTGACCACAATAGCCATGCGTCACTGCGGAGTCGTGATCGGGTTGCTCTAATAATAACATTTTTAGTCGATCTGTTCGTGCAAATGTCGTGCATAAAAATCATTGGAAAAAAAAGTTCTTTAATGTTTTAGAATCCGTGTTTGAGTGTACACTTAGAGTTTAATTTGTTCTGCCCAACATCATTAAGTTAGAAATAAAACTAAAAGAAAATGACAGACAGTGCGTTTAATTTTTCGCAGTTCCTCGGTGCCTTCATTTGTTTATTTATATACTTCCTCCACACAGGCCTACCTCTTCTGCCGATTGCATGATGATTTCACAGTTTTTACCTACAGTTTCTAGGTTATCGCCCACAACGGCGATGTCATCCGCATATTCGCGCACTTGTGGGACTCCGTTCAGGGAATATCCGGCCATGTTGTCGTTTTGTACCTTTCTGATGACATACTCGAGCACAAGGTTCAAGAGACATGGTGAGAGGCCATCCCCTGTTTTAGTCCGTCCCGGATTTCAAATAGTTCTAAGAGATGGTTTTCTATTCTAACTCGTCCTTTGTTTTCGTTCATGCAGATTTGAATGAGGGCGACATATTTTTTCGGGATTCCCAGCTCAACTACAATATGGTAGAGTCTTTGCCTTGCGACTGAGTCGTAGGCTTTTTTGTAGTCAACGAACAGTTGGTGAACCGTCTCTCCGTATTCCCACTTCTTTTCCAGTAGTTGCCTTATTGTGAACATTTGGTCGCTTGGTCGCTCCTACGGAATCCGCATTGGTAGTCTCCCAATATGTCTCCTGCGTACGGTGTGATTCTCGCCAGTATGATATTTGTTCGTATTTTGTATGCGATTGGGAGCAATGATATTTCTCTTTAGCAGTCTGATCTGTTACCTTTTCTGAAACTGGGAACGACTTTTGAGGTTTTCCATTCTTCCGGAATGGATTCCTTATCCCATATTGTTTTAATCAGTTGGAGGATATTTCGAACGGTTGCCTCTCACCCATGCTTCACAAGCTCTGACAGTATGCAGTCGACTCCGGGAGCCTTGTTGTTTTTCAATCGGTTTATTCCGTCTACAACTTCGTAAAAAGAGGTCTCTGGGATCTGAAGCTCGGCTGTATGTACGTCTGGTGCGTTTATTTGTGGTTGATGAGTGCGCACATTTAGCAGGTTTTCAAAGTACTGCTTCCATCTTGTCACGATATTGTTTGTTTCTGTCACCAGACAGGCGTTTGTGTCTCGAATTATTTTGGCTCTCCCATGGTGGCCATTTCTAATTGCATTTATGCCGGCATACATACCTCTGATATTCTTTGCTCGGGCATTTTCTAGGATTGTTTCGATCCTAGTTTTTTCCCATTCGCGTTTTTACGTTTGAAAAGTCTCGTTGTCTCTTTCCGAATCGTCGCGTATCTTTCTGCGTTGACTTCATCATATCTTTCTAAGTGGATCACTCTGAGGGGTTTACGTGGTTCGATTTTCGCCCTGCACTCATCGTCAAACCAAGGTTTGGACTTAATTGTTTTCTTAAATCCCAATACCTTTTGGATTGTTTGTTTGATTGTGTCTCTGATCGATGTCCATTTAGTGTCCACACCACTGGCTTCCTCTTCCTCACTACTCCCATTCTCTAGGATGCTAAATCTATTCGTTAATTCCTCTTGATATTCAGCCCTTTTGCGCAGGTCTTTTAGTTTATCAGTGTCGAACTTTTTGCTCGTCTCCCGTCATTGCCTATGTGGGTTTGCTGCGAACCGACTTCTAATTTTTCCCATCACTAGGAGGTGATTGGAGTCGCATTCTGCTCCTCTATTTGATCTTGGGTCAGGGATATTCGAGCGATGTCTTTTGTCTATGAGGAAGTGGTCTATTTACGAGTTACGCCGTCGGGTGATATCCGTGCGGTTTTATGAATTTGCTTATGCTTGGACATCGTGCTTTTCACTACCAGGTTTTTTGACGCTGCGAACGTGACAATTCGAATTCCATTATCATTTGAAACGTCGTGTAGGCTCTCTTTACCTATAGTTGGTTGGAAGATGTCTAGATCGCTAGAGTAAACCAGTTGGTTTCGATTACTTGATGTGGGAGTCGGACTTCTTGAAGCGCGACGCCGTCCATTTTAAATTATTTCGCGTTTTCTACGACCGTCTGTATCGCACCTGGTTTATATAACGTTCGAACGTTCCACGTCCCGACGCGTATATCCCGCTTTTTCCGTTTTTCCCTACATCTTCTGTTTGCCGAGTCGGTGTTTTCTTGATGATTTGTTCCCTTGTGGTAGTGGCGGCTTATCACACCTACGCCTACCAGGTTTTTTGTGAGATTGTTTTTTGTATATTGATTATTCATTTTTGTTCCCACGAGTCTTGGGATTTCAAATAGTCCGCCACATCAGAGCCCCTCTTTGATATGGTAAGGTCTGCTTACTGCTCTGATTCGACCGGTGTCAGAGAGGTGCCGTTTCAATACAGTCAATATACCCCTGGCTGCAAACCATCCAATGGGCACGGTGACGCGTAACACCCTCGATTAGGGGTGGTAGATCTTTGTGTGTTACTCGTCGCTAGCCTACCTGACATGGGTGGCCCTGTGGGGGTAAGAAGTGGTGTATGCCAACGTATGGCATGTATTCACTAACTCCCCACCGATGTTGTTGCACGAAAATGCTCCTCCGGAAGTCCACGACAAAATAAAACTTAAAATGCACTGGTGGTTCTTTTTGGTTTAGGAGTTCTTTTTTTATTTTAATTTCACTTAGTGTTTTTTTTTGTATCAGAATTATTTACACTGCTGTCGATCCTTAAAATATATAGTGATTCCTCAGGATCACTTTCTCATTAAAATTGTTTATATCACTTATTTACGGATAAGTTTCCGTGGAAAAATAACCCGAAAATTTCCGGAGTTGAAAAAGAATAAAACACACACGACTGCGCTCGACGTTATTCGATCTTTTATGCTCACTCCGTGCAGTGTAAAACTCGACTCTATCTGCACCGTTTGGTGGAGGGAACACGACTTATCAAGCGGCGTGGCGTGTATACACTGCTGTGGTTGGATAGTGACTGAAGGAATTAGGGTGGAAATTCATATTTCTTTCTTCACACAGGACATCCAAAAGAGACCACGCCTCTGCTCTCTCAACCGCACGCCCGTCAAAGTATGAGTAACTTTTGTTAATAGTGTAATTGACGGACATGAAGAATGTGAGAACAGAAAACAGAAAATGATATGCTGTGATCTCGGGGTAGCTTTGGTTGTGGGTGTTGGTATCAGATGCAGCTACTGACACGACCTACTGACCCAGTGGTACGGCTATGGTGTAGTTAGAGCGCATTGAAACCTAGCTGATGTTACTCCCCTGCAAAAAGAGATCATTGATCCCAAGCGAATGGGTGATCTGAGGGAAAGTCGATAGGACGCCGCTGATGTTTGGGAAATAATCCGCGTGAGAACCAGACTCTAAGACGCTGAAATTACCCCAGCTATTTTGCTATGATGCAACAGCGTCGTTCTTTTAGACTTGTTGTTGCTAACCGACATTATGAGATTTCCGATGGGAAACTCATGGTTAGCAAGAATGGAGTTGCCGTATGACATTTATGTAGCTAAACTCAATTATGCATTATCTGCAAAGGATGATGAGTTTAGCTATACGTCCGTTTGAGATGTTTTACAGGGGAATACATATAAAGGAAATGGGTAAGTATGGCGCGCTGAAAGCGGTCGAAATTAGATGGAAATGTTGGTTGGAATTGTGGTTTGTTTCTCATGTAGAATAGAGAAACCCCTCACAGCCCTACTGGAAGCGTGTGTCATTCCGTCAGCATAGCCTGAGTGATTCATTGTAGTTTAAACCCCCGCACCAGGTCAAGGTTTCTACCAAGCAGGGCATCAAGAAGTTTTAAAAAATATTTTTTTAGCATTTGTTTATAGCTGATACGTATAATAAGTCTCCAAAACCGTTTTTGTGAAAATCATTTCATAAAAAGTTACAGCATAAAGAGGTCAAGTGAGGTCGTTTATTTTTCACTTCGAGACGTCTTGTTCAGTAGACTCTTAAATGTATACTAATCGAGCAATCGACTTCAAAAATTATAAACAAGCGCGGCATTGTACCATAGAACCTGAAATAGTACTTAGACCTGCTGGTGCCATCTGTAGGTCAGGCCGGAAACTTTTCACCCCACCCTCGTAGAGCATTTTTTTAAATAACTGTAATCAAGTGACCTCCGCAATGACCGCCAGTATGGCTTTCGTAGCAACCGGTCCACAGGAGATTGGATGGCGTACCTTACCGAAAAGGGGAGCCATTCACATTCACTACTTCGGAGAAAGCAAGATTGTTGCGCTGGATATCTCAAAAAAGTTCGACCGAGTTTGGCATTGAGCCTATAGCGTTTGCGACGATAGTGAAGAACGTGTGATTCGAACTGACGCTATGACGGTTAGAATCACTAAAAATGTAACCAATGCTCAACACATCATGCGACTTTCGCGTGTACGAATTCGATTTCTAAACTCAAGTGCACTCAACTGATGTGGAATTGTTATGTTATCGCTATGGTAAACGGCTCTGATGCTTTGCTCATTCGAATTTCCTTTCTGTGTTCTTCACTATTTGCTTTCATATTGTGTGTATCTGTTAGAAACGCCGCAAGCCCCTTTATCAAAATTACATTCATGTGGAATGGACAATTCCCTGATCCAATTGATAAGAGACTATCTTTCTGGCCGTTAAATCCAAGTGGTTCTTGGCGGTGTGAAATCTGTCGCCATCAAATTAATGCAGGTGTTCCCCGCGGTTCGGTACTCTCACCCACTCTCTTCCTCATCTTTATAAATGATCTCTTACCCATTACCCACAACCCAATTCACTCGTTTACTGATGATAGCACATTGAGTTTCTCATACACATACGAACATTCCCGGCAAAACTCTTCGAACGTCAATACCAATCAGCAGATTATGCGTAACCCGTATGTCAATGACCAACTTTACCGACAGTAGTCAATGACCGGGTACCCGGGTACCCACATATAGAAACATTGTTTTAACAATGTTAAAACAAATATTTTGCAATAGATTTTAATTTGTTTATCAGAAACAAATATATTGTGAATATTTTATGTATTTTATATAATTAGTTTTTATAAATATAAAGAATTTTGACTATCTGCGGCTACAAAAGGCCTATTGAAATCGGCGCAGAGCAAGGTCAGGATCGGCAGGTGTGTAACAAATTCAGTTATACCTGCTAGAGGGATCTCGAGTATTCGGTTGACGAATAACTTGTACGGTCAACTTTCTATTTATAACTAGCGAGTTTATGGTGAAACCATTCGAATCCGGCATTAGAGAAAGCGTGGTTCAGTCAGCGTCCTTTGTGCATCTGAGCATCTTCAAAATGACGACTTTGTTGACACGTGCTCAATTCAACAGGTAATAATATTAAAATTAATATTGTTAATGTATTTAATAATATTAAATAATTTTGTTGTTGTATTTTTGTTTTTAGATTATGTAATGCACAACGAGATGCCTACTTGAAAAGCGTGTGTGGTGAATCTGACGACGAGAGCATAAACCTTTCTGATAGTGATGACGATGATTGGATTCCTGACGAGCGAAATGAAAACGAGGTATCTGATGACGAAGAATATTGCGCGGACGAAAATGATACAACTGAAGCAGCAATTGAGGATTCTGAAAGCGAAGATGACAATGATACGAACGGAGATGTCGACGCAGTTTCAACTGCAGGTAAAAATAATTCTTTTCGTTTTATTTATTAATTTTTTATGAACAACGCGTTCTTATTATTTTTATTCTTTTTCCTAGAGTCAACTGGACGTACGTTTGTCGCGAAAGATAAAACTGTATGGCAAAAAACACAACTCAAACTCTCCGTCACAATATTGTGAGACAAAGAGCTGGTCCCCATCACTCCACCTAAACACTCTCAGCGGCTGAAACATTCAAAAGGATTCTTACTCACGAAATAGTGGATTTGATTACTCGTTACACTGATCAGAAGGCAGATCTAGTTATCCGAGAGTGGGATGCAAACAATTTAAATCGACCGTCGAGAACGTGGAAAAATGTTAATCGTCAAGAGATGTATTCGTTTTTTGCAATTCTAATTGCAGCAGTGGTCAATAATGGAAACAAAGACCAAACTACAGAGACATGGAAAACGTCATCATTCCCTTTATACAGGGCCACAATGAGTATCAATCGTGTTTGGAATATCTTACGTTTTATCAGATTTGATGATGCGCGGACACGAGAGGAACGGTCCAGAGAGGACAAAGCAGCTCCAATTAGTGAGATCTGGGCGATGTTGAATGCAAATTTGTCCGCTCTGTACAGGCCCGGCACAGAACTTACCATCGACGAGCAGCTGTATCCGTACCGTGGGCGAACCAAATTTACGCAGTATATTCCATCAAAACCAGCCAAGTATAGTATCAAAGTGTGGTGGATTTGTGATGCTGAAAATGCATATCCACAACTACGTTGGTTGAATGTAATGCATGTCACAGAAGTCCTTCTGAATAAATTTGTTTGTTAATTTAAATGAATTTTTATTGTTTTTCATTAATTATTAGTTATTTAAATATTTAATTATCAATCATTAATTATTAATTAACTATTTAGCATTCAATTTTGCATCATTCTTCATCATTCTCAATGCTTTTAAATGGGGTACCCGGGTACCCGGTCGTGGTTCAGAATACATTTTTTTTAAATGTCAATTTGAAAGTAAAAAAAATTTTTTTTTTCATTGAAATTTCATAATTATTATTCAGAAACGTTTGAATGGAGATGATCTAAGACATGGGACCGAAATTCGTCTACTAGGCCGAGCAATCGTGAAATTGCGACGAAATGGATACCCGGGTACCCGGTCATTGACATAAGGGTTAATACACTGAATTCCGACCTCAACAAGATATATCAATGGGGATTATCTAACCGAGTAGAGTTCAATGCCTTAAAAACTCAGTGCTGTCTCCTCTCATCAAAGGTGAACCCTAAAGTAATATACTGTCGATGAATGCCACTGTGGCGTTTCTAACAGATACACACACTATATACAAGCAAATAGTGAGGAACACCGAAAGAAAATCGAATAAGAAAATGCACCAGCCGTATACCAAACAATAATAACATAGCGATTCCACATCAGTTGAGTGTACTTGAGTTTAGAAATCGAATTCGTATACGCGGCAGTGACCTGATGTGTTGAGCATTGGATACATTATTAGTGATTCTAACCGTCATAGTGTCAGATCGAATCACACGTTCTTCACTATCGTCGCAATACGCGAGAGCACTTCCATCGACGAAGCCAGGGAACTATAAATCCTCGGCACTCGAATTAATTTGACTCTTAATTAGAGTGACCACATTTTTGAAGCTGTGAAAAAATCAGCCAAATGCATGGGGTTCCTTAAGAGATGCCAAAGTTACTTCACTCTATCCAACCTGGCCACTATTTATAAGACGTACATTCGTCCCAAAAGGGATTTCAACCAAAACTGCATTACACGTGCTCGATAGGATGCAAAACGAGCAGTGAAACTTATTGGGGACCCAGCTGGGAGTCGATCAATTAGAAAATCAGTCCTGTCGTCAAAGACGAATGAACGGCACTTGCATCGACGAAGCCAGGAAACTATCAATCCTCTGCACTCGAATTAATTTGACTCTTAATAAGAGTGACCACGTATTGGAAGTTGCGAGAAGTGCAGCCAAATGCAAGGGGTTCTTTAGAAGACACAAAAAGTACTTCACTCCATCCATCTTGGCCACTATTCACAAGGTGTATACCATATTCGTCCCAAAATGAAGTTCATCATTATCATCATCATCATTATCATCATCATCACCATCACCACCATCATCATCATCACCACCATCATCATCATCATCACCATCATCATCATCATCATCATCATCATCATCATCATCATCATCATCATCATCATCATCATCATCATCATCATCATCATCATCATCATCATCATCATCATCATCATCATCATCATCATCATCATCATCATCATCATCATCATCATCATCATCATCATCATCATCATCATCATCATCATCATCATCATCATCAACATCATCATCATCATTATCATCATCATCATCGTCATCAGCACTACACTCGGGGTCCGGCTTTGGCCTTATTTAGCAAGTCTCTCCACCGGTATCCGGTCCTTATCCGAGTCTTGTTAAATTGTCCATAATAATTTGTTTTTCCAGGCAATGTTATTAGCCTTGCGCCAACCTTTCTCAGGATGTCGCTGCATGCATTAGTTCACTACTTGGCGGGTGCTAAAGTAGCTATCCAGGGGTGTCACGTAGAAACTGCATGTTAACTTTGATTGAACAGGGACAAGGATCATCCTGGCCTTCGCCGGGTTGAAAGCAGAGGCTTTGCCTTGTATGCTCGTTCCCGCCCTCCCAAAATTAAGTTCAACGCCCATATTTGGTCAGGTGCATCAAAATAGCACTACACGAACTCGATAGGATGCAAGAAGGAGTAGTGAAGCTTATTGGGGACCCAGCCGTAAGTCGTTTAATTCCGTCCTTAGAACATAGGCGCAAGGTATCATGTCTATCTCTTTTCTATAGGGTCGTTGCTCAACTGAACTTGCTCAATGTGTTCCGCCCCCTCAGACATTTTCCCGCGATACCCGTCAATCTGTGAATGCGTATAAATTCACGTTTAAAGTCAACTTCGGGTTCACAAATAAAAACTTCGGGTTCACAATAAAAAAAAAATGCAATCGCATTGGCACCTGAAAATATTTCCTTTTCCAAGGACATTAATGCATACAAGCATTACATAAAATTCCTAAAAAGAATTGCATCTACAAGGCCATTCATACATTACCAATGCATCTCTGCATTAGCGACCCAAAAACCGAATTTCCAATTAGTGTAGATATTCACACTATAATTCGATCCAGCCGTCGCCATAGATGCCATGCATATTTGACACAGATGGTATACCCAACCGCCATTGTGTATCCATCTAAATTACTTTCCGAAGACTTGCAACTATTGATTCAGTTGCAAGCACTTCTGGCGGAAATATTTCTTTGTTTGAATCTTCAAACGATAACCGACGCCACGTTTTGTCGTCGGATCGGATTCAATAGCATAAACATTTGCAAAACAAAAGAATCCGATTCTCCCAGTCGGCAGAGAGACAATATACGATCTCTATTGTATGAATTATCGCAATCCCTTTTAGCATCTAATGACTGCCAGCTATTTAGACAGCTGACCCTCATTACTGAAAGATGCCGTAGGTTGTTTCACCATTGTTCTCTTTTTCTTCGTTTCAGGTTTAGTTTATCCTCGGCTAAACGCATCGATAAACACGGTGATGTGTACAAACACACACATACACCACCGCGTCCAAGAGATCGCCTTCCAGTGGTTACTGGTCAAAGGAAATTTCATTTCCTTTTCACCAAACCACCAAAAACTTACTCCAAACGATTGAATATCGTTGAGTCTTATTCCAACCACCAGTGCGCACACATCGCCACAGGAGTCGCTTCTTTTAACCACCGCCGCGTGTCCCGGGGGTGCGCCCACCCCCGAGTTATAGTTAGAGTTCAGTTTTTCCGGTACAGTTGTGTTGTTCTACAGTTCCGTGAATTGAAAGCATTATTAAGTTTAGAATGCCGTAAAACCAATAATAAGTAGAGTGGAGATTTAAAGTGTAATAAAACAAATTATAATGAGCAGTCGTGAATATACCACAATTAATTAACAGTGTACATCCAATAAAAGTCTAAACTTTTCAAAATAGTGCGTTTCATTGTTCCTATTCCTGTGTCCGCTCGATTGTGCAGATAAGACATTGTTTTATCATTTCTGTTCTTCTTGGTGAACGGTTTGCTGCGTTGCTCAGTGTTTTGTGTCCAGCGAACTCAAGATGGAGATTCTTCGTACAACTTGTGCCAACGCCGGCACCAAGGCGAAGATTTATGCCACACTCTACCTGATGATGTGTTTCCTCGTCGTTCTAATGTCCAGGCATTTAAGGCCAATATACCTCGATACCTCCTTTCCTTATCCACGTCCCCTCCTTCCGCTCGCATTGTGGTCTGACATTTAAGGGTACTCTAAAATCCCCTTTTGTGTGCGCGTTTGTGTAAAAAACCTACGGAACCATCGCTTGTTTGAACTGCTAGCCCATCACATCTCGTATGGCTTTAACCAACCCATCTCGCGTATGCCACGGAATGCCAACTCTTATTTCACCTCTCTTGACTTCAACCATAACACTTCTGTAGCGATTCTAACAGATACACACAATTCACAAGCAAAAATAGTGAAGAACACCGAACGAAAAAAATCGAATAAGAAAAATACATCAGAACCGTATACCAAGCGATAAATAAAAATAATTCACACCAGTGGAATATATTCGAATTTGGAAATCAAATTCTAAACACGGTCAGTAGCCTGGTGCGTAACGCTTAGGTAAAATTTTTTTCGTGATTCGAGCTGTAATAGCGTCAGTTCGAAAAACACGATCTTCTTCACTATTATTTCAAACGCTATACTTCTGCTCCTGAAGTCCCTCTCCTTACAAGAACCTCTGAATCCACCGCCCTGACGTCACCTTATACTAGTTTTAAACTATTCTTTTCGCTTAAACCATTTCTTTCGCTTAAAATTGTTTCCATATTTTTTATTGTATTAGTCAGTAAATATATTACAATTAAATACAATTAAATTGAATCTTATCCTAGTTTTAAGTTGGTTTTTAAGATATGTATAGCTTAATTTAAGCTGAATAAATGGGATCTGCCTTCACCAAAACAAAATAAAAACACCTTTTTTGTTTTATGATTTCTTTTTTAATTTAGTTCTCGCGACGCGTCCTGTATATGGAGCTTCTTTTTGAATCGAGCTCTATGTGAATTATTTAAAACTATTTTGTGATCGATCTCTAGCTCATGTGCGATACTACAACTGCTAATAGACCGGGTCTACCTTGTTTACTCCCACTTGATTGGCATTTTCGGCGAAAAGCATACCTGTGAAAGATGGATCTTTAACATCGAAAATACCGGAGCGGAATTGGCGGAGGCAAAATACTCCGCAATTGGCTGTGACAATATCGGGATTCTAAACACCATTCACTGTTTTAGCCGCTTGACTCGCATTTTCGCCATTATCACAGGAAATTGTAAAATATATCGAATATCGTCTTTGTTAACTTTCATATTTGATATTGAGTCGAACAACCAAAAAAAAAAAACGGTCAAGGAATTAGGTGTTGGCTTTCCAACGAGAACCCAAAAATAATGGATTTCTTTCTCCCCAAATTTATATAAAAAAAATTATCATATGATAATCGTTTTCTAAGATTAGATTTGTTCTCTCTTTGAGTACATTTTCATCACACTTAGATTGAAAGCCTATATATTTCTGTTCGCTAAAAATTAATGATAAAAAGTAAATTAAATACTTTCGTGTCAAAGTATCCCGAACATGAGACAACAAATATAAAAGAATCTAGAAGGTTGTGACTTTACTGCTTGAAAATTGTAGTGCGATTTCGTAGAGTACTATCTCTACATTCTCGAAAAGTAATGCCTGGAGCTGCTTTAAAGTAATTAGTCTCCTTAATTAATCTATACAGGTCATTGATTCATGTGAGCTTTTTACAAAAGTTGGCGAAACGAGAACTATTCTAGAGAAGTGACCCAAATACCTCGTGTTATCTAGTGTTCTAAATCGAGAAAACAAAAGAAAAAAGTTAACAATCCGCAGGAAACAATATTCCATAGAGAAAGGGAATTCGTTTATTAAAAGCCCCAATTCTCTATCAGCCACACCAAAGAACGAGCCCAACCCATATATTATTCGGCTGCTGTCAAACGAGACTGTTCTATTTACTGCTGCCAAACGTACAATGGTTTCCCTTCATCCACTTGCTCTATTCAACTACCGCCTTGCTTGAGTCTAGCCTCATTATGCGAATCGCGCTACCCACTATCAGTCTAGAAACAATAAATAGAACTAATAGCTTGTTATTAACAAATTACCTATCAGATACGAGCCAGAGCTAGCGCTAGAAGAGATTTATTGATCGGCAGTCAGCGCGGGACGTTCCAATAAATTACATGCACACCTAGCGACAGGCTTATTGTGAGCTGAGTCCTAATCTACCGAGACAAGTATATTTCGCCATTAACAGGTTATTAAGATAAATCGAATAGTAAAGTCCGTTATTTCATTTATAGTCAAGTCATTAGACAAAGTCGGCGGACCGGCTTTAACCGGCCTTAATCGAGGGAAGGCGTGGCGATGAGTGTATCTTGTAGATATTCGTTGACTTTTGTCGCGCACAGTAATTAGAGTCAACAAGGTGTTGATAGATACATACTTATTGGGCGCAGTAAATGTCTTGTTTGCCAACAAACATATTACTAAGCTTTCGAGTGTGATAAGAGGCTTTAGAGTGGGAAGACTGAGAATAACTTAAGCCACCCATGGAAAGTAGGCGTCATTTATATACACGAGCGAACTATAATAATCTGAGCTCTTGAAATGGCAGAAAGGTCACGTGCATACGAAATTTAGAGGTGCTTAAAATGGAAGACGATAAGGGGCTATCCATTCAGTGTTTCTACAGCTGCAATGGCTCGAAGAAATGCTAAACATTTCCGAGTTATGACTTGAGAGCCAGTTTATGGAAAAAATTTAATGAATATGATAATGAGAATGATTCAGATCGATTAATCAGTTATTTTAGCAGAGGAAAATTATGCACGCAAACTGCGATATCAGGTGTCGTTGGCGAATATTTTGCACATCGCAACTGCCTTATTATTCAACCACTACGACTTAACCTCAGTAAGTGATTATTATGGAATTGGAGTGTATACTTCTGGGAATTTTAATATATTAGCCTGGGAATTTCACCAATTCTCATAAAAATGAGTGTTAAATCCAACCCCAGTCTAAGTACTGCGGTATAGAATTAAACCGACGGCTTCCGGCCACATCGTATTTTTCAATTGAATTACGCTTTTCCCCGTTGCTGTGTACTGAAATCGCATTTCATTTTCATTTTTAAAACATTTTTTTTATTTTATTTTTATCTTCTAAGTTTCTAAATTACATGCTAGACAAAAAATGTTTAAATTCTAGCTTAATTATTTGATATTATAACTTACTGGTCCTTCGCAGACGCTCTAAGCTAAACATTACTTAACAATTGTATAATTTGCCTTACGGCGACAGAACTTTGTAGCAGTACTAATGATTATTTAAAAGACAAAGAAAAATTTGAAAAACTTTGTGTCGAATTTTTTTGTTGTTTTTTTTTTTCTTAAAATTTAACTTATTTATTTATTTATTTTTTTTAATTTTTAATTTTATTTGAAAGCACTTAACTTAACTTAACTTAAATCTTATACTACCCTAATTCTAGAAAAGCTAAGTCTATGTAAGCTGGCTGATGATACTGTGATTCTATACCGACATTGGTACCCAGGTCTTTATATGCTATTCAACAACCAGAACTGTTGACGCTGTCCAATACTATCGTCCCGGTCTCTCTGGGAGATAGCCCCACTGAAGCGCAAGAGCTCTACTTCGGTGTGCGTTACTTTCCGGTCGTAGCACAATCGCCCGTCTACGGATGATCTACTTACATGATCGATCAGCGGAATTCCGGATCTATCCTGTATAAGCCCATTCATGTCAAATCAAGGAACGCTTCTGGTGGAACAAAGCCGTTGCGACGCACGCTCTCATAGTACAGAGTGTTTGGATAATAAGCCCCGAAAATTAGGTCATTGGACGAGCTTATTGCTCCCGCAATATGTCCTCTGATTAATTTAATTATAAAATTATACACCCTATTTATGTACGCTTCATTATATAAAGTCTCATTTGAATAATACTTTTTATAGACCCACAACGGGACTATGGATCACGTCGTACACCTTTTCCCTTGATGGCATCAAGCAGTAACATCCGTGTCCACTTTATTTATCGAAAAAGGCTTATATCACAACCAGAAACTTTTGGGGGGGGGTGGGGGGGGGGGGGTACGGTACACCACGGTACACTTACCTAAAAACCCACGGTACACTTACCTAAAAACCCCCATTACCTCATCCCAAGACGCATACGTTTTCGCCAATGAAATCGCATTAGGTACTTGAAAATGCTTCACGCATTAAAGAGATCAAATCTATGATCTGTAAGTCCCTGTAAAGAAAACTTACCTTTCATGCATTCTCTCCGCCCACCGATTCTCTGTAAGATTTCTTTATTAGCTTATAAGGAATTCCAAACCAATTTCGGCATCTACGTTGCCAGACAAATTTTCCTAGACGAATTCCTGTAAACAAAAGGATTTGGCTTACATATAATATAACCATCATAACAGGGACCATACAGATTGCGTCGCCTATTTCCCTATTTCACCAAGTGTATCATAAATCACCAAATATACACATTGGCTGGCGACCACTTTAACCAACGATAAATGTTCCAACGCAGCTACATGTAATTAGCACCATAGACGTTGAGACCAATTCACAGTAACCTAGCTAAAACCAATTAGCACATTTCCACATCATATCGTCGTCTTTTTGTTTAGCCGCGACGCACATGTATAGAAAGATCCCATTAGCATCCTTTGAGTTCGGTTTTATTTGCTTTACCGGAATCGTATTTCGTGAATGCACTTATGCCCTTTTCATTGTTTCAGATTCCTTATCATGGCTTCGACCCATGAAAAGAACCGACGTACACATATACATGTGTACAATGACGATCTCCTCTATGAGATTTCATCTCTGCACGAGATGATTATCGTGAGTCGTTTTACATCCACTGACCGCCATGGTCACACGATCTCCCGCTCACCGGTGCGCACGGTGACGCGAATAAAGTCGAGTGTGAGTCGAGCGAGCCGGCTGTGTGAACAAATTGTTCACTTTAAAATGACTTACCATATAATAATAAAAATGTTATCTAAGATCATCGGGATCTATTCAACTCCGTAAACATAAGAATTATGTTTAATTACAGTGAAATAAATTCATAAGCAAGGACCAAAAATAAACAAGAAGTTAATTACAACAAGTTCAATGCGTTTTCGTCACTGTTGTTCCCTCGGTGCTCGTGTTTTCGGTCTACGGCGGACACTCAGAATTGCCGGAGACGAGGTAGAACTCTCGCCCATGCTGGCGTCGCGATCTCGCTCCCCATAAAGTGAACCCCTGTCGTGCCAGGCACATACTTTACCCTCGCATACCCATTACCGCAACTAATTAATCAAGACTCACAAGAACCTAAAAAATGTCCCCAAATCTCTATTTAGTTCATCAATCATAAACACAAATCCGACGATTACCCCACATTGGTTATGTTTATGTCTCAGACCTCACCCCCTAACCATTCCTAATCGTTTTCCCTTTCATTTCAAAAAAGCATTCACGAATGACCCCTTATATTTTGACTATTCACCTACATTTCCCCCCTCTGCCCCCTTGCCATTTTCCCCCACTCTATTGACCCGTCTCTAGTGGAGTTTAAATTACTCGAACTCGAAGAGAAGTTTACACCGGCCCCAGATGGTATCCCTGCAATTCTTCTCAAAAAAATGCTTATGCTTTCTCTCTGTTCACCTCTGGAAGATCCTCCATCTCAGGCGTGTTCCCCCCAAACCTCCTTCTTCGCCACATCAACTTCCTTTTTCGCTAACGAAGTAGCGAACTACCCCACCATTGCCAAACTTCCCTACTTAGCCAAAATTCCCGAAATCATCGTATACGAATCTTTAAGTATTTGCTACAAATTTTTTATTTCAACACGACAACATGGTTTTCACAATAGAAGAACAACTACAACCAACATCGGTGAGTTCACTTCATTTACACTGTCAGCACTAAAGCACGGCAGAGAGGTCAACAATTTGAAACGATCTCAATAAAGCCTTTGACAAAATCTCCTACAACGTTATCTTGTTCAAATTATTCGCTCTCGGTCGCTATTTCGCATTCAATGTTGGCTCTGAGCTCTTCCAACGTCGTCGGCTTGTTGGCGTAGACCAATGACTTGACGTAGCCCCAAAGAAAATAGTCCAGAGGCGTTAAATCGCACGAACGGGGCGGCCAACCGACTGGCCCATTTCTTGAAATAACACGTTCATCAAACTTACTCTTCAATAAATCGATTGTATCGTGTGCTGTGTGGCTTGTGGCGCCGTCCTATTGAAACCATATGTCGCCCAAGTCCATATCTTCCAATTCGGACCAAAAATAATCGGTAATCATGGCGCGATAACGATGGTCATTCGCAATAACGTGACGATCGTTATCGTCGACGAAAAATATTTCGCCCAATGACGCCGCCGGCATGCAAACCGCACCAAACAGTTAGTTTTTGTGGATGAAGTGGTGATTCATGAAGCACATGTGGATTTTCATCCGACCAATAACGGATGTTTTGCTTATTGACGAACCCATTGAGCCAAAAATGACCTTCGTCATTGAAGATGATTTTGCGATGAAATTCATCATCTTGGCGTATCTTTTCCAGATCCCAATCGGTGAACGTACGTCGCTTCAAATGGTCCATTGGCTTCAACCAAGATCCTTACGCAAAATTCGCCATAAAGTGGTCTGGGCGATGCCCAATTATTGAGAACGCCGTGATTTGGATCGTTTGCTACGGACGCCTGAATGGCAGCGATATTTTCGACACCTAGACCAACCCGTTGTCTCACTGGCACGGCAACATCACACAGCGAATATGTAGACTCAAATTTTTGCACTAAACTTGTTATTGTCTGTCTACTAGGGTGAGAATTACGACCGAAAATTAGAGTTAACGCTCTTAAAATTGCGGTCACCCACTCCAAATGTCGGTAGTAATTTTTTATAATTTACAGACATTGTTCGTTCGTGTACCGTGATGAAAATTTTGAGTTTACTGAATAAATTGACAGTGACAGTTCGATGATTAGTGAAAGGGTGCGTTCACAAATTAAATTCAAAGTTGTCAAGTCATCATCATCATCATCATCATCGGCACTACAACCGGGAGCCGGTCTTGGCTTTATTTAGCAAGTCCTGGGGCTTGTTAAATTTTCCATAATGATTTTTTTTTTCCGGGCAAGGTTATTAGTAGTGCGCCAGAGGCTCCCTGACGGGGAATCGAACCCCGGTCTCCCGCGTGACAGGCGGGTATACTAACCACTATATTATCGAGGAGCCCAAATTATCTACTAATCTCGAAATTGAAAATGACTACCCTTTTATTATTTTTTCAGTTGAGAATTGTCAACTATTTTGGTGTAAAAATTACAAGAAGCACACACAAGACTTCGTGTGCTTCAATTGGAATTTTGTTCTGGGAATTGTTTAAGAATTTGGTTGGATAGGTTTCTGGAAGGGAAATCATGAAATGCGTTTTGAATTAAGCATTTCATAATGTCAGAATTTTGGGAATTGAGTCAATGTGCGACGAATTAACTTTTGGTTTAATTCGTTGCTCATGTGACTCGATATGGAATTTGGATGTAGGTTACTGGTGATATTGGGGATTTGGATGGGAGTAGCGATTTAGGACCGCTACAACTTGTACAAATAAACTTATAGTATAGAAAGAGACCGCAAGACTAATGACCTTGCCCGAAATAAACAAATCATTATGGAAAATTTAACAAGCCTTAGGACTTGCTAAATAAGGCCAAGACCGGTTCCCGGTTGTAGTGCCGATAATGATGATAATAGAAAGAGACCTTGTGTCACCATGTGAGGGAATTTATTGCAATCCGCTTTTATATTTTTTTCAAGGTACCCTAGAACGCTTTCCGTTACCAGTGAAGGGGTGTTTGAAATCGTTTCCTCTTTGTCTAGGTATATAACAGTTATCAAACTCTGGTCAAAAGAATTTTTCAACCCATATGTAATCAGATCTCTCTACATTACCTATATTATCAATGGTTTTATCATCATCATCGGCACTACAACCAGGATACGGTCTTGGCCTTATTTAGCAAGTCGCGAGGCTTGTTAAATTTTCCTTAATAATTTGTTTTCCGGGCAAGGTCATTAGTCTTGCGCCAGAGGCTCCCCGACGGGGAATCGAACCCCGGTCTTCCGCGTGACAGGCGGGTATACTAACCACTATACTATCGAGGAGCCGTTGTTGCCCTATTGGAAAACCCGATACTAGCCACTAAAGGCATTGATAAGGTCTTTAAGTATTCCTGCCTGTCTCAATGCGCCGATGACATGAGGAAAGAGCGTGGACCTTTTATTAAGATCTATTAAAATTAATACTCAGGATTCATCTTTGCGAATTTATATTCACTATGCTTTATTTTAATTCTCAACTTCCTCAACTGAACTTAACTATTTATCTTTTTTTCTCAAACCGGACTCAACTAACTCAACTTTATCTTTTTCTCAAACTCTTACTCAACTCAACTATACTATTCGACTGTATTTCTCAAACTCTATTTCTCAAACTCACTTTACAATGAATTTTTCTCTCTTCTTATAGCACATTGTGTTCTAATCTACTGTAAATTATAATTTGAACAAAAATCCATTTTATCAAAGTATCACTTAATCTACTGCGACTTTTAATTTAGAACAAACTTTGAACGAAAATCAAAGAGCCATGTTTCAAATGAAAAAAGGGACATGTTATGAAATGTACTGAAACTGATTTGATATAGAATATTGTGGATGTTTATTTATGATATGTATTAAATGAGAAAGTTAGATATGTTAGGAGGATGTTTTAAAGATATGTTAGATAAATAATGAGATTCAGTATTAAACTTAATAGTTATAAGGACAGTAGTATTCTGGAATACTACAACACTAAGTTCTATAAGATTGCGATCGTGAGGCTGGTTGTTTTTGACTCCGCGCGACGTCCGGTCGGGACGAGGGTTAGCAAGTGACTCTCTTTCTACTTCGTGGAGATCGAAGGATACATTCTCTTTTTGCACTTACCTTTTGTTTAGAAACACGCAATAATTGCATTTCTATCACACAACAGATACAAGTCTCACAGTACAGTACACGAGGATTGCGGTAATCGGAATACGAGTTGAAAACCAATATTAACCAATTTCAAATTCAGTTTCGCTTACGATTTAAACGCTTCAAAAATAAACCAATTACTATAATCTTATGTAAATTAATCAAATAGACGATGGAAAATGTTCCAGCTCATTGTTTAAATTCAATTAAATGAAATAATATGTTTGTCGGAAATTTCCCGAGACATTCGTAATTTATACAAAAATATTCCGTTCAAATCGCATTTAATTAAAGGATCTTTTTTTAATTTCACAGGAACCGTCGGTCGTAAATGTAGTCGCAACAGTACGACAAATGATGGATGTACATCCCTTTGCTGTGGTCGTGGATATAGTTTAGTGAAAGAACGACGTTCAGAACGTTGCAATTGTAAATTTAAATGGTGTTGCAATGTTGAATGTGATGACTGCCAAATCGAAGAATGGATAAGCGTTTGCAATTAACAATACAGGACTGTGGACGCCAAGCAGCGGCACCCGTAGAAATATTCAACCATTTATAGATTTACTCTCACGAGATCTAAATTTTAAAACAAGCACAACCAGAAACATGTCCAATTGCCACTAAGATTATTTACTATATTGATTTATGAAACAATTTCAGTAGGTGTCCAAACTTTACAATATTATATTTAAAAATGATGGAGTGAATATACATTACAATCACGGATTTTAATTTTTGTTACAACGGTTAGTGTAATTCTCTAATTCAACAAATATGTTAACCACCAACAAACAGATGCATCACAAATGGGATAATATTTTTTATCAGAGCCAATAAAATATGAAATTAATCGCAATAAAAATAATTAAGAATTATTATATTTGTAAAGAGTAATTTAAGGAAATATTTATTTATTTTTCAATTTCAATGTAAATAAATTAAAAGAATTTCGTAAAGAGGGAAAAGAATATCTTTCAATTAAACTTGCTGAAGGAAAATCGAAATTGATGGGTTACAACCCAATGACGATAGTTTCAGGTTTTACTAGTTGCCTCACCATTTCAGGACTCTCAACTGCCATGAATTGTACATAAGTAACAACGTTTTATACAGATCTTAATTTTGGGCGTCAATTTGAATATATCTCAGAGGGAGAGCTGTTAATCCCTCAAATGAAACATCCTTCGAAAATGATGAAATCCTTTATAATTGTCGCCAAAACTAAATATCTTTTCCGTTTAATACATGCGAATCATTAATATGAAGTAGAAAGTGAGTTAGCACCGAGTACAATGAGCTCGGGCACCCCAAACAATTAATAGAAAACAGATTGCCGCCTATATCAACCTGGATTGGTCGATTTTCGAGGAAAGTATTTATCCAACCCCTGCTCCTCGATAATATAGTGGTTAGTATACCCGCCTGTCACGTGGGAGACTGGGGTTCGATTCCCTGTCGGGGAGCCTCTGGCACAAGACTAATGACCTTGCCCGAAAAAAACAAATCATTATGGAAAATTTAACAAGCCCCAGGACTTGCTAAATAAGGCCAAGACCGGCTCCCGGTTGTAGTGCCGATGATGATGATGATTTATCCAACCCCAAAGTTGTTAGGTAAGTCTATACGAATAAATTGTATTTAGCAAAGCTCCTTACCAAACGTGAAGACATCTAATGAAAACACAGGGTGGGCCAACATAGGCGAACGCATCTGTTTCTGAAAAAAAAAATTTGAAAACGAGCCAAACAGAAAAGTGCTGTTCACGTAAAAGACATTTAATTTAATTTATGAAGCATTATATTCACATTACATTTTGAATACAATATCGAACAAGCGGTCAGTAGTGCGAACGCCATGTGTTCGTTGTTCGCCACATTACATTACATTGGTGAGTTTTTCGGTCTAGAATACGACCTTAATTTCAAATCAACCGGAATAGTGACCTCAACCAATGGAATGGCGCAAATGCAGATTACATCGTTGCCGAGGGTGATGCGGCAAATATCGCCTTTCGGGCAACCCCCCCACAACATGTCGGAGATTTTCAATGATCAACCAATATCAACAACAACTACGACGGCCTTACACGTTGGCACTCAATGGCCACCTGGGCTTTCGGTCTCACACACTCACACACACACTGATAATATGAATAATACTACTGTTCCATAACCAATTATATCACATAACCCCATCAATTAAGAGAATCAGATCTAGTCAACATAATTAATTATTGACACCCTACCCCTGCACTGTACCGGGTCATGGGCAACACGAGCTTTGAAGCCTGTGTTCCCAACTACAACCAACCACGACCAACCACGGCGCTAACATGCTCTACGGTGACAACACCAAGGGAAAGACTACTCTGGTTCCATTGTCGCCGGCCCGGGAAGATGTTGCAGTACAGCAACAAAGCATAAAACTGCTCGGCACATTACCAATCAAATCGGAACATTCCTATTGTTTGAATTAAGATGGTGACTCTATGCCAAACTCACCGAAAAGCCTACACATAAAGATGGATGATATGGACGAAGAATATTATCCCGCCACATCAATGAAAACTGCTACCAGCAACACACGTCGTCTATTCGATAATACATCCAAGCATTAAGCGCCTTATACATCAATGAAAATCCAACTATAAGGTTGCAACAGAAACTCTGTGGTGGCACTGAAGGCTGCTAATTGCTGAATAGAGGAGACTGGAAAATGGACTGTTCATGGACAGTTTTTTTGTTACTGTTTTTGATTAAATTAATTACTGTTTTTTTTTTGGAAGAAGAAACAAACAGTTTCATGTATTAATGCTTATACAGCAAAAATAACGTTCGTTACTGTTAAAACCAAGGTTAACGTTTGAAGCGGAGAGCTTGAAAGCCGACGTTTTTGTATTGTAACAATTTAACAATGAAGGCGAAGTTGTTTCAAGGAAAATAAAAGTTTGTGTTTCGACGCCAACATCTCATTTGCTGGGCTTCGTACGCCACAAAGTTTTTGCTGTCTATTCGAGGGAAGCTCGAATCAGATTCATTATTCGGAAACCCTTGCAGCGACGGGAGAACGGTTGTTGCCCTATTTATTCTGTTTCGTCGAGGAATAGCTCGACCCAGAAACATGATCGTATCGAGGGACTTATAACATGACGTATTCCAACATTTTTAGCAGGACCATTAGTCGTTATCGAAATATAATCAAACATTCCATCCGACTGTTGTATCATTGCGGAATGGGGTGGTGAGGCGCCGGAAAACCAGAACAAGGACCAAGCGACCAGTTGTTTCAATTTTCGTTTTTGACAGGCCCATCGGCCGAACTCCGGAACATAGTTAAAGATATTTCTCGAAGCTCATACCTTGATGGGATGGTATTTCAATGAAAAGATGCAACCGAATTTTTGCAAATTTGACATTTAATGAACCCAAGCTATAATTTAATGAACCGTTGTAGAATGACGGCCAAAAGTAAAGCAGAACACATTAAATCCCTAAATCGTAATACGTCTTCCATAGAAATGTAAATACAAGAGCATTTATTTGGCCACTTACTTTGATGTCAGGTGTTGGTCTTATTTAGATATCGCACATTCCTCAATGGCTTCGATGCTTACACTGGTAATTTCCCTGTTGAGGTAAGACATTGTAAGCTCACTAATGTGATTAGGCTACCTTTTTTCAGTCACCAGCTGACTCAGTGATAAATTTCCTTGTAGACGAACCTGCTATGCAATACAGTGTAAACCTAGTAATCGATTGAGACACACGCTTCTCGAAGTGGGATTACGCTAATACGAACAATTTCTTTGAAACCTGATCAAAAGGTTTTGGAATCCGTTGGAAAGTTATCTGGCTATACATAAAAGGTGTTTTGTAAGTTGCAACGTGTAATGAGTGTTTTCGTAAATATGGAAATCGCAACAAGATTGTGGTTATCAAGGAGATAATGTACATTCAAGAAAATTGGAATTGAAAAGAACATCCGATTGTATGTAAAGAGGATCTAGAGAGAATTGTATTAATCGTGAGCTGACTACGTGAGATTTCGTCGAATTTGAATACTTTTCCTGGCGTTTATTTTGTGTAAGTTAACTAAATTACTTCCGATTTTTTTAAAAATCCTTTCATGTAATTGGCTTATTGATCTACGATGTGTAAATACAATTCGTCAACTTAGATTCGAGTCGAATTTGTAGAGAAATGCTACACTAGTGAATTTACTTTTCAGTGTTCTTGACATTTTTCGTTAATTTTTCTTTTATTTTTAACGTTTATTTATTTCACTTAAATACTATTACTTTTTTTTTGTTTCTTAGTCTAAATAAACATTAAACTATACTCGATTGTTGTTGTTGTTTTAATGTATAAGGCCGTAGTGGCACGCAATACTTATCTATTTTTTTTTTCTTATCCTTACAACTCGTTCATACAGTGTACTGAAAGAAGTTTTTTTAAAACTATTAGGTTGTACCACATGAAAAGTTCGTTCGTTCGTTCATGTTTCCGTAAATGTTTGTCAAATCAAAACAGGATTCGTTGGCATCTATGACATTCTTCCAACGTGATAGAAGGTCAATTATTCATTTTTCGTAGAAATGCTGACTTTTTGAGGCAACGAAATTTTCAAAGGCTTTTATGACCTCTGTTCGGTTCCGAAAGACCTTCTGCCGGCAAAATGAATCCAGATTGCGGAAAAGATGGTAGTGCGTTGGGGAAAAGTCAGCAGAGTACGGTGGATGCGGAAGAATTTCAAATCCCAACTTCAACAGTTTTTGCACCATTATGGTATGGGGTCTAGCATTGTCATGCAAAAAGTCCGGGTCGTGCCAACGCAGGTTGCTTTTCAGCCAATTTGGCATGCAATATGTCGATTTTCTCACAATATTTGATAGCGTTTATCGTTTCTCCTGGTTGAAGAAATGAAAAGTGGATTGGTCCTTTCGATGTCCACAAAATTGTCACCATTAACTTTTTCTGGTGAAGATCGGGCTGGGGTGTGTTTTGGTTTTTCACCTGCATTCAACCACTGCCCTGGTTTTTTACGATTATCAGACAGAATCCACTTTTCATTACAGGTGACTATCCGATTCAAAAACGTTTCAGTTTGGTTTCTTAATCTAAGCGATGCGCAGATTTCCAGGCGACGTCGTTTTTGGGACTCGTTCAGTTCATGGCGTACCCATATATCGAGTTTTTTTACTTTCCTATGAGAGAAAGGTATAGAGTTATTGTTATTAGGGATACTCCCACGCTTTGTGCAATCTACCTGACCGATTTCGTTGGGTCCACATCCACCGATTTTCTTAAAACATCGTCGTCAATTAACGTTTCCGGCTTCCCAATGGGTTCATTTTCGAATCTCCCAAATGGAACTTTTCAAACCAACGTCGTATAATGCGTTAGTTTACCACTGCATTCTCAAATACGTCATTCATGTTTTTCATTGCCAATGGCGCATTATGTCCTATTTTAAATTCATAAAGGAGGAGGATTCGAATTTGAACTCTCGACAGTATGGTAAACCACTCCTAGAAGAAAAAAAAAACGGTACTTGTAACGAACCCTAAAATTCTTACACGTACATGCACACGTACCACTTTACTTTATAAAAAGAGAAAATTTTACATTCCGGCAGCGGTGTTCACTCGAGAACTTCTTATTTCCGACTGAGCATTTCATGTGGTATAATCCAATATTATTTGAGGACAAAGTAACAAAAAAACCTACTCAATTGTCGTACACATTTTTTTTATTTATAATAAAACTGTTTAGACCTAGTAGAACTTAAATCTAACTAAGACTAAATTAACTCAAACTAAGCCTAGCTTAAGTCTACTTATTACTAATTAAGACTATGCCCCCGTGGATCAGGTCCTGCCACACTGTAGTGCTCTAAATAGCCCTACCACCTTTTTCTCCCATTCATACATCCTAATCCCAGTAATCCTACACTCAAACCTTAAATCTGATCAAGATTCTAAAAAACCTAAACTAAATCCAAAATTCGCAATAAACGAATGAAACAACCGTTTATCGCTTAGCATTTGCCCCCACGGCATAATTTAATCAAAAATCCTAACTAAAATCAAAATTCACAATAAACGAATCAAATATTCGTTTATCGTTTTGCATTTGCCCCACGGCATAATATAAATTCAAAATCCAGAAATACATTATCTCGATCTGGTAAAAACCCCTATAAATTAAACAAAGAAAACCCAAATTGCATTACATATCCTCATATGCACATTAGTTTCAGGAGAATTCAGAAAACTGAATTCTTATCTTAAACAAACATTGAGCATCTCACTCAGTGTACCAAAATCTGGATTTGGTATGGAATCGTGCATTTTCGAGATACAAATCTCCATTTGTTTCCCTTTATAAAGGAACAGTAGAGTGATCTCGCGGCCGCACTATCCTAATATTCCTTGTGCCAGTCGGCAGTATCTGAATGTACATCGAGCCGAGAAGAATCAAAAATAAAATCTTCTAGTAAGTAAAAACCGAATTTCATTTTGACCAATCCCCATTTCAAGCAATCCCAGCGGAGGCAAGGGTTTGCGAAGACCGGAAAAAACGGCGGAAACCAGGACCAACAACAGGACGTTGCTCTTCCCTCAGGCTCTGAGGAAGAACGGCGACGACCTCAGTAGGACCTTTTTTAGGATCAGTCTAAGAGATCCCTTCTCCTTTTAAGGACTAGGAGACGCGCTCCCTGAATAAACTACTACAGCACGTCCTCTGGCTCGCTGAACCCCAGCTCCTTGACTGCCAATCGGCCGAAAGGGTTCCATACAGGAGGACCCGTCCCCGAACGTTTGTCAGCCAGTCTCAGCCCAGTCGAGCCACCAGTTCTTTTTTCTATTGAGTCTTTTGAAATCAGCTTCGTCTTTTTGGGGTATGCTCATACAGTATCTTAGGATGGTATTTCTACTTCTACTTAGTATTAATTAAGACTATGGACCTGTGGATCAGGTCCTGCCACACGTCCTCTGCCCCGCTGAACCCCAGCTCCTTGACTGCCAATCAGCCGAACCGGTTACCATACAGCAGGACCCGTTCCCGAACGTTTGTCAGCCATTTGAATAATAGGTCCCGAAAATTAGGCCACTGGACGAGGTTTTTGATCTCGCAATATCTTCTCTGATTAATTTAATCATAGGATTATCCACCCGGTTCACGTACGCTTCTCTATATAAATACTCATTTGAGTAGTACTTTTTAGAGTCCGATTCCGGTGTTCGATGTAATCTGAGATACTTTCTATCGAACACCCGAATCTTTTCCATTAAGTTTGGACGCATGGTAAACCATAACGGACGACCATATATAAGTATTGGCCTGATTAGTGTCATGTAGCATATAACTTTTACCCTACTGTGAAGTTGGCTACTGTGAAATAGCCTCCTTGTCATAGCAAAAAATTTTCCTCGCTTTGACCAAAGCAGCCTCTATATGTCTGTTGAAATACAGATATTGATCTAGCCAGATACCAAGGTATTTAACTAAACTTGGTTTCCAGTTTATCTCCATGCGGTCCCACGATAAGTAGCTTTCGCCACTTTTCCCTTGTGTCGTTCGTGGCTTTATATAATGGGGTTCTAAATAGGATGGCTTCACATTTCTGGAAGTTGATCTTAAGTTTCCAGTCGTCGCAATAGCGCTGCACTTTGTTGAAGTGTCGCTGTAGTAAACCATTTATGATCTCAACTTTCGGAGCTGTTCTGTAAATTATGAGATCGTCTGCGCACGCAATAGCCGGCGGAAGTGCATCTAATAAATCGCTAATGTAAATGTTAAAAAGAATCGGCGAAAGTACCGCCCCCTGTTGCAAACCATTCTTGATATTATACCTTTTATTAGAGGTCACTTTACCATTTTTGACCACGAACCTCCTGTCCTTTAACAATCGTGAAGTACATATAGTAAAGGCTTATGTATGGCTTGTCTGACCAGTTTGTAATATAACCCATCGATCCAGACGGTATCAAAAGCTTTCTCCAAGTCGATCAGACAGGCCCCTGTGCATTGGTTCCTACATTTATGCCATTGTATGTCAGAGACCAGTTTAGCTGCGGCATGTGCGGTTTCATGACCGGCCTTAAAGCCAAACTGGTTATTTGGAATAAGGTTGTTGTCGTCTACCCATTTTAGCTGAACTTTGTTAGTAGTCTTTTCAAATACTTTACTGATGCTTGGGAGTAAACTTATCGAACGCATGTTCATTGGGTTTGTACAGTATTTGCCCTTTTCTGGTATAGGCTGTATGATAGCCGTTTTCCAATGCGCGGGAAAATATGCATTATTCAACGCGTTGTTAAACAGGACCGTGTATATATCTATTGCCATTGGGGGCAGGTTCTTGAGTACGATGTTAGGTACTCCATCTATTCCCACTGACTTTTTGCTTCTTAATGAGTCGAAGATACTCTGAATTCCTACCCTCGAAATTAAGACGCTATTAAACCCACCATTGGCATTAATGTCAATTGGCAGATTATCGTCACTGAATTCGATAAAACCGAGATTCTTCGATTGCCGAAGTGAAATTTCATTTGGGAGGTGCAGATGATTCAGTAGAACTCTGTTCTCTAAGTCGTGATTTCGGTGAATGCTTTCATTCACCTTGTATATTTCCTGAAAGACAGCCCCCACAGCGTTCACATTTTTCAAAGGTTCTTCGTTCACGAAGAGCTCACTATTGAGGATTTATTTGCCCAATACATGTTAAAGTTGGAGGGGGAGGGGAGCTCGCTGTCCTCCTCCATTTGCTGTTTTTCCTCCATTGTTATTTTCGTGTCTTTACTTCGCGGTACAATGGCATTTTTCGGAGCACCTTTCCTTTTGTTTGTTGTTGCGTGTTTTCCTTCGTCTATGTTCATGCCGATTCTTTCCGGTTTGTTTTCATTTAAAAAAAACAAGGGATACCTGCTTCGCTCTACGAACGTTGACGTAATTCACTTTTCTCCGTCAGCTGCACTCGAACTTGGCTAGCGCCGATTATGACCCAGTGAGCTTACACTCGCGGTAAATGATGCTTTAAAATCTGATGGCTTAACTGGCAATATATTGTTAGTTTAATTTTCACCCTTGCGACCGAGGTGATATATTTTAATTCCTTTATTTTATTTTTCCACTGGTGATTTTTTATGCACTTTATTTTAGTTTTGTTTTACGCGCTGTGTCTTTTATGTCACTTTTATCCGCTTCGTTTCAGCCGTTGAATTTTCATCATCCTCATCGGCACTACAACCGGGAACCGGTCTTGGCCTTATTTAGCAACTCCTGAGGCTTGTTAAATTTTCCATAATGATTTGTTTTTTTCCCGGCAAGGTCATTAGTCTTGCGCGTTGAATTTTCACTTTGTTATTTATTTCGTTTGTTTGTTTTTGGAAACCTTTGTTTTAGCTGTCACTACACCTCATGTTACTGTTTTTTCTTTTCGTGGCTTCGTTCTCTTTTATTTGATTATTTTCATACATACAATATTAATTTTGTTTTGACTGTTTTTATCACTGGAAATATTTTATAAATATTCTTTATAGTTTAAACACTCGCGATTTATACGAGCCACTTTTTTTAATTTAACTCAATCGCCGAATTGAAAACACGTCCACACTCCGTCACGGTGTATGAGGATGTCAATAGAAAATGTTGTTAAAGGACATAAATGCCGCTCTCGCCCTCTTCGACTGTTCATATATATGCTCACCGTAGTACAAACGTTTGTCCAAATGAACATCCAGATATTTAACAACATTCTCCGACTCGATCCGAATACCTTCGGGTCCTTTATTAAGTCGGCTTGGGTTTTATTAGGTAATTTTCATAGATAGAGTTATAAAGTTCCGCGAAGTGGAGATAGGACCCTACATAATTGGAGTAGTCGTCAATACAGAAACTACGAAACAAAGTAGCCCATAAATTATTACTTTTATTTCGTAATGATCGAGGCTTCCGGCTATACCAAGGAGGTGAGAATATTCAAGTTTTATGTCTAGAATAGGGGACATAGAGGGAAATTGATTTAAACATTTCTTTGTAGAGATTTAAAATAGCTTCTCCTATAGTTAGGTGTTTATAAAAACCGAATGATAATCTGCTAAGGCAGTAATTAAAAAGGCCAAAGTTTTCTTTGTGGAAATCATATGAATAATAATCTCGCCGCACGGTGGCCTGGAACGGCGATTTATGAAAGGATAAAGGGTGGGTGATGGTTGTCAATGGTTGAGAGGATTAGAAGAGAGGATGAGCCCGAGAGTTGAGATGGGTCAGATGTGAAGAATAGGTCTAGCCCCATGTGGTTTGAGGTATTGTTTACTTGACAGATGCTTGAGCGTGTTAAGTGGTGGGGGAGGTGAAAAAGTAAGATTGATCTTCAGATAAGGTCTATTAAAGGTGTGGAATGTTAAAGTCGCCAAGAACGACAAATGATGAGATAATAGAGGAAATAGACTATAGAAGATACAAAATATGAGGGTAGTACAAATTATCAGGGTGAAAATTGGATAAAAAGAAACTGCATCCCTCACGAAAGTCGTGTCTCCGCGTTCTTCAAGTGCATTTAAATAAACTAAATTCTGGCGATATGTAAGACATACAGAAAAAATTATTCGCTTCGTGGTAGTCCTCGAAGTGAAATTCAAAGAAAACAACGTTAAATGTTTTTTATTTATAGATAGGTGAAACCATTGATGGCTTCTCGATAGTATAGTGGTTAGTATACCCGCCTGTCACGCGGAAGACCGGGGTTCGATTCCCCATCGGGGTGCCTCTGGCGCAAGACTAATGACCTTGTCCGGAAAACAAATTATTAAGGAAAATTTAACAAGCCTCGCGACTTGCTAAATAAGGCCAAGACCGTATCCTGGTTGTAGTGCCGATGATGATGATGAAACCATTGATAATATAGGTAATGTAGAGAGATCTGATTACATATGGGTTGAAAAATTCTTTTGACCAGAGTTTGATAACTTTTATATACCTAGACAAAGAGGAAACGATTTCAAACACCCCTTCACTGGTAACGGAAAGCGTTCTAGGGTACCTTGAAAAAAATATAAAAGCGGATTGAAATAAATTCCCTCACATGGTGACACGAGGTCTCTTTCTATTATCATCATTATCGGCACTACAACCGGGAACCGGTCTTAGCCTTATTTAGCAAGTCCCGAGGCTTGTTAAATTTTCCATAATGATTTGTTTTTTTCGGGCAAGGTCATTAGTCTTGCAGTCTCTTTCTATACTATAAGTTTATTTGTACAAGTTGTAGCGGTCCTAAATCGCTACTCCCATCCAAATCCCCAACATCACCAGTAACCTACATCCAAATTCCATATCGAGTCACATGAGCAACGAATTAAACCAAAAGTTAAATCGTCGCACATTGACTCAATTCCCAAAATCCTGACATCATGAAATGCTTAATTCAAAACGCATTTCATGATTTCCCTTCCAGAAACCTATCCAACCAAATTCTTAATCAATTCCCAGAACAGAATTCCAATTGAAGCACACGAAGTCTTGTGTGTGCTTCTTGTAATTTTTACACCAAAATAGTTGACAATTCTCAACTGAAAAAATAATAAAAGGGTAGTCATTTTCAATTTCGAGATTAGTAGATCTCCCAGAGGGCAGAGCGCCGGTCGAACGACCGAAGATTCCATACCTAACTTAAAACATAACAAATATAATCAAAGATATTAAAAGTAAGGAGCAACGAATTTCTTTCGTCTTGAGAGGCGATACACCCCACACCTGACACCAAAGGAGTACAACGGGTACAGAGCGCCGGTCGAACGACCGAAGATCCCACACCTAACTTAAAACATAACAAATAAAATTAAAGGTATTAAAAGTAAGGAGCAACGAGTTTCTTTCGACTTGCGAGGCGATACACCTCCACCTGACTGGACAAATAAAAGACATAACGATGGTGAGATATCCTCAACAAACGTAACTAAGTATATCTTAGCTGGCCGACTGGGATTGTAGTGTGTCCGAAACCCTACGTTTTCCCGAAAGGTCCTGTTTTATTTCGTACATCCCCAAGCCAGTTTTATGCTCCATTTATTTGGAAACTCCAATTTCATTTACACCTACATGTAAGCGCCAAAAGAAGGTCATTAAAATGTCTGTAATAAAAGAGAGCAACTTTGACTTTTGTTTTACGTTATTTTATAATTTCATAATGGACCATCATGAGTTCATTATAAATGCATAGTTACGCAAAAAAAAGCGCGAAAAGTGTATCGTCGCCTTCTCGGTTGATATTCCCGACGCACAGCGTCCTTGTTTCCAAACCCTAAATATTAAATATTAAGGAAATAAAGCAATTAAGACTCATAAGATATCTCACTTTGATTGCCTTACAGTAAATCTAAAAAACCAAAAAGCTACAGATTTCCGCATTTAGAAAATAATCCAATGACTATGGCGGGGTTCATATTTTATTACAGGTACATTTTTGTTAATATCATTTTAATGACCGAAATGGATCAGTCCTATTGACCGACTAGGCGAGAAGATTCATCCACAGTTTTTAAGTTTATTTTTGCGGAGAAAATCACAGCAACCGGACGTATGTGAATAAATTAAATAATGAAATAAGTTAAAAGATAATCGACGTATCTAGCAAAACTCCGGGTGTAACGCTCCTCCCTCGGTTGCGAGGAAGCACGGCGTTTGTGCTCGTAAACATTATATGATAGGATGACCTATCGACCTTTGAGCTCCAAAAACAGAACTCAAGTACTTAAAAACAAAAATGGGGTGGCAATAGGACGACCTTAGCTAGACAAGGACAATTGTGTTCTTCATCTTGTCTTTGGCTTCTGGTCATCTTGCGATAACCAGAATCACCCACATCCGTGCGGATGTTGGACTCAGTCTCGAGATATCTGAAAAAAGGGGGAGGGGGGGGGGGGGGTATGTAAGGATAGTGTGGACAGGATTAGTTCAGGTGTTCTGTAACTACTTGGAGCTCAAGTACTTTACAATTCTATTCGACTTTTATAGCCGATGCAGAGCGTCTCTCCAAGAATTGACATGCTTGTTTCGTGTTGTGTCTTCCTGGGAACTGGCACGCTGTATTGAAGCGATCCCTTCCTGTGGACGGAATGATGCGTCGCCAACAAACTCTCTCGTAGTGGAAAGCACAATTTGCTGCAGTGGCGGCATCATCTATTCTGGCCGTCTTGTCCCGGCCGGAATGTTTGCATGTCCACCTGTGGGTGGGTATTTCTGGATCATGATATGCCTACCATCGTTATTGCATGTTTCCCGATCCATTTTTCTCCACTGTGACCGTTCCTTTTTTAGCTTGTAGTCTTATGGCGTTTCTTAGAGATACAGATACACACACTCACAAGCAAATAGTGAAACCAAATCGAGTAATCAACCATAACAATTCCACATCAATTGAGTGTATTTGATAATAACGATAGAATTACCATACCCGACCGTTAGTCTGATGCTTCAACGCTACGCATCTCACTCGTTTCGTCGTGTGCTTAATATCCTTCTTCACTATTGTTGTTAAAAGCTACAGTCTTTTTGCAGCAACTTAGTCGTGTCGTGTATGGGTGACGAGACACAATTATTCCACTTCATCTGGTTGTAGGTGGCGATTTGGGTTGTATCCCATTAATCTAATTTTCGATATATAGTATGCTGAATTGGGGTAGAATTTCCTGAGGCACAGGCACATTTTGATGGATCCTTAGACCCTCGCCGTAGTCTTCTGCTCGAAGTCCACATTTCCTCTGGCCACATCTGCCCCATCAAAATCTACGTACTTATCTGCGCCACTCTGCTCATCTGAGATCTCTTGACCGGGATTATCGTTTATTTAGTTTGCCATGTCATGTATATACCATCGGAAGGATTCCTCTTCATATTCCTCGTCGTTCTCCATGACGTATTCGTCCAACACCATCAATGTTTTCAAGTATTACACTCCGCATTTTCTTGGGGTGCGCTATAAGTCTACGATTTTTGCTAGATCTTCTCGGGAATTTCTTTACTCTTTTGTTTGGATTCTCGTCCTTGCCCTTTGTGGCGGTTCTTTAAGGCATTCCCAAAGAACCACCCACTCTTGCCGTGGCATCAAACTTTTGTTACGTCCACAACCACCCACCCATAAAAATATACCTCTTTGGAGCCAGTCTCCACCATTGAATTGCGCTACACGCAAAATTATCCACTAAAAGGATGAAGCACTCCCCAAGCCCTAGCATTGCCCCATACACTAAACGGGCCAATACCAAATTGATATCAAACAAATTGAACTAAACGTTCAATTTGCCCATATAAAATTCAATATAAAAGAAATTGAACTAAACGTTCAATTTGTCCATATTGAATACAATATAAATCCAAAACGTGATATATGAACCAGATGTTCAACACGTAAATTCCCCTGCTTCCAAATCTGCGGACCAGATGACCAACTCTTAAGTAAAGTTGGTAAAAAGCATAAAATGCATGGCGACACCGTCCCTTTAAATCCTATTCAAGGAAACATTTCCTATACGGAAAAAAGAACGGCGATCGTAAAAACACTCGCTGAACAACAATACCCATAAGATACAAAATATCTTTGGCTCCGATGTTCAATAAAAAAGAAATTGCCAAGTCTGGGCACTGTGAGAAATTTCAGGTAATACTTAAGGGATTCCAGACGGTTATCGATCCAAGGTACAATACCTTGGGATCAAACAAAGCATGTGCGGGCTCACAAAAGAGATCCTAATACAAAGGATCTCGAGTGTGATCATCGCAACACGTTGCCTTGTGTTAGCAAAAAGGAGAAAAAAAGGTTTTCCTACGATCAAACGATCGGAAAAGGAAAGGAGTTGGTTTTCAATACTTGACCGAGGTGGTCATTTGAAGTAGTGGTTAGTGAAAAAATTATTCGTGGTGTCGTCTCGTTTAGTGGTCCGCAGTACAAATTCTCTCCCTTCACATAAAAAATAAATAGAGTTTACTTTAATATGTGTAAAGTCAAGAGCTATATTAGTAACACAATATAACATACGAGAGATCGATGGTTTAGATTTTAATACCGGAATTACATCAATTTCAAATAGTAACTTATAGTAAGAAAAATGCGTGTCGGTGAATAAATGAACAAAAATAATAGACATAAAAACCAGAGTGTTTTATTGACAACTATGTTTTAAGTGAGTGGTGGAAAATAAAGAACGCAACTAGACCCCTGACCCATGAACTAGGACCAACATGCCCACAGCGTACGACGTGCAAAAGTGAAATACCACGGACAGGGCAGTGAATAGTGAGTTCATCAATAAAAAGGGCTAGCTGGCAACGACATTGGAACCCCCAATTGAAGGAGCAGTGGACACCCTTGTTCAGAGAATCACGTAAGTGCATGATCATTAATAAATTATATAACACTTTCACCCCGGTGCATGCTTGCATCCAACGCATCATGTTCCTGAAATCTAATTCGGTTACCTCGTCATGTAACCGACATTAATCCCCGAACATTTCAATGCACTTTGCTGAGAAGCACTTTCTCATACATGTGCATGACATGTTCACCCATACCTTATCTGCTGAACCATCGGTCGATCGTTCAAACAACAATCCGTTGGTCCAAGAAGACACACCGACCAGCGTACTTGTTGACACACCTGCAGCCGATAATTTCCCTACCATTTGGTAATTAAATATTGCCCCCATATCCTTAGGTTGAAAACATTGTAACCAATTCCCTTTTATCGGCCAGAAACCGATTATGGGATCTGGGCATGAACATGATTGTTACTTAAGCAATCATACTCATGATCATGCCTTATGATCATTCTGCCTGTAAACTAAACAAACACACAGTAGCCTCACTGTGTTTATTCTACTTACCAACCACTGGTCCATGGGCACCCTGGGCGAGACGTATGCTTGCACATCTGCAAGGCAAATTCCTCACCATCGTACCCATGTACCAGCACATTTATGCAAACAAATCTCAAATCTTCGGTTGACCTATCGTCAGCGAAGAATGTATCTCCTACAATGGCATGATCGTGAACGCCTAAGTAAACACGATAATGACTCTATGCAACATCGGCTAAACCACGAACGATGTGCATCTCATCGTATGGCCCTTGAAATAACATTTCTGTTTACTTGGGACACAGAGACCTATTTCGTTCTCAGGCAACAATGCCTGCAGCCTATTATGCTCGTTCCTTTGTTTGAACAGGTGCAGGACCGTTCGTTGTCTGTATTGCAGGCGAAGGGGCATCGTACTTGTCCTATACGGGCATGTGGGAAATCCTCCCATTTAACTCCGTTTCGGTCGCCCATTGGCCGTGGCCAAGTAGATCCGATTCGCTCCTCCCACCTCGGTGTGATCCACCACCGTTCCATCTGATGGGATGTGGATTGCATCGGGAAGTCAGGCTTCTATCACCACCGCGGACAGTCGCACCCGCTTAGCGTTACCTTTTTACCAGCCGCGTTACCAAGTAGCCAGTTTTGTTTTAACACTGTCAAAATATGCGAGTTGGAGTGCAGTGTTTCCTTTTAGTCACCTAGTCGAGAAATTCGTTTTGTTCGTTAAAGTGAAATTCGTTTGACATTTTCAACGATCCTGAAGGAGTGCAGGTACCCACCAGTTAAAGGATTAAGTGAATTCGATTGTGAACTCCCAGTGCTATGCGCATGTGCCGATGCCATAACGTAGATTAAATAAAGAACACTTAATAACTAAAAGCTTACGTGCCTTTTTATTCTTTTCCGATTGCTTGAAGTTGTTTTATTTCGTTGACAATTTTCAGAGAAACCAATGGTAAGTGTTGGGGTGTTGAGTAGAACTAGTGCCCATGTCTGGTACATATAACCAACCCTCACACCTTTACTTGTTGTGTTGCTTGCCGATCCCCTTGATCTTCTTGTCAGGTTCAATATCGTCATCAGTGTTATTAAGTTCTTCATTTCATTTGAACGGCGTGACTGTATTTTGACATATCTAATTTTGCGATGTCGCCGAGCTAACGCTACTGTCCTGTGTTCTATTTTCCTGCAATGATTGACGATACTTACTAGAACACCGTCTTTGGTATAGCATCCATGGAGAAGCCACCCTAAGCTTATGTGTGAGGGGACGAATTCAATGCTTGTTACTTTTTTCAGATACCTCGGGACTTTAAGTTCCAGTTGACCTGTAGTTTTTTCAGTTCCTCCTGGGTGTATGTTAGTTGGTCCTTAATGCTCCATCGGTGTTCGCATCCCCCACCGACCCCTCTCTATTTCTTGTTTTTAGAGCTTGCCGTTGTCGATCGTTCTTACTTCGGTGGACTTTTTACTCTTCCTCTGCACAACAACAACAAATGTGTTTCATATGAAAACTCAGCTCAACGACATCTATCCGACAATTCATCAGGAAAAGAAAGTGATGCATGTGGATGTGAGAGCACAGATAATAATGATGCTCACTACTCCGGAGTTCCGTGTCTTTAGAACCATAATCATGCCGATTGTTCTATATGGATGCGAAACATGGGCTCTCACAAAACGGGAAGAAAACAAATTCCACGTATTCGAGAACAAAGTTTTGAGGGGTATCTTTGGAGGTAAATATGACGAGGAGGCAGGACAATGGAGGAAACTCCATAACCACGAGTGAGAGTAATCAAGTCGGGAAGATTAAGATGGGCCGGACACGTGGCGCGAATGGGCAACGATTGGACCGTGTGTAGAATTCTTGACGGTAGACCAACAGGAAAGAGACCGGCCGGACGCCCGCGACGGAGATGGGAGGACAATGTTAGGTTTGACCTTGAGGAGGTCGGATCAAATGGTCAAGCGTGGAAGGAGAGTGCACGGGACAGGGAACGATGGCGGAGTCGAGTCGGTGAGGTCATGAACTTCCGGGTTCCTACAGGCCAATAAATAATAAAAAATAAAATCAAATAATAACTACTCCGGAGTAAGAAACAAATTCGAAGAATTGGCCACACAAAAGGCAAATAAATCAGAAAACATCGACAACCACATCAACACGATAAAAAAAAAATTAAAAAAAAAAAAAAACACACCAAGATGAAACCGGAGACTCACAAAGGCAAACAGAACTTAAACCCCACCAGCAGCAGTCACACAGAAGCAGTCGTCACAACAGCAGCAGGAGCAATTAACTAAAACCAGGAAGAAGGTGAGGGTAACACCAAATAGCTCCATTGAAGCTAAGGATATTATACAATTGGGTAAGTTGGCCTATGTTAATTTTAAAATTAAAAGAATTAGCGATGAGAGAAATAGCGTTGCATGCGATAGTGTCAGAATCTGTCATGAATTCAAACCAATCTTAGAAAGAGCAGAAAGCGAGTACTTTACATACACACCTAAATCGGAGAAAACAATCTCGAAGGAGTAGATCCGGAATTTTCACCCGAGTAAGTCTGTCGAAACTGACAGTTTAAAATTCGTTTCTCTTAAGCCATTCTCCACCTTATTTTCAAGAACAACCAATCGCAAATTGCCGTTTTCATAGTGTCTCTAAGCACTGATAGCAAAATTCATGGGCTGAGATACGTATAAGTTAGCTGTAGTACTTAAGGTAAAAATTTATTATTGGTCACATAAACACAGTATGTTAAAAAACCTGTTATTTCCTCTTTCAGGAGGACACACACACAGAGGCGTGTGTACGCGAATAATACTTTTATTATTTTTTTGTTGAGGAACGAAGATGTTTTGTTTTTTTTTTACACTAACGCGCGCACAAAAGGGGATTTTGAGGTACCCCTAAATGTCAGAGCACAGTGCGAGCGGATGAACAGGAAGTGGATAAGGAAAGGAGGTGTCGATGTATATTGGTCTTGAATGTCTGGACATCACAACGGCCAGGAAACACATGATCAGGCAGAACATTCCACATTCGTGTGGTTCGGCTAAAGAATGACTCTCTATGTTTATTTGTGCGCCTAAAGTCCACTTTCAACGTGAACTGATGCGCATTCACAGATTGACGGGTATCGCGGGAAAATTTCTGGAGGGGCGGAACACATTGAGCAAGTTCAGTTGAGCCACGACCGTGGTAATACCTATAGAAAAGAGATAGGCATGATACGTTCCGCCTATGTTCTAAGGGCGGAATTGATCGACTTACGGCTGGGTCCCCAATAAGTTTCACTGCTCATTTTTGCATCCTGTCGAGCACGCGTAGTGCAGTTTTGGAGGCGCCTGACCAAATATGGGAGTTGAACTCCATTTTTGGTCGAATATACGCCTTGTAAATAGTGCCCAGATTGGATGCAGTGAAGTATCTTTTGCATCTCTTAAGGAATCCCATACATTTGGCTGCACTTTTCGCAGCTTCAAGTATGTGGTCATTCCAGTTAAGAGTCGAACTAATTCGAGTGCCGAGGATTGATGGTTCCTTGGCTTCGTCGATGCAAGTGCCGTTCATAGACAGTATATTTACTTTGGGATTCACGTTTGACGACAAGAGGCAGCACTGAGTTTTTAGGGCATTGAATTCTACTCGGTTAGATAATCCCCACTGATATATCTTGTTGAGGTCTGAATTCAATGTATTAAGCATTAGTTGCTGGTTGGTAGTGACGTTCGAAGTGTTTGGACGGGAGTGTTCGTTTGAGTATGAGAAACTCATCGTGATATCATCAGTAAACGAGTGAATTGGGTTGTGAGTATGTAGCGATTCTAACAGATACACACAATTCACAAGCAAAAATAGTGAAGAACACCGAACGAAAAAAAAATCGAATAAGAAAAATACATCAGAACCGTATACCAAGCGATAAAATAAAAATAATTCATACCAGTGGAATATAGTCGAGTTTGGAAATCAAATTCTAAACACGGTCAGTAGTCTGATGCTTCACTGCTTCGCTTTTCAATCGTTTCATCGTGTGTTCAATTCACCTTCTTCACTATCCTTGCTTAACGCTATAAGTAATTGACAAGAGATCATTTATAAAGATGAGGACGAAAGTGGGTGAGAGCACCGAACCCTGGGGAACACCTGTATTAATTTGATGGGCGACAGATTTGACACAATCAAAAACTACTTGCACTGAACGACCAGAAAGATAGTCTCTTATCCATTGGATCAGGGAATTGTCCATTCCATATGAATGCAATTTTGACAAAAAGGGCTTTATGCCAAACTCTGTCGAAGGCTTTTGAAATATCCAATGCGACTACCTTGCTTTCACCGAGGTAGTGGATGGAATGGCTCCACTTTTCGGTAAGGTACGCCACCAGATCTCCTGTGGACCTGTTGCTACGAAAGCCACATTGGCGGTCATTGAGGAGATGATTTGATTCCAGATGTTTCGAAAGTTGACGGTTGATAAGAGATTCTATTACCTTGGAGAGAATAGAAGTTAGTGCTATGGGTCGATAAGGCGAGAGAGATGATTTGTCGCCCTTTTTGGGAACTGGCTGAACGTTCGCTGACTTCCATCTATTTGGGAAACGACCAGTAGAATAAGACAAATGGAAGAGTTTCCGCAGTGGTTTATCGAGTGAAGAGGAACACCTCTTCAAGAGGATTGGGGGAATGCCATCCGGACCAGCGGATTTGTGTGCCTTTAGCTCTTTGAGTGCGTGGCCAACAGTACGCGCTCGGAAGCGTATCTGGCTCATGGTGTGCTGCTTCTGCTCAAGTTGAGGTGGAACTGATGTGGTGTCAGGCAACGTTGACTTGGCTGCAAAATGTGCACCTGAAATGTAGATTCGTCTTCTCTATTGCAGTGGTGACTGGTTTGCCATCGACTCTAAGCGATGGAATGGATGAAGGGACTGAATTTTGAATGTTTTTTACGAATGCCCGGAAGTTTCTACTACCTGTGGGAGAGTGTCGTATTTTTTGTCTTACTCTCTGGTCATGCAAGAACTTGGCGCGTTGAATATACGCATTGCAGTCATTCCTAGCTCCCTTAAATCTTTTCCGGTTTTCCTCAGTATTGTTTGATTTATGCAACCTGAAGCTCAACTCTTTACCCTTAATGGCTTCTCTGCACCCGAAATCGAACCACATATTTCTCTTGGGTTTGATACTCTTTACTCTGTGTGGAATAAAGGTCCGCATGCCAAGTAGAATCATGTCTGTCAATGTGTCCGCTATAGAGTCAACATCGTTATGAAGGAAAAATAACGACCAATTTAACCTCCCAAAAGAGTCGTTCAGACCTTCCCAGTTGGCTTTCTCGTAGAACCATACTGTTCTTTTGGGAGCTTTCTCATTAACGTTACTGTTGGTTAGAGGAAATTTAGCTGACACGACGCAGTGGTCTGAAGTGCCCAAGGGCGAAGAAACTTCAATTGTATATTTGTTTGGGTAGGAGGTGAGAAACAGGTCGTGTGTTGGCGAAATGACCATATATATCTGGTACCCGCGTTGGCTCATTGACAAGTTGAGTTAAGCTATTTGAATCAGCAAAAAGCTGGGCATATTGACCTTCAGGTGTTGTGTGTCTGGAGTGACGAAGCCACTGAGAGTTATGCACATTAAAATCACCCTCAATAACGATTTCAGTGTGCGGATATAGGGTCAAGATCCTATCGATAGAATCAGGCAGAGCATCAAATTCGTTAAAGGATGCATTTCTTTCCAAGTTTGGGCTTCTGTAAAGAAAGCAGTAATGTATGATATGCTTACGAACGTGTAGTTTTAGCCACGAGAAATTAAATTCTGGGTTGGAACAGAGTCCATATTGTGGCAGAAGCTGATAAGCAATATCATTTCGTATGTATGACACAAGGGATGGAAAGGGTAGAGAGTTTTCCCGCACTGTACATCACTCGCGTGTATATTCTCGCACTTTTCAGAGCACTAAGACGCGTGTGCGGAGATCCGTTTGTTTGCATAGGATCGCACAGAAAACTTTGCACTGCACTCGGACGCGTGTGTGAAGATCCGTTTGTTTGTTTAGGATCTCACAGTAAGACTTCGCGCCCGAGCCGATAGTGCAATTGGGTATCTTATGTGTATCTAAGAATCCCAAAACGGATTGCACAATTGATCCGATGGTACGGATCACGAGGCAGAAGCCAACGTGCTGTCTCGTTAGCGGTTTTCACGCGACTCCTCAATTCGTTCAACGACTTTGCACGTACTGCTATTTTAAAACTGTTACAAGGGAATTATTCCTCCCATCCGAAAAAAAAAGAATTGTCCTGCGCATTATGGTACTGTGGGTTTTTGAATCTAGTCAGGGCGTCGGCAAGGACGCAGGGTTCACTAGACTTCCCACTCTCTGCTGCACAAACGATTGATGAGCGATTACTGAGCGAATTAACCACCGGGAGAACACAACATACATAAAGAAAAACACTCAGTATTACTCGTCGTAAAACATCCTTTTATTTACACTGAATATTGTTTAGTTAGTTAGTCCTTTAAGCTATCACCACCGATCTCTATCTCGGAATCTACCGGGAGGTAACACACGTAGTCGATTTTTCTTTAAGGCTTTATTTAAATCACTTTCGGACAGGTTCCGAAGGGAGAAAAAGATGTTATAAATCCTTTGATTACCGAGCACCGGACGTTAAGAGATTCACGTATATTCACATTATCCCGCGGACTTTACTGGACCTTTACAACTGCACGCAGCGGTGGCTAAGATCTGACTCCTAGAAACCGTCCATATCTGCCAGATTCACGGTGTCGATTACATTGGTGTGGGAGGATTCTATATGTGTCCGTATGGGACATGTACGTTGCCCTTCAGCCTGTATATCGACAACGACGAAAATGCACCTAAATAAACATGGGCTGGTGCAATGAATTGGTATTATAGAGATATGCGATGGCGAAAAATCGCCGAAGGGAGAAATAGGTTTCTGTGTCTTAAATAAACAGAAACGCTATTTCGAGGGCCATAAATCTTTGATGACCTGCGCCTGAGAACGAAATAGGTTTTTGCTTCAAGATACACAAAAACGCTATTTCAAGGGTCACGATGATATGCACATCGTGTTTACTTAGCCGTTCATGCTAATGCCATTGTAGGCTATAGAGTTTTCGTGGCGATAAGCAAACCGATGGTTTGCTCGCCTATGACCTAGGCTATGGTAGCTTTTGTTTGTTTTACAGGCCGGAGCATCGTTAGCATGATTTGGGTTATGATTGTCTAACGTCAATCATATTAGTGCCCAAATCCCATGATCGGTAGATAACCGACAAAGGAAATTGGTCGCAAGTGTTGCGAACCTTGGGACTGGGGCAATAAATGGATATGAACCGTAGCAAGAAACCATTGGCTTCAGCTATGTCAACAATTACGCTGGCCAGCTAGTATTTTTCTATTATAAATGCTGACACGCCGAGCCGATGGAGATATGGTACGGGGATCATAAACGGAAAAATTCAATGTGATGCATGTCTTAAGATTTAACTTTCAGGTGAAAGAGAATGAAGGGTAGCTTACGCTGCGCCAAAATTGCAGGTAGGTATGGTGGGTTTGGAAGGTGGTTCATTTAAGAGGATGGACGGTTCTTTGGGAATGTATTAAAGAACCGCTACAGTACCACCTGGACAACCGATTAATTTGAAACTCTATCAGCAAATAATGCGATTGATGACAATATTGGAAAACATATTGTTGAAATTGATCAACATAAACGGTTTTTTTTTATGTCCCACGCATGTTGTATGAACTGGTAAAAAGTGGAATATCTTTAAAATGCATCCACCGTATAGCCATGATATGAAACCGTAATATTTTTGTTGTCAAAAAGTTTAAAGGGCAGTTTTAAAAGCACTTGTATCAGTTTTTCAAAAATGAAATTCCGGAATTCCATTATAAAAAAATAATGTTACTAGCTGAGAAATGGCAAAATGTGGTTGAAAAAAATTGCAATATTTGGATAAACAAACCTGTTGTTAAATAAACAGAAGTACTGGAATTTTTTTATAAAAACACCGACTTCTTTTTCCTTCCTTAAGTACTTAAGTTAAATGCTGGCTAATTTTTTCTATGTTAATTAGTAAAAAAAAATACCTCCCTACATTTTGAGAAGAATCCTGACGATTGTGAAGGAAATTTGATGTTGTAAAATTTAATTTTATAATAGTTTATCTATCTCTACAAGAAAACAATTTAATATATTATATGTAACAATACAATAATTATTAAATAATAATAAATAACCTATAATTATAAGTAAAAAATAATAAATAACCTATAACCATAATTAAATAATCATAATAAATAACTTATTTGGTTTTTTAAAGTTTTTTTATATTGAATTAAATGATGTAGAAATATCCCAAAGAATTTTTAAAAAAGTCTTTCGAAAATTGAAACTTTTATCTGAAAATCCTCTTAAAAGGAAACAAGGAATTGCCGATTACACCCTAAGAAAAAAATATGATTGTCCTACATAGTAGGATAAATGCTAGTACTTGTCGCCGCATATACTGCTAGCATTTGTTGTTATTTACACATGGATTTATCTACTTATCTGTCGCGATATAACCTCTCGAAATATATGCAACACCCTTTCGACAAGACCGACAGTAAAACCTTCATTTTTTTTTTCATTTACCTAAGCCCTAAGCCGGCCATCAGTCTCTACTTTAGTCCATGGGCAACCCTCTAACACATGGTCTCATCTCCTTCCAGTTACACCCGTCTATAGTAGGAGTAAAAGACATTATGATATAAGTGCCGGACACCGTATTAAGAGTAGAAGGACAGCAGATGTGGGGCTTCGCGAGGTGTGTAGCGTTCTCCCTAATAGGATTGCCCATTTATTTAATTACTAATGCGAAGTACCGTTACCTTTGCACTATCATCCGCAAGTTTCATTTCAGTCGTGTCGCTTGAAGTATGCAGTTTGCAGATTGAATCCGTGACGCGCGAGAGAAACTCTTATAAATCTGTTTTTATCGCCAGTGAAAGACCATAGGTCCTGCGCCTTTTTCTGTGTTTACGAGTGCTATTAGTGGAAAATCATAGAGATGTATATGCCATATGATCAACTTCCCGACGCTGCGGATAAGTTCCAACTATATGAGGAAATAGCCAAGGGAGTGAATGCTCGTGTAAGACTGCAACATTTCCTAGTTAAATCAAGTGACTGCAAACATTGTTTGCTTTAAATTTAAAGGTTTATCGGGCCAAGGAATTAGCTAATGATCGCACTGTGGCAGTGAAAATTCAATCTTACGATGAGGAGCATCAAATTCACATCGAAGAAGAATATAGAACACTTCGAGACTACTCGAACAACAACAACATCCCGGATTTCTATGGAGCTTACAAGATGAAAAAGAACAACGAGCCGGATGAAATTTGGTTCGTCATCGAGGTAAGTTTCATTTTCCTACAAATATTAAGGCACAGTCTTTTGAAAGTGTTTTTAGTACTGTGATGGCGGAACTGCCATTGAGTTAGTCAACAAGTTGCTCTACCTTAACCGGAGACTCAATGAGGAGCACATAGCTTTTATCATTAGAGAAGTTTGTCGAGCTGCAATGGAGCTGAATCGAAACCATGTCATACATCGGGACATCAAAGGCAGCAATATTCTATTAACGAAGAAAGGACAAGTGAAGCTTTGTGATTTTGGGTTAAGCCGGCTTGTTGACTCAACTGTTGGCAAACGAGGGACGTGTATTGGATCGCCATGTTGGATGGCCCCAGAACTGGTGACATCTATTGATGCAAGTAAGTCGTTTTTATGAATTTATGTTTTGTATGAAGTAGTAGATCCTGAGAAAGGTTGGCGCAAGGCTAATAACCTTGTCCGGAAAACTAATTATTATGGACAATTTAACAAGTCTCGGAAATGGACGGATAACGGATACCGGTGGAGAGACTTGCTAAATAAGGCCAAGACCGGAACCCGGTTGTAGTGCCGATGATGATGATGATGATGATGAAGTAGTAGAAGTAAAATTAAACACAGTAAGTATATTTTATGAATGTTTAGAAATTCGTAAAATAACGTGAGGCATTGAAATCACAATCGTTATTAGATATTGGAAATTAATTTGAAGCCATTAAATTTATTTACATTCAAGTCGACCACTTATTTATCAGGGCTGGAGTGCTAAGTATTTCTCCAAATATTACTTTTCATAATAATAAAGACGTATTATATAAATAAAAATGAGGAAATTATTCAAATAAGCCCACTCAAGGTAGTGGTTAATATCTTTAATTGAGTGATAGACCGTTAAGGTGATTACGCAGCACTTTGTTCCATTTATCGGTTAAAAATTAGTAAAAGTCCAATCAGTTAAAAAATGACGAACGAATCCAAAGGAAATAATATTAAAAAAAATAATAATAACTGTTAACCATTCACAACGATTAGGAAATAATAAGATACACGGGAGGATTTTTGTTTATTAGTTTTCTTTATTGCGGCTATGACAATTGTTCACAATTCTTACTTTGTTTCCACAGTTCAATTAAGAAATTAATTTAAGAAACGAATAATACCACTTGTAAACAGTTTTAAATATAAATTGTAATATAGTTTTCTTTATTTAAAATTACCGAAGGTAATATTAATAACGACAGTTTTCTTTATAATGTTTATTTTTTTCATATTCTGCGCACCGATGATGTGCGATTTCCTTTTTGCTAAGATATATATTTCATCATCATCATCGGCACTACAACCGGGATCCGGTCTTGGCCTTATTTAACAAATCTCTTCACCGGTCCCGATTTCGAGGCGATTTCATCCCGTTTAGCACTCCCATGCTCTGGGCGTCCTGGTCTACGCCATCCCTCCATCGCAGACAAGGTCTGCGCGCTGTCTCCTTCCATACATCCTGCCACAAAGGACTTTCCGGGCAGGCTCCTCTTCGCTCATTCGAGCTAGGTGTCCCGCCCACCGGAGTCTACCGAGCTTGATTTTTCTTACAATATGAGCTTCAAGGTAGATTGCGTACAACTCATGGTTGTAGCTTCTCCGGAATCGGGGGCCAACAATTCTCCTTAAGACCTTTCTCTCGAACGCGGCCAAGAGTTCAGAGTGCCTTTTATTAAGCACCCAGGTCTCGGATCCATACATGAGTACTGGTAAGACCATGGTCTTGTACAGTAGTAGCTTGGATGTTCTGAATAAATTTCGGGATTTAAAGAGCCTTGATAGAGCACAGTCGGCTTTGTTGGATTTAATCAGCCGTTCGCGTATTTCTTCTTCCATATTGTTATCGGCTGATACTATTGACCCAAGGTAGTTAAAGGATTGCACTACTTCAAATTCGTGCTCCACTACCCTGATAGTTTGACCAACGTTAGGTCTTCTCTTCGCAGAAGTTGCCACCATGTACTTGGTTTTTCCCTCATTAATGTGCAGTCCCAGTTTTTGTACCGCCTGCTCGATCTGGGTGAAGGATTCCCGTACCGCCGATTCAGTTCTACCGATGATGCCGATGTGATCTGCGTAGGCAAGTATCTGGCTGGACTTGTTGACAATAGTCCCTCTTGTTGTAACGCCAGAGTCACGGATTGCTTTCTCCAACGCCAAGTTGAAGAGGAGGCAGGCCAGACCGTCCCCTTGTCGGAGTCCATTATAGATATTTATTGGTTTGGACAGCGATCCCGCTATTTTTACTTGACTAGTTACGTTGGTCATGGTCAACCTACAAAGGCGTATCAATTTGTTTGGAATGCCGAATTCTCTCATGGCATTATATAGTTCTACCCTGGCTATGCTGTCGTAGGCGGCCTTGAAGTCTATAAACAGATGATATAGCGGAATCTTAAATTCCAGACATTTTTCCATCGCCTGCCTAAGGGTGAATATCTGATCAATTGCTGATTTTCCTGGGATGAAGCCACACTGATATTGACCAATGATGGCTTTAGCATATGAGGATATCCGGTCTTGTAGGATAGTGGAGAGTATCTTATAGGCGGTACTCAGCAATGTTATACCCCTATAGTTGCTGCACAGTGTGATATCTCCTTTCTTATGTATGGGGCAAATTATACCACGACGCCAATCTTCCGGCATCTCCTCTTGCTCCCATACGTGCACCACGATCTCGTGAATTGCGTGATGTAACGCTGTCCCTCCTTGTTTGATCAGCTCAGCTGGTATGCCATCAGCTCCAGGGGATTTATTTGATTTTAGCTGTCTAATGGCTTTTAGTGTTTCCTCAATGCTTGGTGGTGGCAGTATTTGGTCTTGGTCTTGCATTGGTGGAGCCTCCAATTCTTCTGTGAGCTGACCATTTAGCAATTCATTGAAGTGCACTTCCCATCGCTCCAGAATGCCTTCAGGATCGGTGATCAGATTATCCTCTTTATCCTTGCAGTAAGTGCAGCGTGGTGTGTACCGCGTCATACTGCGGATTATTTGGTAGAACTTCCGCGCCCGGTGCGGACCTCTCTCTCTACTTTTCTCTATTTCACAGACAAGGTTTTTTTTCCCCGGCACTTTTCTTTTGTCTGTGAAGTCTCTTTTCAGATTTTCTGAGCTCTTTGTAGTTATCCTCGCGTACCCGCGTCCTATGAGACTGCTGCATTGCCCGGTATGCAGCATTCTTACGTTCAGTCGCTAGTTTGCACTCATCATCAAACCAGTCGTTCCGATCTCTACGACTACTGCCTAAGATGGAGTTGGCAGTACTAATGACAGTATTCTTAAGGCGTGTCCATTTCTCTTCTACGCCCGACATTCTGGCCCCAGGACTTACTCTCCCTCCGTCGAGCTCTTCGAGGGCGAGTCTTAACGCATGACCAAAGGTGTTGCTGGTGTTCTCATCGCGTAAGGCAGCCGTGTTGATTCGAACCTGATCCGCGGATGCAATACGTCTCCGTAAGGCAATCCGCGCTCGGAAAACTGTACCAACAAGATAGTGATCCGAGTCGACGTTGGCACCTCGGTACGTTCGTACCGTCATCAGGCTCGAAGAGTGGCGGCGATCTATCAGCACGTGGTCAATTTGGTTGCGAGTGGCTCCATCAGGTGATGGCTTTGTGGATATCTTTACGCGGAAACCTGGTACTTGCAACGACCAAGTTTTTCGATGCTGTCAGTTCGATGACTCGTAGTCCATTGTCATTAGTGTTCGCATGCAAACTATGGGAACCTGTGTAGTGCCTGAAAACCGGCTCCCGACCTATTTTTGTATTCAAATCACCAAGAAATTCACAACAAATTATGAAACAATCTCTCCATACTTGAACAAAATTGGGAAATCGAAACTAATTAAACCTAATTTAAATAAATGTATTTATTGTAATGGATTTCTTTTTCCCTAAACTAATACATTAGATGTCCGACCGATTTCCAAAAGCGGCAACCCCTTTTTCTATTCAGCTTTAATACTTAGCCCTATTCTGTTGACTGTTATAAAGTTACTGATTAAGGGGCAGTTTTTTAATATCATAACTGTTGCAATTCTTTTTTAACAGTTGCAGGTGGTAGCGCTCTGGAAGCACTCGCGTGGGGAGCGAACACCACAGCTTCCCCGATTTGTTACGGGACGAGTTCTGACGCAGATATGTTCGCGTCGTCGGGAGATGAATTGCAAATTGGTGCTCTCCGTCGGATTGTCTTATGGAACGCGTATAGACCGTATTGCGAACAGCAATACCACAAATCTCCGAAGAACAGTATCCGTGATAATATCTGTAAAACAGACAGACGTCAGCTACGTGCCTTCGATATGACAGTGACTGTAGTTCCGACGTCATGCGGATCGCTTGTCTCTATGCTCTCAACAAGTGGGTTGAGAGAACGCTTACGAGTGGAGCTCCAAACAGGAGAGCAATATTCGAGCGCCGGTATAATTTGCGAGTTATAAAGAAGAAAAAGTTGGGCCGAAGTAAAATATTTCTTGGCTCTATAAAGATAACTCAGTTTTCTTGAGGCCGACCTGGCGATGTTCGACACGTGTTTATGCCACGATACATTCCCACAGATCGTGACGTCGAGCAATTCCATGTTCTCTCCAGATTCGAGAGTCTTGCGATTCATCGTCAGCGGTGGAACCGATAATCCACTTTTCTTTGTGAATATTGTATATTGTATCTTGGTTACATTGGGGTCAACGAGATTGGCCTTTCCCCACTACAGGACCTTATTCAGATCCAGATTCAAAGAGTGGGTCTGGCTACATCTCAGCCGATGCGAAGTTAATGCACTAATCGGCCGATCACTCGGAAGAGAGGAGACAAGCGTACTATCAGCCGCAAAACTGAACACTTTGTTATCCGTTGTCTCCAAAAAACCCTTTATGTGAAGCAAAGATAAGGTTGGAGCTAAAATATAATATGAGTCATCAAGGAATTAACAGGATACAGATCCGAAAACTCGCCGTCCACAACAACCAGGATCGATCGATTTTTGAGGAAGCTCTTCATCCAGTCGCAAAGTTGCTGGGAAAGTCCGTAAGAACAAAGTTTGCTCGTGCCTAACGCGATCAAAAGCCCTGGAGATACCTAATGCGACGGCCTTTGACTCACGACGATCACTCAGAAGTCCGTTGCACTTCAAATACTTAATTAACTCGGCATTGATGATCTTTTCCATCACGTTAGATAACATAGACAGTAATGCTATCGGCCGGTAATTTTGTGGAGAGATTTTTTCCCCCTCTTTGGGATTGGTTGAATTCGAGCGATTTTCGAACAGGCAGGACATATTCTCCGTGCATAAGATAAGAGAAAGAGTCTGCCAAGAACCGGCGATAGTTCTGAAAAACAGTTGTTAAGGACTATTTCTGGTATTCCGTCCGGACCGATTACCGTCTTGCAGTCCAGTCCACGCAGTTTACTACTAACCACCGACGGGTCAGCACGTGCGCTTCTGCCTCGTGATTGGCTCGTGCGTCAAGTCTTCTGTGGGTTCCGAAGTAAACAAACGGATCACCACAAATGCGTCCGAGTGTATTGCAGTAATATTTATGGAATTCGCGCCGTAGTGTGAAAATTGTGTGGAAGTGTACAGTGCAGGAAAACGTATACCCTTTCCTTTCCTTGTGTCTGTTTTTCCTCTTTTTCGCACCTCTGTTGCATCTCTCAGACATCGATACTCTCGATTGATTTATAATATTTGGATGGTTTTGAGTGGCGTAATATTCGTCACGAAAGGGATGTGACCTGGTTTTCGGCACGGATCTAGTAGGGCACGTACTACAAGGGCATAACACCTGGAGTGCTTGCTTTCGCTTATGTATCGTCCAACTTGCATCCTTTGCGGTATTGGTTTCCTGCGTCGGCATTTCAATAGAACAGGAATTTCACGTCGATCTTTGCAACATCCGTGGCCTAAGATGCAATTTCTCCTTTGGGTCTGCCCACGTCTGTAACCAGAAACCAGCAATCCTTGCACTTAGCGAGACTCAGGTAATAACTAATACAGATATTTCTGATTTTAATATACCTAGTTATAACTTAGTGCCTTCGTTCTTTCTACATCGTGGTCTAGCTACATACATACGAAGTGATATTGCCCATCAGCTTCTGCCACAATATGGGCTCTGCTCAAATCCAGAATTTAATTTCTCGTGGCTAAAACTTCACATTCGTAAGCATATCATACATGACTGCTTCCTTTACAGAAGGCCAAACTTTGATAGAAACGCATCCTTTAACGTATTTGATGTTCTACCTGATTCCATTGATAAGACCTTGACCATATACCCCACACTAAAATCGTTATTGCGGGTGATTTCAATGTGCACAAATCTCAGTGGCTTCGCCACTCGGGACACACAACACCTGAGGGTTTATATGTTCAGCTCTCTGCCGAGTCAAATCATTTAACTTAACTCGTCAATGAGCCAACACGGGTACCAAATATAGACGGTCATTCCGCCAACACACTTGACCACCTCACCTCCCACCCAAACAAATACCCAATTGACATTTCTTCGTCCTTGAGCACTTTAGACCACTGTGTCGTGTGAGCTAAATTTCCTCTAACCAACAGCAACGCTAACGAGAAAGCTCCCAAAAGAACAGTATGGTTCTATGAGGAAGCCAACTGGGAAGGTCTGAACGACTTTTTTGGGAAATTAAATTGGTCGTTATTTTTCTTCAATAACGATGTTGACTCTTTAGCGGACACATTGACAGATACGATTCTGCTTGGCATGCGAACCTTTATTCCACAACAGAGTAAAGAGTATCAAACCGAAGAGAAATATGTATTTTGATTCCGGGTGCAGGGAAGCCATTAAGGCTAAAGAGTTGAGCTTCCGGTTGGATAAATCAAACAATACTGTGGAAAACCGGAAAAGATATAAGACAGCTAGAAATGACTGCATTGCGTATATTCAACGCGCAAAGTTCTTGCATGACCAGAGAGTGAGACAAAAAATACTGCACTCTCCCACAGGTAGTAGAAACTTCTGGGCATTTGTGAAGATCATCCAAAACTCAGCCTCCTCATCCATTCCTTCGCTAAAAGTCGATGAGAGACTAGTCACCAGTGCAATAGAGAAAGCGAATATACGTGGTGCACATTTTGCAGCCAACTCAACGTTGCCGGATACACCTCAGTTACATCTCAACTTGAGCAGAAGCAGCACACCATGACCCAGATTCACTTCCGAACGCGTACTGTTGCTCGGGTACTCAAGGAACCAAACGCAAACAAATCCGCTGGTCTTGATGGCATTCCCCCAATTCTCTTGAAGAAGTGTTCCTCTTCACTCTCTAAACCACTGCGGAAACTCTTCCATTTGTCTTACTCTAGTGGCCGTTTCCCAAATAGATGGAAGTGAGCGAATATTCACCCAATTCCCAAAAAGGGCGACCAATCATCTCTCTCATCTTATCGACCCATAGCACTAACTTCTAGTCTCTCCAAGGTAATCGAATCACTGATTAACCGTACACTGTGGCGACTCTAACAGATACACACAAATCGCAAGCAAAATAGTGAAGAGCACCGAACGAAAAATCGAATAAGAAAATACATCAGAGCCGTATACCTTAGTTTTTTTCATTTGTTAAACATTTTTTTATTTTCTTTTTATATTCTTATTTTCTAAATTAAAGGCTAGACAAAAAATGCTTAAATTCTAGCTTAAATATCTTATATAATAACTTACTGGTCCTTCGCAGACGCTCTAAGCTAAACATTACTTAATATTTGTATAATTTGCCTTTCGGCGACAGAACTTTGTGGCAATACTTATAATTATTTGAGACAAAGAAAAATTTGAAAAACTTTGTAAATTTTTTTTTTTTTTTTTTTTTTCCTAAAATTTAACTTACTTAACTTACCTAAACTTATCTACTTTTTTTTTTTTTTTTTTTTTTTTTTTTTTTTATGTAAAATCATTTAGCCTAACTTAACTTAAATCTTATACTACCCTAATTCTAGAAAAGCTAAGTCTATGTAAGCTAGCTGATGATAGTGTGATTCTATACCGACTTTGGTATCCAGGTCTTTATATGCCATTCAACCACCAGAACTGTTGACGCTGTCTAATACTATCGTCCCGGTCTCTGCGGGAGATAGCCCTACTGAAGCGCAGGAGCTCTTCTTCGGTGCGCGCTACTTCCCGGTCATAGCACAATCGCCCGTCTACAGATGATCTACTTACATGATAGATCAGCGGAATTCCGGATCTATCCTGTATAAGCCCTTTCATATCCAAGTCAAGGAACGCCTCTGGTGGAACAAAGCCGTTGCGACGCACGCTCTCGTAGTATAAGGTGTTTGGATAATAAGCCCCGAAAATTAGGTCATTGGACGAGCTTATTGCTCTCGCAATATGTCCTCTGATTAATTTAATCATAAAATTATCCACCCTATTTATGTACGCTTCATTATATAAAGTCTCATTTGAGTAATACTTTTTATAGTCCGATTCCGCTGTCCGATATAATCTGAGACAACTTCTGAGACACTTTCTTTCGAACACCCGAATCTTTTCTATCAAATTTGGACCTATGTTGAACCATACTGGGCAACCATATATGAGCATTGGCCTGATTAGCGTCATGTAGCATATGACTTTTACCCTGCTGTCAAGTTGGCTACTATGAAATAGCCTCCTTGTCATAGCAAAAGTTTTCCTCGCTTTGAGCAAAGCAGCCTCTACATGTCTGTTGAAATATAGATATTGGTCTAGCCAGATGCCCAGGTATTTAACTAAACTCTTGGTTTCCAGTTTATCTCCATGCGGTCCCACGATAACTAGCTTTCGCCAGTTTTTCCTTGTGTCGTTCGTGGCTTTATATAATGGGGTTCTAAATAGGATGGCTTCACATTTCTGGAAGTTGATCTTAAGTTTCCAGTCATCGCAATAGCGCTGCACTTTGTTGAAGTCTCGCTGTATTAACCTATTTATGATCGCAACTTTCGGAGCTGTTCTGTAAATTATGAGATCGTCTGCGTACGCAATAGCCTGCGGAAGTGCATCTAATAAGTCGCTAATGTAAATGTTAAAAAGAATCGGAGAGAGTACCGCGCCCTGTTGCAAGCCATTCTTGATATTATACGTTTTATTAGAGGTCACATTACCACTTTTGACCACGAACCTCCTGTCCTTTGACATATCGTAAAGTACATATAGCAAAGGCTTATGTATGCCATATCTGACCAGTTTGTAATACAACCCTTCGATCCAGACGGTATCAAAGGCTTTTTCCAGGTCGATCAGACAGGCACCTGTGCATTGGTTTCTACATTTATTCCATTGTATGTCGGAGACAAGTTTAGCTGCGGCATGTGTGGTTTCATGACCCGCCCTAAAGCCAAACTGGTTGTTTGGAATAATGCTATTGTCGTCTACCCATTTTAGCAGAGCTTTGTTAATGATTTTTTCAAATACTTTACTGATGCTTGGGAGTAAACTTATCGAACGCATGTTCATTGGGTTTGTACAGTCTTTGCCCTTTTTTGGGATGGGCTGAATGATAGCCGTTTTCCAACGCGCGGGATAATATGCATTATTCAACGCGTTGTTAAACAGGACCGTGTATATATCTATTGCCTTTGGGGGCAGGTTCTTGAGTACGATGTTAGGTACTCCATCTATTCCCACTGACTTTTTGCTTCTTAATGAGTCGAAGATACTCTGGATTCCTTCCCTTGTGATTAAAAGGCTATTAGCCCCACCATTGGCATTAATGTCGATTGACAGATTATCGTCACTGAATTCCGTAAAACCAGGATTCTCCGATTGCCAATGTGAAATTTCATTCCGGAGGTGCAGGTGATTCAGTCGAATTCTGTCCTCCAGGTCATTGTTTCGGCGAATGCTTTCATTCACCTTGTACATTTCCTGAAAGACAGCTCCCACAGCGTTCGCCCTCTCCAAAGGATCTTCGATCACGAAGAGCTCACTATTGAGGATAGCGTTCTCTGTATCTATGCCAATGTTGGTTAGCAGCTGCTTGTTTACCTCGGTACGTGGAATTTGGAGACACTGAATCTCGTTTTGATTATTTCTCCTGAATATTTTATTTATTTGTGGGAACATATTCGGGTTATTAGTTTTTATAGCTCGAATTCTGTTGTTCCAATACAAATTTGTTGCTAATCTATAATTAGCTTTAAGTAATTGTTGGAGGTTTTTTAATTGAGATTTCAGTGATATTATCTCCTGGTCTTGTCTGTCTGTAAACTGTCTGTGTAATTGTTTTAATTTCGATAGCAGTCTGCTCTTTTTCTTGTGGAGTGCGTTTATTGTTGCGTTTCTGTACATGTTAATGTGATCTGTAACTGTTGTTTTGGGAATTGTTTTGTCCATTGTTTGTTTTACGGCTTCGTCCATTTGTTGAATGTATTTGTCGATTTCGTCATTAGTCAGGTTTCTGTTTACTGGCAGATTAAAGTCATTCGAACGAAGTTCTCTTGTTAATGATCTGGTGAACCGCGGCCATCGCATTGCCCTGTAGTTATAGGGTTGCGGGGTCACGAATTCCTCCAGATCTGCGAGCTCGTTCGGAAGCTCTATTACTGCCGTGAATGCACAGTGGTCACTGTCGTATTCAATTGTCCGTAAACAGTTTGTGTTTCGTCTGTTGGTGTTAAGTAATCTCAGTCGTGAGTCGATTAGCAAGATATCTAAGAACGATCTACCTCTGGGGAACGATGGATATTTCGTAGCTAGCAGGTCAGTTCTATATTCAATATGATACTGATCTAACCAACCAGCCAACTGATTTCCTCTGGCATTAGATATATAATTTCCCCAATTTCTATGCTTGGCGTTCATATCTCCCCCTAGGATAAAGTAATTTTTGTCCAGGTGCAATTGTAAGCATCGAAAGAGTGTCTCGAGCTCCGCTATAAATAGGTTTTGTTGGTGCTCCTCAGGTGCGTAGACCGCAATCGCATACAAACCCCTTCCTTGCTGAAGGGGTATGCGGACGATACAGGCTTCCAGCACCCGGAACCTGCGCACTTCTCCACTATATATTACTTTATGATTGATCCCTTTTCTAATAAAGATTGCGACACCCCCCCCTTGAGAGGAGTTAGGTCGATCTCTTCGTATAATATCGTAGTTTTTATGTCCTATCTTATGTCTCTGGTTTAACTTTGTTTCCCCCGCCAGAAGTACATCAGGTTGTTCCTCTTGCAACAGGTTAAAAAGATTGGCTCTTCTCTCAGTTCTTATTAGTGAATTTACATTCACGACAAGAGCTTTTATTGATGTTGTGGTTAGAGGGTTTATATCGACTTGTTATTTAGACTGGGCAAATGCGAGTAGATCTCGTTTATTTGGCTTTGTAGCTGTGTCATCTGTCTCTGCAGATTGAGCAGGATTGCGAACACGTCCGCTTGCGGTGTTGTTTCAGTCTGTGTGGGAGTATTTGTGGCTACCTGTGATGTAGCCTGATTTGGTGTTCTCCCACCCGAAGCAACTTGTGCGTACGACCGCTGCGATGTTACGGGCATTGTTGAAGTACGAGCTGGCTCTGTGTTTTTTTGCCGGGTCACACTTCTTGCCATTATTTCTCGGAATTTAGGACATCCTCGATAGTTAGCGGGGTGTCCCTCATTCCGACACACTGCGCACTTTAGAAGGGCTTTGTCTTCTACCCGTTCTTTTCCCAGAGGGCATTCTTCTGCCTTATGGTCCTTTCCGCACTTTACGCAACGGCGCTGCATTTCACAGTTAGCCGCCGAGTGACCAAACCTTTGGCAACGTAGACATTGCAGGATGTCTCTGCCTTTTTTTAATTTGTCCCATGTGACCATTTGATGATCCAAGACTGAAATTTTTCTTAGACCACCAATCCTACTGTTGGGTGTTAATTGCACCAAAAAGAAGGGTAGCTTGCGGTTTTCCCTTCTTGCCTTGGGTGTGGTGAATGGTTTTACCGCGGTAAACTCGAGATCTTCGTGCTTCAGGTTTTGAAGCATTTCGAGCAGAGCCTCCGGTTCCATTTCAGGGTCGACACCCTTTAATAGAACCGTTACGCTCTTCGTTTGTTTCGGCGTGAACGAGTAAAATTCCGCGGTGGCTCTTTTTAAGACCTCTTTAATTTTGTCGTGGTCTGCCACCGTATATGTTTGAATGGCGTGCCTGTTACCCGTCAGCCTTTTAACTGCAAAATTGTTACCTATGGCTAGCTTACAAAGACTTACCAATTCCTTACAGTCAACATCTATGGTGTTGATTGGTGGCATCTTTATTTTTCCGTTGTTATTGTTGCTTTGCTGCTGTTGTGTTGCTTGCTGGTTCGTTGATCGCTTTTGTGTTAATTGTTGCTGTTGCTGTTGCTGTTGATGGTGCTGATGTTGAAGTTGATGTTGCTGTTGATGGTGAGATTGTTGCTGTTGGCCGACTTTTGGCTTTAGCTTTTGTAGTTGTTGCTGGTTTTGTTCTTGTTCGAGCGCCGCTATTTTTTTCTTTCGGCGTCTCTCTTGTAATCGGGCTCTTGCCATCGCCAGTTTCGCCTCCAATTCACTTATCTCTTCCTCTTCATCCTCAGACTCTGAGGATGCAAGAGAAGCGAATGAATTATTTGCCCCATATATGTTAAAATTGGAGGGGAAGGGGAGCTCACTGTCGTCCGCCAATTGTTGATCTCCTTTATCCATCGTCAATTTCGCGGTTTTGCTTCGCGTCAAAATGGAGTTTTTCGGGGCGCCTTTTCGTTTGTGCGTTGTCGTGTTCTTATCGTCCTCCGTATTCATTCTGGTTCTTTCCAGTTTGTTTTCATTAAAAAAAAACAAAGTCGACTTTTTGAACCACGGCGACTTGATTTCTCCTGCAAGCTGAGTTGAACTCGCCTACCGCCTGCTAAGAGTCAGTAAGCTTGCACTCGCGCCAAACGACGATTTAAATATTGTTTTCTTAACAAGCAATATATTGTTTGTTTTAATTTTCGCGTTTGCGACCGAAGTGTTATCTTTTTATTGTTTTTGTTTTTATTGTCTCGAACACTTTTTGCACCTCACTCCACTGTTTTTATATGCACTTATTTTGATTTTATTTAATGCATTTATACCGGTACACGTGGTAAATACATATTGCTTAACGAGCAATCTATTTTAATTTTTGTTTTTTGCGCTTGCGACCGAGGTGATATATTATGTTTCTTATCGTTGATTATTATTTTATTTTTCGCACTTCACTGCAATATGCACATTTGCTTTTAGGTTTTATTTTAATTTATGTGTTTTTAATTCACTTAGTATTTACAATTAAGTTTTTACGTTTATTATTTGTTTTGTTTGGTTTCTGAATTTCATTGTTTTGACTATCTTCACTGTTTTAATTTTGGTCACCACATGTCTATTGAATTTAAACTTTTGGCGTGAACTCGAGTATATTTATTGTTTGTCGCGCTTGTTACATTAATATTTAGTTTACTGGTGTGTCCTTGTTGTCTTTTGTTTGTGAATTCTTAGGAATTGTATTTGTTGTCAAAAATTGCTTTTGACATACTTTTACTTTTTAAATATGTAGTCACTTCACTTTTTAACTGGCGCACTGTTAAACTGGTGTTCTCTGTAAGAGAGTTCGCGGGTGACTGCCGTATACCTTAGTGATAACATAACAATTCACATCAGTGGAGTATAGTCGAGTTTAAAAATCAAATTCAAAAATCGGCCAGTAACCTGATGTGTAACGCTTAGATAAAAAATTTTGGTGATTCCAACTGTCATAGCGCCAGTTCGAATCACACGTTCTTCTTCACTATTATTTCAAACGCTATAACACTTTCGAAATATCTGAAATCAAATGACCTCCTCAATGACCGTCAATATGACTTTCGTAGCAACCGGTCTACAGGAGATTTAATGGCGTATATGGAGCTATTCTATTCGTAAGTGGAGCCATTCCATTCAAGCAAGGTTGTTGCACTGGATATCTCGAAGGCCTTCCACAGAGTTTGACATTCAGCCCTTTTATCAAAATTACATTCATATGGAGCGGACAATTCCCTGATCCAATGTATAAGAGACTATTTCTCTGGCCGTTCAATCCAAGTGGTTCTGGATTTTGTCAAATCTGCTTCCCATCAAATTAATCCATGTGTTCCCCAAGGTTCGGTACTCTCACCCACTCTCTTCCTCATCTTTATTAATGATCTCTTGTCCTTTACCCACAACCCAATCTACATGTTTGCCGATGATAGCACATTGAGTTTCCCATACTCATACGAACATTCTCCACCAAACTCTTCGAAAGTCAATACCAACTAGCAACTTATGCTTGATACATTGAATTCAGACGTCAACAAGATATATCAGTGAGGATTATCTAACCGAGTAGAATTCAATGCCTTAAAAACTCAGTACTGTCTCCTGTCGTCAAAGGCGAACCGCAAAGTAAATATACTGTCAATGAACGGCACTTGCATCGACGAAACTAACGAACTATCAATCCTCGGCACTCGGATTAATTCGACTCTTAATTGGAGCGACCACATTTTTGAAGCTGCGAAAAGTGCGGGAAACTGTATGGGGTTCCTTAAGAGATGAAAAAACGACTTCACTCCATCCAACCTAGGCACTATTTACAAGGCGTACATTCGTCCCAAAATGGAGTTCAACTCCTATATTTGTTCAGGCGCATCCAAAACTGTACTACACGTGCTCGATAGGATGCAAAAACGAGCAGTGAAAATTGTTGGGGACCTAGCTGTGGGTCGAGCAATTCCGTCGTTATAATATAAGCGCAACGTGTCGTGCCTATCTCTTTTCTATAGGTACTATCACAATCGTTGCTCAACTGAACTTGCTGAATGTGTTCCGCCTCCGCAGACATTATCCTGCGATACCCGCCAATCTGAGTATGCACATCAATTCACTTTGAAAGTAAACTTCAGGCGCACAAATTAATATAGAGGGTCATTCTTCAGCCGAACCACACGAATGTGGAATACTCTACCTGATCATGCGTTTCCTCGTTATTGCAATGTCCACGCATTTAAGAGCAATGTACATCGATACTTCCTTTCCTTATCCGCTACTTCTCATTCCGCCCGCACTGTGCTCTGACATTTAAGGGTACTCCAAAATCCCCTTTTGTGCGCGCGTTTGTGTAAAAAAAAATGAAAACCTAGAACGTCTTGAACAGTACACGAGCGAAACCTCACATCACGCATCGGAGACCCTGCCGGCGCAATCACATGCGGCTCCAAAAGACCGGCATCGAGGTTATCTTTTGCATTTGTGACCAACGTGCCGCCGCCGTAACTAACGGGGGAAAAGAGGAGGAAGCGAAGTTAGTGCTGACAGTCCTTGCCATTGACCACAAGGAACGCGAACCAGTTGGGCACCCAAGGAGTTTACTACTCACTCTATCATTGAGGGCCTCCTTCGCGGTACTAATCGCATGCTTGTATGCGCTTCTGATTGTAACAAAATTCGTTCTGTCAACATCGGTGGGATTGGAGCGCCATTGTTTAAAAACTTTATTTTTGTCGCTGCAATTTGTTCGCATTTGTTACCAAACCAAGACTTATCAGATGAATTTCGTTTGATGCAATGCGGAATGTAGATCTGCATCCCGAGAAGAATAATCTCCTTGACCGAACCGGCGCATGCGTTAACATCGGAGTCTCAAAAGCACACCTCCGACCACGGAAAGGATGCGAAGAAATCTCGCAAATCTTCCCAGTTGGGAACCCTATACCTTCATACATGGCGAAGTTGCTTAGGTTAGTTATGAAATGCAAGTGGTTGCGCGACAGATACCAAACAGTGATCTGAGTTTCCCAGCGGCGCAACAATCTCCATGGTATAAATGCTCGTCTCGGATGTCAAAAACAGACCTAGAGTGTTCGCATGATCACTTCGGGTATCCGGCACTCGCGTAGGTTCCTTCACGAGTTGAGTCAAATTACGGCTCAAAACGGAATCTCGTGTACAAGTCGTATCCTCAGCAACGAAGATATGTCGAATCAGTGGACGAATCGACCTGGGTCTCAGTTAGGGCAAGGATATCAGTTTTCATTGTTTGCAAATATTGGTGGACGGTGTAGTGCTCCGGAGAGCCCTACAATTTCCTTACCCCTTAGAAAGAATCTCCTTCCCGCACATACAAATCCCTACACCCAAACCAACATTGAATTCAATGTCAACCAAACCGAACTAAACGTTCAAACTCTCAAACATTGAATTAAATTCCATTCAAATTCCTAAAAGATCCAAAGCCCAAAACGTGCATGTGTCTAAACAAAGGCATATATATTTTCCACCGACACAGAATTCGAGCAATCATAAACACCCCAGTGCATATCTTCACATGCCTGAAGTTTTATGACTTGTAAATGCACCAATTCAAAAAGCAATACCTAATTCCCACGGATCTTGTGTTACCCATCCGAAGGACACGCAAACTCTTGCCTGCATAAGGCAGACGGATAACAAAAGCAAAAAACCCAAACTCCAATGCATATCCTAATTATGCATAACAGTTTTATGATAACTCATAAAACCGAACCATTACCCTAATGAGCACATTGAACACCACACCCGAAATCGAGATTTTCCATCTGAAACGTTCGTTTCAAGATACAAAATCTCGATTTGTTTTCATTTATAAGGAAGATGCATCGCGATCTCCGGGAGCAGTTGATTAACGTCCATGGTCCCCGGCGGAAGTACTGCAAGAGCAGTTGATAGATATACGTGGTCCCTGGAGGAAGTGCTGCAGGAGACCATCAGGATAATAAATAACTGATTTGACAAAATAAAGAAGACCATGTACCCTAAATAAAAGGGTGTTTGGTTCTGATATGGTGAGTTGAGCTGTGGCTCTCGCCCCTTTCGTTTTTCTTCACAGATTGTCGCTGATTCTGAAGATCACTTGCCCCACGGACCCCAGCAGAAGCCGCTGGTGGTTGCCCCCAGAAGTTCGCGGCACTAGAATCGACAACGATTGGTCGCTACTCTTCCCTCAGGATTGAGGAAGCACGGCGGCGACCCCAACGGGTCCCCTCAGGAGCGGTGGTCCTGTAGCGTTAAGCAAGGATAGTGAAGAAGGTAAATTGAACACACGATGAAACGATTGAAAAGCGAAGCAGTGAAGCATCAGACTACTGACCGTGTTTAGAATTTGATTTCCAAACTCGACTATATTCCACTGGTATGAATTATTTTTATTTTATCGAATGGTATACGGTTCTGATGTATTTTTCTTATTCGATTTTTTTTTTTTTTTCGTTCGGTGTTCTTCACTATTTTTGCTTGTGAATTGTGTGTATCTGTTAGAATCGCTACAGTCCTATTCAGGACCAGGAGACACGCTACCTGGGAGCGAGCCCAATAACTAATACCAACAACGGCATTTACATTCGTATTGGTGAAACCGTTGCCCATAGCGTTACAAAATGCCGTTATCGGTGGGACATCGACAGACTTTCGAGATCGAACTCGATTACGCGATGACGAATTTCTTAATGTTCGGTTATTTATCAGAATATTTCTATGGTGTTTCCCCTGACACAGTCCCCCTCGGAGATCCGAATGGGAAACTAGTTTACCTCCGGAATTCCTTTTCTCAGAAGATGACATCATGACTTATCCGCGTGTCGGTCCGGGCGATCAGCTGTATATCCGGAACATAGTCGAAGATTTCTCCCGACAATATCGCGGAATGTATAGCATGACGTGGTGGTATCTCACCTTGGGACCGACTACCACCTAAACCAACATTTTCTCGAACCGGTCTATCAGCCAAGCCCCGAAAGATGGCCAGGGATTACTCCCGACTATTTCACGAAGCCTATAGCTTGATGGTGGTATTTCACCCGGTAACAGGCCGTTGGGACCCCACCTACCACTTGGTCGTTAGTCGCCTCTTCCGATAAGCCGGCCTAGCTGTGAGTATATTCTAACGCCCCACTCACAGGTGAGGTGTACCTCGCCTTTTAAACCACTACTTCGCTAAAAGCAATGTTGTCACGCTGAATATTTAAAACCCTAAATCTGACTAAGACAAGTGTTTTCATTGCTAAATTTCCACCGTATCTTAATCTTCTTTAAACCATCTCTTATCAAAACTTAAAGGATTTTTACTCTAAAGCTCAAACAATTTTCCAGTATTTTCGTTTCGATATACACCTCTGCAGAAACAAATCTATTAAAATCAAAATCAGGCATTATTCCCGTCTTCCTTCACAGTTTACGGCGACAACCTTCTTAATCGGCCAAGTGATGAATTCCCCTGTCGTATTGCTATATATCCTTCATACAAATTCGAACATTAGCCAATCAAAATAAAACTACACCAAAAGTTAATATACTGTAGCGAGCTAAGGGTTCGCTGATTTAATTATTTTTAATAAATAAGAGCCGTTAAATCGCTTTTTAATTAATGTAACACTTTATTAGTCCTTTAATAGCAACCGTTACTTTTATCGTACAATTAACGATTTCTTGACCTATCGCTTCCGTACTTATCGCGTCCTTTACTGCTTACTTGTTACTTCTGATCTGCGTGCGAGGTATTTATACCGTTTCCTCATTCTGATTCGGTATTCCTTTCCGTCCGTTCCAAAGCCTCGAATTTTCTACTGCTCATAGTCTTCAGTTTTCCAGTACTTTGTAGAATATTCCAGTACTCTGTTTTGGACTTTCTAGAATATACTAGTACTGATTGTCATATGCGTCACAATACGTTATTTGTCATAGCAGTTTTCAATTTCAGCTCAATGAACCATACCCACAATGAATGCAATTGACCACATAATAGTGGTGTGCAACTTCCAGGATGATATCGTCGTTTTTGACGATATTAACTTCCCACAACTTCAATCCAATAGACTTTGATGATGATGATCACTCTGTTTATATTTTCCGCATCTGCGTTGATGGTGATGATCAATCTGTTTACATTTCCCATATATGCCAAGGAGCCTGTCTTCGTAGACCAACTAGATTCAAACCTCTATCAAGGTACCAAAATATCTCACTATACAAACAAGCTGTGGGACCTTATTTTCACAACTAATTATTCAATTTTATTGAGTCACGCTGGGACGGGCACCCACATCAGCACCGGCCCCATCGTCAGACACCAGCGAAGCGGAGCGACACCGTCTCCCCCACTCCGGGCAACGGATCTAATTAAATATCCACAATAAATATAACCTTAACACTAGACATAATCTGGAATCAAATGACCTCGTTAATGATCGCCGATATGGCTTTCGTAGCACTTAACTTGGTTAACTTGGTGAATAAATTTGGGTCCTGGAAATATTTTCTCACGATACTCATAATTCGACAGTACGCATCAGTTCATGTTAAAATTTGACTTCAGAGTCAAACTCAGACGATCGTTCTTTAGTCGAATGACACGAAGGTGGGATGCCCCACCTGGTCATAATGAAATACAATAATGTAATAAACCACTATTGGTATCAAAATTCACAATGGGGCATTTCATCTCCTTAAACTTAGTCCAATTTATTACAGACATAAACAGGAAGTTTATTGCCCAATTGGTATAATAGTAGAAACCTGTAAGTAAAGTGTAAAGTTTTGTATATTTTCTCTAGTGGTAAGGTGCCTCAGGGGCGCAGGTTCACCTCTATACCCTGTCGTCTGTCGCTGCTTTCAGTTCAAGTAAGTAACACTCCGAGTTGATCTGTTTTTTTTTTATTTATTATTCGATAAGAAAACAAATTAAAGTCCAACATAAACGCAGATCCGATGTCGATTAAACAAATCTTATAATTAAGGCAACAAAGTCACTTATCACTATGATTACAGTTTTAAGGCTAATGGACACACTGTTTAGATTATTTAATTTCAATACGGATACTATAACACAACTGTTTAAATTAAAGACATTTGATAACGCAAGAACTTGGTATGTCTATGGGATACTGACACTATACACAACGGAAACTATAATGCAGCTGTTCAAATTATTTAATTCAATACGGATACTATACACAACGGTTTAATTTAAAGACATTGGATAACGCAAGAAAGATCCGTTGCTGGTTTTAACTTTGTTAATTTCATAGAAAGGAGGACCCTTTTATTCACACCGTCCACTGGCTGATACCTGACTCGACTCGACTATTGGTTGTTTAACGTGGAGCCACGACTTGCCTCCACGGAATCCGTATCGCGATTGACTATTTAATCCTCGAAGACGACAGCACAGCAAATTTGTACATTGCTTCGGTGCTCGACAAGGGATGATCTTCCTTGCATTGGTCCAGCAAAAAGGGGGTGAAACACACACACGATGATCGTCTCTGCAGCTCATGGCGTGTGTGTGTCCACAAGCATGCGGACCGTAGATCGACCAAATCCACGAGGGGAACATTAGCTGGCATGGTTGCAGCTGGTGCCAGTATCTCGACATAGAGATTTAGGTGTTTACACGATCACCGACTGCGTGGAGCATTTGTGCTGATCGTGCACATCTTGGGGGCATATCCACGTAGTCGAATTCTCGATGGCAATTTTCCATTTAGGAGACTCGACTTCCTTGGGCGGTCAGCCGTATGCCTTAATGTATTTGTCGGTCGGATGACCGACCGATGTGGGCATGTATACAAAAGGAAAAGATGAAACATCTCCTGCACTTGTGCGGCTGACTCGTAAGGGGATATCTCATTGATATGATTCTGGCAATGTTGGTTGCTTGATGGTGCAACCAAATTGCTGTTACTTGTCGAAGATACCTACTATTGCCGATGGAATTCGATCAGAGACACGTGTACTGAATTGGTTCGATTTATGTTGGTTGCTTGGTGATGCAACCAAATTGCTTATGAAGAACATGTCTGTTTGGTGCTGATGGATTTTCCATCAGCGAATATTATGAATTTACAGCATTTCCGGTCTTTATAGTACAACTATGTAAAGGTAAGTACATGCTTTCCAGGTTTTTATGCTTTCTGTATGCCCTAGAGGGAAGTTAGGTGTTGTAGCTGGAAAAGGCAAGCGGTTGTGTTATTGAAATCGCCACAAAAGCCTATGTGTGTGTCAACATAGTCACCGGGACTCATTTAACAATTCAATTAATTGTAAGCCAAACTGAAAGCGATCAATAACGACTAGATATTACATTGACTCAAATAGTTTATTTCTTCTTTGGTTCCCATTAAAAACAGATACATTTCACAACTTTCGCAAAACTTAATAAGAACCAAGATCCTGTTTCGCTTTATCATAGCCGATCCAGAAGTCTATGACAGCCGCATCGATGTCTGGGCTATTGGCATCACAGCAATCGAACTGGGCGATGGAAAACCTCCATTCTTTGACATGCATCCCACTAGAGCAATGTTTCAGATCGTCCGAAATCCCCCACCAACACTCTTTAAGCCAACATCCTGGTCACAAACAATTAACGATTTCATTAGTGAATGCTTAGAGAAAAATCCCGAAAACCGCCCGATGATGATGGAAATAATTGAACATCCCTTTCTCACAGAGTTGTTTGACAACGAGAGCGACGTAAGCCACACATCCACAAAGAGTTTTTAATCATTTCTATAATATCTCATTCGAATAGATGCAAGAAGAGATTAAAACCCTTCTCGCAATAGCTACGGATGCCCCAAAACCAGATGTGATTGATGAGGTCTCCGTAGACAGAGGCTTCATAAAAAAATTCGAGACCGATCCGGAGAAAATGTTCTCCGAGGATCTGGCAGCTATCGAAAATCCCGTAGAAGAGATTGTTGTCGACACACTAAGAAATCGATATCTTTCAGGCAACGGATACAGTTTCATTGGAGATATACTCTTGTCACTCAACACGAACGAATTGGCTCTTGAGTATCCAGAGGAGGTAAGTGGAAACGTTGTTTCTAATCAATTAATAATGATTGTATCCCATCCTAGTTCCATGCAAAATACCGATTTAAATCTCGGTCCGAAAACTCCCCCCATATATTTTCAGTGGCCGACATAGCCTACCAGGACATGTTGCACCACAAGGAAGCCCAGCACATCATATTCTGCGGAGAAACATTCTCCGGCAAGACCACAAACTTACACCTCCTAATTAACCACCTTTGTTATTTGGGCAACGGAAACCGTGGCGCCACAGAACGAGTGCAAAATGCTACCAAGCTGATTCAAATGCTCATCAATGCTGGGACTCCAATCAACAACAACTCAACCCGATGCATAATCCAATACTTTCTCACCTTCGGCACTACCGGCAAAATGAGCGGAGCAGTCTACAACATGTACATGTTGGAGAAGATGCGAGTTTCATCAACGGACATGTAAAGCTTTCACCATTTGCTAATCGAAGATACAAACCACTTGGTTTTTTCTTCTGCAGGAACCAACACAACTTTCACATTTTCTATTACTTTTACGACTGCATGAACGCCGAAGGCAAGCTCCGTGATTATAACCTCGAGTCGGGCCGCAACCATCGCTACTTGCGAGTGCCGCCAGAGGCACCGCCAACTAAATTAAAATACGTTCGTGACGACCCGACTGGAAATGTTGATAAATATCGGGAGTTCGAACGAATCCTTGGCGACCTGGACTTCAATTCCAAACAAATAGAGTCCATTCGCAAAGTCCTGGCTGCCATCCTAAATATCGGAAACATTCGTTTCCAGCAGAGTGGTCGCAATGCCAGCATTGAAAACCCAGAAGTCGTGTCCAAGATTGCGGAACTGTTGCGAGTAGATGAGAAGAAATTCAATTGGTCCTTGACCAACTACATCAAAGTGAAAGGTGGCATTGCCGAGAGGAAGCAGTACACATCGGAGGAGGCCCGTGACTCACGAGACGCCGTGGCTTCGACTATCTACAGCCGTTTGGTGGACTGGATTGTCAACAAGATCAACATGAACATGGCCTTCCCAAGGGCTGTATTGTAAGTTTTATGACATTGCTTAAAACGGGGTTAAAAGTGGTCTGAAAAATGATGAGTCGTATAAATTGTAAAGTGATTTGGGAAATATTCAGAGATACAATAGGAAACCAGGGTGTGTATCTAGCTCCGCCAAGAAGAGAAACAAATGTCAATCTAGCACTTCTATGAATAATTCCGCCGTTCACTCGGCTGGAAAAGGAAAAGCAGATTAGACATTACGAGATTGTTAATTAATAATAAAGGGAATGCGATTAAGGTGTAATTAATTATATGATAAATTGATAATGGAGAAATAACAAGGCAGTAGTTAAGTTTAGTGAGGGCAGAACCCTCATATATTTAGCTTAGTAAGAGCGAAAAAACTTAACAACTATCTTAAAACTATATACGAGTATAAAAATATAAACTATGGTTAAAAAGAAAAAAAAAAGGGGGGGGGGTTACTCATTCATTTATTTCGCTTAGTACAGGATGTAAGAGTGTTGATTGGGGGTGGGCGCGGTCAGGAGGGGAAAGAGAGGAGATGAAGTTTGAGAGCAGTAGAGGCAAAGTTGAAATCGAAGGAGGTGGGGTGGGAGTTTGCCCGCCGCAGCATTCGCGAAATGGAGTCATTAGAGCCGTAAGAAGTGTGCTGGGTGGGCTGATAGAAGAGATGAGGGTTTCGCAGGTTACGGGGGTTAGTGTGAAGTGCAATGATGGAGATTGATTCATTGAAGGTGGCACTCCATTTTAATTAGCTTAATGCAAGCTTAAAATTAACTTAACATAAAACCTTGCAGACTATCTTAAAATCTAGAGTAGTGGTTAAGACCTTAATCAATTATTCAATCGAAAAAACGGAGAAGAAAACCAGGAAGTTGAAGATCACTGGCGATAGGGGAGGTAGGGGGCCAGGGAAGAGCGAGTGTATGTGGGGGTCGTAAACGCGGCCTTTGTGCGACAGTGGAGGACATGTGTACGGACTGATACAGGGGGGGATTGTGGATGGGGTTGGAAAGGTGTAGGGGAGAACTAGTTTGATGGAGGGAGAGGAGAGAATTGCAGGGTAGAGGGGTTATTGAAGGGAGGGGGCGGATTTAGGACGGGTTTATTCTGAGACGTCATTTAAGAGCGGGAGTGGAGATGTTGAAATTGAAGGAGGTGGGGAAAGAGTTAACCTGTCGTAGTATACGTGAGATGGGTTCGTTAGTGCCGTAAGAAGTGTGATGAGCGGGCACGTAAAACAGTCGAGGGTTACGTACGTTACTGGGGTTTGTATGCAATGTTGCCAGACAGAAGGCGAAGGACAAAGATGATGTCGGCATGGATTCTGCGCTCTTCAAGTGCGTTTAGATTGATTAGAGGGAGCCGGCTTGTGTATGGTGGTAGAATCACCGGATTTTCCCAGTTTAGTCCGCGGAGGGCAAAGTGCAAGAAACGACGTTGAACACCCTCAATCCTGCGAATGTGAATCACTTGATACGGGGACCAGATCTGACTACCGTATTCAAGTAGTGGCCAGACAAAAGCTGTGTAGAGTGATCGGGTGACATAGGGGCTAAGGAATTCCTTCGACCAGCGTTTGACAAACCCAAGGGCGGCGTTGAGGATTATGTAATCAATATGTGCGGTAAATCATGGCGCAAGGCTAATAACCTTGGCCGGAAACACAATTATACAATTAAAAAACAATTATACAATTAAAAATTATTATGGACAATTTAACAAGTCTCGCATGAGGACCGGATACCGATGGAGAGACTTGCTAAATAAGGCCAAGACCGGATCCCGGTTGTAGTGCCGATGATGATGATGATGTGCGGTAAATCTGAGCTCCTTGTCGCATAGGACGCCCAGATCGCGAATCAATTCAACCGATGTTATCGGTTGGTTCAGTAAGAGATAGGAGCGCGGGTGACTGGGGGAACTCTTCCGAGAGAAGGTGATTGTTGTGACATTTAGCGATATTCATTTCTAGGCAATTCTTTTGGTACTAAGTCGAGAAGCTGTCAAGATCCGATTGGAGAAGTGAGGAGTCCAGGGGAGAGTGGATTGTCTTGAAAATTTTGATAGTTAGGGGGTCGGTTGACGTAGTCGCGCCATAAGAAAAGGAGTTAAGATAGGCGTCGACACTACGTTTGTAGTTTATGAAGTGGAAAAAAGATTAGGGGTCATTGATCAAATTAGATTGTGTTTTTGTGAAGTAGTTGGAATAGAGGGATTGTAGAGCTCGGAAAATTTATAAAAGGAACCGAGATAGTTGGAGTAGTTTTGGAAGGAACGCGTTTTGAGGGAAATGTTCCACAAGTTATTTCTCTTGTTCCTAAGCGCGCGAAGTGTGCGGTTATACCATGGCCGAGATGAAACCGATGACATGTGACGAGAATAGGGGACATATAAGGCGACGGCATAGTAGATCTCCTTATAGAGAGTGGCAGTAGTTTCTTCTACTCCCAAATGATCAAAGCGAAGTGCCATTTTGCTAAGATGCTCATGTAGAAGACGGAAGTTAGCTTCGTGGAAGTTGTAAGAAAAGCTGTCATGCGGTAGAGAAGGCTGGGTTTCATGATCAAGATATATGGATAAGAGCAGCGCGGGGTGGTAATTATCAATGGTGGAGAGGGCGTGTGCACTAGGGGCAACTGAGGACTTGTGTGCGTCCGTTGTGAACACGTGGTCCAATTGTCTCCCCATATGATTTGGGACATTGCTTACTTGATGGAGGCACGAGTCGGTGAGACCGTTTATAAAAATACGTTCCTTGGAGCTACTGGGGTTTGAGACGTAGAAGGCTTGTTCGTCAGCCAATGTGAATTGGAGAAGGGGCAGGTTAAAATCGCCAAGAACGACGATATCGTCTATTGAAGTGCTTAACTCGGTTAGGTTATCTACCGCTTCTATTGCGAGTTCGTATGACATGCTGGGTCGCGAAGGAGATATATACAAGCAGATAACGAAAAGAGACTTAGGGCGCTTGTCGATTTCTATTGCGACGTAGTCAAGATCCGGAGAAGAAGAGATGGCAATTAGAGACGAAGCGAGTCTGTTATGAGTGGCAAGCAGCACTCCACGGCATGGGGAATTGGGACTTTCTCGATGGGCGTTATCATGGGTAAAAACACGAAGGAGGGGGGGGGGGCGGTTTGTCAAGACTATTAATACTAGGGATAAGGTTGGTCTCAGTCAGAGTGTATATGTCGAAGGGGAGGGAATGTGCCTTTTCCAGAGTCGAATGTGTTTTGGAGCGGAGACCTCCAACCTTATGATAGTAGACGGTTGGGGGGGGCGTATTGGGGGTATTGAGATGATAGGGTGGGGCGCGAGGGCGACTGATTAGGGTCAAAAGTGCTTGTCATTATTGGGGTAGGTCATTTTGTTGTCGATATATTGGCGAAATGCCGAGATATCTTTTAGCATCTTATTAGGGACCATATCGAGATTTTTATGGAACTTAACGAACAGGCTACGAAGGGTAGGAAAGTCGGTAGGTAGACCTTCCTGTTGGATCAAGGCCGTTACGCTGGTTTTTGTTTTACCTTCATAACAGACAGAGACAGATTTGTCGTGGAGGTATGAAAGATAGAGGCGGACATTCTTGTAGATCGTTTTGTTCCTAAATGTAGACAAGGCATACCGGTTGTCAGAAGAATTAATGGTTTGCTGAGTGAGTTTTTTGACTGATGGGGACATTAGTGGGTCGACTAAAGGTCTAGAGCGGGCTGCGCTGTTGTAAGCTGTCAACTTAAAACGCAAACGCAGAAAGCCAATGATGCAGTTTCCAGAAATTCCTGCAAATGATATAGTTATGGGTTTGCCTGGCCACAATTTTAAGAGGATAAAACATAAGTTAACAACCACACACTCGTCGGCTAATTTTTTTTTCTTTTTTTACCATCTTTTATTGGATATGAATAGTACAATCCTAACAATTTAATTTAATACTATGTTTGAATTGTACTTAATTTAGTTTAATTAAGTAAAACGTGTAAGGGTTTACTGGACCAGTGTTCAGCTCCCAACCCGATTTTAGTATATTCGATTTTAACATGTTAGTTCATGAGGTTTCGTCCGTTTTAGCCGTCTCAATGCGTGGGTAATATCCAAGAGCTGAATATCTTCTACGTTGGCGTGATTATGTAGGCGTCTTCCGTGTTTGACAGCATATTCTTGGATAACTTCACAAATCCATTTGATCTCTATGTTATCATGTATTTCCTGATTTGTCACAAGACGGTACGCATTGGTGATAAGGCGAAGGAATTTGTTCTGGCTTCGTTGAATTATATCTCTATTGGATTGCTTTGTACAGCCGAATAATTGGATTCCGTATATCCAGATGGGCTTGATCATAGATTGATAGATCAATCATTTACAATAGAAATTGAGTTGGGAGTGATTCCCGATTAACCAATACATCTGTCTACGCTTTATTTGTTCGCTTTTTGTTTCACATGATGTCTCCATTTTAGTGTGCTATCCAAAAGTACACTGAGATATTTCGCTGAATCTGCTTTGGAAACTGGAATTCCGTTGAGATATGTAGAACTATTGTTATCTGATGGTCGCAATGTAAATGTTACGTGAATAGACTTCATCTCGTTGAGTTTAATTTTCCAATCAGTAGTCCATTGGCTAATGTCGTTGTGCGCAACTGTTCTGTAGGTTTCTTTTGATTATCGTCAACTGATATTATAACTTTATCATATGGAGAGGTGCCTATGAATGTGTTCTTGGTTGTTGGGATGTCTGCTGTGTATAGTAAGTAGAGGAAAGTTCCCGGGACACTTCCTTGTGGCACGCCTGCTTCAATTGGCTAGAAGCTGGAATGAGCTCCTTCGTGTGTTACTTTGAACGTTCTATCAGACAAGTATGATTCGAGTAGTTGGCAATAGTTTGCTGGAAACAATTTACTCATTTTATCTATGAGACCTTCATGCCATACTCTGTCGAATGCTTGGGAGACATCAAGAAAGACAGCTGAGCAATATTTCTTTTCTTCGAAAGACTTTTCTATTACTGTGGTCACATGGTCACATGCTGGGAATCCCGAAACAACATGCCGCTCTCATTCAAATTTGCATGAACAAAAACAAAGGGCGAGTTAGAATAGAAAACCACCTTTCAGAACAATTTGAAATTCGGTACGGACTAAAACAGGGGGATGGCCTCTCACCGTGTCTTTTTAACCTTGTACTCGAGTATGTCATCAGAAAGGTACAAGACGACAACATGGCCGGATCATCCCTGAACGGGGTCACACAAGTACTCGCATATGCGGATGACATCGCCGCTCGGGCGATGATCTAGAAACTGTAAGTAAAAACTGTGAAATCATCATGCAAGCGGCAGAAGAGGTGGGCGTAGAAATAAATGAAGACAAAACAAAGTACAGGGAACACATAAGAACGTGAGGGGTAAGATATTTGAAAAAGTTAAAGAATTTAAATATCTGGGAACGATACTAACGGCCTGTAACGAAATGTCGAAAGAAATGAACAAAAGACTACACTCCGGCAACGCTAGTGGGGGCGCAGTCAGTAAACTGCTGAAATCCACACTGCTATCACGTAACATAAAGCTCTGTGTCTATAGAACCATAATCACGCCGATTGCTGTATACGGATGCGAAACATGGGCTCTCACAAAACGGGAAGAAGACAAATACCGCGTATTCGAGAATAAAGTTTTAATGGGTATCTTTGGCGGTAAATATGACGAAGAGGCAGGACAATGGAGGAAACTCCACAAGCACGAATGGAAGCGCTATACAATAGTGAGACTAATCAACATGGCATGAATATTTGCAACTGGTGTTGTTGGCTGGAGTGGATCAACCCATGCTTTTCTGCGTTTAGGATTGTCGTACAAATCCAGTTTTCATCACCCGTAACGATTTTGTGCAAATAATTCTTTCCTTTGTATCTCCAACTTCAGACTCGAGTTTCTACTTGCACACCTATGATTAATTGTTGGATACCATTTTCTCATCCTTGAACGTGGATTTTACTGTGGGGGCTTATATTAGTTGGTGTACCGGCACGGGTACAGGTTCACTAATATCCAACTGAGTTCTGCCTGAAACCGTTCACTAAAGGAGAAATAAAACGCACTGATTTTGACTGAGATAAGCCCTTTTATTGAGGTCAATCCCTTTTTGTAATACTAGATATCGTTCCAAAGGTCAGGTCTTTAATTAGCTTATGTATCTTGGGTTGGTGCGTCGACAATTCCGTAAAAACTACCGAACATTATCGCCTTCGCTGGTTTTTCAGCCAACACAATTAACGCCAGCGAATGAAGGCCTCCATATATAAAACACTTTATTTTTACTTATTGTGGTGTCAAACGGTTATGCACTTAACGTTACTACTTTAATTAATGTTTGTATACAATTCGCATGTTCAGTTTTCGCGACTACAAAAACCGCGATTAATACCAGCGTCCAACTCCGACTCTGGCTGACACTCTACTCATAGTGGGTACTCCTCTGATGGTAAAACTCGACTGACTCATTACAAGCGAGGAAAAGTTCATCACGTCATGGCAGTGGAGTCATAGCTAAATAAACTCACTGCCATTTACTAGGAACTTTGAAAAGGGTTGCTATGCTTGCATAGGGAATTTAGTTTCGGAGAATCATTGCCGTATAGACTGAGTTAAATTCCTTTGGCGCTATGTATACGAGGAAATTGGTTTGGAAATACTACCAAGTATGGCCATGAGTTGTCGGTTAGACCAAGGAATGTGGCTTGCATGTTTGCGCATACATAACAGATTGGGGTTATGGTGATGCGCTGTTAGCGGTCAAAATTGGTTGGGGTTGTGGGTTAGTTCTCCGTGTGGTATAGAGAACCCCCACACTACCCCAAATTAGTTATACAATTTATTTGTCTGTTTCATTTCGTTTTAACCTTTGAACATATTAAAAGTTATTAATATATTTTAATTTTCGCCAAAATTACAATTTAAATATTAAATGATAACAACATGTTACGCATTACGGATATAGTCGTCAAACACACTTAACTGGTTAAATTAAAGCGACACTACTGACCCGCCACAGAGCCGATTTAGGATATTATCCTTGAGGGTAGTAGTGGCCACAAATGAAACTGAAGAGCACCTTAACATGCATATTTTAAAGTTCATTTAAACGTAAACCAACAAAGGATCAAACATAAAGATGTCATGTTCCAGTTGGTGTACAAGAACCTTACTTGGCTCTAGATACTTTTTAGTTTCAGGATAACTACTTATAATTAAAGGAGCACATTTCAAAGTTTTATACTGTTTTTATGAATAAAAGAATAAAACTGTTTTTATGAGTAAATATGTTTTATTGTATATACGATGTTTCTAACATTACGACTGACAAGTTTTGTTATATATTTTATCTAGCGGAGATGTGAATACTATAATCGTCTATGACATGTACGGATTCGAGTGTTTCCATCGAAATGGATTTGAGCAATTAATGATTAATACTATTAATGAGCAAATGCAGTATCACTACAATCAGAGAATCTTCGTCAGTGAGATGTATGAACAGGTAAGACAATATTCTGACAGTGTCAGGAGTCTAGCTTTTATTCCTTTACAAACTTTCTCTTTACAATAATTTATTCATACTAAAACAATTATTATTGTCCCTACAACATGAGAAAATATAATATGCGGCATGGGGAAAAATTTAAAGGTGGAAATGGGGTGCGCTTATAAAGGGTATTCCAATAATAAAGAAAGATGTAAAAGTTAATAAAACAAAGTGTATGTGATAACTTTGTGATTCTTTTTTAAATCCGGTGGTTTTATCTCTGACAATTATGCACGCAAAATAATAACGGCCAAATATTATTATCATTCCTCATTCCCGTCAATATGCATTACTATCTCATTCTTCAGCAGTTGAGTTGTTGTTGCCTTATTGGTAAGGACCTTACTTTTAGGATATCCCCAAAGAAAGAAGTCCAATAGTGTCAAATCACATAATCTTGATGGTTAATTGATGTTTCTATTTCAAGAGATTATACAACTAGGAAGCTTTCCTCCCTTTCAGTAAACCCTTGATGGTATGGGCTGTGTGGCATGTAAGCGACTTTCATAATCTTCTCTTATCAACAAGTTATTCTCCAAGCATACGAAGCTATTCCCTTTGGCCAATTCCGGACGCTTCTGGTCAATCGCTAACTTTAAATGATTCAATTCTTGACAGTAGAGGTCAGGACCAGATATTAACTCATTTGGAAGTATTGCGGCTGATAGTGGATGATTCTCTTCCAGTTCCGCCAAATGCAGAGCAAGACATTACTGGCCATTAGTCGTATGACCTCGATATAAACAGCTTCACCTTCACCACGATTGCTTCGCACAATATTGTCGTATATGGCTGACTTCTCATCTCCAGTTATCGTTTGTTTCAAAGATAAATCGATTAGGTTCCGTCTGGCCAAGATTTCACACGTGGAATTTCAGTCCATCATATTTCATTTTGTGCCAACACATACGGAACAAAATACCCTTCATCTGCTGGCCAATTCAGGCCGTTTCCATCCAAATTCTACCCCCAACCCATCCAACTGTTGACCATAGAAGTTCGAATTTAGTGGTTGGCCATATGGAAGTAGCTCGTATAGATGGACCCTTTTCAGTCGCACCCAAAGAACAAAAACCCAGACACCATTCGAGAAAATGTATCAATTTTGTTTTACTTGACGACGGCTTCCCAGGGGGAAATTCTATACACCATGTTTCTATTTTTGGCGTCAATTCCCATGGCACCGAAATATCGAACATCCTTTTGAATTCAGCTTTATGCAGGCTTAAAACTGTCTTGTGATCTATAGTTGGTTCACGGGCGCTGCTACGACCACAAACTTACCGACCTACGTCGATCATTTTCATGATCATTTAGATATTCTTTGTAAAGGCATTTTTGACATCGAAAATACTGGAACAAAACAGACGAAATAAAAGTGTGGTGAATGTTCTGGGACAGAATCAAGATCATAAACACCGTCATCAGACTGGCTTGCATTTGGGCTTTTATCAATGCACTACTATAGAATATTACTACCATACTATTTACTATTACTATTTATTGGCCTGTAGGAACCCGGAAGTTCATGGCCTAACCGACTCGACTCCGCCGCACTTTCCTTCCACGCTTGACCAGCCGATCCGATCTCCTCAAGGTCAAACCTAACATTGTCCTATCATCTCCGTTTCGGCGGTCTTGCTGGTCTCTTTCCCGTTGATCTGTGGCGGTTCCGCCAAACCCTACTGTCTACTTACCTTTATAGTTTTCCGCTAATGCAATCGCATTAGCACCTGTAAATGCTTCACACATCAAGTATCTAATGTATTTAGCTAAAAGCTCCTGGAAAAGAATTCTTACCTTCATTCATTAATTCGAATTCAAAATTACCTACAAGAATTCTGTCCAAACTTCATAAATCCCAAGTCCAATTCGGCACCTTCGGTTGCCAAGCTAATCCCAATCTTCTCATACGCTTTTTCGCTAGACGAAATTCTGAAAACGAAACAATTTGGTTTACATATAATGTAACCATCATAACAGGGATATTAAACATCGTGTCGCCTATTCCCACCCTCATCATGTGTACAATAAATCCCTTTACATACACATTGGCTGGCGACCTTTTTCTCCCTACTATAAACAATCCAACACAGCTGCAAACAATTGACGCAAACGACACTGAAACCAAAACCTATAGCAAAGGCAAATGCAAACAGGAATTGTATACTTACCCTTGGCAGCGATGCCATAAATACCAATTCCCTGTGAATATGCTAAAACCAATTAGCACCATGTCCACCAGCATTGCGGTCTATCAATACAGCTGCATGGCACATCAAGGCAATGATTTATAAGATCCCTATGTCCTACAATATTTCTGGATCTGCTTCTCATGACCTCGCGGCATGATCAAACAGAAATCCATTACTAACCAATGAGATACGGCTTGTTCACATCTCATTCATGCACATTATTCCCTTTCTTTGTTTTCAGATTCGTTCTCATGGCCTTGTCCCATGAAAGAACCAATGTTCACACACACATGTGTACCACTACGATCTTCTCTATGAGACCTGGTTATCTACCCCCAAAGAAGACTTTACGTTTCTCTTGGGATAGAAAATGCATTCCTAAATTAAGAGAGCCAGTACCACTGGCCGAATTTCCCTTGCCAGCGAATTGATATCGCCGAGTCGTTTACCATCAAACGACCGAGCCGGTCGGTCCCACTCCCGCCCCCCGGTGCGCACGGGGACGCGAATAACCCTAAGTCGAGTCGAGAAAGGGCGTTTTTAATTCAAAAGAAGTTTAATGTCTTATACTTTGTTTCGGTGCGTCCGTTTTATTCTTGGTGTCATTATTTTGTTTCTGTAATCTAATTAAGTGCAGTAAGATTTATGGATCAATAAAAATAATAAAATTAAAGAACTAATTTCGAAACAACATTTCCGTGCTTTTTATTTCGTGTTGGTGAACGATTGTCCGAGTTATTTTAGATGAGAAACTCAAATATTTCTGTTGGCGATACATCATTTTCGTAAAGTGTTCGGCAGAACTATCGCTGGGGTCGGAAGTGAATCAGCGCCGTACGCCGATGCACAATACCCACCCCCCATAGGTCTAGCGTCAAGAATTCTACGCACCGTCCTAACGTTGCCCATTCTTAATCATCGCGACTTAATTACTCTCACTATTCTATACACTATAGAATATAGTGAATTTTACCCTCGTTAATTTCCATACTTTACAAGCCATAACAGACAACTGGATCGAGCAATCAAAAAACTGTCGAGGAATTCTTTCGCAGCGATTGTCAAATTCTAACGAGCAAAAGTCTGAATCAATACTTTAGGATATATATTTGGGGTTTTGGTCCCCAAATTGATGTTGTTGCGGATGAGGCTGCTGTCACTGGAATTCCCGACGGCGGCTGATGTTGACTTCTTCCTGAGACGTCTGGTCTAGGTGGCAAACGATATCCAAGTGGGAGAGTACTCCCGCCAATTGTCCACACATGTGGTGTCTGTCGAACGAAATTGGAGGGAAAGATCCGGCGTCGGTTCTCGTTCTACGTGTGAGCGAGACCCACGTAGTGCCGCGTCGACCACACGCGAATTCAGCCGTGACTCTACTTTATGTGCGAGGGTGATCGAGAGTATGCTTGACTTAATTAGTCGAAAGCCAGTTTCGGTGTGGGTCTTTGCTTGCGGCGATTGGGCGGAGGTTGTGGTTTGTGCTGAGCCACCACGTACATACATTCGACGGCAGGTCAATAAGTCCTAAGAAAATCTAAGAGATGGCGCTCCTAGAATGGTCTATGTTGAATGAAGATCATTCCTCACTAGATATTTGTCAAATATAATATATAAATGTTATGTTTTTTGTAGGGGTTTGGTTTCAGGAAGCGTGTTTCTTAGTCTTTAAAAGGACTAAGTGATCTCTTAAAATGGCCTCTGAAAACTTGTCCCACAAAAGGGGTCGTTGCCGTGCTTCCTCTGATTTCAAAGGGAAGAGCAACGTCCTTGGATTCGGCCTCCGTCTTTAGTCTTCACTTGGTCTTCCGTGGGGGCCAGGTGATACTTAGCTATCCGTTGTTGAGTAAAAATGAAAGCACGTCTTGTTTCCTTTGAATGCGTTTTTATTATTTTCTCAAAGATTATCCTGGGGTACTTCCTCCAGGGACTATAGACGAATTTAGACTGCGGCCCGGAGATCACTTAACTATTCCTTTATAAAGGATAACAAATCGAAAATTGTATCCCAAAGATACACATTTTCGTACAACAATCTCGATATTTCGAGTGAGATGTTGTGCTTACTTTAGATAAGAATTCAATTTCTTGAATTCTTATGAAACTGTTCCGCAGATGTGGGAATGTATCTGCTTTTGAGTTTTTGTTTGTTTTCCTCAATGGAAAATTTTCGGATAGAGATAATGATGTCTGAATTTTGGATTTGGGTGATGCTGTGAGGCAAATGTGAAACGTAAACGAATATTAGATTCGTTTATTGTAGCTTTTAATTTTAATTTGGATTTTGGGGTTAATAATGCCGTGGGGCCGTTAGGCAATAAACGAATGTTTGATTCGTTTACTGCGAATTTTGAATCATGTTTGGGTTTTTTCGGGTTTTGATAAGATTTTGGCGTTTTAGCGTATAATAGCTAGGATTTGGATGTAGGAATGGGGGAAAAAGGTAGTCGGGCTTTTTAGAGCTCTACATAAATACCTTGTAGGTATCTGATAAATTGGGCATGAATAAAATATCTGCGAGATAGGTGCCACATTTGCGCTCAGCTGGAAACAAACGCAACCGGGTGGTCTCCTCTTAGGGTCTTTTGGAGCGCATGCGCCATAACCCGGATGAGTTTCTGCGCAGATAAGTAACTGTAGAAGAAACGTGGTGATACCACTACACTCCAGAGACGAAAGAACAGTCAAAACAGTGGTTTGCTAAAGAAGCACGGGTTCCAAAGAAGGCAAGACGGTGAAGTCAGTTGGAAATATTATGGCAACTGGGTTTTGGGATGCACGCGGCATTATCTTCATTGACTACTTGGAAGAAAGACAAACGATAACTTGACAGTATTATGCACCATTATTACGTCAACTAAATGATAAAATATAAGAAAATCCTCCCCATTTGAAGAAAAAAAGTCGTCTTTCTTCAGGATAAAGCATACGTGCGCAGTTTCAATGGCTAAAATTGAGGAATTGAACTTTGAATTGATAGACCATCAACCACATTCACCACACCTGACCCTGAGTGGCTTCTTTTTATTTTCAAATTTAAAAAAATGGCTCAGCGGACAAGGGTTTTTAGTAACCACTACAATCATATTTTTCTATGGGCTTTAAAAAGTTGGAGGGAAGTTTGTCAAAGTGTGTTGAACTAGAAGGATGTTCGAAAATTAAAAAAAAATGGTTTACCCGAATAAAATATATACATAGTCTTTTATGTCGGTGTGTGACTGTTCGGTCGTATTCCAAGTGATATGGGCGGTCTGTTGGCATTGTTCCTTGAGTCAATTGCACTTTATACGGATGCAATGCAAATCATCTTTCAAAATGCACCGCAATGTGGTTCCGATGACGCCAAAATGCTGAGCCCAGTGACGAAACCGCACATGTGGGTTCTGGGCACCACTCCCTCATACCGTTCGAACCAGTTTATTGGAATGTATTGGGCGTTCATGAACGGCAAGTGACGATCTCTCACTGTTCAGTGCTCAACAAAATTTAACACCAAACGACGAATGGTGCTGTCAGACGGTGGATGTTGGCTTATTGTTGAGTTAACACAACTGAATGATTATTTTCAACCTACGGCGTCACTATATCGGAGCGTTGTTTCGATGTTAAGCGATTCGTGGTTAAAATTATACTGAATTAACGATTCAAAAACATGTCTACTCAAGTGAAGAGTTTTATCGGTTGATAAATGTTAAAATAATTTAATGTTTATAGACTGACATAAAAGATCGCGCTGCCTTTATTAATATATAGGGGTCCCGCCAAATAATTTATGTATATCGGCACTACAACCGGGAGCCAGTCTCGGCCTTATTTAGCAAGTCCTGAGGCTTGTTAAATTTTCCATAATGATTTTTTTTTTCCGGGCAAGGTTATTAGTAATGCGCCAGAGGCTCCCTGACGCGGAATCGAACCCCGGTCTCCCGCGTGACAGGCGGGTATACTAACCACTATATTATCGAGGAGCCCAAATTATGTATATATATATATATATATATATGTATATATACATATATATATATATATACATATATATATATATATATATATATATATATATATATATATATATATATATATATATATATATATATATATATATATCTATTCATTAAGTAAACATGCATTGGATTTAATTCTTCTAAACTAATAATATGCTATTTGATAGGAAGCTGATGGAATCCCAACAATACAACTAAATTTCTATGACAACAAAACCGCACTGGACAACCTTCTTACAAAGCCCGATGGTCTGTTTTATATAATTGATGAAGCATCTCGTACCAGTCAAGATCAAGACCACATCATGGGTATGAGACATGAAACGCCCTCTCAATCCACCATTTTACACCACATATTATTTTCAGAACGCGTTGGCGAAAAGAAGAGTCAATTTGTCAAGCGTCACACTAACAACGAGGTCACCGTAGCTCACTATACCGGTCGTATACAATATGATACACGCGCTTTCGTAGACATCAATCGAGACTTTGTACCCCCGGAAATGATCGAGTCTCTGCGGTCTTCATTGGACGAGAATATCCTTGTCATGTTCACTCATCAGTTGACTAAATCCGGTAATTTAACTATGCCATTTGAGAATGTGGAACATAAAAAGGACGATGGGAAGCGACGAGCTTACGTAAGTACACTTTTCTAAATTTCAAATTGGATACAATCTTATGTGTGGTTACTCTCAAAGTTGCTGAATACTCTGGCTCAAGGACATATCTCGCAAGTAAACAACTTGCGCACCTTGTCTGCTAACTTTCGATATACATGCCTGACAATCTTGAAAACCTTAAGTCAAACTCAAGGCTTGGGAATACATTTCGTCAGATGTATTCGTGCTGATTTGGAATATCAACCAAAAAATTTTGTACCTGAGATGGTCCAGCAACAATTGAAGGCATTGGGTGTCATAGATACAATAATAGCTAGACAGAAAGGTTACTCCTGTCGCATTTCATTCCAGGAGTTTCTCAAGAGGTAAGTCAAAGCATTTGGTCCCTAAATAATATGGTAACATTGATTATGTATGACAGATATCAATTCTTGGCTTTCGACTTTGACGAAACTGTAGATATCACCAAAGACAATTGTCGGCTGCTTCTGGTTCGTTTGAAAATGGAAGGATGGGCGATTGGGAAATCAAAAGTCTTCCTTCGTTACTATAACGATGAGTTCTTGTCGAGGTTAGTGGATTGAGCTTGTTAAATGTATGTAATCAATTAATTAAACGTTGCTATTTGCAGACTATACGAGGTGCAGGTGAAGAAAGTCATCAAGGTTCAGTCAATGATGAGGGCCCTAATTGCTAGACGTAAAATGCAAAAGGGTGTCCCACCAAACCAATTAGGTAAGAGTGATTCAATTTTGCTTTGATGGGCATGACAAATTTTCCAAATAATTAAAAAAAAACAGTAAAACTAAATACATTTAAATACATTAAAAATCAAAAGTATAAATAACAACACAATGATCACTAACCTTGTTTACCATGGTAGTATTTCTTTTTTTTTCAAAGGCAAATAAAGACATTCATAATTTTGAAAACAAACCTACAAAGGGTTTCAGTTGAAAGGACCCAGAGGCACAATTATGTAATAAACCATGGAACCACAGCTCATGTGCGGTCAGAGTGTCCTATAAATTAAGGGTGTATCCTGATGTAGACGCCCATAAGAAACCGTGTTGTCAGGTTTTTTTTTTTTTTAGAAATGGCTATTTACTATATATTTTTGAAAATATGAAATAATTTTTTCATTAAATTTTATACATAAACAAGTTATAAGTAAAAGACATTAGCGCAAAAAAATGTTGTGGTGTGCAGTGTATAGCTTCGTTGGATGATCCGTAAAAAAACGAAAAATGGTTTTGTTTAGTTTATAAGGCGGTCAATTGATGAGTATTTAAGGTATTTAAAAAAAAAATTTATAAAAAAAAAGTTTTTTTTTGCGAATATTTTCAAGCTATTTTTGTTTATAACTTTTTATAGAAAATATTTTAACTTCTAAAAATACATTCATCACGCGGAAAATTAAGTAACCTTTCATTCAAAAACAAAAATCATATGAATTTATGTGTAAAATTATTTATAAAAACATGGTTTTGAAAAAGATCCATTTAAAGTTTCCGAACACTGTACAGGCCATGCCTAATTTTTGACCTAATTTTGACCCGCCAAAATACAAATTCATACTTGGGGCTTTCAGAGCATATTCTACAAGTAGTATACTATCGATTAAGGTAAAAAATATTGATTCTTTGAAGCCGCTACACCAGGATACCCCCATAATTTCAATTGCTTACTTTTGTTTCGTTATTCGTTTTCAGCAATTCGTTTTAATTTTCTAATATATTTTTATCCCAGAGCACAACATGCACCGAAATTTCAAGTAGATCCCAGTAAACATAAAAAAACAAGGACCTTCGGAAATTCCCTATTAGATTCTGTCGGCTGGTACAGTCGCAGGTGTATAGATACAGCTGCTTAACTATTCTTCGTCTTTTTTTTCGCTTACTTTTTTTCACTTTTTAGGGGATATTTTTAAATATCTTAACTTAATCTTATTGTAAATTTGGAATCGAAGAACTCGTTTAAGTTAAAGGCATTCTTTTTTTCTCTTTTATTCCTAATTAAAACTGTAATCGCGATTTTTTCAAAACTCCATTTTTGAAGCCAGTAAATATGATTTATCAAAAAAAAAATGCATTGATTTTTTTTTGTTTTATATACACATTTATTTAACAATTCAACTACATATTTTACATAACTAAATGTTAACTTCTATTTTACAAATATTATTCTTACATTAATTCACTGGCTCTTCTCAAACACTCTAAATTATACATTATTATTTCTCTTATGCCTTTCGGCGTACAATCATCATCATCATCGGCACCACAGCCGGGATTCGGTTTTGGAATGGGATCGTTCTTTTAGTGATTGATCTCTTTCACCGATCATCATACTAAAACGCAGGCGATCTGGAATATTAGAGATATCGTTATCGTGGAGAATTCGTTTATCCCTGGCACCACGGTAAGCGTGGTAAACAACAGGGACTTCATGTTTGTCTTGGATAAGTCCTTTTTTATCCAAGAAAGGGAACGCTTCTTTGGGAATGAACCCATTCTGGAGAGTACTCTCCATATACATATCATTGGGATAGAATGCTCCCGAAATGAGATCATATTCACTGCACATTCCCCTGGTTGTGTGACCACAAATAATTTTGATAATGAAGTTATCTATTCTGTTTAGTCCTAATTTGTGATACAGGACTTTATTGGGATAGTATTTCTTATACTGCGACTCTGGGGTTCTATACATTCCGAGGCAGGAACGCAAATACTACGTCTCGAACACCCGAAACGTCTCCATGTAAAATGGGGATATATTATACCATACCCGGGAGGCATACACCAATATTGGCCGGATGAATGCCGAGTATGAAATTATTTTCACCTTGGGGTCCAGAAGACTACTACGGAAGAGACCGGTGTCATTGCATATGCATTTTCAGCTGCTGTAATAGCAGCTGCTCTATGCTTATCAAAGTAAAGATACTGATCAAGCCAGATTCCAAGGTGTCTGACTACATTTTTTTACTTGTAGAGGAAGATTATTACTTCCTGCAATGGACAATGTTTTCCAATTCCGTTTTATATCCCTTGATGCACTGGACAGGGGCGTTCTGAAAAGGATCGTCTCTGTTTTCTGGAAATTTATTTTTAATTTCCAGTCGTCGAAAAACGATTAATTTGGTTGAAAACGTCTTGCAGAAGTCTGTTGATGACATCAATCTTTTCTCCAGATCTATACACCACAATGTCGCGGCGGACGCAATTGCATGGTTGAGAGAACCCACTAGATCACTAGTGTGAATATTAAATAAAATGGGAAAATTCACTGCTCCCTGTTGTAGACCGTTTTTGGTGTGGAAAGTCTTGTCAGAGATTATATCTCCACATTTCACCACAAATTGTTTACCCATTATCACAACGTTGATAATGTATAATAGATATTCGTGCATACCTAGATTTGATAACTTATATACAAGCCCTTCTAACCATACGGTGTCGAAAGCCTTTTCAAAGTCAACCAAACAGGCCCCTGTGCATTGTCTCTTCGCCTTGTTCCATTGTATGTCGGAAACAAGTTTTGTCGCGGCATGAACTGTGTCATGTTGCGATTGAAAACCAAACTTGTTGTTCGGAATAATACCATTTTCCTCACACCGGCGGTTGGTTTTCCTGATTTCTTGGAAGACAACTGGCAAACAAATGGTTGTGTACCACTCAGAATTGACTGTTCTGCGTTGTTCTAGTGGTACGGTTGCGACATGTCCAGTTTTTCCGAAAAAACAGGCGACCATTTGCTTGGAAGTGCTTCGTGCGCGAACAACTTTTGTTGGATTTGGCTCATTTTGAAATACCCAGACAGTCGACTGCTGTTTACCTTCGGGCTCATACGTGTAAATCCACGATTCATCACCTGTCACGATGTCATAGACGTGTTTCGAAGCACCGCGACCGTATTTTTTGAGCATTTCTTTCGACCAATTGACACGAGCCTTTTTTTGGGCGATTGAGAAATTGTGTGGGATCCAACGCGAACAAATTTTTTTGACAGTCAAATGTTTATGCAATATTGAATGTATGCTGGTCCCACTAACGCCTAAGGTTGTCTCAATCTCACGATAGGTCACATGACGATCTTCCAATATCAGTTCGCGCACAGCATCAGTGGTTTTCGGAACAACAACTGATTTTGGACGACCTTCACGAAATTCATCTTGGAGTGAACTACGACCACGATTGAATTCACCATACCATCGATAAACACTGGTCCTTGATGGAGCTTCATAGCCAAAAATTGTATTAAGTTCATCCATGCACTGTTGCTGAGTTAATCCACGCCGAAAGTTGTGAAAAATAATCGCACGAAAATGTTGACGATTTAATTCCATTTTTGGGCCGAGATGAATCTTTTAAGTTACTGTAAACAACACAAATAGCGCTCGTATGTCAAAACGTTCTGAGTGCGTATGGCCTGAAAAATGTCCAACTTTACGACAGAGCTGTCAATTGCCGGATTGCAACGCTAGGGTTTCAAATCCCGAAACATAAGAGGCAACCCTCGTATAACATATGCATCAATTATTTATATAACAAAATAGTGTAAACCTTCACTACTTCAAGAGATCAATGCTTTAGAAAAATGTTTGGAATACTATCTATTCCAGAAGATTTTTTGTTCTTAATCGATCTAAGAATCCTTGTGTACAAATATGCTAGTGTTTAGATTTTTAAGCGGAGAATCCGCTCTACTATTTTCACTAAATATAGTGCAACTTCGACTTAAGTGACGCCAATTGTTAAGTTCATTGCATAGTGAAATATGTTTTTGTAGAGCCCTATTTTCCAGGTCAAGGTTAGAATGGCCCGGTTCGTTCAATCTACACACTGCTTCGAAACAAGTACCGATTGAGTTCGCTTTTTTTTGTGGATCCTCGACTATTATGAACTCTTCGTTAGAGTTGATGTGTTCCACGGTAAGTCCCGCGTTCAGCAGAGTGTGACAATTCTTGGGAGTCCGCGGAGCTCACAGACATGGAATGTCATTAATCTTTCCTTCGAAAGACTTTATTTATTTGAGGGAACAAATTCGGACCACTAGCTTTGATGGCTTGAATCCTGTTGTTCCAATTGTAACAGCAGAAGAAATGAACTCCGGTATTAACACTTAATATTTTGGTTATCGGAAGATTTGTTTGGTTAAATTATTTATATTATCTTTTATTCGGCCCATGTTGGGCGCCAAGATGTAACGCCTGAGCGTAACCCCAGATATAAACATTTATTATTTATTTATTGTTATATGTTATTTATAGTTATAATATACTACTTACGTAGTTGACACCCTGTGTGTGTTGAGGTGATCCTTTGGCCGCTGTTGGAGGTTCGTTGTTACGGATGACTGGCTCTGTTTTTTTGTTTAAATAAAAAACACTTTGGTTTACTTCACTCTTTTTTCATCACACTTTATTATTAGAGCAAACAATTTTACAAAAGCAAAAAGACCCGCTGTACATACGCTAAGGCCGCAGCCTTCTTGCTTGATTACACACTGCATTGCACTGCGAAGAAACTCATTTGCACACCCCTTTTAATACCAAGTTATTGGTGAGTTAATGCAGTTGAAGCATTTTCCTCACCTAGAATGTTTAACCTATTCTGAGGTTATTTGCCTGTCACAGGTAATTCGCAATATTCCATAATCGTTCAATTTGCCCAGCTAAAAATGCAGCGACAAAGAATTGAGCAATTACTTAATTGGTTTCATACGAAGAACCAATTATAGGGCATTGCCCGTGTGCGCCAATCGTACGATTAATTTCGCCTCATTGCTGTGTTCGCTATTTCGTCGAACTCAGCACTTTTCCGACGCTCAATTATTCCTAGTCAGTGGCCTTTGACAATACCGCTTGTGTCATATATCGTGTATCACACTTGTTTCATGTTTAAGGAAAAAAATTAAGAAAATGTCTTTTTCGTCTTTCAAAACCCATGTAACTTTCTACCCATACATGTTCCATATTCATGTGGTTCGTCTGAAGAATGGTTTCCTACGTTTATTTAGTGTGCCTCAAAAAATCTACGTACGTGCTCTGATTGATTTGGTTTTCGCTAGCAAATAATTGTGTTTTGGGTTCACTTGAATAATGCTTACTATAATATCTAAAGAGAGGCGACAATTTTGCCAGTTTTCTAATAATGTTAACCTCTAATGAGTCTCATTCCTCGATTATGCACCTAACCAAACTTGTGCAGTGTTGTTCATGATCATCATCATCATCGGCACTACAACCGGGAACCGGTCTTGGCCTTATTTAGCAAGTCCTGCGGCTGGTTAAATTTTTTCCATAATGATTTGTTTTTTCCGGGCAAGGTCATTAGTCTTGCGCCAGAGTTGTTCATGATACAATACCCCAAATATAGGAGTAGATTTCCAGCTTCAGATCAATGTTTTCAGTTTTTTTTTTAAACTTTTTAAAAGGAACACAAATTTATGCTTTATTTTATTTATAACATATTCTACTAGCCAAACCAGAAAGACGGGTAAACATATCTGAACAATTGTACTTTGAGTCATACATATTGTATTGATCGATGTGAATCACTCATATATTTTCAATACTTCAGTTAAGAGACACATACTGCCTCGTATGTGTGCTGATGTCCACAAAGGCGAAAATGACCGCTCCTGGTGTTAAGCCTTTATAACAGCTCCTGCATTGAATTCCTGGAGAAAATCTCCTCGCGACCCATTCATAACAAATATCTTAATTTCACACCCAACTTCGACTTGTAATAAAATAAAAAAATTAAGTTCGCGAGAAAACATAGAAATTCCAATCTAACGATAGGTGATTTTGCTGCACTTCACAGCACATACTAATTACTGCAAAACCCCAAGCATCATGTTAGTCATAATGGTCAGTGTTTACGTTGCCCGCATTTTTTGTGATCTTTATCTTCGTCATCGTGGTTCCGTGTAATACCTCATAAAGATACATTATGCGCCGCCAGTTAATGTATAATGTAACACATGCATTTTGACAGGAAAATTTGGATAATGTGTTAACATCATTCCAGTGTATATGTAACTAAGTTCGAATGATAACGTTTTACAATTTTTAAAATTGTGCGTATTACCCCAAAAACGTAACCCCCCCTCCCCCCACCAATCTGATCCACACCTTGTCCTTCAAACGGGAACCAGGTATCCTAATATCCGCGAACTATATCAGCCACGCTCAGTTACCCCTAACATTTCAGCAAACCAGCTCCCCCAATCAACTTCTCCTTCTTCTAGCTTCAGTTTTGACCCTCTTATATACCCTTCGTTACATATATTCCAAATTTGACGATATAAAGACGTACGATACTATTCGTATCGTTCTGGAATATCTTCAAGTCAAATTTGGTTTAGTTTGCTTTGAACGAAAAACTAAAACTATAGTCCTGGTCTCTATTCAACGAAATGGTTTACCAAAAGAAGGTTCCAGATCCCTATTCATAAAATCCCACGAAAATCATGATTCACTCAATCAAAGAGTGTCGAACGGCTTTACCACTGTGAGGGTTCTCTATACCACGTGGAGAACCAACCCAGAATGCCAGCCAATCTTGATCGCTAACAGCGCGTCACCTCAACCCAACTCCCCATTCAGAACCTGCAATACACACATTCGCAACCATGCAAAACCTGCAAGCGCACCCATCCCAATATGCAACAGCATCCGTCCCCAATCCGCAATTGCATACATCCTCCAATTTACCAGGAACCCATTTCCCAAGCTGAAATAAATGCGTATTCCAATTTACAACGGAATATTAATCATCTCCCTCAATTACATCACCCCACATATACTTTCTCTAAATTGCTTCGGTCCATTCTTTACTTAAGTTATATTCCTTCCTTGCGACCAAGCAATCTTAATTTCTCCGAAATTCATATGCTGTAATAAAACGCATATTCAAACCTACAACGGAACATTAACCATCACACCAACTATACCGAGCCGCATACATTTCCCCGAAATTGCTTCGGTTAATACCTTATCTAAATGATATTCCTTGCTCGCACCCAAGCAATTCCAATTTCCCCCGAAAACCATTTCGATTCATTTCCTCCTGAAACTACACTTCTCGCCTGCAACCAAAGGACAGCTAATTTTCCACGAAACAATCACAACGATCAAGACTCTTGATCACACTTGGCTATGCTGCCGAAACCAATTTCCCAGTATGCACAACCAACGAATCCAACTCAACTTATAAGGCGAGGATTCGCTGGAACTGAACCCCCTATGCGGCATAGTAACTCTTCTCGAAATTCCTCGTAAGTGGCAGTGAGTTTATTTCAGCTATGACTCAACCGCCACGACGCGATGAATACATTTTTCTCATTCTTTAGTCAGTCGTCATTCAACTCCCAACACCCGCACGTCGAGGATCCCCCTGATAACCACCGAGACCACACGGGGCCACGCCCCCCCCCCCCCCCCCCCCCCACCGAAAGTAAGGTCGAGCCGCATCGCGTCAGTCTGCTGCGCGAGTCCCAACCTAAGTCGAGATACAACTACCGCCGAGCGCACTTCGCTTTTTGAATCGAACAAAAAGTCGCTAATCACCCACCCAAACGGTTCGGCATCATTACCAATGCGCACTAAATGCACCGGTAACAAAGGGTCCCGCACTTACGATTAAAACTCGAGTCGGTTGAGCTTGCCATAGTGACGCGTTTTAACGCCAAGTTCGGGCATTAATTTCAATGCGCATTTCGATAACATGATGCGTTTTAACACCGGGTCCCGGCTTTAATTTTGACGCAAACCTTCGGCAACCGTAAGTCCTATAAATCAGTGCTGAGCGAGGAGCTCCTCCCGTCAACCTTGGAGTCGAGAACGAGTCTCTATAACACCAGTCTCTACTTAAACCCCGAAGTGTAAAATAAGGTTACGCTAGCTCTGTAAACGAGTCATGTCCGATCGTACTCGACCCACTAAAGTAATGTTTGTTAAGGAACATCAACGAAAAGTGAACTACGTGCATGTGCTGGACCCATAGTTAAGTAGAGAAAAATAAACGAACGCTAATCAGCCAAACAACCCTAGTGTTTTCTTCATTTACTCACCCTTTGTTGGCGAACGATTCCTGTGTGATCAATCTTGGGGGATCAAGTGAACCCGTCTCGTGCCAGACAGCCTACTTGAAACCCCCACACCACTTTCACCCATATGTTCCCGCTAAATGGATATCATATCTTCGTCGGAATACAGCTGACCACCCTTGGTTTTTTTCTTCTCTAAACTTCCATCTGCTTTTTCCTACCCAAACCCCATCGCAATACTTCCGTTACATTCTTATATTAGAATGTAAGTGATCTTCGCTTGATGATTTAAACTATTCTACAAACACGCCAATCTTCAGGAGTCCACGGTGACTGATTTCCTCTCGATGTCATCCTTAAGGCTAACCTAACGTGTTGTGAAAGGCTGGTCTAAGGAATTTTCTAACCCTTATGTGACATGACCCCATTACAAATCTTTGTCTGCCATCTGCTAGAATATGCCATCCAGATCTGGTCCCCTCTTATAAGACTCACTTTAGCAGAAACGAGAGCATTCAACGACGGTTTGCCCACCGAAGACAGAAGAAGATTTTTTCTCCCTCACCCCTGATTGAACCACCTCAAACTAATTAACAAGGTTGGGGAACACATAATGCATGTATTTATATCCATTCTCTTCATTTAATGTCTTCTCTCAAGTTCGGTCGAAACACAAACCTTATCAAGTCTATCCCATTTAATACTAACCCCCGCAACTTATAGCACCCTAACCTCTAATACGTATCAGCTCACCACACTTCTAATGGTTCTAATGAACCTAACTCCCTAATGCTACAAAGTGTCAACTCATTTTACTTTAACCTCAGAGCTTCTACTCACAATACTCGTCTCCTAAGTAATCCCTCCTAATTCTTCCCAGACATCCACCACACTCATTCCTTTTAAACATCAACATTGTTTTATCTTCGATTTACTTTTTAGTTTAAGTTAAATTAGGTTAAGATTTAGTTTAAGTTAAATTAGGTTAAGTCTAGTTGAGTTAGTTCCCAAGTTTTTGAAGCGTTTTTTATAAGCCTATACTTAGGAAAGAAATGGGGTGTTAGCCCCATCAAAATAAAACAACAAATTTCAAAACGTCAGCAGTTAGTGAACTCATATTTCAAATCCATCTTTTCAGTTGACCAAAGTAAACCAGCTTCGTTGATAGCCGGACCAGAAGCGGAAATCGCAGCCGCCACTATTCAAAAAGGTACCGAACCCCTTCCAGTAAATGAAAATACTTTGGATCTTAGGGATGCTGACGACGCAGATGACGCCATTTCGGACGTGGAATACTTTGAAACGAGTGAAGCTCCATCCGATAACGAAGATATATTTGAATTCCCAGATAGACCAATCGATTGTCCACCCCGACCTTCACAGAATGAAGCGGAAGTTGATGAGGCGGCTGAAAACCCAAAAGCGGGAGAAAAACCGACCCCTTCAGACGAAGGCAAACCTAAAGAAGAAGACAAACCAGGTGACGTCAATCCAGAGGAAGACAATCCAGAGGAAGCCAAACCAAAGGAAGCATCCGAGCCGGTCGAAGAAGATCATGGTGCACCCGTTGAGCCAGCTTTAGCAGCTGAAGAATCCGCTTCCGAAGCAACGGTTATTGTCAGTGAAGAAGCCTCTTAATCACCCTCCATTGAATATGTGGTGTACTTTAAAACCACTCCATTTGTGCCAGTATATGAGCACTTATAACAGTATTTAGAAAGACTAATCTTAAAGAGCCAATAAAGTTGCCATGAAATACTGCGGCTAATCTATACAAATGTGTATTGGACTTATCCTTCGCTCCTCTTCCCATTAATTGACGGAATTCTAATGGTCGGTCGACCACGATAATGGGCTTTTGGTCGTTGAGAAGCTTTGCACACATTTCCACCTGTATTCAGACATAATCGGCTTATGAGAGACAATTGACATGCTGTCTGGCACAAATAGGCTTACGAATCAAGAAGACCGGGTGTCAATGAGAACATATGAGGAATAATTCCAGGGGTGGACAAGCGCCTCAAAATGCTGATGGAATCAAAAAGTCAATGAATGAAATTTTAATTAAATTAAGAATCTTTCTCACGTGTCTCAACCACTAGTCACGTATATCGGACCAAAGTCATCAATCATTCATCCCCCACCCACTCCATTTGATACACATCACGCACAATCAATTTAACGCACACTTCACACCTAAATGTTATATCACTTCTTTCACTTCCATGCGTGCGCCACCCCAATCACCAACCCCGACAGCATATCGAGATTACCGCGAACGCCAGAAGTACGGTCCACTGTTCGACGAGAAAACTGGTCAAATCAACGAGGCAACCGCCAACTTTGTGCGAACATATGCGAAAAAATGGCGTGAACGTTCGATATTCCAAGTTCTGCTGCATTACAGGGCAGCGAGGTTTCAGGATCTGGTCAACATGTCTCAGCAAGTAATTGGTCCTTTAGCATATCCTTTGAGGTTCTTGTAATTAGTTCGTATATGAATAGGTACACATCTACAATCAAAGGATAGTTGCTGCGATCTCGGTAATCTCAAGACCGGTTCCACTGGATAAGGTTGATGGACGGCAGATTAATCCTTCCTCATTAGGTCCTTTGCCGTTGCCAACAAAGAAACTACCATTTCGTTTGGATCAGATACCGTTTTATGATACCAGTTACATGTGCGACCCAGTCAACTCATTGTCTAGAACCACATTGCCAACGAATCTATTGAGCAATGAAGAAGATGAACCCTGGGACAGTCCTTTGCAGCGGAATCCATCGCTAACTACTCACCTGATGACGTATAATGCGTTCAAAAAGGAACAGGCGTGCCAGACAAATTGGGACCGATTCGCAGAGAGTGATGTTGTGTATAATCAGACTTATCAGAGGGATCCGCACGTAATGAAGAGGTAAGCCGAGGGGCGTGAAGTGAATTGTACGACCATGCATTCGTGTTAGGTTTGTATGTGTAGGGGCGGGGGTCAATAATGGATATTCGAATACAGGCAACTGAAGAAATAATTAAGGAGATGTCTACAATTGAATGTTAAACACTATATTTAGGAAGTATGCGAGATACAAAAGTGGAAACGAAATTTAGATTAATCCGGAATGTTAAAAAAGTATGAATATAAAAGAGAAAGAGTGAAACTATAAGGACTCATATAAGAATGTATCGAAATGAAAACTGAGACTTAATAAAAATATAAGAATAGGAGTAATGTAAAGTAATGTAAAGAGGGAGTGAATGTGGCAGTGACCTTCCCATACAGGAGCGTATTGTAAGCTCAGGGGATCTCTTAATATTACAAGCGGAACGAAATGAGAACGGAGACGGAACAAATGATAGATTGTGTTTGGAACGAATGTGGAAGCGACTCTCTCACGCATGAATGCAGCTCAAGTTTAAATGATGCGGTATAGTTCGATATGCACAACTGATTATTAAGAGGAACGGGAAGAAAGCACGCGTTCGATAGACTTTGGAACATATGAGTAGGCAATTTCCTTATGCATAAATGTGCCCCACAGCTTAAGACTTTATCAGAAAATTACACAACACTAAGGGAGTTTAAAAGCGAAATATTTGTCTTAGAAAATATTTTCCTCGGAATAGATCAGCTACAGCTAAAGCAGAGCATAAAAAGAAGCGTAAATTTCAAATTTTAGTTGAAGCGAAGTAAAGCCTAGGATAAGGACAAATAAATGACGAATCGACAATCGAGGTGAAACCACCTATCCAAAATTAAATGAAATGTTTTTAAATGGAATGGAATGAAATGAAATGTCAGAATGAATTGTTGGAAAAACCAAGTTCATTCGGAGCTTGACTGATGAACCGGCCCCAAGGCAGGATGTAGTGCTCTGAAAAGCCCCACCATCTCCTTCCCCCACACCTACATCCAAATCCTAGCAGTAATACACTAAAACCTGAAATTCAATCAAAACCCGAAAAAATCCAAACTAGACCCAAAATTGGCAATAAACGAATCAAACATCCGTTTATCGCTTAACATTTGCCCCCACGGCATAATTTAATCTAAAAAACTAAATTAAAATCAAAATTCACAATAAACGAATCATATATTCGTTTATCGTTTTGCATTTGCCCCACGGCATCATCTAAATTCAAAAACCAGAGATACGTTATCTCAATTTGGTAAAATCCATCAAAGTGAACAAACAAAAACCCGAATTCATTTACATATCCACATCTGCACAATAGTTTCATAGGAATTCAGGAAACTGAATCCTTATCTTAAATAAACACTGAGCATCTCACTCAGGATTCCAAAATCGGGATTTTTGTAGGAAATTGTGTATTTTCGAGATACAAATTTCGATTTGTTTCTCTTTATAAGGGCGATAGATTTTGTATTCGAGGATCAGTCTCGATTGGCGTCCAAAGTGGTAGAACGCCAATAAACTAAATAAAATTATAAAATAAATGTAATTAAATAAATAAATCGAGGTTTAAATGCTGGAAATACAGGTGATAGATTTTTTATTGCGCTTGGCCGATTCCCAGGACCATATTCGATCGGTAGCTGCTCTTCCCTCAAGGTTTGAGGAAGCACGGCGGCACCGCAACGGGTCCCCTCAGGAGCTATCTTAAAGAGATCCCTCGTCCTCTTCAGGACCAGACACGCTCCCTGAGAGAAGGACCACTACAAAGATACTATCCCGTCAAGTTTGTAATGCTGCCGCCGTGCTTTTTCGGAACTCGAGGAAGAGCGTAGCATGTGTTGTCTTTAAACGGATGATAATGAAACGACTTTTAATTTTTACTTCTGTGAATGATTTTTATTCCTTAACCGATTTCGCTTGTTTTGTTGGTACGCACCGAAGTGGTCGCCGTGAGCTTAGTAGAAAAACTGAACTGAATGTTTTCTTCTTTTTTTTTTTATATAACGCTGTCTTTATTGACCATTATAAGTTTAGTTACATAAGTTTACAGCTAGCTTAACTAAGTTGTGAAAATTTTACTTACAATGTCTAGAACATTTTTTTAAGTATTATTTAATTGGAGGTCTTACGTCTATAGAGATTTATTCCAGATACAATTTACTAGTAGGACTCCTGGAAAGGTCATGAAAACCAGGATGGACTACCAATGTTTAGAATAAATATTCTTAAAAACTACTTACCTCTACTTAAATCTAGCTTATATCTAAGGTAGTTTAATAAATTCACATTTAGCAATGTAGAACAATTTAGCCTAGTCTTAAGCTTAAGTCGAAATTTCATATTTTACATAACCTAAGGAGGGAAGGCAGCTGCAGAGAGAGGTCTCTCCACCGACTGCTCGTTAAAGGAAAGAACCCGAGAAAAGGGTTGAATGTTTGAGTATTTGAAGTGGTTAAGATCGGTTATCCTGTTATGGTAGATGATTTCGTTCGCATCATTTACTAATCTTTTTGCGTAGAAGAGAGCTTTTACATGGAGTGCATGAAGATAGGGATTTGATGCATTGTGGCTGGGGAGGCTAAGGGAATTGATGAGAGGGTTTGGATTGGCTGACAGGTTTTCAATGAATCTTATCGACAATTCCAGGAACCTTCTATCCAATCTCTCCAGGCCGACGGAGTGGTATAGCGTAAGGCTTCTGATATATTTGTGGGAGTCGCGCTGTCGACCTAGCCCTGTGATTAGTCTGAAACACTTCCTTTCGAAGATACGAAGTTTTTCCATTTGAGAGGGAGAGATATGGAACCAGATGGGACAAGCGTAAGTAAGTGTGGGCCTGATGATTTGTTTATAAAGTAGAAGTTTGACTTGCTGAGAGAGACCATCTGCCTTCCACATTACTTTCCGACAAAGGTTCAGCTGTATCCCCGCTTTGCGGATGACATTTTTATGTGAGTCGTGAAAGAGAGATTATTCTCGAAAGTAATGCCCAAGTATTTTAGTGATTTAGATGGTTTTATGAGGGTGTTGCAGAGGTTCAATTGGATTTTTGAATGGTTACGTACCGTGTTATTGGTACAGTGAACGTTTCTACCTTTAAATACAATCAGTTGAGTTTTGTTTGGGTTTAGGCGGATCTTCCATTTAAGGAAGTAGGAGGAAAGAATTTGGAGGAATTCATTTACGCGGTTTCTGGCAGATAATACGAGCCTGCTGCTGGAGTAGACAAGGGTATCGTCTGCGTAGTTGAGGATTCGAGTATTCGGTGAGAGGGGTTGAGGAATATCAGATGTGTATAGTAAATATAAGAGGGGACCCAGAATGGATCCTTGGGGGACTCCTGCTGTTATTGAGTACGTCTGGGAAAGGGTGGAAATTATCTTGACCATGAATTTTCTATTGGATAGGTACGAGTAGAGAACTGAATGTTTGTTTGCGTTTTCTTTATATATGAACCCAAGCCACACGAAGGTTTGGGTGGCCGGTCATGCTCGAGCAGATGCCATTGTTGGTTGGTAAGGATTTTGGGATGCTATGGTTGTTGGTGTTGGTTATGGGAATCTTGGGAAATAGGTGGATTTAATTAGGGCTATGGGATATGTATTTGGAGGGGGAGGATATTAGTGGTAGGGCTTTCTGGAGCACTACATCCTCCCCTCTTCAAGAAAAGAAAATTAATCTTGAAGAGATTAATTTTCTGGGGCGGTGGCCGACGAGAAAAATAGACCGTGGCATATTTTCCTTTCATGTCCTTAGAGTTCTTGTATAAAATGTTGGTTTTTGAACGTTTTTGTCAACTTGCTTTGTGAACATATTTTTTTGGTTTTCTTACTATTTGTTTTCTGTATTGTGGCTGTTTTGTATGTTTTTGTACTGGTTTGACTTTTACTTCCTTATTTAATGTTTAGGCTAAGTCTTATGTGCTAATAGTTATTAGGTTTTTGTTAAAAGGAATTTGTTTTTCATTTTTAGTATTAAATTTGTTTGTACATGCCTGTTTTGGTTTTTCTTTGTTGTTTAATATTTAAATTTAATCTTATTATTAACAATCATTAGAATTTGTTTAAGTGTTTTGTAATTTGTTTTTGTTACATCTTTTAAATATTCTAAATTTACAGATGTAAAAATTTTGTTTTCTTTTTATGCTTATTCTTTCATATTTACATTTTTGTATTTTATTTAATCATATATAAGAATTTTCGTTTTTCGTATTCTACACTATATATCGTATTCTATATATATATATCAAAAAAGTTATGGTGAAAAGGAAACGATTTGTTTGATTTTCCATACTTTCTTAGGGTTGGGTTGTGTAACAAAGTTCAAAATCTGTGTAATAAAACGGTCGAAGGGAAACATTTCGAAATATGGGGGAGTCGTGATAGATTTTGAGCGATCAGTCTTTGCTTTATTTCTAAAAAGGATTCTATTTATTTGGTTATCTTTATGTTTTATTACGGAGCTAACTACGAGCTTGTGCTTATTTTTTAACTGCAAACGTTTGACATACGGATTGTTTGCTGGAATTTGTTGGTTCTCAGGCTTCTGCTTTGATGGGAGTCTTTGTTCCGCAGTCTTACGCTCTGGAGGGATTCTTTGTTCCTCAGTCTTACGCTTCGCTGGGACTTTTTGTTCCGCAGTCTTACGCTCTGCTGGGACTCTTTGTTCCTCAGTCTGACGCTTTGCTGGGACTTTTTGTTCCGCAGTCTTATGCTCTGCTGGGACTCTTTGTTCCTCAGTCTTACGCTTTGATGGGACTCTTTGTTCCGCAGTCTTACGGTTTGCTGGGACTTTTTGTTCCGCAGTCTTACGCTTTGCTAGGACCTCTTGTTCCGCAGTCTTACGCTCTGCTGGGACTCTTTGTTCCTCAGTCTTACGCTTTGATGAGACCTCTTGTTCCGCAATCTTAAGCCCTGCTGGGACTCTTTGTTCCTCAGTCTTACACTTAGCTGGGACTTTTGGTTCCGCAGTCTTACGCTCTACTGGGACTCTTTGTTCCTCAGTCTTACGCTTTGCTGGGACTTTTGGTTCCACAATCTTATGTTCTGTTGGGACCTTTTGTTGCATCATGCATTTAGCTGAGATTATCTGTTCCTCGGTCTTACATTTTGCTGAGAGGTCTTGCTGCTCAGTTTTACACCCTGCCGGTGTTATTTGTTTCTCGGACTTACATTTTGCTGAGAGTTCTTGCTCCTCAGGCTTACACTCTACCGATGTTGTTTGTTTAATGAGCTTACGCATTTTGTTGTTAAAAGTTGGGGTATGTGGAAATATAGAAACGCAGGGAGCTGTTGGGATAGTTGGTTTCGAGACCTTTGTCAAATCATCGGATCTGGCTCGTAGACAAACGGATTTAGATGTAAATTGGTGGACACGATCTTTGGTTTCTACTTCCTTTATTTGGAGAGCAGTTAGATTATCCTGCCTCTGGTTTGTATCCTTAGCTTCTAACAAGATTTCATCTGTTTTTCGCGTAAATTGTTTCTGACTGTTGGTTTTTAATAACTGTACGCTGCTTATTTTGTTTATTATTCCACTTCCCCGGACGTTTGCGGTAGAAGTGGGCTGAGTTCTAGAAACAGTTTTGTTTAATGGAGAGCTGTTTTGATTATTTAATTGCAGCCGTCTCCTTTAGCATGCCTCCTGGGAATGGTTAAATTTGCTACAGTATCTGCATTGGAGGCGTTCAACCTCAGCTTTAATTTGGGGGGGGGGGGGGGGGGGGGGGGGGGGGGTAGATTGTGGAATTTTACTATCGCGGCAACATTCCTCAGAGGTATGCCCAGACCTATTACACGATTGGCAAATTACTGGTCGGCTGAAATTGGGATAGGTGGGAAATTTACCTGAAGTGTTGTCATTTCTTAATGCCTAAGCTCATTAAACAAACTACATATATATATACATGTGTGTGTAAATATGTGTATTGGTTGTGTATCATAATGTGATAATTATATGAGTATTTAAATATATTAACTTGGGGTTTGTTGTTGTTCCCCTTGTATGCTTAAAGACACTTGAAATTTATTTTGTTTGTCCCTTTAAGTGTATGAAAGGTTTTAAATTTATGTTGGGGAATTCTCATTTGTCCCGTTTTGAGCTAGACAATGATATAGAAATTTTATTACCTTAGGTTATGGAGCTGCTTTTTTTTCTATAAATTCTTTGGCTGCTATGTTACTACTGCTTGCCTTGCTGTTCCTGTTACTGCCGCTTCTATTGCGCGCCAAGACATTCGATGCGGTGAATTTTCCTTTGGGATTCGCTTCTTCTTTGTGAAGTACTTCAACCTTGGTACGCAACGCCGCCTTTCCGTATTGTTGATGATAAGGTTCGCATAACAGCGACTCTGTTGTTGTTAATCTCCGGATTAGTTTAGTTGGGTTAAAGGACATCGATTTCACCAATATGAATGTAAACACCGCCCAGCAATATTTTCAAACGGCGAAACGTGATACCCTAACACCTAACCGAGACCCATGTCGACTCGTCTACTGACTCGACATATTTTTGTTACCCTGGATACAATTTACATTCGAGATTTCGTTTTAAAAGTGCATCTTCACCTGGTCCGATTTAGCTTGCCAAAGGGAAGAAGCATTAGAACCCAATAACTTGGACATCATTGGAAAGAAAATCGTGCTGAAGATTACCGTGAAATTTTTTTGTTTCCTCTAGCACTCACCGAATGACGATCGAACAGCGATATTTTCTGACCATCTTTCACGTACCATCGGCTGGATACAAATCAACCACCCGGCTTCAGAGATTGTCGTACTTGGCGACTTCAACGTACACAACTCCGGATGGTGGATATATTCTAACAGAACCGACGAGGCTGGGCGAAACAGTTGCTGTTAGCGGTTTGACCCAAGTCGTGGAGGAACCTACGAGAATGCCGATGACCGAGGTGATTTTGCGAATACCCTGGATCTGTTCTAACATTCGAGCTGGGCATTTATACCGTGCCAATGACTTCGCTATTGGGAATCTCAGATCACCGCTTGATATCGATTGCGCAACCATTTATGGTACTTTTCAAACGAACAACCAACCTAAGCGTCTTAGCCAAGTATGGGGATACGGGACTGCTAACTAGGACGACTTGAGGGATTTGTACGCATCATTTTCGTATTCAAAGGTGTACTTTAGAAGTACCGATGTTAACGCACGGAGATTATTCTTATTAGTAAACGAAATTCATCTGATAAGCCTTACTTTGATAAAAGATGCGAGCATATTACGGCGGCAAAAAAATAGATCTTTTAAACACTGGTACCCCAATCCCACAGAGGTAAACAGAGCAAATTTTATCAGCATCACAAACGTATGCAATCAGGCGATTGATACCGCAATGACAAAGTAACCAACAAATAGTTTGAGTGCCTAACTGGTTCGTGTCCCTTTTCGGCAACGGCAAAAGCTGTCAGCAATAACTCCGCTCCGTTAGCGATGGGCAGTGGGGTACTGGTCATGAATTCAAAGAATAAAGCCGATGTGCTCGGGAATTTATTCAACCCTCGATACCCTCGATACCCTCGAATTCAACCCTCGATACCGCTCTTTTGGAGCCCCATGTGGTCGCACCGGTGCAGTCTTCAATGCCCGATACGAAATTCCGCCCGCGCATTATTTAACGCATTCTCCGTGGATGTGACTGTAAGAAAGCAACTGACCCGGATGGAATACCTGCAATAGTCCTTAAGAACTGTGCTCCTGAATTGTCGCCGGTTCTTGGCCAACTCTTTCGTTTATCTTGTGCACACAGGCGCTTTCTTATCTGCTGGGAAGTCGGTCGAGTTCAGCCAATCGCTAAGAGGAGAAAAAAAATGTCTCCCACAAAATTACCGGGCGCCAGCAATACTGTCTATGTTATCTAAGGCGATGAGGTCATAGACACCGAGTTAATTAAGTATTTGCAGTGCAACGGACTTCTGAATGATCGTCAATGCGGATTCGGTCGCGGGCGGTCCACGGGAGACCTTTTGACCCTTAAAACCAATATATGGACATCTGCGATTGAGCGGCCTGGTGAGTCACGGGCGGTCGCATTGGCTTCCGCGTCTGACACAGGGCATTGCTGAGTAAACTTCGCTCATATGGGCTTTCCCAGCAGCCTTGCGACTGGACGAAGAGCTTTTTCAAGAATCGATCGATCCGGGTTGTTGTGGACGACGAGTTTTCGGATATGTATCCTGTTAATTCTGCGGTGCGTCAGGGTTCTATTTTGGCTCTCACCTTATTTTTGCTACACATAAATGATTTGTTGGAATCGACGGATAACAGAGTGTTCAGTTTTGTATATGATAGTACGCTTGCTTCCTCGTTTTCGAGTGTTCAGCCAATTGGTGCATCTACGTCGCACCAGCTGAGATGTAGCCAGATCAACTCTCTGATTCGGGATCTGGATAAAGTCCTGCTGTGGGGAAGAGCCAATCTCGTCGACTTCAATGCAGCAAAGACACAATATACAACATTCACAAAGAAAAGTGGATCATCGGTCCCACAGCTGATAATGAATGCCCAGGCCCTCGAATCTGGGGAATGCATGAAGTTGGCGTCACGGTCTGTGGGAATGTATGGTGGCATAAACACGTGTCGAACATCACAACACTAAAGTTAAAAATTCTCTTTTTAAAGGATTAATTTTCCAAAAAAAAATGTTAAGATTTTTTTTTTGCGATCGTTTCAAATGTTAGGTGACCGCATATTGGTAGGTTTCGTCGTATTTTCTTGTAAAGCTCAAATAAAATGAATTTCAGGGTATAATACCACGAATCTCCGAGGAATAGTCCCCGCGATAATATCTGTAAAAGAGACAAAATCCACTCGAGATCCGAAGTTTTCAGTCCAGTCGCAAATTGTTGAGAAATTCCTTACGAACGGAGCTTGCTTAGCAACACCCCGTATCAGACACGGTGAAAAGCATGGGAGATATCCAATACTACCACCCTTCATTCATGTTCTTTAGTTCGCGATATCCAGATATCAGTTATAAGGTTCAAAAGCTCTTCCGCGAATCTCCTGCTACAGAATCCGTATTGACGATCATTTAGATGTTCGTTGCATTCCAAATATTGAATCAACTCGGTATTGATGACCAATACCGGGGATAATATATACAGTAATGCTACTTCCCAGTAATTTTGGGGGAAACACTTTTTCCTTTCTTTGATAGAAAAAGTTCCTGTGTATAAGATAAACGAAAAACTTTGCTAAAAACCGGCGACATTTATGGATATGTTAAGAACTATTGCTGGTATTCCATCCGGGTCGGTTGCTTTTTTACAGTCTTGTCCAAGGATGCGATGAATAGCCCATGGGTGGAACTTCACGACCGACATTGAAAACCTCACCGGCGCGATTACAGGTCCCTCCAAAAGACCGGGATCGAGGTTTGAATTCACGGAAAATATATTTGCGAGCACATTAGCTTTATTTGAATTTGGTATCAACGTGCCGCAGCCCTTCACTAACGGAGGAAACGAGGAGGAAGCGAAGTTACTCCTGACAGCCCTTGCCGTTGACCAGAAGAGACGCGAACCAGTTGGGCACTCAAAGAGTTTATTGATCACTCTGTCGTTGTAGGCCTTCTTCGCGGTATCAATCGCCTGGTTGCACTTGTTTCTGATTCTCACAAAATTCGTTGTGTTAACCTCGGTGCGATTGGATCACCACAGATTGAAAGCTCTATTTTTTGCCGCTGTAATCTGCCCGCATTTTTCATCAAACCAAGGTTTATAGGATGAACTTCGTTTGATGGAATGTGGAATATAGATCTCCATCCCCAGAAGAATAATCTCTGTGACCGACTCCGCGCATGCCTTAACATTAGAATCTCCAAAGCACACCTCTGCTCCAGGAAAGGATGCGAAGAAATCTCGCAAATCGTCCCAGATAGCAGCACCATAGCTCCATACATAGCGAAACTGCTTATGTCGGTTATTCGCTTGAAATTCAAGTGGTTAGGCGGCCAATACCAATCAGAGTTTCCCAGTGGCGCAGCAATCTTCACCGTATAAATACTCCGCTTGGATGTGAAAAACAAATCCAGGGAGTTATAATCACCTCGGGCATCCGGCACTAGCGTAGGTTCCTCCACGAGTTGAGTCAAATTGCGGCTTATAGCGAACATATCCGCCGGTCGCCCAGTCTCGTCGGTTCTGTTAGAATGGACCAGAATGCCGGGATTATGCACATTAAAATCGGTAAGGACGACAATTTGAGAAGGTGGGTGGTTGACCTTTATCCAATCGACGGTACGTGTGAGATGTTCGAAAAGTGTCGCTGGTCGATCGTAAAGACAACAGAGAATTTAACAGTGTTCCTCAGAACAACCTTTAACCACATAATGTCCAGAATCGAACTGGGTTTCGGTTAGGGCAAGTATATCAGGCTTCGTTCTTGGTAAATATGTTGGTGATGCCCCTGATGTTATAAAATGCCGTTATCAGTCTAACGTCGACAGAGCCTCGAGAAAGAGCCCGATTTTGCGATGACCAATTTCTTAAGGTTCGGATATTTATCATAATATCTGCATGGTGTTCCCCCTGACCTAGCGCCCCCCCCCCCCCCCCCCCCCCCCCCATCGGAAAAACGGAATGGGAAACTAGTTTATCTCCGGAATTTTTCATATCAGAATGTACCATCATGTCTTATGTCCGTGTCAGTCCGGGCCATCAGCCACATATCCGAAACACCGTCGATGATATCTCTCGACGATATCGCTGAATGTACAGCGTGGCGGGGTGGCATCTCACCTGGGGGCCGACTACCGCCTGAACCATCCTTTTTTCGAACCGGTTCATCAGCCAAGCTTCGAAAGATCGTCAGGGATTTCTCCCGACCGTTTCACAGAGCCCATAGCTTGATGTGGTGGTATTTCACCGGCGACGGGGCGTTGGGACCCCATCAAGCACTCGGCTGATGGGGAATTGATTATTTCAGACTCCGGTAATATGTATATATAAGTTGACACTGCGGCGAGTCCATTGAACGCCACTACTTACCTTTTTATTAATTACCCAAAAACTTCCCCCTAAAACACCTAAAACCATTATCATTCGCTAATGCAATTGCATTAGCATCTTCAAACACTTCTCCCAAGGGCATGGTTGCATTCGTCGCATCATGTTCCTGAAAATCAATTCGGTTATAGCACCAAGTAACCGACATCAAATCCGAAGGATGTCAATGCTCGTATCTCCATGCTGCACACATGCATGAAATATTCCCTTGTTTTATCTGCATGCACATCGGCCGGTCGTCCGACCGACGGGTATATCATAGCTCGCGACTGGCCACCAAAGGAAACCGAATTCTCATTCATGTAAATATATACACGAGAATTCGCCCCTTTGAGACGCCATCGATGTGTGCACGACTGGCATAGATGCTGTACGTAGTTGCCGATCGTACAAACACCCAAATTCCTGTCTGCATGATGGTTTGCCCAGCTGCAGCCACTTCTGTTGCTGTTTCCCTTTGTTGGATTTGTATATCCACGGTTTGCATACTCATTGACACACAGCATGAGCAACCGAAGTGATCATCGCGTGTGTGTTCGCACCCTCGCTGGGACCAATGTGTCGGAGATCTTCTCCCATTGGTCACTAGACGAGGGATGAAATTCAATTTTCTCTCTTACCAGGGAGTCGAGTGTCAACTTTTGGCGAGTGCGCAAGTCGTGGATAAAAGCGGAGAGCTCCTTGAATATTAAAATATAAATTTTATGCTATAGAACGGTGCCTGGAGTGAGGGCCAGATTTATGTTATGTGTTTTTAGAATTGCATCACCCAGCGATTTGCACCTTTAATTTATTGAATAAATTTGTATTACCCAGTGATTGAACCTTTAATTTATCAAAATAAATTTGCATCACCCAGTGATTTGAACCTTTAATAGTAATAATAAATTTGTACCATCTAGTGATTGAACCTTTAAATTATCAAATAAATTTGTATTACCCAGTGATTGGAACTTTAATTTATCACAATAACTCTTGATTTGACCTTTTCATTTATCAAAATAAATCTGCACCATCTAGTGATTTGAACCTTTAATTTATCAAGATATATTTGTACCATCTAGTGAATGGAAGTTTTAATTTATCAAAATAAATCTGCACCATCTAGTGACGGAGGGAGAGTAAGTCCTGGGGCCAGTGCCGGCCGTAGAAGAGAAATGGGCACGCCTTAAGAATACTGTCATTAGTACTGCCAACTCCATCTTAGGCAGTAGTCGTAGAGATCGGAACGACTGGTTTGATGATGAGTGCAAACTAGCGACTGAACGTAAGAATGCTGCATACCGGGCAATGCAGCAGTCTCATAGGACGCGGGTACGCGAGGAGAAATACAAAGAGCTCAGAAGATCTGAAAAAAGACTTCACAGACAAAAGAAAAGTGCCTGGGAAAAACCCCTTGTCTGTGAAATAGAGAAAAATAGAGAGCGAGGTCCGCACCAGGCGCGGAAGTTCTACCAAATAATCCGCAGTATGACGCGGTACACACCACGCTGCACTTACTGCAAGAATAAAGAGGGTAATCTGATCACGGATCCTGAAGGCATTCTGGAGCGAAGGGAAGTGCACTTCAATGAATTGCTAAATGGTCAGCTCACAGAAGAATTGGAGGCTCCACCAATGCAAGACCAAGACGAAATGCTGCCGCCACCAAGCATTGAGGAAACACTAAAAGCCATTAGACAGCTAAAATCAAATAAAGCCCCTGGAGCTGATGGCATACCAGCTGAGCTGATCAAACAAGGAGGGACAGCGTTACATCACGCAATTCACGAGATCGTGGTGCCCGTATGGGAGCAAGAGGAGGTGCCGGAAGATTGGCGTCGTGGTATAATTTGCCCCATACATAAGAAAGTAGATATCACACTGTGCAGCAGTGATACTCTCTCTAAGATACTCTCCACTATCCTACAAGACCGGATATCCCCATACGCTAAAGCCATCATTGGTCAATATCAGTGTGGCTTCATCCCAGGCAAATCAGCAATTGATCAGATATTCACCCTTAGACAGGCGATGGAAAAATGTCTGGAATTTAAGATTCCGCTTTATCATCTGTTTATAGACTTCAAGGCCGCCTACGACAGCATAGCCAGGGTGGAACTATATAATGCCATGAGAGAATTCGGCATTCCAAACAAATTGATACGACTTTGTAGGTTGACCATGACCAACGTAACTAGTCAAGTAAAAGTAGCGGGATTGCTGTCCAAACCAATAAACATCTATAATGGACTCCGACAATGGGACGGTCTGGCCAGCCTCCTCTTCAACCTGGCGTTGGAGTAAGCAATCCGTGACTCTGGCGTTACAACAAGAGGGACTATTGTCACCAAGTCCAGCCAGATAGTTGCCTACGCAGATGACATCGACATCATTCGTAGAACCGAATCGGCGGTACAGGAATCCTTCATCCAGATCGAGCAGGCGGCACAAAAACTGGGACTGCACATTAATGAGGGAAAAACCAAGTACATGGTGGCAACTTCTGCGAAGAGAAGACCTAACGTTGGTCGAACTATCAGGGTAGTGGAACACGAATTTGAAGTAGTGCAATCCTTTAACTACCTTGGGTCAATAGTATCAGCCGATAACAATATGGAAGAAGAAATACGCGAACGGCTGATTAAATCCAACAAAGCCTACTATGGTCTATCAAGGCTCTTTAAATCCCGAAATTTATCCAGAACATCCAAGCTACTACTGTACAAGACCATGGTCTTACCAGTACTTATGTATGGATCCGAGACCTGGGTGCTTAATAAAAGGCACTCTGAACTCATGGCCGCGTTCGAGCGAAATGTCTTAAGGAGAATTGTTGGCCCCGTATGTGAGGGAGGACGATTCCGGAGACGCTACAACCATGAGTTGTACGCAATCTACCTTGAAGCTCATATTGTAAGAAAAATCAAGCTCGGTAGACTCCGGTGGGCGGGACACCTAGCTCGAATGAGCGAAGAGGAGCCTACCCAGAAAGTCCTTTGTGGCAGGATGTATGGAAGGAGACAGCGCGGCAGACCTGGTCTGCGATGGAGGGATGGCGTAGACCAGGACGCCCAGAGCCTGGGAGTGCTAAACGGGATGACATCGCCTCGAAATCGGGACCGGTGGAGAGATTTGTTAAATAAGGCCAAGACCGGATCCCGGTTGTAGTGCCGATGATGATGATGATCTACTAATTTGAACCTTTAATTTGTCAAAATAAATTTGTATCACCAAGCGAGTCGAACTTTTTAGTTATAAAATAAAGCACCGTTGACAGTAGGTGCTTGACGGCAGTTAAGCGGGGTTGGCCTTCCGTTTCAACACTTACTAAAAGACCCAAACGCCACCACCAATTAACAAAACCCCCACAACACCATAACACTGAGTTTCGACGTGGAACTTGAACGTGATATGTCATTCAATTTGGTGGCAGTAGCTGCTTTTGTTGATTACTGTTTTGGATTTTCCGCGATTTTGTATTATGATCTCAATATATATTTCATGAAATGATGTTTTAATATCAAAATTCGAGACAGGAACTCGGATGATATTTGACTAATACAAGGCTTAGCCTCTGATGCCCATTAACTTTGTGGCAAACATATTTTATTAGTGAAATACTATAATTGAATATCCATAGACATACGTGTGTTTTCACACATAGACTATCTCACTTCCATAGAAAATCTATATTTTGATTACCACACGCTCCTTCTCATGAAATACATTTTGTTCCAGGTATGAAGAATAGTCAAATAAAAACACCTTTAATACAATCTAGTTATCAAGCACCTTCAATATGGCATGAATCATTTTTCAGAAAACTAATGAAGATAAATTCTTTCTAGCCGATCGACTTACAACTTTCAAACAAATTACAACCCTAATCTAAACCAATACCGACAAAACTACAACAGCATGCCGCAAATTTATAACCAGAATTATATAGGCAACTACCAAATGCAAAGTCCATACCAATATCCCCCTCCACAACAACAACAACAACAACAACAATACAATTACCGTTCAAATTATACATCAACTGGAACAGGTACAGGATCTCGGAGGAATTCTCTTAAAAGTTATCCAGCACCACCTCCGCCACCGCCGCCTCCAATGAATCAAATGAATCAAATGAATCAAATGAATCAAATGAATCAAAAGAATCAAATGAGAAATGATGCATCCCGAATGAACGTCAACCGCAACCAAAACTTCAACAATTACACTAATCGTACACAACAATTCATCCCGATGCAAACGGATCCCGTCAAAGAGCTACAATCTATTGGCAGACGATCTAGTATGGATGTAGGTTGTTAATATTTGTCATTAATTATGTTTTTCAGCCTCCTGGGAAACGTGCGGCTATGTACAGTCTATTATACAAACAAATACTGGCCCACAGTCATACCCTAGAGGCACATCATTACCTAATCATTTTCCATAACTTACATTTTCTTTCAGAATTCTGAAGATGAACCACCATTCAATTTTAAAGCCATGCTTCGTAAAACAAACTATTCAAGGCCCGAAAACAACAACATGGAATACAACAGTCGTACATATAATAGTCCAATGCAAACTAGTAAAACAGAGAATACAATGCCCAAGCTTCGACCCACACCTCAGAAACGATTCGACGCCACTAGTACCCCCACAACTACATCGTACAATCGTCCAGATACAAATTACAATCGACCAGTCAAACCAGTATCCAGTTCGGTGGGCAAGACCCTCGAAGAGGACAGTTCAGCAACAACGTTCAAGGAAGCTGGTGAATATGTCGAGGAGGAAATAGCGCCTGGTGTTACACTAGCCGGATATGCAATTGACATATAAATAAATACCTTCGATTTGCATGTAACGTTAGTCCCGTTTAGAAGTTGGTGGTACTTGTGGTGTAACGCCATGTTCAGGTCGCCGTCATTATTATTACTTTTTTTGGTGACAGTCACTTCAATTAAAGGACTTTATTTATCTAGATGTCACAACTTTTTTACTTGACGTCTGATCCATTAGGAAATCACACATCTCACTATGTTGGGGAATTGAAAAACTTCTTGTACAAGTCACATAAGGACGATATTAAGTATTGATATCAAATAAAGAAAGTGTATATATGTACATGAAAACTGATGTAAAGGTTAACAGGGGACGTATGACGATGAGATGCACTAAAACTCAAAGACGTGGTCGAGTTTAGTATAGAATATAGAATTCAATAAAATAGACTGAGATTGATGAACAAGTGGAGCATGTTTAGCAGGCACAGGATAATGCAATATGTATAGACATAAATATCCAATTCTCGTCTTTAACTATAAAGAGCTGCGTGCGACTTCATGGGTTCTTCTGGCGGTCTTGTGATACGGGGATAAACTGAAAAGTAATGCACAAATGCATGTGGAGTGCGAACAAAAACAAAATAGCAAGATCGGGCAAGAAATATATTAAAATACATTTCTTTTCACTATCATATATTTGTTTTTCATCATTTTCTCCGTTGAGGATAATACATTCACCCAACGTGTAACCAGTTTTTTTTTTATTCCGTCACTAAAAAGTTACTTAGAATTTTTTTCGAATCTTCGACTTGACAGCGGCCCTCGCCTCTTCGTCCGATGTCTAATTAGTACCCTTGAGATCACTCTTGAGTACAGGAAAAATATAAATTTCGCATAGGGGTAGATCAGGGGAATAAAGAGGGCGTGAAATCGGTTTAAACTTCAGGTTTCTCAGATCCTCTTCGGATGCGCGAGTTATTGTCCGGTCTCGGGACGAAATTTAAAAAATAATTTTTTTTGTGTCTTCGGAGTCGCTTGATTTCGTCTCAGTTGGTCTATCGAATAGTTTTCCCATTTGTATGTTCCTTGATTTTTGTTGTTGTTTGATTCGCGTCCCCTTCGCTAGGCGTTGTTCCGTTTTAGCGATGATCTGCGAAGCTTGATCAGGTACAGGAACTGGTAAGAGAATCCTATGATTTTCTTATCGATGTTTTTAAATTCCTCCCAAAATTATTTCTTAAAACAGCAATTTGCTTTTTCGAGTGGCAGAATCGCGAATTATTATCCGGTCTCGGGACAAAATTTTAAAAATTGTTTTTTTGGAGGCGATGCCTCTTTATTTCAACACGTATTGGTGCTTTTACTTTTCGGTTAACTATGAACAATTTTTAAGATTAACATGAGACTATTTATACTTAACATCATCATCGGCACTACCACCGGGATCCGGTCTTGGCCTTATTTAGCAAGCTTCTCCACCGGTAACCGGTCCTTATTCGAGACTTGTTAACCCGCTTTTGGTGACGCAAATTTGACTTTGATGAATGGTGACGCCGGTCTCACGGACCGGGTTTTTCAAATGAAGATTTTTTGAAAAGTTTTACTAATAGTTTGTGTTTTTTTTTTTAAATATATACTCCTTGACACCAAAACAAAGATATTAAATCAACATAAGCTCTTTAATTTCAATTTAAAAATTTACAAAATTGTTTTCTTAGAGCAATAAAAATAACAAGTTTTTTTTAAAATACATTTTTTCAAATTAAGTAAAAATAAAAAAAATCACATATTCAAACGAAAATTAAGTTTTTTGGTCTCTCGACACTAAGCACTTTAATAAAATAAACTAAAATTGGCATCCTTCCAAATAAAAAATAAAAAAAAAATACATCTAAAAAAACTAAAATTCTGTGGGCAAACAGCTGCTGCAATACGGCAATACGTGTTCAAGGCACAAATATTGTTGGCATTTTTGGCAAATGTACTTCGTTTTCCTATTTTTTTCCATCCACATTCATAGCACCGGCCTTTTCTTGAAGGAGCCGAGGTCCCAGGTACACCATCTTCATATAAAATCTCCGACAGTCTAAGTTTCATTGATCGTGGCAAGTTCAAATGCGTTTGCCGATCTTTTATGTGTGGTTCAATTAGTTTCACATTATTTCCTTTCTTTGGAACATGTGACACCAAAACCATGTTGTCACGAAAACCAAACATATTGGACTTTACATTTCGACCGCGCAATATGTTGAAGTCTGTAGGAATTTCTCTCTTGTTCTTCCTGATTGTTTCGACGGTTGTTAAAACTTTTTGCAGCAATGCTTCAGCTAAGGGTATACTGGTGTACCAATTATCTGTTGTGACATTGCGACCTGTATTGAAGATCGGTTCGCATAATCTTTGAACAACGGCTAAGCCAGAATTGTCGAAATTGTGTGGGCCTGCTTGCGGTTGTTTCCCGGGATAAATTTCCATATTAAATGTATAGAACATTTTTGCGTCACAAAGAGCTTGAATTTTGATGCCGTATGGATTTGGCTTGTTTGGAATGTATTGCCTAAATGAACACCTTCCGCGAAATCCTTCCAACTTCTCATCCATAGTCACAAAAGCAGATAAAGTGTAATTAGCCTTACAATTTTGAACAAATTTCTCGAATATTTCTCGAATATGGCAGATTTTGTCAAATTCCTTTCTATTTGCTCTCGTAGTACCATCATCAAACCTCAAAACTCGCAGTAAAAATCTAAATCTCTGGGCAGACATTGAAAGCCGAAATATTTCAATTGAACCACCATCGGTTCGAAAAAACTCTTCAACGTTGAGATGATTAGATTTTTTAACACAAGCTAAAAGGAGCAATCCTATCAGGCAATATATTTCCTTGAAATCAGTCTCTTGGGCATATTTTTTTCTGCAAAATTTATCCTTCACTGTAGCGATATATTGGTTGGTATATTTGATAATTATATGGATAATAGAATCATCAAAAAAGTGTCTCCAAATTTGAAAAGGGTCTTTTTCATTCACTATTATTCGCTTGGGTCCTGGTAACTGTGAAACTATGTTGACACTTCTATTACGAACAGATTGGCGCGCAGGTAAGTAGTGTGTTTAGGGGTCTTCTGGCCCAGCGATTTGTATGAAAAAGGGCGTGGCATTGCCAGGTGCGAATTTCCCATAGTAAAAAATGTTTGTGTGTATAACAGTCGGCAGGGTGATCGGTTTGTGTGTATAACAGTTTGTTATTTTGAGATGGGTGGGATATTTTTGTTGGTTCTTTGGTTTGGTGGATGTTTGAATATGTTATTATTAGTCGTTGAGTTGGGGTAATATATATGGGATTTTTTGTGGTTGTTGTTGTCAGATGCGAATTCCCAGAAGCAAAAAAAAGTGCGTGGATGTTTGAGTCATTGAGTAGATTGGTAATAAATGGGAATTTTGTCATGATGTTGACAGATGCGGTTGATATGACAGTTGGTATTTGTGAAGTGGGTTTGAGTGTTGCCAGATGTGGTTGATATGACGGTTGATATTTGTGAACTGGGTTTGAGTCATTGAGTAGAGTAGTAATAAATGGGAATTTTGACATGATGTTGCCAGATGCGGTTGATATGACAGTTGATATTTGTGAAGTGGGTTTGAGTGTTGCCGGATGTGGTTGATATGACAGTTGATATTTGTGAACTGGGTTTGAGTCATTGAGTCGAGTAGTAATAAATGAGAATTTTGTCATGATGTTGCCAGATGTCGATGATATGACAATTGATATTTGTGAAGTGGGTTTGAGTCATTGAGTCGAGTAGTAATAAATGAGAATTTTGTCATGATGTTGCCAGATGTGGATGATATGACAATTGATATTTGTGAAGTGGGTTTGAGTCATTGAGTCGAGTAGTAATAAATGAGAATTTTGTCATGATGTTGCCAGATGTGGTTGATATTTGTGAAGTGGGTTTGAGTCATTGAGTCGACTAGTAATAAATGGGAATTTTGTCATGATGTTGCCAGATGCGGTTGATGGTCCAGTTTGTGTGTATGATAGTTGATATTTGTGAAGTGGAATGGATGTCAGACCTTTGGGGGTGTTGTTATCAGATGTAGTAATCTTCTGGTGGATGTTTTTGTTGAGGCTTTTTTTTTAACTGGGGATGTGAAATGAGTATATGTTTTTGCTGATTCTTAGAACAGTTCATTTGTCAATGAAAAAATGGATGGGTTTTTTGTTGGAGATTAAAACTGACATCAACTAAGACGCAGACCTAAGCCTGTACCCAACAGCTGCGATAACAGGGCGGGGCTTTTTGCTCTATGCTGAAATGGTTTGTGCTTTTGGCTTTTGTCTCGGTTGTTGAGGACTTTTTATGAATATACCACTTGGGAGTAAATCTAAGATGATTCTTAATACATGGACATTTTTTGGTGATTCTATATGCTTTTAGACTATCGGGCTTTTTGCTATATATATTGAATATGGGCTATTTTTAGCGCTACAATTTTGAGTTTTTTTATGGATATATTGTTAATTGCATACTTTAGGGGATACGCATTATTCATATGATATATTAAATTCTTTGTGCTTTTGGCTTTTGTCTCGGTTAAAGTTTGGAGTAGGTTAGTTGAGGGACAAAAATATAGTAATAGTGTTGTTATCAGTTGTTTTAATTTTGTTCAGATGTGGTTCATGGTTGTTTGGCTTGTTGTGTATTTGTTATCAGGTGCGTACATCTTCAGTGGGTTGGGGATTTGTACTTATTATCAGTATTTTTTCAATTTGGGGTGTGTGATGCATAGTTGTTTTGGCTTGTTGGGTATTTGTTATCAGGTGTATACATCTTCAGTGGGTTGTGCGATTAGCGTTCAAGGTTAATTGTGTGATATGTGCAGTTGGTATTTTTGAATTGTGTGTGTGAATATGTGATAGGTGATTCATGATTGTTTAACAGTGAATATATTATTATTTAGTCATTGGGTTTGTGTAATATATATGAGAATTTTTTTGGGTGATTCTATGTTGAAACGGGTGTATGTTTTAGCTGTTTCTTAATATATATATATAAAATTTTTTTTGGGTGATTCTATCTTGAAATGGGTGCATGTTTTAGATGATTCTATTTTGAAATGGGCGGATGTTATTTTTTCTTGGTACAGTTCATTTGCCCATGAAAAAAAATTCTCTAAGACACAACCTAAGCCAGTACCCAGCAACTGCGTTAACAAGGTGAGGCTCGGGCTTTTTTGGTGAAATGGGATGAGGAGAATACTTTTATAGAGCTTACTTACCATTTTGTGTGCTGCCGTAAAGTACTGTTTACAAAAAAAAAAAACGAATCACTTTAAAACAGATCAACCTCCGCATCGAGGTTCTCTATGTATACTGATTACCTTATTTCCCATATTGGTTGCTGGGCACAAGTTGCTGGGCTGTATTCTTATCTTATTTTTTGTATATTTGTTAAAGGAATGCTTGTAATCATCCGGCACATGACCTTGTACACTACATTTTTTGATTACAGAGGAAATGAGTTTGAAGAATTTTTTTGTTTTTCTATAGCAAGTTGCTGGGAAGTATTCTTATCTTATTTTTGCATATTTGTTAAAGGAATGCGACACATGGCCTTGTACACTACATTTTGTTTGATTACAGAGGAAATGAGTTTGAAGAATTTTTTTTTGTTTTTCTATAGCAAGTTGCTGGGCAGTATTCTTATCTTATTTTCCATATTGTACAAAGAATGTCTCGTTTCCGGTATTAGAAGGAGATTTCTTGTATAAAAGGCCGAGTGTTAAAACTAATAAGTATCAGTTTACTTTAAAAATTAACTCTAGTAAACAGCTCTATCTATATATAAAAAAATGGAAGGATTAAATCAATTAGGTAAAATTAAGCCACTAGAGAGTTTAAAAACTCTAACGTTAAATAGGAAATATAAAATACTTCGAGCGATAAGGTGTCAGACGAGGTATGGAGCGAAGATACTGGTGGAGTTGGACAAGAATAAGGTGTTCCTGCCGGTTCGGTTCAACATGATGGATGAGGACACCATGAAACTGCTTTCCTCAAGTGAGATGGAGGTGCTCCAAGCAATAGGAAACTCCTTTGAATTGATGTTTCATCCTACATCAGTGGAAACTGAAGAGACGGAGCTTTTTTTATATTCCCAACCATTTTATAATTTAAAAAATTAAATTACATTAAGAATTATTTTTAATAAAAACCTATTTAATAATTAAAAATTAATTAATGTTTTTTCTTTGGTTATTCACAAAGACTTTGAGATAGGGCGGATAAAAACAGGGCTCCTTTGAATTGATGTTATATTAGATTGTTGTTTTATTGGTCAAAGTTTTGAGATCTTTTGAAAGGTCGTTGTTTGTGGGGATATCATCCCATGACCTTGGATGTAATATTAAATTCTTGGTTTCTAATTCTTATTTTTCCATAGAACAATTTTCTAAGTACAAATGATTATTCAAGTCCATATTGAACATAAAAATGGGCTGTTATAAAAAAAAAAAACATGTGGCTGCTTGCCCAATCCCACGATCTTGGATGCTGTTTTAAATTCTTGGTATTTTTCTAAGTACAAATGATTATTCAAGTCCACATTGAGCATAAAAATGTGCTATTATCAAAAAACATGTGGCTGCTTGTCCAATCCCATGACCTTTGTTGATATATTAAATTCTTGATTTCTAAGTGTTTTAATGAGTTGTCAATTACTCTTATCTTATTTTTCCCATGCGGTGCCATGAGTAAATAATGATTTCTATATAGTAAGTTGCTGGTCATTATTCCTTATCATAGATTCCATATTGCCCCAAAAAATGTGCGCCTTCCGGTGCCATGAGCAAAGAAAGAGAGAAAGAGAGAGAAAGAGAGTGTATTTGTGGACGAATGAGGTGTGTGTATGCGTAATAATGAATGAATTTCGGTATATATAAGACCATCTTGACTAGTTAGAAATCATTGCGTCACTAAACCATTAAAGAAAAACACAAAAAGTTTCCATTGTGGTATATATTTGGCTGAGCAGGAAAATTGTTGCGATAGGATTAAAACAAAAAAAAAATCAACAACAAAAAAAAAAACGGTAAGTTAACACCTATCATTAACCATTTTTAGGATTTCTAATTTATTTCTTCAAATGTTATGTGTTATATTCGGGGGATTTTAATCATCGAGACAGCTGTTTTTTTTTCTGAAAGCGTAACAAAGCGATAGAATTAACAGTAAATTGTTTATTACTTTTTAGAAAAATATGTCTGCTAACGAGGCCAACACCAGCAACATCTACAATAATAACAACAACAACAATAATAATATTAGGAAAAGAACGGGGCAACAACAACAACAACCGACAATGTCAGGAGAACAACCTACAAAAAAATCCAAGCAGCCGACATACAAAAGATGCTTGTTTTGTGATGCGGATGTTGTGGAACAGCTTTGGTTCCAACATCAAAGAAAAAATACACACAAAGCAAAAGCCCAACAAGCCCTTAATGAAAACGTCTCCTTAATAGCAAGCGCATTCCAAAATCGTATCAAAATATTTGCCATTACCAACAAAGATGAGAGTATGATAAATGTGAATACGTTATTTGAAAAAAATATTCCATTGATTAACGAGTTACTACAAGATGAATTGAAAGTTTTGAAAGCTTTTAAATTTAGTATGGAGCTTTTTGCTAAGTTTGCGAAATTCACCAAAGAATGTGATGAGTTAATGCAAATAGATATAAAAAGCATGCAAACTAAAATGTACACGATTGAGAACGAGGAAGACATAAGGAAAAATTTGAATACAGCAATTGATAATATCAAGGCAAAATTGGAAGAGTTCCAAGAAAAAGATAGCGGATGGGCGTTGTTAACATTTCAGAGGATCGAAATTAACATCAACAAATACGAGCCATTTCGAGCTTGATAGATAAGGGCCGATATAATAAATCTTTTAAAGAACTTGTAGCTGCATCAAACAAGAATAAATAAAATATAATTAAATTAAAATTAATTGATGTTTTTTCCCTTTGGCTAATTTTGTGAGAAAATTATTCGAATATTGGTCATTCATTTTTCCCCCATGAGTCTTAGAGTATCAAATATAGCCCCACCAATATATGTGAATTTTCGGCTGTAAGTTGGTTCTTAATACATGGGAAATTTTTTGTTGATTCTATCTGCTTTTGCTTTTTGTCTCGATACTTGAAATGGTTTGTGCTTTTGCTACTGGTTTCTGTCTTTGATCTCTAAACTTTCAGGGCTTTCTGCTAATGGTTTGTGTTTTTGATCCCTAGTGGTTCTTGTTTTGACTTCTATAGAACAATTTTCTAAGTACAAATGATTATTCAAGTCCATATTAAGCGTAAAAAAAATGTTCTGTTATCAAAAAACATATGGCTGCTTATCAAATCCCATGACCTTAAGACCCAGACTTGGCGGGACTCATAGAACGACCTTTGCTAAAATTATCCAGATAGCAGAATAACTAAGAAGAATTCTTGAGATCTCCTCGCCAAAAACTGATTTCGCATAAGACCCAGACCTGGCGGAACTCATAGAATGACCTTTGCTAAAATTATCTAGATAGTCGAATAACTAAATTTCCTCTGTAATATCAAAAGGAATCCCGAACGTGTTTGAGCCGGCGAACGATTAGTAACACATAAACTTCTATCACACCTAATCCAAGGAAATATGCGTCATCGTACCCATTAGATGGTTTGCATTCAAAGACATACTGACTGTATTATAACCTCCCCTCTCTGATGCCGCATCGAATCAAAGCAGTAAACAGATCTCTATGTACCGGCTGTATTATAAACAGGTGGTTCCAAACAGGCGGTTTCTTCAAACAGGGCGGTTCCAAACAGGGCGGTTCCAAACAGGGCGGTTCCAAACAGGCGGTTTTTTCAAACAGGGCGGTTACAAACAGGCTGTTTCTTCAAACAAGGCGGTTCCAAACTGGCTGTTTCTTCAAACAGGGCGGTTTCTTCAAACAGGCTGTATTATAACTACCCCTCTCTGATAACGCTTCAATGCTGTAAGCAGGTCCTGTCATATGATGTTAGGTTCCCCTCATGGGGAAAAATGAATGACCAATATTCGAATAACCAACAACTTACTATATAGAAATCAACATTAGGTTGTGGGACCGGATGGAAAATAAGATAAGAGTAATGACGACTTGAAATTAACATAAACAAATACGAGGTGTAGGCTATCTTGTTCGCTTGCATAACAATAAAGAAGGACTATTGAATTTGACCAACCACAAAGAAGAATATATAGGCCATTTGTTAATGAATTGATTAAATGTAAAACTATAAATGAAAAGGATGGATGCATTGACTTGATTAATGTTGAATAAATAAAACGCAGTTATTTAAAAAGTAATATTCGTATTATTTATTTAGATATATGCTTCTTAAGATATAATCATGTGATATGTTTGTTTCGCTTTCCTCATATATAACAATTCGTAATTTGATGTGTAATCCGTATTATATTTTGTTATGTGTTCGATTTCTCATTTGATTTTTTCCCTCGGACATGGTTGTAATTACTTTGCGGCATTCACTCTTGTGTTTTTGCAGTCCGGATTCAGTGGTGAAGTGTTGTAGACAAGCATTGCATAGATATATTCGATGTTTATGTTTAGCTATCTGGCTTCCCAACAAACGCGAGATGTTCTTGATGTAGACATAATGCGTTTTATTCTCATCGCTACTTGTGCAATAAAGCAAGTTAATATGCTTTGCCTTTTCCTCACGAGTATGATAGTAGGGTCCAATTATCTTATATTGCCCTTTATCGTTAATCTCATAACCAAAAACATTTATGCTGATGGTTGGATTATTGGCTTCGAAAATGCTTGTGTCTTTGACTGCCAGAGGAAATTCCATATTCTTGAAACAAAGTATTTGATCGTTGTATACTATTGTTTCGCTTGCAATGTTGGCAATTTTATACTGCGATGGTCTGTGAGCATGATGTGTGTCATTACTGAAAGCCGATAAAATGGCCCATTTAAAGCAGTAATCATCGTTGTTTTGCACATTGATGCAGGCTTTTTTGTTCGATATCTGTTTAGGTAGGCTAAAATGCGAAGAAGCTCGAATCGGTTCGTATTTGTTGATGTTAATTTCGATCCTCTGAAATGTTAACAACGCCCATCCGCTATCTTTTTCTTGGAACTCTTCCAATTTTGCCTTGATATTATCAATTGCTGTATTCAAATTTTTCCTTATGTCTTCCTCGTTCTCAATCGTGTACATTTTAGTTTGCATGCTTTTTATATCTATTTGCATTAACTCATCACATTCTTTGGTGAATTTCGCAAACTTAGCAAAAAGCTCCATACTAAATTTAAAAGCTTTCAAAACTTTCAATTCATCTTGTAGTAACTCGTTAATCAATGGAATATTTTTTTCAAATAACGTATTCACATTTATCATACTCTCATCTTTGTTGGTAATGGCAAATATTTTGATACGATTTTGGAATGCGCTTGCTATTAAGGAGACGTTTTCATTAAGGGCTTGTTGGGCTTTTGCTTTGTGTGTATTTTTTCTTTGATGTTGGAACCAAAGCTGTTCCACAACATCCGCATCACAAAACAAGCATCTTTTGTATGTCGGCTGCTTGGATTTTTTTGTAGGTTGTTCTCCTGACATTGTCGGTTGTTGTTGTTGTTGCCCCGTTCTTTTCCTAATATTATTATTGTTGTTGTTGTTATTATTGTAGATGTTGCTGGTGTTGGCCTCGTTAGCAGACATATTTTTCTAAAAAGTAATAAACAATTTACTGTTAATTCTATCGCTTTGTTACGCTTTCAGAAAAAAAAACAGCTGTCTCGATGATTAAAATCCCCCGAATATAACACATAACATTTGAAGAAATAAATTAGAAATCCTAAAAATGGTTAATGATAGGTGTTAACTTACCGTTTTTTTTTTTGTTGTTGATTTTTTTTTTGTTTTAATCCTATCGCAACAATTTTCCTGCTCAGCCAAATATATACCACAATGGAAACTTTTTGTGTTTTTCTTTAATGGTTTAGTGACGCAATGATTTCTAACTAGTCAAGATGGTCTTATATATACCGAAATTCATTCATTATTACGCATACACACACCTCATTCGTCCACAAATACACTCTCTTTCTCTCTCTTTCTCTCTTTCTTTGCTCATGGCACCGGAAGGCGCACATTTTTTGGGGCAATATGGAATCTATGATAAGGAATAATGACCAGCAACTTACTATATAGAAATCATTATTTACTCATGGCACCGCATGGGAAAAATAAGATAAGAGTAATTGACAACTCATTAAAACACTTAGAAATCAAGAATTTAATATATCAACAAAGGTCATGGGATTGGACAAGCAGCCACATGTTTTTTGATAATAGCACATTTTTATGCTCAATGTGGACTTGAATAATCATTTGTACTTAGAAAAATACCAAGAATTTAATACAGCATCCAAGATCGTGGGATTGGGCAAGCAGCCACATGTTTTTTTTTTTTATAACAGCCCATTTTTATGTTCAATATGGACTTGAATAATCATTTGTACTTAGAAAATTGTTCTATGGAAAAATAAGAATTAGAAACCAAGAATTTAATATTACATCCAAGGTCATGGGATGATATCCCCACAAACAACGACCTTTCAAAAGATCTCAAAACTTTGACCAATAAAACAACAATCTAATATAACATCAATTCAAAGGAGCCCTGTTTTTATCCGCCCTATCTCAAAGTCTTTGTGAATAACCAAAGAAAAAACATTAATTAATTTTTAATTATTAAATAGGATTTATTAAAAATAATTCTTAATGTAATTTAATTTTTTAAATTATAAAATGGTTGGGAATATAAAAAAAGCTCCGTCTCTTCAGTTTCCACTGATGTAGGATGAAACATCAATTCAAAGGAGTTTCCTATTGCTTGGAGCACCTCCATCTCACTTGAGGAAAGCAGTTTCATGGTGTCCTCATCCATCATGTTGAACCGAACCGGCAGGAACACCTTATTCTTGTCCAACTCCACCAGTATCCTCGCTCCATACCTGGTCTGACACCTTATCGCTCGAAGTATTTTATATTTCCTATTTAACGTTAGAGTTTTTAAACTCTCTAGTGGCTTAATTTTACCTAATTGATTTAATCCTTCCATTTTTTTATATATAGATAGAGCTGTTTACTAGAGTTAATTTTAAAAGTAAACTGATACTTATTAGTTTTAACACTCGGCCTTTTATACAAGAAATCTCCTTCTAATACCGGAAACGAGACATTCTTTGTACAATATGGAAAATAAGATAAGAATACTGCCCAGCAACTTGCTATAGAAAAACAAAAAAAAATTCTTCAAACTCATTTCCTCTGTAATCAAACAAAATGTAGTGTACAAGGTCATGTGCCGGATGATTACAAGCATTCCTTTAACAAATATACAAAAAATAAGATAAGAATACAGCCCAGCAACTTGTGCCCAGCAACCAATATGGGAAATAAGGTAATCAGTATACATAGAGAACCTCGATGCGGAGGTTGATCTGTTTTAAAGTGATTCGTTTTTTTTTTTTGTAAACAGTACTTTACGGCAGCACACAAAATGGTAAGTAAGCTCTATAAAAGTATTCTCCTCATCCCATTTCACCAAAAAAGCCCGAGCCTCACCTTGTTAACGCAGTTGCTGGGTACTGGCTTAGGTTGGGTCTTAGATTATTTTTTTTTCATGGGCAAATGAACTGTACCAAGAAAAAATAACATCCGCCCATTTCAAAATAGAATCATCTAAAACATGCACCCATTTCAAGATAGAATCACCCAAAAAAATTCTTATATATATATATTAAGAAACAGCTAAAACATACACCCATTTCAACATAGAATCACCCAAAAAAATTCTCATATCTATTACACAAACCCAATGACTAAATAATAATATATTCACTGTTAAACAATCATGAATCACCTATCACATATTCACACACACAATTCAAAAATACCAACTGCACATATCACACAATTAACCTTGAACGCTAATCGCACAACCCACTGAAGATGTATACACCTGATAACAAATACCCAACAAGCCAAAACAACTATGCATCACACACCCCAAATTGAAAAAATGCTGATAATAAGTACAAATCCCCAACCCACTGAAGATGTACGCACCTGATAACAAATACACAACAAGCCAAACAACCATGAACCACATCTGAACAAAATTAAAACAACTGATAACAACACTATTACTATATTTTTGTCCCTCAACTAACCTACTCCAAACTTTAACCGAGACAAAAGCCAAAAGCACAAAGAATTTAATATATCATATGAATAATGCGTATCCCCTAAAGTATGCAATTAACAATATATCCATATAAAAACTCAAAATTGTAGCGCTAAAAATAGCCCATATTCAATATATATAGCAAAAAGCCCGATAGTCTAAAAGCATATAGAATCACCAAAAAATGTCCATGTATTAAGAATCATCTTAGATTTACTCCCAAGTGGTATATTCATAAAAAGTCCTCAACAACCGAGACAAAAGCCAAAAGCACAAACCATTTCAGCATAGAGCAAAAAGCCCCGCCCTGTTATCGCAGCTGTTGGGTACAGACTTAGGTCTGCGTCTTAGTTGAAGTCAGTTTTAATCTCCAACAAAAAACCCATCCATTTTTTCATTGACAAATGAACTGTTCTAAGAATCAGCAAAAACATATACTCATTTCACATCCCCAGTTAAAAAAAAGCCTCAACAAATCATCCACCAGAAGATTACTACATCTGATAACAACACCCCCAAAGGTCTGACATCCATTCCACTTCACAAATATCAACTATCATACACACAAACTGGACCATCAACCGCATCTGGCAACATCATGACAAAATTCCCATTTATTACTACTCGACTCAATGACTCAAACCCACTTCACAAATATCAACCACATCTGGCAACACCATGACAAAATTCTCATTTATTACTACTCGACTCAATGACTCAAACCCACTTCACAAATATCAATTGTCATATCATCCACATCTGGCAACATCATGACAAATTTCTCATTTATTACTACTCGACTCAATGACTCAAACCCACTTCACAAATATCAATTGTCATATCATCCACATCTGGCAACATCATGACAAAATTCTCATTTATTACTACTCGACTCAATGACTCAAACCCAGTTCACAAATATCAACTGTCATATCAACCACATCTGGCAACACTCAAACCCACTTCACAAATATCAACTGTCATATCAACCGCATCTGGCAACATCATGTCAAAATTCCCATTTATTACTACTCTACTCAATGACTCAAACCCAGTTCACAAATATCAACTGTCATATCAACCGCATCTGTCAACATCATGACAAAATTCCCATTTATTACTACTCTACTCAATGACTCAAACATCCACACACTTTTTTTTGCTTCTGGGAATTCGCATCTGACAACAACAACCACAAAAAATCCCATATATATTACCCCAACTCAACGACTAATAATAACATATTCAAACATCCACCAAACCAAAGAACCAACAAAAATATCCCACCCATCTCAAAATAACAAACGGTTATACACATAAACCGAGCCCCCAACCAACTGCAAACTGTTATACACACGCGCCGGCCACCCGGCCAACTGTTATGCACACCAACATTTTTTACTGTGGGAAATTCGCATCTGGCAATGCCACGCCATTTTTCATACAAATCGCTGGGCCAGAAGACCCCAAAACACACTACTCAGGTACCTTACTCCATTTCGTACTTTTGTCTTTTCCAATATAAAATAAAGAGTTGTTGTCACCTGAAGGCTCTCGGTCACTCAAATCCTCTTCGCTGTCTGAGTTTTGTATTTCCTCGGGTTCGTATTCATTCTCGAATTCACTATCTGAAGAACTTGGTGGTCTGTCCTCATCGAGTGATGTTTCATGTAGAAGGGCTTCAAGATGACGCTGTTTGCTTTCATAAGACATGCTGTAACAAGTTTAATAAAATAGAACACATTCACATACACACATAGAAATGCACAAATATACATATATTATGCATAAAATACAATAAAATAATAAATAAAATAATAAACTAGCGAAAGTACGCGATTAATAAAAAAATAACACTTGATTATTTTACTTGCATAAACGGTGACGCACGGTCTCATAGACCGGGCTGGCATATAAAATACATAACGTGTGCTCACTACAAAGTTTCGACGACAACTGATTGTGGGGGACGTGCAATGCGGCAGCTACTCGAAACGGCAACAAAAAACAATAACGGAGAATAAAGTTATTCGCATTTTCTTGCACACCCGGCCTCGCAGACCAGTAGGTCACCATTGGCGGGTTAAATTTGTTTTTCCTGGCAAGATTATTAGCCTTGCGTAAATATTTATACTTAAATGTTATCTTAAACAAATGGAGTCAAAAGACGATCTTGTTGTTTCTCATTCTCTGGAGTCTCTTGATTTCTTATGACTCAGGCTTATAGTAGATAAGACACGTTGTGATTATAGTATGAGATAACATTGAAATGATTTTATTAGGACCATTTCCATGTCGTGTATGATGTACAAGTTTTGTAGATGAGTCATAGTTAACTCGCGTGAAGTATGTGGACGAGCGTTGTCATGTTGCAAGATAATCGGCGCCAGGTTGACTCTAACACGACAAACTCGGCGTCGGAGGTATTTCCGAGTATATACGGATGCACCGTTGTCCCCCGTTCCAGAAAATCAGCTACAAAAGCTCAATGAGCATCCCATAATACAATCAGATTTTTTATTTTTTATTTTTGTAGGATGATTTTTGAACACTTTCGACTGTTAAGAAGATAGATGTTGATATTCAGCGCTCTATGCTTTCTCTTCTGGTTCGTAGTGGTAGATCCATGACTTATCTCCTGTCCCAATTTTCAAAGGGAAGTCGTCTCCTTGGGTAACGCGGTAAACGTTGTTCGAAACATTCCAACCGACGCCGTTTGTGAGAGGCCGTGGTACACAGAACTTTTATGGTATCGCAATTGTTCAATAATAAAGCCGACATGTTCTGTCGACATTCCAATATTGTTTGCTAGGTGGTTTTGAGTGATTCGCTGGTCATTTTTAATCAAATAGTTGACAATTTTGCGATGATTATCGTCAGTTGCAGTGATCGAATGTCCACTGTGTGATTCTTTAACAATTATGACTTTTCCAGGATCGAAAATATGAAATTTGAGGTCAATTCAACACCATAAACACTCTCTAAACGAAACTTACGTAGGCGTCACTTATCCATCAGTTAAAAATTCGATAACAGCACGCTGTTTAAGTCACGTTGACATAGCACTAGAACAAAGTCCCCATACTTTTCGCTCTCGAAAGACAGTGGATGAACGCTCGACCTCGCGGCTGCACCTGTCCGCCTGCCACCGCACGCGCTTCTGAAGTTCGCATTCAGCATTATTTTTCAGTCTACCCTCTTATTATAGTGATTGTATAATAAGGATTTGCTCGTACTCCCGCAAACTTATGACAATTTACTGATCCTGGAATTAATGCCAGAATATTGTTAGTCCAAAAGGGCCCTTTTAAGTTATTGGCTATTTTCGAACCTTGGTACAAAACGCGAACAACAGAATTTTTAAAGTGTCTTTTAAATTTTTAGTTCGCAACGGCCTACTGCCTAGTGAAAAACCACCTCATCAAGGTAGGAAAAAAGAGATCTTTCGGAGTTTGACTGATGGCCCGGACTGAAATGGAGATAAGTCATGATGGTACTTTCGGAGGTAGACTAGTTTTCCATTCCGATCTCCAGGGGACTATATCCGCGGGAACATCATGCAAATGTTTTGATAAATAACCAAACTGCAACCATTTCGTCGGCGCGTAATCGAGTTCGTCAGCGAAAAATTCTCAATATTTAACTAATTACGGCATTTTGTTACTGTTTGGTAGAACCTACTTTGCTTCTACAGATGAATTCGACTACCTTTCTTTTCGCTTATCTATTGACAAGTCACTTTATAGCATTTGAAATAATAGTGAAGAAGAACGTGTGATTCGAACTGACGGTATGACAGTTTGAATCACCAAAAATGTACCTAAGCGTTACCCATCAGGCTACTGGCCGATTTTAGAAATTGATTTTTTTTTAAAACTCGACTATACACCACTGATGTGAATTGTTATGTTATCGCTAAGGTATATGGCTCTGATGTATTTTCTTATTCGATTTTTCGTTCGGTGCTCTTCACTATTTTTGCTTGTGAATTGTGTGTGTATCTGTTAGAGTCGCCACAACTTCATTCTCAAAACTGTTCTATCTCAAATAATAATTTTCCGCGTAATCGGAGGCATTGTCAACATTCAACTACTAACGACATTTTGTTACATCATGAACATCGGTTTCACCAATATGAATGTAAACACCGTCCAGCAGTATTTTTAAACGGCGAAACGTGATACCCTAACCCTAACCGAGACCCAGGTCGACTCGTCAGCTGACTCGACATATCTTTGTTGCACAGGATATAGTTTACATTCTGGATTTCGTTTTAAGGGTGCGTCTTCAATCCGATTCGGCTTAAACAAAGGGAGACGTGCTAAAATCCAATAATTTGAACATTATTTGGAAGAAAATCGTGCTGAAGCGTTCTGTTAAATTTCTTTGTTGTGTATACCGCTTCCCGAACGCCGATCGAACAGTGCAAATGTTTAACCATCTTTCATCTATCATCGACTGGATACAAACCATGTCATCAAAAATATCATTCTTGAAGATTTTAGCATACATAACTCAGGCTGGTTGGTATGTTCTAACAGAATCAACGAGGCTGGGAGGCCCGCTGATACTTTCGTTGTTGGCCACAATTTTACTCAATTCGTGGAGGAACCTGCGCGAATGCCTGATTACCGAGGTGATTATGCCAACACCGTAGATCTGTTTCAGAGACGGGCATTAATGCCTTGGAAACGACTGCGCCATTAGGAAACTTAGACCACTGCTTGATATCATTCATTTATTGAATAATCATTTATTCATGATATCATTCATTTATTGAATAATAATTTATTGAATAATCACCTAAGCAGCTTTGCCAAGTACGGAGGTATGGGGCTGCTAACGCTTCTTCGCATCCTTTCCATGGTCAGAAGTGTGGTTTGAAGACTCCGATGTTAAGGCGCACGGTTTTAATTTTCTCAGGTTAGAGCTTTATCAAACGAAATTCATCTGATAAGCCTTGGATTGATAAAATATGCGAGCAGAAATTAGAGCTTCTAAACAATAGCACTTCAATCTCACGGAGGTAAAGGGAACGAATTTGATCGATATCAGAAACGCGTGCAACCAGGCGATTAATGCCACAGAAAAGATTCACAACGACACAGTGACCAACATACTGCTTGAGTACCCAATTTGTTTGCTTCTCTTATGATCAATTGCAAAAGCTATCAGGAATTATTTCACGTTGTTACGTAGTAACTCCCCCACCACCAATATCCCGACAAGAGAACATTAAATGAAACACATAAACTATTAAATATAAACAAAAGGACACAACATATAAAACGCTTAAGCAATTTAAAAATTACACACATACATAACAGACAATTTATATTTTTTAATTAAAATATTTATCTTACAATTAAACATTTACCTTACTAAACAATAATTAAACACATAGATTACAAACAATTATCACATTTTCAAATTAAACTTAAATACAAAACACGGTGTACATTCTGATTTACACACATAATACAAAAAATAAATAAATTACAACAACATTCATTTAAAACATAAAATAAACACATTTATACAATGTACATTTCACATTTTAAACACACATAACATTTAACATAACAAATATAAAACATAGAACTAAAATTGAAAAATAAAACTTAAACATACGAGTATAACTGGCGCATAGAAACGCTCAGTTATTTCATCGGCGATGATATCTCCGATAAACTCGACATCGTTCATCGCCGTAGTTAAGTGGTATGACCCAGTTTTCCCATCAGGATAACTGAGGGTGAAAACGAAAAAAAACAGCAAAGAGCCGCTGCCGAATATCAGCAAGGTATTCGAGAAAATTATAAATAAAGCATTGGCTAACTGGTGTGAGAATAATGGTATTATTCCGAATAACCAGTTTGGTTTCCGATCGCAGCATGACGTAGTTCATGCTAGGACAAAACTTGTTTCCGACATACAGTGGAACAAGGCGAAGCAACAATGCACAAGGACCTGTTTGGTTGAATTTGAAAAGGATTTTGAGGCCGTATGGTTAGAAGGGCTGGTACATAAGTTATCAAATCTAGGTATGCCCGAATATTTATTATACATTATCTACGAATGATAATGGGTAAACAATTTGTAGTGAAATGCGCGAATATAACCTCTAACAAGACTTTCCACACAGGGAGCAATGAATTCTCCCATTTTATTTGACATTTACACTAGTGATCTAGTGGGTTCTTTCAACCATGCAATTGAGTACGCCGAGGACATTGTGGTGTATAGATCTGTAGAAAAGATTGATGTCATCAACGGACTTCTGCAAGATGATTTCAACCAAATCACTGCAAGATGATTTCAACCAAATCAAACGTTTTTCGACGACTGGAAATTAAAAAAAAAATTCCAGAAAACAGAGACTATTCTTTTCAGAACGGCTCTGTCCAGCGTATCAAGGGATACAAAACGGTATTGGAAAACATTTTCCATTGCAGGAAGTAATAATCTTTCTCTACAAGTAAAAACTGTAGTCAGATACCTTGGTATCTGGTTTATTCAGTATTTTTACTTTGATTACCATACAGCAGCTGCTCTGACAGCAACTGAAAACTCATATGTAATGACACGAAGTCTCTTCCGTAGTAGTCTCCTGGATCCCAACGCGAAAATAATTTCATACTCGGCATTCATTCGACCAGTATTAGTGTATGGCTGCGCGGTATGGTATAACATATCGCCATTCTACATGGAGAAGTTTCGCGTGTTCGAGAGGCAGTGTCTCCGTTCCTGTCTCGGAATGTACAGAACCCCAGAGTCGCAATATAAGAAATACTATCCGAATAGAGTCCTGTATGACAAGTGAGGACTAAACAGAATAGATAACTTCATTATCAAAATTATTCGTGGTTACACAACTAGGGCAAAGTTCAGTGAAAATGATCTCATATCGAGAGCATTCTATCCGAATAATATTTATGTGAATATGTCTAACAGATGCAACACAATAGCGAAGATTAACTTCGAAAGAAAATCGAATAATCAAAGCATCACAGCCGTATAACCTAGCAAGTAACATAGCAATTCCACGTCAGCTGAGTATCCCTAAGAATAATAGTCGGCTTCGTACACGCAGCTGTGGATTGATGTGATGTGCTATAATTATAGCATTGGCGCTATAAGGGTGTATAATTAATAAGGTATAATTAAAAAACGGAAACCAATAACTCTTCAATCGGTGGTTATAATATAAGTACTTGCTATATAAAAGCTACCCAGAATCGTTTAAAAACCACAGAAATATAGGTTTATTCATCAAAATGGATTTTGCCATTTTCAAAATAATCCAAATTGTTTTCAATACAAGTGATGAATCGTCGTGGTCAAGCCGAGCTCTCGCTAAACTAGAAATTCCTGAGCTCAAGCCTATGATACTCACGGTTACTTGTATGTCACTCGGAATTCGAAAATGGGATATACTTGAACGATACAGTTCATTCAGCAAATGACAACGAGTTGTTGGATAGGTGCTCAGATTCGTCCACAATGCTAAAAATAAGCCTCAACGCGGGTTGGCGAGCTATCGCACTCACATAACGCCATTATTCGGCTTGTTCAAATGCTATCGTTCAAACGCGAGATTGAGGCGCTCTCAGCTGGCCACCCACTCCCAGCATCGAGCAAATTGATCCCGTTGAATCCAATAATGGATCCGGCTAGCATATTACGGGTCGGAGCAGGCTTGCGCATTCTTCCATTTCAGAAGATTAACGTCATCCTGTCCTATTGCCAGCTCAGCATCACATAACGAAGTTAATTATACAAGCTGAGCATGTTAGAGTCAAACACGCTGGTATCCAAACCAAGTTATATTCGGTGCGCCAGCGGTATTGGCCGATAAGCGGTCGCAGCATAACTCGCCGTGTACTTCACTTGCATGCCCTGTTTTAGAGCTAAGTCGCTCCACGCCGACTACCCTGTGGGGGGGTTGTAGGTGTGTTACGGGCCGGCACGGGCGTTGGTTACTCCTATTTCCCAACAATCGAAAGTTCCGCCGAACGTTGTTCGCCAAAAGGGACCGAGCGTAAATGAAAACTCACTGGAAAGTTTTATTGTCAAGTGTTTTATTTCTTTATTTTTATTTTTAAACTACAAACTATACACACAATAGGATCTCGTTTATTTAAAGTTAGGTCGCCCAGGCTTGGGGACTTGCTATGGATAACATTGATATTATTTAACTTTGTTTGGCCCGAAAATCAATTCTTAAGTTAACGCGAAACAAAACAGGGGAGCAAAATCGAATTCAACGGCTCAGCACGACACCCCGGGTTGATAGAAGGCGACTCCTCGATGTGTCCGGCCCCGGTGGCGGTTTGATATCCACTTGATGTGCGCGCGTTGGTAGTTGAATGGCGGCTTTTTCAGCGACTCGGGTGGGTAGCGACTATGTGGGCGAACCGATTCTGGCGTGTGTGTGCGCAGCGGTGGTTGGATCTCGGCTGGGGGCAATTAGAAGAACGATGTGCGCTCGGTGGCGGTTGGACAACGACTGACTAATGAAATGAAAAAAATTTCATAGCAGAAATAAACTCACTGCCACTTCCGAGAAATTTCGAGAAGAGTTGCTATGCTCGCATAAGAGTTCAGTTCCAGCGAATCCTCGCCCTACAAGCTGAGTTGGATTCATTGGTTATGTATACCGGGAAATATCGTTTAGATAAGATATTAACCGAAGTAATTTCGGGGAAATGTATGCGGCTTGGTATAGTTGGTGGCGATGGTTAATGTTCCGTTATGGATTTGAATATGCGTTTCATTATGGCATATGAATTTCGGGGAAATTAAGATTGCTTGGTCGCAAGGAAAGAATATAACTTAAGTAGAGAATTGACCGAACCAATTTTGGGAAAATGTATGTGGGGTGATGTAATTGGGGGAGATGATTGGTATTCCATTGCAGGTTGGAATATGCATATTATTACAGCTTATGAATTTCCGGGGAAATTGAGATTGCTTGGTCGTAAGGAGGGAATGTGAATTCAGTAAAGAATTGACCGAAGCAATTTTGGGAAAATGAATGCGGGGATGATTAGAATATATTGTGTTGAATTGTATTCTGTTGCGGGTTTTGGAGTGTGGTCATTGCGAAGTTAGGAATGTATGGTATTGCGGATTTTGCGTGGGGAGTTGGGTTACAGGTTAAGGTAAGATGACGCGCTGTTAGCGGTCAAGATTGGTTGGCATTGTGTGTTGGTTCTTCATGTGGTATAGAGAATCCCCAAAACCCTATGGGTACTCTGCCGAAACAACGAGTGACATCTGCTCGCCCTTTTCTACGCGTCGGAATAGATTATTGTGGAACCTTTTATATAAAAGAAAGGCGTCATGGCAACAAATGTCGGTTAAAGGTTTACGTACGGTGTACGTGTGGTGTTTGTTTAAAAAATTTTTGTTTGAAAAAAATGTCAAAAATACTAAAACAAGTTGTTAATGATTTCTTCATTTATTTATTTTTTATTTTTCTAAGTACGCCTGAGTTCATTTAATTCAACTTCAACTTAACACAGCTTGAATATTAAAAGATCTTCACACGATATTCAACTCAACGACTGCAGGGAATTAATCGAATGTTAACTAAACTTTTGTTTTCCACCAGAGGTCAAGTTTAAGAAGTGTTCGCGTGATTGTTAATGAATTTAGTTTTATTTTGCCCGGCTTTAATATTAAAATATCTTCACACGATATTCAACTCCACGACTCCGACGAAGCAATCCTTGGGCACGTGTGTGCTGTTGGGCGATAAAAATCTGACTCAACTATATTCGTCGAGATCAACCTCCACCAGCCACCATAAAAATGGATTCTTCCTATATCCCTTCAGGTCAATGTACTGGTGTTTGCTTTGATTTGCTGGTTGGTCATCATAGGGCATGGCATGGGTAAAATTGTCTGAACAATCATCATATCCGTGCTCAAATTCCATGATCGGTTGATAACCGATGAAAGGGAATTGGTATTAGGGCCTGCCGGCATCGTTGAGATAAGCAATGGCGAAAAATCGCCGAAAGGAGAAATAGGTTTCTGTGTCTTAAATAAACAGAAAGGCTATTTCGAGGGCCATAAATCTTTGATGACTTGGACTGAGAACGAAATAGGTTTTTGCCTTAAGATACACAAAAAGCTATTTCAAGGGCCACGATGGTATGCACATCGTGTTTGTTTATTTAACAGGCCGGAGCACCGTTAGGCATGATCTGGGGTATGATTGTCTCACGTCAATCATATTAGTGCCCAAATCCCATGATCGGTAGATAACCCATAAGGGAAATTGGTCGCAAGTGCTGCGAACCTTGGGATTTGGGCAATATTCACTCATGAACCGTAGCAAGAATACCGGCTACACCTATGTCAACAATTACGCTGGCCAGCGATTATTTATCTTTTATAATTGCTGACAAGCTGAGCCGATTGTCTGGCACGGTCCATGTATGAATGAATGGAATAATTTGTTTGATGCGCATGCTTGATAAGATTTAACTTTCAGGTGTGATGCTGCAGGGGAGCTTACGCTGCCCCTAATTGCAGGTAAGTACTATGGGTTTGGAAGGTGGTTAATTTAAGAGGATGGGCGGTTCTTTGGGAATGTATTAAAGAACCGCCACATACGTCTGCCTGTGCACAAAGGCGGTGCATCTAGAATTAGTTGGTGGATTATCCACCGAGGATTTTATCGTGAGCTTAAAGCGTTTCTTTTCACGGCGGGGAAAATCAGTCGAAATACATTCGGATAATGGAACCAACTTCGTCGGGGCTAAAAACGAGGTCCATCAACTTTACAATCTTTTTAATTCGAAGGAGCATCAGAATGCCGTATTTGATTTTTGTAGTGGTCAAAGAATCGATTGGCACTTCATACCGCGAAGAGCTCCTCATTTCGGAGGAATCTGGGAAGCTGCCGTTAAATCATTAAAGCATAATTTAATTCGGAGTAGGTGATGCAGTGCTTACATATGAGCAATTAGAAACTTACGTTATCGAAGTGGAAGCAATATTGATCTCTCGTCCCATATCTCCCATGTCCTCAGATCCAAATGATATTGAACTCTTAACTCCTGTCCATTTCCTAGTGGGTAGCCCTTTAACTTCTTTTCCACAAGTCGACTTCACAGATACACCAGCTAATCGCCTATCCGCCTGGCATCATGCTCAGCAACTCAAGCAACATTTTTGGAAACGTTGGCATAAGGTATGTGACAATTTCGATGCCACATAAAATTGTGAGCGTGAATAAAAAATGTGGTTACCTGTTTTATTTCTCTCCAGGCTCCCCGGAATCCTTCTCCTCTTCAGAGGCTGCTCCACCACCCCGATTCCTCTGCCGGTTCCTCCTCCTTGCTCCACCCGGGCGGCCACCGCCAAATGGTGATTTTAGAGAGAAGTCGAATAGGCGAATCCAATCGCACCACAAGCGATGGGATGTTCTCCTTTTGCTTCTTTTATTGACGGAGTAAAACACGAGCTCAACAACTTTACTTCTTATTTACTTTTTCTTTTACTTCTTATTTACTTTTAGTTTTACAACACTTAGCCTTTTTATTTTACTTTTTCCTTTCAATTTTTCGAGCCTTTATATCTTAACCACCGTAAGTTCTTTTCTTCTTTTCGTTCCCTTTTCAACTTCAACCAACGGAATCTCAAAACCGTATCTTTTTAAAAAGGTTAACCCTCCATCTCTCTCGCTCTCCACTCACGTCCACTTCGAAAAATAAATTCGAACTCGAAGAACTGCACGATCCACACCCGAATCAGGGCGTGTTCAAAAACTCACTTCTGGATCGTACAATTCTTCCACCACCTTACCATCGAACTATTTTAAAACAAAATTATGTTAAACACAAATTATCAAATGATGGTGGTGGCCGACGTACGTAACAGGTATATCTACAACAGCTGATTTAATTCGGTCGCTCCCGACGTCCCGAGGTCCAACTAAAGGAAGGCGCATTGGCACTCATGGCTGAAGAAAATGTACCACCCTTGAGATGGGCTCTTGGCCGAGTCATGGCTACTCACCCTGGCAAGAATGGAGTTGTACGAGCAGTCACCCTCCTTACAATGGGTGGATTGTATGATCGCTGCGTCAAGAAGCTTTGCCCTCTCCCCATCGAGTATCCTGCAGAAGACGAAATCACCACATCAAATTGAACCTGACACTTCAAGGCGTAGCATGCTTAGTGTAACAGCATGCTTAGTTTTACCACAATTAGTTTCATTGATTAAGGATTTTCTTTTATTTGTTTCAATGCATTAACTGTTGTAAATTGTATTCTGTGCATTTCTTCTAGTACGTTCTTCAATATTGCCTTTATTATGAAATCCCATATTAAATCTATTAACAGCCCGTAAAGTGTTTCGCTGCCACTGCGTTCCACCGCCATTTCGTGTTTAATATGGAAACGCTATGAAACAATGTGTTTTTATGTTTACTTCCTTCTTCCTTTTCGTTCATCGTCTCGCTAAAACGTGTTTTCGTGTCGTAAGCAGCACAAGAAAAGTATGTTTTTATGTCGCTAAAAAAATTAAATTTATTTCATAGTCTTTCTTAGCGCATTGTGTTGCATTTTTCGTTGAGTTTTGTGTTATCTGCTTTGATTTAAATACTAAAACTAATAAAGGAGCGTTTTGTAGCATTACTTCCTCGTGTTTCATTTTTTATTTGTCGTTTATTTGTGTCGCTATAATTGAACCGGTACGGTAAACGCACCGTGCTACAAAACAACAAGTATGGTAATGCTGAACCCACTCTTCAATATAGCTCTCATATGCCGAAAGTTATATGGGGTCAGTATCTGTGCGGTTTTCGTTCGACATCTTCAACTAAGTCAAAACAGTTATGATGCGATGCCTGAAGTTTGCTCTGTGGTGTATTTTCTTGCCACAGAATATTTGGTATAAATATATATATAAAAGCTTACCTGTTGTTCAGGAGACTCGTTCGGAAATATTTCCTGGCTGTGGTCTTCAATTCCTCACACCTCAGGATCAGTAGGCGGCTGTGATTACTGCTCCAGGAAATTAACAAAGGCTTGTACCAGACTGTCTTTGGTTCTGGGACCCGGGATGGGTGGCAGAAATTGCCCGAACCAACTACAGTGCTGCTTGTCTATCAATTAGAGGTTCCAAGTGAACCGAAACTATTCGGTCATTACGGTCGTGATGGATATTCGAGGCCCATGCCTTGCACTCCACGTTGATGTTTATTCCACGTTTTGGCCTCTGAAAATGTACTGCGACTAGCGGGCTCAGGTATCCTGCGGCCCAATATTTTCCAAGTCGGCGGGATTCTCTCCTTCGCAACGAACCAACTAGAGTGCTCTTTGTTTAATCCAACTTTGTCGGCTTCCAGCTGCGCAAAGTCCACAGAGTCCTCCCTGATATTCAGCAGTGAAAAAAAACCAAAACACAACCGTGCTACTAAATACCAATTACTCATCAAAAAAACAATCCTCTTTTTCTTTGTATAATTCTTCTCCCGAAAACAGAATTCGAACTTGCACACGATCCACACTCGGACTGGGGTATGTTCGCACACTCAACATGGGGTGGCGGAAACCGCACGTAACAGCTCCTCGAGAAACCATGTCTTCAGAGACCTGTTTTCGAATGCCTCTTTTCAGGATATAGAACTAACTAATCGAGCGGCGACGCGTCACATAACCAAAATATGTGTTAACATTGCATGAACGGTCATTTTGTGAATGTTAAACTCTCGAGCTAACTCTCTAACACTGAAACACCGATATTATTTGATTTTTTGAATCTTGTCGTCAGTGGCAGATCTGGAACGCGGTCCAGGACAGGACAAATCTTCGACCACTTCACGCCCTTCCTTGAACGATTTCTACCACACGAATGGTTGTGTTTTCTTAATATTCGAATCACCATATACCGTTTTAAACATTTTTTCTACGATTCGGCATTAACAATTTTGTTTGAAAACTCTTTATTCAACGAATTTATCCATAGCAAAATTCGAAAAACAAGTTTGAGGTCGACCTATCTCAAGAGTTGCTATAAAGAAGCAAATTAATAGTTGGCTTGGTAGTTAAGATAGGTTCTACCAACTTGACAAACAAAAATGTTTACCGATTTTTATTAAGAGGTTAATTTAAATGGCAAATTCTGAATAGTTTTTATATTAAAGATATAGAACTACAACTATCTAGCGAAAAAAATAATGTCTTTGTTCCCCCAACCATTAGTCGAGCCGTAGCCTGTTTGCCAAAGTATGCTCTCCAATATTTCAACTTGTGACTTCTGTTCTAGGGCGTTTTCTTCCTTTATTTTCCTTATACGTTTTCTCCAATGATCTGTTGTTCATGGTGTTTCTGTAATTGGTTTTCCCAATGTTCCTTCTCTTGTGCTTTTCGCTAGTTCTCCACCTCATCGATTCGCCATCTGTGCGTTTCAATACACTACTTCGACATTTTTTGGCAATTTTTGTGTCTCGTGTCTGCTGTTGAAAGTTTCTTCCACGTAAATTCCATTTTTAGTTTTTTCTATTCGTCTTGTGTTGGCTTCATGTTTTTCTCATTTTTCTTCAATTTAGCTTTTGTTTTTCTTCCATGTCTTTTACTCGTATTTTTCAATTTCAATATTTCCTTCACATTACTTCTACGTATTGGAAAATAGTTGGCCGTGACACACAACACAAGAACAAAGGACCACTTTGCCAAACCTCTTGCTGACAAATGCCTTACTATAGTAAAGTAAAACAATTTATTTATACAGTTTTCGTTTCAGAATCCTACTTAATTACAGGATACCTTGTTTCGCCCACTGGATGTAATATATTTCCTGTAATGCATTTCCTGTGAAGCCTGTTTGCCGCCTCCTCGAATAACAATTGAACCGCCCATAAGCTTAGCCTTGGATACAATAAATTTGTCCCTACAGATCGGTTTGCTTAATAAGTAAATTTTGTGATGGGACATGAACATCTTCAGTGCGCCGATGACACGACATCTCACGTATCCTACCGCCGTCTAATTACACGAGAACCGGAAACGAATCATGCAACATGAATAACAACTATCCCATCTGTTTCTCGTCCAGTTGATTTTTGCAACTGTGAGAAGGGCGGATCCGAAGTAATAGGCCAAAAGTTAACGCTAGTTAATTAAAGTTGAACCATCATCAACTCAATTTTCAGGTTAATTAGAAGGATCTGAGATCGAATGAAATACGTGACCAGCGTGCAAGGATGCGATGAATCGAGCTTGTTTTCCCTTAATCGATGCCCATTCCTCGAATTTGTTGTAAATAATGATAAATTGTTCTAGGGTATTCGAATCCTTTTGTGATGGATACAAATCTTCCACCTGAAGACTGGAATTCTAATGCCGGTTAGCATACGACACTCGGAATATTTTAGGTAAGTTTAATACCCAGGGCGAGTGTGGTTAACTCGGAAAAAGGTTTGATATCCCATGTAACAAGGATCAGACAGGACGCTGTGCGACTAAAATGTTTGGTTAAATAGCATCATTGTCAGTGGGCTCCTTCTGGCTTAGTTTTCTATTGTGTAGTGCCCTGATTGGAGAGGGGTTGATTCATTTCCGTGGAGAATAATTCACCGCAGGCTGACATGAAAGGGGTTGAACTTGTGAATTTCGGAAACATCGTGCAGGTGTTTATCTCATATGATGAATGGGTATTCAGATATGTTATCGGGATTTGAGTTGAATGAACAAACAACTCTAGGTGGTTAAATAGATGGTACAAAACAATTACGAGTAGTTTACAGGCAATTCAACGTGAGTTTATTGCGGTGAAACTAATATCAATTCAAATCACTTGAAATGGAATCTATTCGCAGTGGTATCCGGTTAAGGTCATCACCGTTTCGCATTAAATGCATTCAATTGAATTCAATTCCAGTGCCGTTTCGCTTCCTATGCTTACCCGCTGGAAGATCCTTTCGACGGCATCCGTCGCGTTATTCTGCCAAGTGCCTACAATGTCCTGCCAGAGCAATGAATGAATGAAAAGCAATTTACAAAACATAACGCAAAACAGCACCTCACAACTTATGTTCACTTACAACTAATTACATTTTTTGTGCGATTTGTCACTGCCAGTTACCAGGCAGCAGATGCCGGCAATGTTGTATTTTATACCCGGCAATGAGCTGCCACCATAACTGGAACGTAGCCGCGTCGGTACTTGGTTTTCTTTCCCTTCTATATTTGCTGGTAATGAGCTTATTTGACAAAAGTCAAGAGCGCGTAACTGTACGTTTGGGAATGTCTGGGTGACATTAAAGCCACCTGCAAGGGATTTAATTCTTAAGTGAACCCTTTGTGTGCGATTGACAAAACTTAAAAGATACCACAGTCGTGGAAAGATTATTTTTGCTTGCTTTCCTTATTTTTGTGTTTGTCTAAAAGTCCTTTGCGAAGTGTCACTTAAGCAAATTGAATGAATGGAAATGTGGAAGGATTACTATTCAGCCTGTTTATAATGAGCAATTTTGAAGCCAAACTGATTTTTTTATCAGATGTCTGTATATCTATGGTACAGTGAATTCAATTTAATTGAATTCTTCCATAAATTCACCAAATTCGTGGTCGTCTGTATCATACTCCTAACCAAATAGATGAATTTCGAAACCGAATAAATGAACGTGGTACTAATGTGAGCTTTTACGTTAACTTATTACTCAAATGCATCAAATTCGAAAGCGAATACCCCACCCTGCATACTTGAATATGGGAAATTCGCATGGGAGTACTCCTAATTTGAGAAGGAGTAGGTCAAACCCTCACACGGATATGTGAAATTCACAAGTCAAAACTTCAAATTCGAACGCGAATGCCCGACATTCATACACCTATTCATCAAATCGGTACGTGCGTCAGGAGCAATTATATTATTATATGTCACAGGATTCAAAGATCAACAGAAAGATTCGACTTCCAAGAACACCTTGAAGACTTACAAAAATCAAGGCACAACCTAAAGACGACCATAAAACGATAGCAAGGCAAGATACTCCAGAAACATCTGCGCAGAGGCGGACATGGAACACAACAGGGAATGGTCATGAATTCTGACGCCAAGGTCATCCCAGCACTGTCGGCAGATGGACATGCAAAAGAATACCTAACAAAAAAGTTACTGATGCCGACAGTATCCCAAACAAAGCTGTCAAAGAGGTACTTAGAACGAGGCTAAAGGTATTTCAATCTGCGATGCAGAAATCACTCGAAGAAAAAACATTTCCCGATGCATGGAAAATTCAAGATCTACTATTTTTGCCAGCATGAAAGAATCAACCACCAGATAGCTCATCATCCTACCGTCCCATATGCCGTCTGGATATAATGGTGAAAATCCTGGAGAACATTATATATGGTAGATTGCTGGCAATAACAGAACAAAACGGAGCGTTATCGGATCGTCAATATGGCTTCAGGAAGGTGAGATTCATCATCGACGCCATCAACAGCGGTCGATGTGGATGTCGCAGGTCGCCTTTGCTTTTTTTTTTTTTTTTAATGAAAACAAACTGGAAAGAACCAGCATGATCACGGACGAAGATAAAAACGCGGCATCACAGAAAAGAAAAGGTGCTCCGAAAAATTCCATTGTGACCCGAAGTAAAGCCGCGAAATTAACAATGGTGAAAAGAGAACAGCAAATGGAGGAGGACAGTGTATGCAGAGTAGCTTACGCTGCTCATTTGCAGGTAAGTAGCATGACTTTACATGGTAAGTGGAAGACAGGTTAATTTAAAGGGAATGGGTGGTTCTTTGTGAATGTTTTAAAGAACCCACACAAAGCTACCAAAAACTCACTAAATTGGAGCGCGAATGTACGCGAATTCTTTAATTCATACACGTATCGAACGAATTTGTGCATAACATCTGTGTAAACTCGATTTACAATTTCTAAATGTTTAATTTAAATATAACAATCTTTATAAACGCATGTGCAGCGTTTGACTGCTCGACTTGTACTGATTACTAACTCCACAACTGCCGCTGCCTTTATTCGCTTTTTTGTCTCCTTTCCCTCGTTCGCACGTTGTCACAGGAACAAGGAGCCAGAGTATAAATGTGCGATGCTCAGTCTGCCAGTCGGCAGTCGTGTGCTGCTAGTCGGCCGTCGTGTGCTGCACCGTCTCCAACATTCCGCCCACCTTGAACTGTCGGTTCAACCGTCTCATCCTCTGCAACCGGGAGTAGTACTAACTTCGTAACGGGTCGCTTAAGGGTGCCCCCCTGAATCTTTACGGTTGCCACCCGCACCTTGCCATCTCTGCCAGGATGAAGCTCGATAACCCTTCCCATGGGCCAATAGGTCGGAGATAGTTGCTCGTCCTTCAGAAGCACCACGACCGGATTTCCTAGGTTTGGTTCCGGATGATACCATTTGTTGCGAGCCTGCAACGTGTGGAGGTATTCGTTCTTCCACCGGTACCAAAATGCTCGATGCAACGCCTGCAAGTACTTCCATCTGGACCGCCAAGTGATTGTTGTCTCTCCCGGATCGACTTCCGGGACGCTCATAGCCGGTCCTCCAACTAAGAAATGACTGGGAGTCAACACCTCGGGGTCGCCAGGCTCTGTTGGCAGGACGACCAGCGGTCGGGAATTTAGACAAGCCTCGATCTGGGCCAACACTGTAGTGAGCTCCTCGAACGTCAGAAACGCATTTCCAATAGCTCGCTTCAGGTGATGCTTCACGGACTTGATTCCTGCCTCCCACAAGCCACCAAAGTGGGGGGCTGCCGGGGGAATGAATCTCCAAGTGATGCCGTTGGTGGCCAACTCCGTCATGATCCGGTCCTGGGTAGCCTTACGGTTTATGTGCTCATAAACTTCTCGCAGTTCTCGGCATGCCCCAACAAAATTGGTACCATTATCACTCCATAAAGTGTGACAAAGACCCCTACGCGCGAGAAATCTCCTTAATGCTGCCAGGAAAGCCTCGCTGGACAGCTCGCTAACCGCCTCGAGATGTATTGCCTTGGTTGCCAAGCACACGAAGAGACAGATGTAGCCTTTGACTCGCTTCGCGCCGCGTCCCTTCCATGTCCGAAGAGTGATAGGACCTCCATAATCGACGCCGGTGTTACTAAATGGCCGTGCGGGATTTATCCGACTGGCTGGCAATGCGGCCATTTGTTGAGATAGCACCCGTCCCTTGTGACGAACGCAAACCGTGCATTCAGCGATGACCCTCCGGACAAGTCCTCGACTCCCTATGATCCAGTACCGGGAGTTCACCGCGGCGAGCAGTAACCGGCTTCCAGCGTGCATCAGTCTCCAGTGCAAATCCCTCACTATGATCTTTGCAAGGTGATGCTGCCGGTGTAAGATTGGTGGATGTCGGCGTTCGTATTCCATCCTTGCTGCCTCTAGTCTTCCGCCCACCCTGAGGATACCTTGGTCATCGATGAATGGGTCGAGCGCAACCAGTTCGCTTCGTCTTGATAATTGTTTCCCGGCTCTAATGGCCGCTAGGTCCGTCTCGAACGATTCGGTCTGAGCCGCTCGCAATATGATGCGTGTGGCCACCCTCACTTCGTCAGCATCGAGAACGCCCGACCGCCTCGCTGACCTGCCGTCCCCCTTGCAGCTACTGTTGTCGATGAACCGCTTCATCCACGCTACTGTTCGTACCGTTCGAGTGAAGCTGGAGAATCTCCTTGTTATAGATAGCTCCTCTTGCTGGATTACGAAGCACGATTCCTTTCGCTCCTCGAGATCTACCGGCGTTCCGGTGTCCGCCTTTCGGACTTGGTAAGTGGGCGTCCGGGGCAACTTCAGCTCCTTGTCTCGCAGAAAGGCGGGTCCTCGCCACCACAGATCTGCTCCGGCGAGCTCCTTTGCGCTAAGCCCCCTTGACAGGTAATCCGCTGGGTTTGATGCAGTCGGTACATGATGCCACTGGCCTCTTGGCAGCCTTTCCAAAATGTACGACGTACGATTCGCGATGAATGTCTTCCACCGCCTGGGATGATCCGATAGCCATTGTAGAACTATAGTGGAATCGGTATATGCGAAGCATTGAACCTCGCTAAGTTGAAGCGCCCTCCTCACGAACGAAAACAGCCGAGCCAATAGATGGGCGCCACATAACTCGAGTCTTGGGAGGGACACCTGCTTAACTGGGGCTACCTTTGCCTTTGCCATGATGATACGCACCTGGGAAGCCCCGTCCTCCTCAAATCTGACGTAGAGGACCGCCCCATACGCCTTCTCGCTTGCGTCCGAAAATCCATGTAACTGAAGGGGCTTCGGATGTCCCAACCAACGTGGGATCTTCATCGACTCCAGCGCCGACAATCCCTCGAAGTACTCCTTGCACTCCCTCCGAATCTCTTCATCAAGGGGGTCATCCCAATCGACACCTCTAAGCCACAGTTTTTGCAATACCAGCTTGGCTGGCACCACCACTGGAGCGGCCAAGCCTAATGGATCATATAGCCTGGAGACGTGTGACAGGACCTTCCTCTTCGTGAGCGATGATACCTCCGGAATCTTCTGCACCTTGTAGCTCAAATAGTCTGCCCCGGGGTGCCAATTCACTCCCAGTAACTTCGTTCCCTCGCTCGTGATGAACTGGTACACTTCTTCAGAACCCGGTGAATCGGCGGACACCCAGTCCAGTAATTTGTGGCAATTTGATTTCCACTTGCGTAGCGGAAATCCGCCGCTCTTAAGAGCCTCCGTCAGTTGACCCACCAACCGGATTGCCTCCTCCACGGATTGCGCTCCAGATATACAATCATCCATGTAGAAGTCCTCTCTGATGATTCGCGCTGCCGCCGGACACGATTGTTCGATCTCCTCGGCAATCTGGACCAAACAACGCGTTGCCAAAAATGGAGCAGACGCCGTTCCGTATGTTACGGTTAGCAGCTTGAACGTTTGGTACTCCTCCTCTGGGTTGTCTCGCCAAACAATTCTTTGGAAGTCGGTGTGACCAGGCTGGACTCGAATTTGGCGAAACATCTTGGCGATATCCGAAGCAAACGCTATGGGATGCTTGCGAAACCGGATCAAGATTGAGATGAGGTCCGACTGCAAGGATGGTCCAACAATCAAGTGATCGTTAAGAGAAGTTCCATTACTGGTGACCCTAGAAGCATCGAACACCACCCTGAGCTTGGTGGTTTCACTCTCGGCTTTAATTACTGCATGGTGGGGTAGATAGCAGCATTGGTTGTTTGGTAATTTTGAGTTTCCTTCGGTCACCCGCTGCATGTGACCCATGTTCTGGTATTCCCTCATAAATTCGGCATACTGATGGCCTAGCTCCGGGTTTCGCCTGAATCGCCTCTCCATGGACAGAAGCCTTTGGATGGCGGCTTCCCTGGAATGTCCCAATGGCGGCGGGAAATGTTTGAACGGCATCTCCACCTCGAAGCGTCCCTCTGCTGAACGCTGGTGAGTTTCCGCAAAATGCGTCATTGCCCTCCTCTCTTCTTCTGTTAGGCGCTCTTTAATCTCTGGTACCTCCTCCATCTCCCAGAAGGCCCTCAGCTGCCCCTCTAATGGGTCGACCTGATGGGTGACAGTGCAGCAATGTTGTTCCTGATCGGGCAGAGTTGGTCCACTCCCTGCGATCACCCAGCCGAATATGGTGTTCTGCGCCATCATTTTACTGGCGGGATCCATCAGCCGTCCATCGCGCAGGACCTGGAAGATAGTGTCCGACCCCAGCAACAAGTCAATGGGTCTCGATTTGTAGAATAGCGGGTCGGCCAACGCCAGCGATGAAAAGCTTCTCCAGTCGTGTTCCAGTGACCTTGACGGCAGATCCGAAGTCAATCGCCCCAGCACCAGTGCCGTTACCCGAACGCTTGTTTCCCCTATTCGGCCTTTCAACAGCATCTCGATTTTTCCTCGGCTGACCTGTGGATTCGCCTCGCCTATGCCACTTATCTTCACCTTCGCCTGCGTGCGTCGCAAGCCCAACTGCTGAACGAATGATTCCCGGACTAAGGATGTGGTCGAACCGGAGTCCAGAAGCACCCGACAAGGGATCAACTGGTTTCTGTCGCCCACCACAGTTACGATTGCCGTAGGCAGCAGTGAATCCTGGGCTTGTACTGTCGCGCAAGATCCCTCTGATGGTCCAGCCTCTGGTGATAACATCGGAACGTCTACCGGCTGATGCAGCAGAGAGTTGTGCCGTCCGTTACACTCTCGACAGTTACCTCTCTCACACTTGTCAATGCTGTGGTCGGGGCTGAGGCAATTTCTGCATAGCTTATGGCGGCGGACAAACTGATCTCGCTGTAGAGCTGAGAGATTCCTGAATGCACTGCATCGGAACAATGGATGCGGCTGTGCGCATCTGGGACACTTAGCCGTCCCTGGTGATGTGATTGCCGAGTACGTCTTCTTGGATGGACCAGCTACTATACCTCTGTCCCGAACAAAGTGACCCTTTGAATAGTTCTTCGCTGTCGGAATGCTCTCTAGTTCGGTGAGTCGAGCTTCCAGGAATTCGGTCAGCTCCTCAAATGTCGGCATCTCGTTCCTGCTGGTTTCTCGAGCCCATAGCTGCCTAGTTTCACTATCGAGCTTCTCGACTGTAGTGAACACCAACCAACAACCCCAGTGCTCCACTGGTAGCTCCAATGCTCGCAAAGCCCGAACCTGCTCGAAAAGGCCGTTGATAAATCTGCGGAACTCCGTAGCACCTGGTGTTTGGATAGCTGCAATTGTCATTAGTGATCGCAGATGTGCCTCCACGATGATCTTCCTTTTGTCATACCGCGAGACCAGTGCAGCCCAAGCCTCCAGATAGTTTGCCGCTGTGACCGGAACATTGCGAACCAATGATAATGCGTCCGCTCTTAAGGAAGTCCGGAGAAATTGGAATTTCTCTACTGCTGATAACTGGGGGTTGTCGTGGATGAGTGGTTTGTACAAATCCCGGAACGTTACCCACTGCTTGTAGTCCCCATCGAAGGTAGGCACGTCGATATGCTTCAGATTGATCGGTCGGGTTGCCGTTCCAACGGTGGAATCTGTTGCTGTCAGGTCTGTTGACCGCGTAACCAATTGTTCCACCAAGCTGTTCATGAGCGTCTGGCTGGAATTTAGTGTGTCAAGCAACCTCTCCATTCCTGGTTGCTCCACTGTTAGCGTTGGAGTAGTTAACGGTCCCAGGGTGTCTCCTGAAGTATCCAATACGGTGGCGCCCGTGCTTGTTGACACGTTCAAACGCTGGGTGAGTCTGCCTTGCAGCGAAAAGTATCGTTCCTCGAAGGCTGCTCGCTCCTCGTTCTCCCTGTCGATGTCCAGGTCCGGATCGTTCTCCTCGATGCTTTCCTGGAGGCGCTCAAAGGATTTAAACGCGTCTTCCAGCTTGCTTAGTCTGCATGCGACTTCCTCTCTGGTCACTTCATTCGCCTTGGTCGCGAACTCCTCCAAACGCGTGAGGAATCCCTTAAGGACTCCTCGTCTTCGTTTGCTTGCCGGAACAGTCTGATCCGCCATTGCCTTGCTTGGCGAATCACTGGTAGCCATTGTGGTTCAGCTGCCTTCCTTTTGATGCTTGTGGGTCGAAATTGCCACTAGCTACTTGAATCCGATGCTTGTGGATCGGCTGTAGCTTACGCAACTGAGTGCGCTGCTGTTTGCTACTGGCTGGTTAGGCTACACGACCGTCTGTCTGCTTGGTCGCAGAGGGTGTGCTTCAATGCGTTGTAGTTGAAACGCTTGGATCCCACGTTGCACAGCTTGTGTTGTCCAGTCGGCAGCTGCTGTGTTTCCCTCGATGACTTGCTCCGGGTCGAAGGACCAATTTGTAAACTCGATTTACAATTTCTAAATGTTTAATTTAAATATAACAATCTTTATAAACGCATGTGCAGCGTTTGACTGCTCGACTTGTACTGATTACTAACTCCACAACTGCCGCTGCCTTTATTCGCTTTTTTGTCTCCTTTCCCTCGTTCGCACGTTGTCACAGGAACAAGGAGCCAGAGTATAAATGTGCGATGCTCAGTCTGCCAGTCGGCAGTCGTGTGCTGCTAGTCGGCCGTCGTGTGCTGCACCGTCTCCAACAATCTGTAAACAAAACGTCAAATTCGTTTGAAAGCGTGTCAAATTTGCGAAAAAATGCGCCAAATAAGTATGAAACTTCACAAAAGTTGTTCACAATAACGTGAAATTTGTATGAAAATTCTTCTAATTGGCGTGAAAATATTTCAGATTGGAACGTATATAAATCAAATCAGCTTCATAAGTAAATAGCGTCGTACGCGGATGCGTTGAATTCATGTTACACACGTGGCTTTGGTTCGATCCTCCAGGGATTCTAACCCTCATAGCGTTGGTTCTATTCGCTACCACTTCACTATTGTTGCAAATCGCCATCAATTTTGTAGACGAATGAAACATTTTCGAACGCGGAATTATGAAATTCGCATGCGAATATATCGAATTCGTACTCGCATCGTCAAATTCATACGCAAATACATGAAATTCATAGGTGAATGCGTCAAATAAATGCGATAGTACGTCAGATTCGTACAAGAATATGTCAAATTCTAACGTGAATATTTCAAATTTTACACCAAAGTTTGAAATATATACGCGAATGCATCAAGTTCGTAGGCAAAAATGTGAAATTCGTACGAAAATGTGTCAAATAAATGCAAGATATGTCGAATCGATTTACGAATATGTCAAATTTAAACGCAAATGCTTCAAATTCATGGGAGTGTGCACGTAATCAGTTTCGCACGCACAAGAATAAAATAAAATCAAATTTTAGCGTATAAATTTGAAGCTGAGGCGCGATAATTCGATGTGCAAATTTGGCGTAATCGCATAGTAATTTGATGTAATCGTCCACAAAACTGAGGAATTCGTGTATGAATTTGACGAATTCGCGTAAGGAATTGACGTATAGGCATATGCGTGGGAATTATCTTAGTTATGTCGCGACATTGGCACGGGTTGACTAAGATTTCCTGACAAGTTCATTTTACGACGCACTCAAGATACTTACAGCAAAACCCAGATGTCCAACTGGTTACTGCCACTGTTCCAGCAAAGCAAATAAAACTCCAGGAAATGGTTGATGTTATATGGGGAATTTTATTGTTTGTGACACTCGGTATAAGGTTTCTTATATTAACACGGAACAATTTATTGAATGCTTAACAAAGGTGTAATTGTTTGTGACACTCGGTATAAGGTTTGTAATATTATCACTGGACAATTTATTGAATGCTTAATTTAATAAATTAATTGTTTAATTGTTTGCGCGAGATACGAGTGTCAACTCGGGAAATGCCAAAAAAACCAAGTACAATTTACTTAACTGCTTCTTTATTTAACTTATTTATGTAATAAATGTTATTTAAATGAATTTACTGTTCTTTGCTTTTAATTAAATCTATCAAACCACAAACGACCGAGCACTTTGGCGTTCAAAATCCAACTCAACTGCATCTCGCATCCTACCTGCACATTACACTTCGGTATTGGATTGCAAAAGTGCTTCCCACGCATTTGAACAAAGGATTCATAGTTCAGTAGACGCTGAGTCTACAATTTGTCACCTTTGTAGGTTCCACACCGAGTTCTTGGTTCTAAGGTTACGATTCGCTTTTCCGGCTCGTTGCTGATGTTGCATCGGAGTCAAGGAACTGTGGGAAAATAACCTTGGTGGGTGGATTTGCCTTTCAAGCAGATTCAGTGGGTGGAACTTAGGTGTATTAGGTATTAAAGGGTGACGGGGTGCCCGATGGCAACCGCAACTCCTCCCCCCTTAGAATAGAGCGACGGCCAAAATGACTGTTTCGTGGTTTCATTTTTTCATTTTTACAACATTTTTTATTTTTCTTTTTATATTCTTAATTTCTAAATTAAAGGCTAGACAAAAAATGCTTAAATTCTAGCTTAATTATCTTATATAATAACTTACTGGTCCTTCGCAGACGCTCTAAGCTAAACATTACTGAACATTTGTATAATTTGCCTTTCGGCGACAGAACTTTGTGGCAGTACTGATATTTAGTTGAAATACAAAGAAAAATTTGAAAAACTTTGTCAATTTTTTGTTTTGTTTTTTTTTCTTAAAATTTAACTTACTTAACTTACCTACTTTTTTTTTTTTTTTTTTTTATGTACAAGCACTTAACCTAACTTAACTTAAATCTTATACTACCCTAATTCTAGAAAAGCTAAGCCTATGTAAGCTAGCTGATGATAGTATGATTTTTTACCGACTTTGGTACCCAGGTCTTTATATGCCATTCAACCACCAGAACTGTTGACGCTGTCTAATACTATCGTCCCGGTCTCTGTGGGAGATAGCCCTACTGAAGCGCAGGAGCTCTTCTTCGGTGCGCGCTACTTCCCGGTCGTAGCACAATCGCCCGTCTACAGATGATCTACTTACATGATAGATCAGCGGAATTCCGGATCTATCCTGTATAAGCCCTTTCATATCCAAGTCAAGGAACGCCTCTGGTGGAACAAAGCCGTTGCGACGCACGCTCTCATAGTACAAGGTGTTTGGATAATAAGCCCCGAAAATTAGGTCATTGGACGAGCTTATTGCTCTCGCAATATGTCCTCTGATTAATTTAATCATAAAATTATCCACCCTATTTATGTACGCTTCATTATATAAAGTCTCATTTGAGTAATACTTTTTATAGTCCGATTCCGGTGTCCGATATAATCTGAGACAACTTCTGAGACACTTTCTTTCGAACACCCGAATCTTTTCTATCAAATTTGGACCTATGTTGAACCATACTGGGCAACCATATATGAGCATTGGCCTGATTAGCGTCATGTAGCATATGACTTTTACCCTGCTGTCAAGTTGGCTACTATGAAATAGCCTCCTTGTCATAGCAAAAGTTTTCCTCGCTTTTAGCAAAGCAGCCTCTACATGTCTGTTGAAATACAGATATTGGTCTAGCCAGATGCCCAGGTATTTAACTAAACTCTTGGTTTCCAGTTTATCTCCATGCGGTCCCACGATAACTAGCTTTCGCCAGTTTTTCCTTGTGTCGTACGTGGCTTTATATAATGGAGTTCTAAATAGGATGGCTTCACATTTCTGGAAGTTGATCTTAAGTTTCCAGTCATCGCAATAGCGCTGCACTTTGTTGAAGTCTCGCTGTATTAACCTATTTATGATCGCAACTTTCGGAGCTGTTCTGTAAATTATGAGATCGTCTGCGTACGCAATAGCCTGCGGAAGTGCATCTAATAAGTCGCTAATATAAATGTTAAAAAGAATCGGAGAGAGTACCGCGCCCTGTTGCAAGCCATTCTTGATATTATACGTTTTATTAGAGGTCACATTACCACTTTTGACCACGAACCTCCTGTCCTTTGACATATCGTAAAGTACATATAGTAAAGGCTTATGTATGCCATATCTGACCAGTTTGTAATACAACCCTTCGATCCAGACGGTATCAAAGGCTTTTTCCAAGTCGATCAGACAGGCACCTGTGCATTGGTTTCTACATTTATTCCATTGTATGTCGGAGACCAGTTTAACTGCGGCATGTGTGGTTTCATGACCCGCCCTAAAGCCAAACTGGTTATTTGGAATAATGCTATTGTCGTCTACCCATTTTAGCAGAGCTTTGTTAATGATTTTTTCAAATACTTTACTGATGCTTGGGAGTAAACTTATCGAACGCATGTTCATTGGGTTTGTACAGTCTTTGCCCTTTTTTGGGATGGGCTGAATGATAGCCGTTTTCCAACGCGCGGGATAATATGCATTATTCAACGCGTTGTTAAACAGGACCGTGTATATATCTATTGCCTTTGGGGGCAGGTGCTTGAGTACGATGTTAGGTACTCCATCTATTCCCACTGACTTTTTGCTTCTTAATGAGTCGAAGATACTCTGGATTCCTTCCCTTGTTATTAAAAGGCTATTAGCCACTACACCATTGGCATTAATGTCAATTGACAGATTATCGTCACTGAATTCCGTAAAACCAGGATTCTCCGATTGCCAATGTGAAATTTCATTCCGGAGGTGCAGGTGATTCAGTCGAATTCTGTCCTCCAGGTCATGGTTTCGGTGAATGCTTTCATTCACCTTGTACATTTCCTGAAAGACAGCTCCCACAGCGTTCGCCTTCTCCAAAGGATCTTCGATCACGAAGAGCTCACTATTGAGGATAGCGTTCTCCGTATCTATGCCAATGTTGGTTAGCAGCTGCTTGTTTACCTCGGTACGTGGAATTTGGAGACACTGAATCTCGTTTTGATTATTTCTCCTGAATATTTTATTTATTTGTGGGAACATATTCGGGTTATTAGTTTTTATAGCTCGAATCCTGTTGTTCCAATACAAATTTGTTGCTAATCTATAATTAGCTTTAAGTAATTGTTGGAGGTTTTTTAATTGAGATTTCAGTGATATTATCTCCTGGTCTTGTCTGTCTGTAAACTGTCTGTGTAATTGTTTTAATTTCGATAGCAGTCTGCTCTTTTTCTTGTGGAGTGCGTTTATTGTTGCGTTTCTGTACATGTTAATGTGATCTGTAACTGTTGTTTTGGGAATTGTTTTGTCCATTGTTCGTTTTACGGTTTCGTCCATTTGTTGAATGTATTTGTCGATTTCGTCATTTGTCAGGTTTCTGTTTACTGGCAGATTCAAGTCATTCGAACAAAGTTCTCTTGTTAATGATCTGGTGAACCGCGGCCATCGCATTGCCCTGTAGTTTTAGGGTTGCGGAATCACGAATTCCTCCAGATCTGCGAGCTCGTTCGGAAGCTCTATTACTGCCGTGAATGCACAGTGGTCGCTGTCGTATTCAATTGTCCGTAAACAGTTTGTGTTTCGTCTGTTGGTGTTAAGTAATCTCAGTCGTGAGTCGATTAGCAAGATATCTAAGAACGATCTACCTCTGGGGAACGATGGATATTTCGTAGCTAGCAGGTCAGTTCTATATTCAATATGATACTGATCTAACCAACCAGCCAACTGATTTCCTCTGGCATTAGATATATAATTTCCCCAATTTCTATGCTTGGCGTTCATATCTCCCCCTAGGATAAAGTAATTTTTGTCCAGGTGCAATTGTAAGCATCGAAAGAGTGTCTCGAGCTCAGCTATAAATAGGTTTTGTTGGTGCTCCTCAGGTGCGTAGACCGCAATCGCATACAAACCCCTTCCTTGCTGAAGGGGTATGCGGACGATACAGGCTTCCAGCACCCGGAACCTGCGCACTTCTCCACTATATATTACTTTATGATTGATCCCTTTTCTAATAAAGATTGCGACACCCCCCCCCTTGAGAGGAGTTAGGTCGATCTCTTCGTATAATATCGTAGTTTTTATGTCCTATCTTATGTCTCTGGTTTAACTTTGTTTCCCCCGCCAGAAGTACATCAGCTTGTTCCTCTTGCAACAGGTTAAAAAGATTGGCTCTTCTCTCAGTTCTTATTAGTGAATTTACATTCACGACAAGAGCTTTTATTGATGTCGTGGTTAGAGGGTTTATATCGACTTGTTATTTAGACTGGGTAAATGCGAGTAGATCTCGTTTATTTGGCTTTGTAGCTGTGTCATCTGTCTCTGCAGATTGAGCAGGATTGCGAACACGTCCGCTTGCGGTGTTGTTTCAGTCCGTGTGGGAGTATTTGTGGCTACCTGTGATGTAGCCTGATTTGGTGTTCTCCCACCCGAAGCAACTTGTGCGTACGACCGCTGCGATGTTACGGGCATTGTTGTAGTACGAGCTGGCTCTGTGTTTTTTTGCCGGGTCACATTTCTTGCCATTATTTCTCGGAATTTAGGACATCCTCGATAGTTAGCGGGGTGTCCCTCATTCCGACACACTGCGCACTTTAGAAGGGCTTTGTCTTCTACCCTTTCTTTTCCCAGAGGGCATTCTTCTGCCTTATGTTCCTTTCCGCATTTTACGCAACGGCGCTGCATTTCACAGTTAGCCGCCGCGTGACCAAACCTTTGGCAACGGACACATTGCAGGATGTCTCTGCCTTTTTTTAATTTGTCCCATGTGACCATTTGATGATCCAAGACTGTAATTTTTCTTAGACCACCAATCCTACTGTTGGGTGTTAATTGCACCAAAAAGAAGAGTAGCTTGCGGTTTTCCCTTCTTGCCTTGGGTGTGGTGAATGGTTTTACCGCGGTAAACTCGAGATCTTCGTGCTTCAGGTTTTGAAGCATTTCGAGCAGAGCCTCCGGTTCCATTTCAGGGTCGACACCCTTTAATAGAACCGTTACGCTCTTCGTTTGTTTCGGCGTGAACGAGTAAAATTCCGCGGTGGCTCTTTTTAAGACCTCTTTAATTTTGTCGTGGTCTGCCACCGTATATGTTTGAATGGCGTGCCTGTTACCCGTCAGTCTTTTAACTGCAAAATTGTTACCTATGGCTAGCTTACAAAGACTTACCAATTCCTTACAGTCAACATCTATGGTGTTGATTGGTGGCATCTTTATTTTTCCGCTGTTATTGTTGCTTTGCTGCTGCTGTGTTGCTTGCTGGTTCGTCGATCGCTTTTGTGTTGATTGTTGCTGTTGCTGTTGCTGTTGATGGCGCTGATGTTGAAGTTGATGTTGCTGTTGATGGTGAAATTGTTGCTGTTGGCCGACTTTTGGCTTTAGCTTTTGTAGTTGTTGCTGGTTTTGTTCTTGTTCGAGCGCCGCTATTTTTTTCTTTCGGCGTCTCTCTTGTAATCGGGCTCTTGCCATCGCCAGTTTCGCCCCCAATTCACTTATCTCTTCCTCTTCATCCTCAGACTCTGAGGATGCAAGAGAAGCGAATGAATTATTTGCCCCATATATGTTAAAATTGGAGGGGAAGGGAAGCTCACTGTCGTCCGCCAATTGTTGATCTCCTTTATCCATCGTCAATTTCGCGGTTTTGCTTCGCGTCACAATGGAGTTTTTCGGGGCGCCTTTTCGTTTGTGCGTTGTCGTGTTTTTATCGTCCTCCGTGTTCATTCTGGTTCTTTCCAGTTTGTTTTCATTAAAAAAAAACAAAGTCGACCTTTTGAACCACGGTGACTTGATTTCTCCTGCAAGCTGAGTTGAACTCGACTACCGCCTGCTAAGAGTCAGTAAGCTTGCACTCGCGCCAAACGACGATTTAAAGATTGCTTTCTTAACAAGCAATATATTGTTTGTTTTAATTTTCGCGTTTGCGACCGAAGTGTTATCTTTTTATTGTTTTTGTTTTTATTGTCTCGAACACTTTTTGCACCTCACTCAACTGTTTTTATATGCACTTATTTTGATTTTATTTAATGCATTTATACCGGTACACCTGGTAAATACAGATTGCTTAACGAGCAATATATTTTAATTTTTGTTTTTTGCGCTTGCGACCGAGGTGATATATTATGTTTCTTATAGTTGATTATTATTCTATTTTTCGCACTTCACTGCAATATGCACATTTGCTTTTAGGTTTTATTTTAATTTATGTGTTTTTAATTCACTTAGCATTTACAATTAAGTTTTTACGTTTATTATTTGTTTTGTTTGGTTTCTGAATTTCATTGTTTTGACTATCTTCACTGTTTTAATTTTGGTCACCACATGTCTATTGAATTTAAACTTTTGGCGTGAACTCGAGTATATTTATTGTTTGTCGCGCTCGTGCATTAATATTTAGTTTACTGGTGTGTCCTTGTTGTCTTTTGTTTGTGAATTCTTAGGAATTGTATTTGTTGTCAAAAATTGCTTTTGACATACTTTTACTTTTTAAATATGTAGTCACTTGACTTTTTAACTGGCGCACTGTTAAACTGGTGTTCTCTGTAAGAGAGTTCGCGGGTGACTCGTGACTGTTTCGTGGTCGTTGCATCAGAATGCAGTGACGTCATTGGGGCAGGAGCGAAAGATTGTAGGGATGGGGGACTTCCGTCGCTGGTCCTTTTTTTGTTCAACACCGTGAAGGTAATAATTACTGCGAGGATACATACTACTACTGAGACGTTTGATACCGTATATATGGTAGTGGTGGTGAATTTTAAATTATCTACCTTGTTATTTGTTTGGAAGGAATAGTCTTTAAGTTTCTTTAGGGTAAGGATATCTGTGGTGGAGTTAGTAGATATATTGCTATTGGGTGGTGGTGGGATGTGCACTTCGTCACAAAAAATGTTTGTATTATCTTGGTACGAAATACCGTTTACGGATAATGTACAATCTTTAAAGTGTACTAATGCGGTTCCCTTTATTGGAATTGTTTTGGAATTGCAATTTGAATATATAATTGTTTCGGGTATATTAATGAGGAGTAGGAAATTTGGTTCGGGTTGTGATATGGTTTGAATTTCTCCGACGTCGCTAAGTGCGCAATGTGCTGCTTCATGGTTCATCAGCTTCCCTATGCATGGCGAGTTTTGAAGGCTTTCCTCTGCGTTCGGTTGGTTGCAATAGTAGTTTCCTTCAATTTTGGGGCATGTGTCCTTGAAATATTGTATCGTGTCCTCGTTTAGTGTTATATATGGTTCCGTTACAATGTTTTTTGTTTCATTTATAGGCAGAGGTATGATATGGTAGAGGTTTTAAATTTTCGTGGAGAGGTTCGGTATCCGTATATTGAATACGATGTTCGATTTGTTGTAGTATGCTTGTAGTCCTAGTAATTCGTATGTGTGTTCGTTAGATTCTGTAATTACTCTTTGTTTCTTCAGATCCTTTTCAATAAATTTCAATTCTTCTGGGTTTAGTAGCAGTTTGGCGATTATATTCAGTTTGGAAAGGATTATTGCCTCAGCTATGTTTGAAATGTGTTCTGTTAGTAGGTCTATGTTGTAGTTTATTTGTTGTAGGTACTGTGTTTCCATGATTATGTCTTCGTCTCGTTTGACTCTGTTAGTTGTGTTCTTAAGGAGTAATTCTATTGTCTGTTGTTTATTGTTAATGTGGGATGTTATATTTTGGAATCTTTTCATGATCTGGGAATTTAATGAATGTTGATTTGCTATATTGTTATTAAAACTTTGTAAGTTAGTATATATTTTCTCTATTTGTCTGTTAATGCTTTGCGCATCTCTAGCGTCCATGTTGCCTGTGATGAATTTGATAGCGGATCCTAGTCCATCAATTAAACCTCGTTTTTTTCTTTGGAAAGGGTACAATGTCCGGAGTTTCTTGTCAAGTTCATTTAGTTTAAGTCTGGTTATTTGTACAGAGTTAGTAATGGTTGCATATTGTTGGAAAGCGTTGAGTGACGTGTTTATGTTGTTAACATTGTCATTGTAGTCTTCTAATCTGATGATATGGATTAGGTTGTGGTAGTTTGTTATTATTCTAGCTGGGCCTAATCTTAGTGGTAAAATACCAGTATTTTGTGGTATGTTATGAATTTCGATTAGCTGGGCGGTGATTAGCGTGAGTCTGTACGGAAAAAGGAAGGAGAAAGATGTGTTTTTGGGTGAGTCTGTGTTTCGCGTGAGAGATGAGTTGGTTTGGAGCCCTTTGGATAGTCTCTGTCATATTCCATGACTTACTATCTTGTTCGCATTCATATTCCATGAATGTGCTTGTATATGTAAAAATAGTGTTTATAACTATGTAAAATTATATATATGTGTATTTTATTTTTTTTGTATTATTTTAATTTCGTAAATATTTTAATTTCGTAAATATGTAAATACTCTCTCATATTTGTTTATTTTTATTGATTAAGGGGAAACTGAATGGCCGCATAATCATATACCACGATTTGCTACCGTAATTATCCTCTTATTCAATGTTATTGAAAATTTTTCTTCACTTATTAGACCATTTATGTATATATATATCTTCTTTCAATCATAATTAGAAAATGTTTCTTTTTTTTTTTTTTTTTTTTCATATCATATATCCTTTTTTTATTCATCATATCATATATCATTATTTTTTTTCATCATATCATATATCATTTTTTTTTTCATCATATATATAAAATCTTTTCTTCATCATATATCATTTTCTTCTTCATCATATCATATATCCTTTTTTATTCATCATATATATATATATTTTTGTTTTTTTTTTTTGTTTCATCATATCGTATATCTTTTTTTTTTCATCATATCATATATCATTTTTTTTTATTCATCATTTTCCTTTTGAGGCAGGAGGGGGAGAAAGGGAAATGTTGGCGGTTGCATGATCATATGCCATGATTTGCTTCCGCGGTTACACTCATATTCCATGAATGTAGTTGTAAAGATGGTCAGTAATTATTCAAAAGTTTGCTATTATTATTATTATATTTAAAAAAAAATTTTTTTTTTTTTTGATTGTAAGATACCTTCACTACTCTATTTATGCACACACATACCTATTTATTTGTTATGGATTTTATAACAGCAATGCGTCTATGCTTTATTTTGTTAATATATATTTGTGTATTTTTCTTGAATAATAAATGGTAAAGGTCTAGATCTCAATTGTACGTGTAAAAAAAAAGAAATGTTTTTCTTTTTTTTTTTGTTTTCTTTCTTTTAATATATAGCATTCTTTTATATAGTTTTTTGTTTCTTTTGTATATATCCATTATTTATTTTCATTTAATAATATATAAATTTGTTTTTGTTTTCTTTTTTTTTCTATAGTAATAATTACATATAGTTGTTTGTTCTTTTTTTTTTGTATGTACATGATTATTAAGAACATTTTTATATTCCTGGAGCAAAAGTATTGTTATTGTAATATTATATAGTTATAAACTTAAACATAACGACGGATAGTCCCCTTTTTTTTCATATATCTAACTTGAATGTAACTTATTTTAGAGCAACTTTGATAGCATGATTTTATTGTATTTATTGTTATTACATTGATTTATGTTTTCTACTTAGTTTACTTTTATGTATTTTCCTATTGTCACGTGTTAGTATAGTGAATTTATTGTTTTTGTTTGCTATATGTTTTGAGAATCTGGGTGTTAGTTTATTGCGTCTGGCTTCTTTCCTAAAAACGACCTCGTTTTCGTTTATAGTCTCTGGTAACTCCCTTGATGTGTTTGATTTTTCGATACGTGCTCTGGTAAGGGTTTGAACCTGTTCTTGTGTCTTTGGATATAGCTCATCTAGAAAGGTGTTTAGCCTTGACAAATACTCGTGTGCATTTGACCCTGGCAGAGTTTTACAAAATTTATACGGTCTACCGAAAAAGAGTACGAGGGTGGCCTCTTATGTTTCGGGATTTCGCAACCCTAGTGTTGCAATCCGGCAATTGACAGCTCTGTCGTAAAGTTGGACATTTTTGAGGTTATACGCACTCAGGACGTTTTGACATACGAGCGCCATTTGTGTTGTTTACAGTAACTTAAAAGATTCATCTCGGCCCAAAAATGGAATTAAATCGTCAACATTTTCGTGCGATTATTTTTTACAACTTTCGACGTGGATTAACTCAGCAACAGTGCATGGATGAACTTAATTCAATTTTTGGCGATGAAGCTCCATCAAGGACCAGTGTTTATCGATGCTATGGTGAATTCAATCGTGGTCGTAGTTCACTCCAAGATGAATTTCGTGAAAGTCGTCCAAAATCAGTGGTTGTTCCGAAAACCATTGATGCTGTGCGCGAACTGATATTGGAAGATCGTCATGTGATCTATCGTGAGATTGAGACAACCTTAGGCGTTAGTGGGACCAGCATACATTCAATATTGCATAAACATTTGACTGTCAAAAAAATTTGTTGGCGTTGGATCCCACACAATTTGTCAATCGCCCAAAAAAAGACTCGTGTCAATTGGTCGAAAGAAATGCTCAAAAAATACGGTCGCGGTGCTTCGAAACACGTCTATGACATCGTGACAGGTGATGAATCGTGGATTTACGCGTATGAGCCCGAAAGTAAACAGCAGTCGACTGTATGGGTGTTTCAAGATGAGCCAAATCCAACAAAAGTTGTTCGCGCACGAAGCACTTCCAAGCAAATGGTCGCCTGTTTTTGCGGAAAAACTGGACATGTCGCAACCGTACCACTAGCACAACGCAGAACAGTCAATTCTGAGTGGTACACAACCATTTGTTTGCCAGTTGTCTTCCAAGAAATCAGGAAAAGCAACCGCCGAAGACGGATCACTCTTCACCACGACAATGCGAGCTCTCACACATCGGCTGCGACAACTGTATTTTTGAGCACCCAAAACATAGATTTGATGGGTCATCCGCCGTATAGTCCTGACTTGGCACCGAATGACTTCTTTTTATTCCCTTACGTAAAAAACAAACTGAGAGGTCAACGTTTTTCGACACCTGAAGAAGCGGCTACTGCATTCAGAATGCATGTGTTGGAGATACCTCAATCAGAGTGGCAAAAGTGCTTCGACAATTGGTTCAAACGCATGCAAAACTGTATAGATCTTCATGGGGAATATTTTGAAAAACAATAAAGTGATTTTCGATGATCAATATTTGTTTTTGTTCTCTAATCCCGAAATATAAAAGACAATCTTCGTATGTATACTTGGTCGTCGAATGTATTGCGTTATTATATGAAATAAAGGTTTCTGCCAATATTTCGTCGTGTTCTGTTGGGAGCTTGTTTTCTTTTCTTTTGGATATGATCAACCGGTATATTTCGGTTAGTGTAGAGTGTAGTCTCTCTACAGATGCGTTACTACTGGTCTGTTGGAAGGATGTGAAATGTAGATGTATGTCGAATTGTGTACAGAAGTCTTTAAAGATTGTTGACATGAATTCTGATTCTTGGTCACATACGATATTTTTTGGAATGCCGTAGAGGCTGATGTATTGTTTGAGGGATTTCAGGACCGTTATGCTAGTTCTGCAGGGTAACGTATAACCACAGGCAAATTTTGAAAATTTGTCTATGAGTGTCAGTATTTGGTTATTGTTTATTGTGTAAATGTCAATGTGAAGGATTTCGAGAGGTTTTGCCGGTGTTTCTGGGATTTCGTATTGTAGTTTGGGTGGATTTCTGTCGTATTTAAGTAGTTTGCATTTGTCGCAGTTATTTATTATTTTTGTAATTTTGTCCTTCATGTTTGGAAAATAAACCTCTCCTTTGAGATGTAATATTGTTTCGTTTTTTAGGTCGTCACGGGAAAGGATGCAAGGGTTTCCTTCCGAAGTAGAGTTTATATTGCCCGGGGGGTTCCTTGTTTTGAGTTGGTACGGAATGGGGTTAATTTGTTTATTGTCTTTTTTCGATCCAGGCATTCGACGGAACGAATTGTGTGCTTTCTATATAATTTTTTGTGTAAGGGTTTATTACTACCAGGTGAGACCAAACGCAACAGTCTTTTCTTTCTTTATCGTTTTGAAGGTTTCACGATAAATCTGACGAATAGACTGCGATATCTTTATTTAAAGATTACGGTTGTGTTTCTTGCAAAGTATAATTACTAACCTAACGTTCTTCTCCTATCGAAGTTGGTTTAATGATTTTATATATATATGTATAGTGTTGAAATAGAATTTTATATTATTAGAATTCCCTTTGTCTTTGAAGCGTAACTTATAATTATCTTGTCGTTATATCTTTAATCTATATTTTGACATATTTTTATAAGTAGATCGTTTTCATAGATTTTCTTTCTCATAAATGCTTGTTACTTATATTATATATAATGTTTGCATATCTTCAGGGCATATACATATTCATAAATATATTTGTTAGTGATAAGATTTTTTTTCATAAATTTCTGATTAAGTTTTCAACCACCCGTCACTTTACTTAAAATTTATACTAATGGTATTTATAATCACTAAGTGTGTTGCTCTTTCTTTTGTTTTAAATTTAGTTTTAATAATTTCAAATAAATGATTTTCTTAAGCGGTTTCCTAATATTATGATTGTATTTATATTAGTAATGCATACGTCTAACAGAGTAGTCTATTTGTTTTGGAATTTTATACAGCTGTCATTTTAAAATATACACGTGAATGGTGTGCATAAATGAGGAATGACTTACAGTAGTCCAAGTGTTGCAGCTGCTATCGTTGTCCTGTGATGGTGGGCGTCCATTGTCTGATTTACTGAGCACTAGTTGAATGTATTTTTTTTTTTTTCGTGGCTGAACTATCTGCACTGAAGCTTTTTAAGTTCTCATTTTGTTGTTGCTTCGTCGATCAATATGTTTTTGCACCGTGTTCTTACGAATTGATTGCTTTGATTTTTCCTTGAGATATCCAATGTATTCCACACGCTTCTATATAAAATCACTCTTTGTTTATATTTTAATAGGGAATTTTTTTTGTATAATTTTGTTGTAAAGTATTGAAAAAGCACGAAACTATTCTCTGTAAACACTATTTTACACTCCGACGGGCATTTTTTCAAAGTTTTCTTTCTTTATTACTTCCTTCGCGTCGAGCGGTTAGGTTTTTCCCACTGCGCCAGTTACGAGTGTCAACTCGGGAAATGCCAAAAAAACCAAGTACAATTTACTTAACTTCTTCTTTATTTAACTTATTTATGTAATACATGTTATTTAAATGAATTTACTGTTCTTTGCTTTTAATTAAATCTATCAAACCACAAACGACCGGGCACTTTGGCGTTCAAAATCCAACTCAACTGCATCTCCCATCCTACCTGCTCATTACACTTCGGTATTGGATTGCAAAAGTGCTTCCCACGCATTTGAACAAAGGATTCATAGTTCAGTAGACGCTGAGTCTACAATTTGTCACCTTTGTAGGTTCCACACCGAGTTCTTGGTTCTAAGGTTACGATTCGCTTTTCCGGCTCGTTGCTGATGTTGCATCGGAGTCAAGGAACTGTGGGAAAATAACCTTGATGGCTGGATTTGCCGTTCAAGCAGATTCAGTGGGTGGAACTTAGGTGTATTAGGTATTAAGGGGTGACGGGGTGCCCGGTGGCAACCGTAACTCGCGCCATGACATGCGGACCAACTCGGTAATAAACTTGGCATTGATTTTAAGTTAGGAATGCTACTCTCCTAGAATCAGTGGACATCCGTCCCCTTTAAAACTACCGCATCGACTAAACTACTTTCTATTCGGTTGGGGTGAGTTGGACGCTGTGGTGAGAAAGATAATGTAATTTTCCGGCTGGCTCGACCAATAGGATTGGATCTCCAGTACATAGATCCTATCGAGGGTGTGTCCATTTGCACTCGGATCACATTGTTTGCTCGTGATGCGAGCTCATGGGTGGCCGAACCGTGGGCATGAAAATTCATGAAAGAGCATCTTTGGAAGAAGTGTTTGCAGCTGTCTAAATATTGCACTGAGAATTAGGATGCGTTTGGGTTCATTACACAATCATGTTTGTGTTTACATCCATGTTAATTGCGTATTGCATTCATAGGGAGTCACGGGTCGAATTTCAGTGTGAGTATTTACACTGGCAATGAATTCAGCTCTTGGCAGCTAGGCGCGAGTTGCGCTGGTGCTTTGAAGGTTGCATAAACCCCGCCCTGAGTACTGGTACATCATGAAAATCGGCCGCGCATGTGTGGGACAATAAACGCAGGCAGACAGAGGTTCTGCTGATTGTTTCTATAATACACTTCGGTTATTTAGTATGGCAACCGAATTGTTTTCTTTTTAGAACAATGTATGCGGTACTATCGTACCGAATTTTTCCAAGGAAAGAGATATTACGCATTGAATGCGTGAATGTCCTTGGCGAGGAAAATGCCTGCGGTGTTGGATGCGATTTGCATAATCGAAAGATGATGAAATCGGTGGGAGAATGCTTGGGGGAATTAATGTGCTTGCATAAGCGACAAATGGTAAGGTTACTAAAGCTTTAGGGCAGGAAGATTTGGGGGTAAGTTGAAATGGTGGCAGTGGCGTTAGTAGAACCGCCACATATGTACTTGTTGAAGTTATGCGCGATTTTGAAATTGTTGCATATGAAATTGACGGCTTCGTGTAGGATTCCGCTTTGATCCAAATAGAAATTTTCGATTTGAACCATATGTTACAACTCACTACACGCCCCCTCTTAAACAATTAATACTTAAGGCATCCTCACACCATCTCAAACATCATCTCAAGCAATCAATCCTCATACCACCTCAAACAATCAATCCTCACATCATCCAAAACGATTAATCCTCAAAAGTACTTTGCATACAATGCAAAATACGCCTTCTTCCCACAGACATTCAATTAAAACACAAATCGCATACGCAAAGCATATCACACTTCATGATTATTCATAATACCGGCCGATTTCTTCCCATAAACAATTACAATACATATCGCATACGTTGCGATAAACGCCCAACCGCTCCAAAAACATATCATACTTCATGATTACTCAAACGACCCCGAGGTCGCTCGCCACGATCAAGCAAGGTCAGCAAGCTCATGTTTCGACTACATGTCTTTACGATGTTATACAAGCTATATGACACGAGCGGTGTTGTCAAAGGCCACCAACGACGAAGTAATTGAGCGTCGTTAAAGTGCTGAGTTCGGCGAAGCAGCGAACACACCAATGAAGCACAATTAATCGTATGATACGATTAGCACACACGGGCTATGCCCTATAATTGGTTCTCCGCATGAAACCAATTAAGAAATTGCGCAATTCATTACCGCTGCATTTTTAGCAGGGCAAACTGAACAATCACTGGAAATTACAAATTACCTATGACAGGCAAATAACCTCAGAATAGGTTACACATTCTGGGTGAGGAAAATGCATCGTCTGCATTAACTCCCCATCAATTTTGTTGGAAATGAGACTTTATTTGTAAGAATGATATTTGTAAAACAGAAGTTAACATTTAGTCTTAAGTTAAATCTTGAATTAAATTGTGTTAACGACAGGTCCAGCGGCGAAAGGAGAGAGGGAGAAAATCATCGGTGCCAATGTTTATATATGCCCTGCTTGTTGACCTAAGCGCCACCTATCCGGCGCTAGAACTACTAAAGTTGTTACCAGAACACTCTGTAAGCGTTCCCTTTCCAACACTCCTTCTCGCTTCAGAATGTTCCGGTCTATGCTGTGCCAGTCTTTCTGCAAGTTCCTCGAACCGGTCCCCGGCCAACGGCTTCGTTAGGATATCTGCCAACATTTGTTCGGATGGGCAATAACAAACATTTATTATCGCTTTCCCCAAAAGGTCCCGCATCTGGTGATAGCAAACGTCAATATGTTTGGTCCTGGCTGATCCCGAACCTGAGATTAGTCTAATACAACCTTGGTTGTCTTCGTACATGGTTATTGGTTCCTTCAATGGAATTTTCATATCCTTGAACAACTGCCTCAACCATAGCAGCTCTCTGCTCGCGAACGACGCGGCAATGTACTCTGCCTCTGTGGAGGACATTGCTACCGGGGTCTGCTTACGACTACACCAAGCGATCACTGCTTTACCAAACAGGAAAACGTATCCGCTTGTTGACTTCCTGTCCGCCTTGTCGCCTGCCCAGTCCGCGTCCACGTGGAAAGTGAGACTGGCGTCCTTCGCTGACGGTAGTCTCAACACTGTGTCCGCGGTAGTTTTCATGTAGCGCATCACCCGCTTTGCTCCGCTCCAGTCAGCTTGGGTTGGGTGTTCCACTCTTCGACACAGCAACCCGACTGCAACAGCGATAACTGGTCTCGACACAGTGGCTATGTATAGGAGCGACCCCATCACTTTCCTATACAATTTGTTGTTCTCCAGCTCTACGCCATCTTCTCTGGGAGCTGCAAGGAATCCGGTGTCCTTTGGTGTGGTAACCGGCTTCGCGTCCAGCAAGCCGTTCTCTTCCACCAATTTGACGATTTTTGCCCTCTGATTCAGCGAAAATGAACCGTCGTTGTCTCGCTCAATTTGAATCCCCAGGTAATGGCTAACTTTTCCCAAGTCCTTGATCTGGAAATGTCTGCTCAGCTGCTTGCTCACTGCTGTTGTCACCTCAGGCGTTGCTCCGGCCACCAGCCAGTCATCAATTTAGAGTAGAAGGTAGGACATCCTTCCATCTTTTTCTTCCTTTAAGTACACCTGACTGCACAACCACAGCTGAACCCCAGTTTGCCAAGGATTGCCGCTGCCTTTAAATTCTAGACCCTTGCCGACTGCTTCAAACCGTAGAGGCTCCCTTTGAGTCTTAGCACCTTCTTCTCCTGTCCTGGCATAACAAATCCCTCGCGTTGCTCCATGAAAATCTCTTCGTCTAGCTCGCCGTTCAGGTACGCACTCTTCACATCCAGGTGCCGGACATGAAAATTCTGCTGCGCTGCCAGTGTGAGTAGGACTCGAACTGTCTCGTGTTTGAGCACGGGAGCAAACGTCTCGTCGTAGTCTTCGCCGTACCGCTGCGAGAACCCTCTCGCGACCAAGCGAGATTTGTGGGTGTAGATTTTTCCATTGGCATCGGTCTTGCCCTTGACAACCCACTTGCACGAAACTGCCTTTCTGTTTGGAGGAAGATCTGTTATTTCCCAGACTTGGTGGTCGTTCAGTGACTTCATCTCTTCTTCGGCTGCCACTCTCCACGGGTTCTGTTCTCTGGGTAACATCTGTAACATATCTTTCCAATCCTTTGGTTCTCCTACGATGCAAGCTCTCACCTTGTACCCCAGCCTCGGTGGTGGTACATTTTTGTTTCTTCGTTGAGAAACCCTTCTTTGTACTGATGGGGATGTTTGGAATTGTTCGCCTGAGGAATCGCCTTCCCTTCGCTCTTCTTGACCTCTCAGGTCTATTGTCTCTCCATCTGAGTCTTGGCCTTTTTCCCCAGAGTCGGTTTCTCCTTCTGGTTCCTCACTGTCTGGCATCTCGTATGTGACGTATTGCTCTGGTTCTTCTTCTCTTCATGGCAGCTCTTCTGACTGATCTGCTAATCCAGGTCTCGTTCGTTGACGGGTCCAGAAGTCGATATCCTGTAGTGTTGCCATGGTACCCCACCAGAACTCCTTCTCGTGCCTTGACATCCTACTTTCATCATTTTACTTTTGGGACGAACTAAAAAACCTTGGAGCCAAAGGTTCATACGTGCGACAGGTCTGGATTTTCACCTGTAAACTGTTCTACCGGTGTTTTGTCGATGCTTCTGCTCGCCATCCTGTTTTGCAGATATGTCGCTGTCAGCACTGCTTCTCCCCAGAACCGTTTGTTCAGTCCAGCTTTAAACAGCATGCACCTCGCGGATTTGACCAGCGTCCTATTTTTCCGTTCCGCCACACTGTGGCGTGTATACGACCGTGAATTGCTGCTCCACTCCTTCTCGCCGAAGAAAGTCTTGCAATTCCTTGGGGACGTACTCCTTTCCGTTGTCCGACCTGATTGCCACTGGTTTTCTGCCGCATCTGGTTCCAATTGCTGCAACATAATCTTTAATTGCATTGGTTACCTCGGTTTTTGATTTCATTAGCCTGACGACTGTGAAACGAGAAAAATCGTCGATGAGGGTCAGGAAATATCTGTTTCCGCTCGGTGTCTGTGCCTGCATCGGCCCGCACAGATCCGAATGAATCAGCATCCCTGGTTTCCTTTCTCTCCTCTGTACCTGTGGGAATTTCTTCTGGCTCAGTTTTCCTCTGATGCAGCTCTCACAGGTTGATTCACACTTGCAGGGAGAGATGCGTATTCGGGTTATCTGTCCAGAGCTAGGCATTTGTCTGATAGCTGCTAAATCTCGATGTCCTAATCGCCGATACCAATCGTGGATGCACGCTGCTTCTCTGGTCAGGTGTGCCTGCTCCTTTACTCCTTCCAATTTCAGCCTGTACAAACTGTGGCGGCCCTTGCGAACGCCACTACTCACCTGCTAGCCTACCACCAGGTAAACCCTCGTTTATAAGCCTTCGGCGCCAATAAGTCGTGTACTTACCTGCACTAGCACATTGAATAACCGCAATGTCAGCTGATACATAAAGTGTATCAGCAATAACAGGCATCCCTCTAAATAGAAACGCTTAAGAAATATATAGGAGTACAACATGGGCATAATAAAACCTGAAAGGTACGACCTACCTGCCCATACGACCAACCACCAGCTGCAATATTTAACTGCGCTGTTCAAATATTGCCAAACCCAAGCACGCCATAGGAAGTACAAATTGGTCGCACATCTAGCAACCAACATTGCATTATCCCCTATCAAGAAATTGGTCATAAGAAACGGCGACTATGCAACGAGAAATGTTTATATTTTCTCTTGATACGTACCCGAAATGCCACACACAGGCAATATAGAACTTACCAGCGTAAATACACGCACGCCGGCGCGACTTTGTCAATGCCAACGGCCACCATGCGCACGATCGGCAATCATGCTACAATGTAGGCGCTGATCATGCAAATACAATAACCTTTCCAGAACAACTCGCCCCAGCTGCGAATGTGTTATTATGTTTACTCAATGTATATGGTCCGCATGCTGGGCGACACAAGCGATGATCACTAACGAGGGATCATGCTGTGTGTTCAACCCTTAGAGGATAGGGAACCAAGTAAGTAGAAAAAATGACCAAATATGGTCATCGAGGCGATAGATAGGTTTTTGGTATCCTGTCGCCTCGAGTGCAGAAGAGTATCGTTTTGGACACAGAGTGAACGAGTAAATGCACTGAGTTCGGTATCATTAAATACGTTTAATACAGTTTACGCCACAATCAGTAAATGCACTGAGTTCGGTAACATTAAATACGTTTAATACAGTTTGCTCCGCCATCAGTAAATGCACTGAGTTCGGTGACATTAAATACGCTTAATGCAGTTTACGCCACAATCAGTAAATGCACTGAGTTCGGTAACATTAAATACGTTTAATACAGTTTGCTCCGCCATCAGTAAATGCACTGAGTTCGGTAACATTAAATACGTTTAATACAGTTTGCTCCGCCATCAGTAAATGCACTGAGTTCGGTGACATTAAATACGTTTAATGCAGTTTACGCCACAATCAGTAAATGCACTGAGTTCGGTAACATTAAATACGTTTAATACAGTTTGCTCCGCCATCAGTAAATGCACTGAGTTCGGTAACATTAAATACGTTTAATACAGTTTGCTCCGCCATCAGTAAATGCACTGAGTTCGGTAACATTAAATACGTTTAATACAGTTTGCTCCGCCATCAGTAAATGCACTGAGTTCGGTGACATTAAATACGTTTAATGCAGTTTACACCACAATCAGTAAATGCAGTGAATATGTTTGCTCCACCATCGGTAAATGCACTGAGTCGGTAACGTAAATACCTTTAATACAGTTTACACCACAAGCAGTAAATGCAGTGAATAGGGTGACATTGAATACCTTTAAAACAGTGCACATATAATGTATTAAATACCAGATTAAGCCACTAAATATTATTACATATAATAATTGGAATGCTGTGTAAGTTTACTGTGTAAATTTAATCCATGGAATGTTATTACATATAATACTTTAAATACCAGTGTAAGTTAATTCATGAAATACTGTACCTTTAAATCATATATACTATTATATTTAATACTTTAAATACCAGTGTAAGTTAATTCATGAAATACTGTACATTTAAATCATATATACTATTATATTTAATACTTTAAATACCAGTGTAAGTTAATTCATGAAATACTGTACATTTAAATCATATATACTATTATATTTAATACTTTAAATACCAGTGTAAGTTAATTCATGAAATACTGTACCTTTAAATCATATATACTATTATATTTAATACTTTAAATACCAGTGTAAGTTAATTCATGAAATACTGTACATTTAAATCCTATATACTATTATATATGATACCTTAAATACCAGTGTAAGTTTAATTCATTAAGTGCTATTATATTTAATACTTTAAATACCAGTGTAAGTTGAGTCATGAAATACTGTACATTTAAATCATATATACTATTATATATAATACCTTAAATACCAGTGTAAGTTTAATTCGTGAAATGTTATTACATATAACACTTTAAATACTGTATAAGTAAATTCATTAAATATACTGTGTACATTACATTCATAAGAATATATATTGTTACTTTAAGTTCAATAACTATCATTTGTACCGATTAAATAAGTTTTAGTTAAAAGAATAAAAATATACTTAAGGAATCACCAGTGGTTTGCTTTCACCATCGAAGCTCGTCGAGCGGGCATGCAGTAGGGACGTCTCGGTGAACCAGTATCGGACGGACACTCTATCGAGACGAGGGCAAAGCCCCTCATAATAGAAGAGCCAAGATTAACAGACCCCACAATTGGTGACCTACCAAGTGAAGAAGAACACGCAACCCTGCCGCACAGTCCTCAATATATCTTAATTTAGTGACCGAGACAACGTGCGGAAGGACAATCCTGCCCAGGGAGCACACAAGTGGAGTCAGATCGCGGCGCTATCCTCAACACAGCGCGAGTAACGACACCTGACGAAACCAAAACCTCAACGTTGGACTCCAGGTGACGCAATTTTTTTCTTTTTTTTCTTCTTTTTAACTATATATACGCTGAGCTCCTTCAGAGCCAGCTAAAACACAATATTTTTCTTTCTCTGTCATTTTATTTTTAAAGAGTAGTTTAAAATTTTCCTTTATAATTGAATGGTACAAACGAGCACAGCAACAAATTCGCGTAGTAGGCCCCTTCCGGGCATCGAAAAATCGGAACCGATACGGATGTTACACCGGAAAACCATACACAGTAAAGTAACCAATCCTCACGTACACATTGTTCACTCGTGCCCATCGAAACAACTGCAAGCGACTAGCTTGTCGCCACGGCGCAGAGTTATAGTTCCATTCCCCACCAACTTTTCCTACATTTTTCGTGGTTCTGGCGTTTCAAGGAACGGCCCCATCACCTTTTGTAGAAAATGGCCCAGTTTACGAGGTCAAAGAAGGCGCAACAGGAGCCCCAAACCGAATCACTGCGGGAGTCGCATACCGAACCACAGATGGTGCCACGGGCGGAGCTACAGCGGGAACTAGAAGTGCCGCGCCCGGATTCTCCGGCCTTCGTGGACGCGCTCAGCGTAGAACAGCCCACGGACTCGCGACACGAAAAGACCCGCGACACACGCCCACACAGATCGGAGTCCCCGGTATCCGCTAGTGCGACTCCAACAGAGCAGTCACCACATGTTGCCTCGCGCGACTTGCGCTTGCCTCCGTTCGATGAGGAGGAATCGGAGCTCTGGTTCACCATGGCGGACCTAATATTTGAGGCAGCAGGCATGAGCGAAGAGAGACCACGGGCGCTGGAGGTTATGAGGGTGTTAAACCGAAACCAGCGTACCCATGTGGCACACATTATAAGAACTCCTGGTAACAGCCCTTATACGGATATGAGGGAAACGCTCCTCAACGCGCTCGAGGAGTCTATTGCCAAGAGGCACCAACGCTTGTTCAACGAGACCAATTTCACGGGGATGAAGCCATCACATTTTCTCACACATTTGCGGTCTATAGCGGGAAAGGGGATCTCTGATGATGTCACCAGACCCCACTTCATTAGGGGTCTTCCGCAACAAGCGCATCCTACCGTAATCGCCCAGCCTAATCAAAGCCTGAGTTGGCTGGCAAAGATTGCAGATGCAATCGTAGAAAGCGCTGACCAACGAGAGGAGTTCCCCGCCTTTCAGGTAGCGACCATTAATCGACAGGATGAATCGTCTTCGCGATACTACTCTTCGCACCATAACACCCCACGCTCAAGTGAGGGCACCAACACGTCACAACCAATCGCCACAGACTCGGCGCAAGCTTTGGCGCATACTCGAGACTCAAGGCAATCCCATTTCCGGCAACCGGGACCCTCGCGTTACGAGTTAGGTTTACAACGCGAGATTGCCCAATTACGAGCCGAATTGCGAGACTTCGCGCGCGCGGCCCAAAACCGCCTGACATATCAGAGGCCCCAGACCCAGACCCAAACCCCGACCACAGCAGGTCAACGCGAACCCCCGAGAGGTGCCAATAGCACGCGCGGTAGACCCACACCACAGCCGACGGCGAACCCTCAAAGGGCACTAACACCCGCCTGGTGTTCATACCATCGGCGGTTTGGGGCAAAGGCCCGCAAATGCACACAACCCTGCGGGTGGAAGCCCGTAAAACCAGCAACAAAAGCGGATTTAAACTAGGACGGCCGACCGCTATTCCAGCGCAGACGGTCGGCACACTCCAAGTAAGCCGCTTAACAATCAAAGACCCGAGATTGGATATAAGTTTTACGGTCGACACTGGCGCCGACATATCAGTCTTACCTAAGTCATACGCTTCGCAAAATAAAACGCCTAGCAGACTCCAATTACTAGCAGCGAACAACACATCCATAGCTACTTACGGACGTAAGTACCTACGACTGGATCTAGGTTTGCGGCACCCCATAGGTTGGCACTTCATTGTGGCCGATGTCTCCGAACCATTAATAGGGTCGGACTTACTATCGCGCCACAACTTGCTAGTCGACACCGCGAACAATAGATTGGTGGAGCAACGGTCACTAAGCCATCCGTCTGGGGAAGCCCCACGGACGCCACACGAGGCCGACATCACATGCGATGAAATTCCGGCTCTACTAGAAGAGTATAGACACTCGACAGTACCACTGCCCAATCAGGAGCACATAGAGTCCGGGGTTTACCATCACATCGAGACAAGGGGTCCACCGGTAAGCCAACGCCCGCGACGACTAGCACCGGACAAATTGCGCGCAGCACGCGAAGAATTCGACTACATGCTGGAGCAAGGAATCTGCCAACCTTCAGTCAGCCCATGGGCCAGCCCGCTTCACCTAGTTAAGAAACGAAGTGGCGAATGGCGCCCGTGCGGCGACTACCGACTGTTAAACGCGGTCACAATTCCTGACCGATACCCCATCGCACACTTGTATGATTACTCATACAAATTGCGCGGATGCACAATCTTCACGACCCTGGACCTCACCAGGGCATACCACCAAATCCCAGTGGCCCACGAAGACATCCCAAAAACCGCGGTCATTACCCCTTTTGGACTATATGAGTTCAAGGTAATGACTTTTGGTCTTAGAAACGCCGCACAAACATTTCAAAGGTACATCGATTCAGCTCTGCGAGGGCTAGATTGTTGCTACGCCTACATCGATGATATTCTCATTGCGTCTCAAAACCGAGCGGAGCACCAGCAACATCTTAAACAGGTGTTAGAACGCCTCCGCCGTTACGGACTCATGATTAACCCAGACAAATGCCAAATTGCCAAAGAGCAGGTGAGCTATTTGGGTTATCATATCAACAATCAGGGTATCCGCCCTCTCTCGGACAGAGTTAAAGCTCTCAGCGAATTCCCACGTCCTACCAACATTCGCGAATTACGACGTTTCCTGGGCATGCTTAATTTTTACCGGCCGACATTACAAAATGCCGCGCATGTCCAGGCCCCTCTAAATGAATATTTAAAGGGGGCAAAGAAGAACGACAAACGTCCAATCGTCTGGACGGAAGCAGCAAGTAACGCATTCCGGCAGGCGAAAGCGCAACTTTCAAACGCCGCTCTGCTGCGTTACCCAGCAGAGGGCGCACAGTTAGCAATACAATGCGACGCGTCGGACACCGCAATTGGGGCGGTGTTAGAGCAAGAGTGCGACGGGAACTGCGAGCCGCTCGGTTTTTACTCCAGAAAGCTCAGTACGTCAGAACGGAAATACAGCACGTATGACCGAGAGTTATTAGCCATTTACAGCGCTATCAAATACTTTCGACACATGGTCGAGGGTCGCCAAGTGATCGTCAGAACGGACCATAAGCCATTGAGCCACCCTTTCCGGAAGAAGTCCGGAAATGCATCGCCGCGGCAGGAGCGGCACTTGGACCTGATAGGCCAATACGTTACCGAGATAATGTACGTTCCAGGTGACCAGAACGTAATTGCAGATGCACTATCTCGCATAGACGTGATTCAGTTGCGTGCAGCCTTAGCCGACGCCGACTTGGAGCAAGCCCAAAAAAACGACAGCCAGCTTAAAGCTCTCGTGACAGCAGACACAGCACTCGAACTGCGAAGGTTCGCGATAGACACCACCGGGAAACTATTTGGTGCGACGTCTCAACGGGTACAGTCAGGCCGTACATTCCTGCTGGGTTGCGTAGGGGCATTTATGAGACTTTTCATAACCCAACTCATCCCAGCGGGCGCGCGACGGCTGCAGCGATTCGGCGTAAGTTCGTTTGGCCACATATGAACAAGGACCTCACAAAGTGGGCGAGAGCGTGTCTCAAGTGTCAACGTTGTAAGATAAGCCGACGCAACGTACTGGAACCGGCACAATTCAAGCTGCCCGAGGCGCGCTTCGCCCACGTTCACATCGACATAGTCGGTCCCTTAACTCCCTCCAGAGGATTCTCGTACCTGCTCACGATGATAGATCGCTTTACGCGATGGCCCGAGGCTACCCCACTACGTGTGGTGACCGCAGAGAGTGTGGCTCGGGCTTTCTACTCAACGTGGGTAACGCGTTTCGGCGTTCCCACAACACTTACCTCGGACAGGGGACCACAGTTCGAGGCCACGATTTTCAGACAGCTTACGGCGTTGCTGGGTTGTAAAAGGGATCGTACGACAGCATATCATCCTGCTGCCAACGGAATGATAGAACGTTGGCATAGATCTTTGAAGGCCTCCTTAATGTGCCATAATGACACGCAGTGGTTCGACGCCCTGCCCACTGTCCTCCTCGGTTTAAGGACCAGCATGAAGGAGGACCTAGGAGCCTCAGCAGCCGAGCTCACTTACGGCACCAGCCTCGTTTTGCCCGGCGAGCTTTTCGTCGACGGCGTGGCACCTGCGGAGCAAACGAAGAGCGTGGGGTACCTACGTGACTTGATGCGGAAAATACGACCAAGACAGGTGGACCGACACGGGGCTAAGAGAGTTTTCGTGCATCCAGAGTTGCACAACTGTACACACGTGTTCGTTAGGGTGGACAAAGTAAAGAAACCACTCGACCCTCCTTATGAGGGCCCGTTCAAAGTGATTAAAAGAATCAGCGAACGGGTCTACGAGTTGGACAGGCATGGAAAAACAGCCACAATCAGCGTGGAACGGTTAAAACCTTGTTTTTCAGAAGGTAGTAACCAGAGGTGCACTTCTCACACTACCCAAGTGCCGAAAGAGACACCACCGACCTCGGCGGGCGTGCCCGATCAATATAAAGGTCCCATTACGCGAAGTCAAAAACGACTGCGCACTCGACAAGCTTTACCGATCGGATATTAATAACAGAAGCCCAAGAGCACGCCTCACGCGTAATACCTCCTTATTTTTTTTTATCGTGACTAAGTCACTGGCGGGGGAGTGCTGTGGGGGCCCTTGCGAACGCCACTACTCACCTGCTAGCCTACCACCAGGTAAACCCTCGTTTATAAGCCTTCGGCGCCAATAAGTCGTGTACTTACCTGCACTAGCACATTGAATAACCGCAATGTCAGCTGATACATAAAGTGTATCAGCAATAACAGGCATCCCCCTAAATAGAAACGCTTAAGAAATATATAGGAGTACAACATGGGCATAATAAAACCTGAAAGGTACGACCTACCTGCCCATACGACCAACCACCAGCTGCAATATTTAACTGCGCTGTTCAAATATTGCCAAACCCAAGCACGCCATAGGAAGTACAAATTGGTCGCACATCTAGCAACCAACATTGCATTATCCCCTATCAAGAAATTGGTCATAAGAAACGGCGACTATGCAACGAGAAATGTTTATATTTTCTCTTGATACGTACCCGAAATGCCACACACAGGCAATATAGAACTTACCAGCGTAAATACACGCACGCCGGCGCGACTTTGTCAATGCCAACGGCCACCATGCGCACGATCGGCAATCATGCTACAATGTAGGCGCTGATCATGCAAATACAATAACCTTTCCAGAACAACTCGCCCCAGCTGCGAATGTGTTATTATGTTTACTCAATGTATATGGTCCGCATGCTGGGCGACACAAGCGATGATCACTAACGAGGGATCATGCTGTGTGTTCAACCCTTAGAGGATAGGGAACCAAGTAAGTAGAAAAAATGACCAAATATGGTCATCGAGGCGATAGATAGGTTTTTGGTATCCTGTCGCCTCGAGTGCAGAAGAGTATCGTTTTGGACACAGAGTGAACGAGTAAATGCACTGAGTTCGGTATCATTAAATACGTTTAATACAGTTTACGCCACAATCAGTAAATGCACTGAGTTCGGTAACATTAAATACGTTTAATACAGTTTGCTCCGCCATCAGTAAATGCACTGAGTTCGGTAACATTAAATACGTTTAATACAGTTTGCTCCGCCATCAGTAAATGCACTGAGTTCGGTAACATTAAATACGTTTAATACAGTTTGCTCCGCCATCAGTAAATGCACTGAGTTCGGTGACATTAAATACGTTTAATGCAGTTTACACCACAATCAGTAAATGCAGTGAATATGTTTGCTCCACCATCGGTAAATGCACTGAGTCGGTAACGTAAATACCTTTAATACAGTTTACACCACAAGCAGTAAATGCAGTGAATAGGGTGACATTGAATACCTTTAAAACAGTGCACATATAATGTATTAAATACCAGATTAAGCCACTAAATATTATTACATATAATAATTGGAATGCTGTGTAAGTTTACTGTGTAAATTTAATCCATGGAATGTTATTACATATAATACTTTAAATACCAGTGTAAGTTAATTCATGAAATACTGTACCTTTAAATCATATATACTATTATATTTAATACTTTAAATACCAGTGTAAGTTAATTCATGAAATACTGTACATTTAAATCATATATACTATTATATTTAATACTTTAAATACCAGTGTAAGTTAATTCATGAAATACTGTACATTTAAATCATATATACTATTATATTTAATACTTTAAATACCAGTGTAAGTTAATTTATGAAATACTGTACCTTTAAATCATATATACTATTATATTTAATACTTTAAATACCAGTGTAAGTTAATTCATGAAATACTGTACATTTAAATCCTATATACTATTATATATGATACCTTAAATACCAGTGTAAGTTTAATTCATTAAGTGCTATTATATTTAATACTTTAAATACCAGTGTAAGTTGAGTCATGAAATACTGTACATTTAAATCATATATACTATTATATATAATACCTTAAATACCAGTGTAAGTTTAATTCGTGAAATGTTATTACATATAACACTTTAAATACTGTATAAGTAAATTCATTAAATATACTGTGTACATTACATTCATAAGAATATATATTGTTACTTTAAGTTCAATAACTATCATTTGTACCGATTAAATAAGTTTTAGTTAAAAGAATAAAAATAGACTTAAGGAATCACCAGTGGTTTGCTTTCACCATCGAAGCTCGTCGAGCGGGCATGCAGTAGGGACGTCTCGGTGAACCAGTGTCGGACGGACACTCTATCGAGACGAGGGCAAAACCCCTCATAATAGAAGAGCCAAGATTAACAGACCCCACAAAACCGCCGCCCTTGTCTGCTTCAGCTACTACTTCCTTTCCTTGAAGGACCTGGCATCCGTTCTCCTTGAATACTACTTCGTATCCTTTTTCGATGATTCTCCGAATTGAAATTAAACTGTCATCGAGTTTGGGAATGTACAGGACATCTGTCAGCCTTACTTTCTGGACTTGACCGTCTTTCACGATGCATGGTAGGTAGCCATCTCCTATCCCAGTTGCCATTGGATGGATCAAACATCCGCCAAATAAATTGGTTTGTTCAAATCCCGGATGCCGTCGAAAAAGGCTGAGTTGTTTGTCATGTGGCCCGTTGCTCCCTAGTCCACAAGCCAGCCATCTTGTCCGCCATCTTGTCCGCCGTCTTGGATCCTCGTGTCATCTCTCGCTTGGAAGAGAAACTGCTTCTGATCGGCGTCAGCCCTCGGCGTCTTTGACTTTTCTATTCCTGCCCTGGCTTGTTCCTTCATTGCTTTGTACCATTTGCAATCCCGTTTCAGATGTCCTGGTTTCTGACAATGGTAGCATGTACGAGTTTCCTGTTTGTCCTTCCTTTCTGTCTGGAACTTTGAACCTTTGTTGAGATGTCCCTTCTTTAGGTCATGTTTACCTGGACCTGCTGATTTGAGAGCCACTTCTGAACCTCCGCTGCTCGAGCCTTGAAATTCTGTCCTTCTCTGGTATTCGTCCATAATCTTCCCTGTTACGTACTCGATTGTGAGATCCTTCTCGTCACGGCCCTCGAGCGCAGTGACTAGTCCCGAGTATGATTCCGGAAGACTCACCAGTAGAATAGCTACGACTTCCCCATCCTCGAGTGGGTTGTCTGATCCTCGGAGCAGTGCAATCACTGTCATGATGGCATCCACGTGGTCACTCATTGGTCCGCCTTTGTACTGTATTCCGTACAGTTTCCTTCTCAAATATAGCCTGCTTCCGTACGTTGAACGTTCATACTTCTTTGTTAGCGCTTGCCACACTTTGTACGCTTCTTCCGTATGTTGGATGTGCACTAACTGATTATCTTCGACACTCAGAGTTATATATGCCATGGCTTTGTTGTTTTTATTTTTCCACTCGGTGTCTTTCGGCGTGGGTGCCGGCTCACTCACCACTTCCCATAACTCATCTCGAACCAGTACTGCTTTAAGTTTTGTCTTCCAGGGTATGTAATTTCCTCCATTTAACAACGGAATATTTGTCTTCATTCCGTCCTGCATCGTACCGATTACTTGGCGTCACTTTTGGGTCTTCACGTATTGTCGCCACGTGTTCCGTCGACGCGTGCTTTAACCTCACTATTTATTCCGGCGTTAGACTGGGCCCATAACCTGTTGGAAATGAGACTTTAATTGTAAGAATGATATTTGTAAAGCAGAAGTTAACATTTAGTCTTAAGTTAAATCTTGAATTAAATTGTGTGGACGACTGGTCCAGCGGCGAAAGGAGAGAGAGAGAAAATCATCGGTGCCACTGTTTATATATGCCCTGCTTGTTGACCTAAGCGCCACCTATCCGGCGCTAGAACTACTAAGGTTGTTACCAGAACACTCTGTAAGCGTTTCCTTTCCAACAAATTTGGTATATAAAGGGTGGTTGCAAATGGGTATGATGATAATTATATTGATTAGTGTAGTGTAATCTCAAAGCAAGGAGACTGCGGCCTTTTGCACAGGTACAGCGGGCCGTTTTGTTATTTAAGAGTCATAAGTTAAAGGGATCAACACCATCATGTAAATTATAAATAAAGTTTGTGAGTTCAAATGAACTGAAGTGTGTTTAATTTTTTACACAACAAACTACGGGAAGCAATGTAAAGAGAAGACAACACTACGTGGAAGCCACGAAACAGGAGAAGACCGTACCACGGGTAAGCCGTAAGTAACCCCGAATTACTAATACCCATAACTTAAAAGTGGAAGTTGAGAAACGTACTCGAATGATTCCTATAAACTCTCAGATAACTAAATAATAATTGCTAATATCCGAAATTACACTCAGATGTTACATTTTGGCGCCCGACGTGGGGACTAATAAAAGAAAATATAAATAATATAAACAAACATTATTCCCGATAACTAAATATTAGGTGTACAGCTTTGCTTCCGCCGTTTTTTTCCGAAATTCAAGGCTTTATTGTAAAAAACTGGTTATACATTTATGATTCAAAGTATTGTCCATCGCTGGCCACTACTTTCTCCCATCTTTCGCGCAGCATACGAATCCCGCGTTGAAAAAACTGGTCATCTTTTGAATCGATCCACGAATCGATCCAATTTTTTACTTCTTCATAAGACCGGGAGTGCTGGTCAGCCAGGCCGTGTGCCATTGATCAAAACAAGTGATAGTTCGAGGGAGCAACGTCTGGAGAATACGGCGGGTGGGGTAGGATTTCCCATTTCAAAGTTTCCAAGTATGTCTTGACTACTTTCGCAACATGGGGTCGAGCATTGTCATGCTATAAAATCACTTTATCATGTCTCTCGTTGTATTGCGACCGTTTGTCTTTCAATGCTCGGCTCAAACGCATTAATTGGGTTCGATAACGATCGCCGGTTCAGTCGGTTTTAACAACTCATAATACACTACGCCGAGCCGGTCCCACCAAATACTGAGCATGACCTTGGAACCGTGGATATTCGGTTTGGCCGTCGACGTGGAAGCATGGCCGGGATAACCCCATGATTTTTTGCGCTTGGGATTATCGTAATGAGCCCATTTTTCATCCCCAGTCGCAATGCGATGCAGAAATCCCTTCCGTCTTTGCCTTGCAAGCAGCTGTTCACAAACACACAAACGCTGTTCAACATCTCTCGGCTTCAACTCACTACGGCACCCAATTTCCTTGTTTCTGAATCATTCCCATGACTTGCAGGCGTTTTGAAATGGCTTGTTGCGTCACTCCCAATAATCCTGCCAATTCTTGTTGCGTTTGACATGAGTCTTGATCAAGTAATGCGTCCAATTCTGCATCTTCGAAAACCTTCTCTCTTCCACCGCCATGCTGGTCTTCGACGTTAAAATCGCCGTTCTTGAAGCATTGAAACCGCTCTCGGCACGTTCTCTCACTAATAGCGGCCTCACCATAGGTATTTGAGAGCATTCGATGAGCCTCAGCCGCAGATTTCTTCATATTAAAGCAGAAAATTAAAACCTCCCGCAAATGACGAGAATTTGGCTCAAGAATAACTTTATGATGCAGACACAAATCGACTAATATTTCGATGGCGTTATGTTTACAAATACCTAAGCTTATTGTATGACATCTATGATCTATTTATTTCAACTACCACTTACATCTATTGCAAAACGGCGGAAGCAAAGTTGTACACCTAATAATAAATGTCAATGTCAGAGGTTTGCACTCTGATGTTACACATAAACAAATTTAAGAGGAGTGCAGGAGATCAGATACCCGCATTTAACGTTTAAAGCTTCATATAGCCTTGCATAAAATTCCTGCATGAAGTGGTCTTTTGTCCGTCCATACTTCTTAATCAACCAACCCCTTTCCCCTTTTCACTCGATTAGCGACCTGACTATCAAATGTCAGATTAAATTTTTTCTCTAAGTGATTCGAGGGCAAAGAATCGTCATTTGAACATACATGTCTGTCTCATTCACCTAACCAACTCCGAAGCTGAGCTGCATGAAAAAAACTCTTGAAGAACTGTAACTGTACAGGGTTGAATAGCAACAAAATGAATCGTCTACTCAGGCCAACGGGGTGCTTTAAATTTTTTAACCATAATGGGGCCATCGCCTCATATACACTTGTACTGTTTTTCCCCTCAACAGGCATTGAAGAACTAGAGTAACCATAGGACCATCAAGATGTCTCCATCTTGTTGCACAATACTACATTATGGTTTTCGAATGCATACTGGACATCCATCAGTTCAATTGTCCTCCCACTGTTCCCCGTTAATCTAACCAAAACAAAAAATCGAAAGCACTGCGAAACGGAGCAGAAGAATAAATGATTTCAAGAAAAAAAAAAGCTAAATAAATATCTGTGTACATGAGACAAGGATGACGAAGAAGGTAAGTAGTCCTCTGCTCAGCAGCTGCCGTCACTTTATGTGAGACCACTTCCAGTCGAGAGCAGAATACAAAGAAATGGTATTCTATTTATCTGTACAATATCCTATTTACCATTCATTCGTTACGCAAGCGAACAAAACAGCAATTGTCGAGACTGAAACCATTTGAAATGAGTTGTGCGGATGAAATGCCAGCAACGTCTCGAACTGTGTGTACGACAACCACACTGGGCGCCCCCAAAAGCCAAAGTTTGCTCTATGCTTCCACACAATGACAGCTGGAGGTGGATATGTGAACTCATTACGCTTCTTTTAAAAGGCGAATGGCAAACAAACAGCAAGAAAAAAAAATTTAAGGAAATTCGAAGGATATCCAACTTCCAGGATATTCGTGCTTGCATGTTAGCTGTGGAGTTGTTTTGCATACGTCATCTGCCATATCATTTTTAAATAAAACGAGTATCCTCATTATTCGGTGAACGGATACCAAACGATGAGTATCTCCAAAAATAAATGAAAGCAGATTACGAAAGGATTGAAAAGCGTTCTCATGCTTATACGATCGGATTCTTGATTTCCAAGGACATCATAGTCGAGGACTAAAGGGAGAAATTTCATTATTCGAACAAGGATATTCATCCGTGGATGCTGCATGTTACTGGATCAACATCTCAGATTACAGTCATAGAAACTGCATATTTCCTACAGTTTCCCAGGGAGTTTTATTGGCTATAGCCAACCAACAGAGATTTCAAACGTGATAGGCAGTTAAAATACGATATCGACTAAGATTGAAGATTATTCCATTTTTTTTTTTTTTTTTTTTTAATATCCAGTATTGTACCGGAGGGTTACATAATAATATGATACCTATAATAGAATATTAATAGAATGGTGTACTTACATGATGGGAATATTATATAAACTGAAGGAAGGTGTTCGCTGCATTAGGAAGCCGTTTCACTCTCCTTCGAAGTGAGTTTGTCTCGCTTAAGGCAATACCCGACTACATGTGATGTACATCCTTAAATAGATATTGAGTTTTTGCTTGAATGGGTAGCTAGTTTGCTTAATACATGATTTGACTTACGATTCTGATTATTTCGTCGTCTTGAGAAGCAGTATATATAAATTCACTGGGCTAGGCGGCTTCCGCCTTTTGCACAGAAAAAGAATTTTGGGATAACCTTAAATGTCACAGCACAGTGAGACATAGAGTGAGAACCCAAATAAGGGGAAAGTTGTTTTACATTGGGTTTGAAATCAATAATGTATATGGATATGAAATGAAATGGCGTGCATAAAAAAACCCTTCAGGGGACAAATACGATTTATTTTTTATATACATACTTCTCTCAGGAGGGACGTTTCTATAGCGCTGACACGGCGCCTCGAGATCCAACCGAATAACCATTACAGTTCTCTTTCAACCGTTGCGGGTTGTAATTATTGGGAAGTACTCGCGTGGGGAGGGAGTATAGCGCCGCCGCCAAACCCCACTGTCTACTTGCCCGAAGAACCCCCGAAACTACAACCCAACCTTTATAGTTTTCCGCTAATGCAATCGCTTTAGCGTCTGTAAATGCTTCACGCATCAAGTATCTAAGGTACCTATCTAAAAGCTCCTGGAAGAGAATTCTTACCTTCATTCATCAATTCGAATCCAAAATTCCCTACAAGAATTCTGTCCAAACTTGTCGGATCATAAATCCAAAGCCAATTCGGCACCTTCGGTTGCCAGGCAAACCCCAATGTTATCATACGAATTTTCTGAAAACGAAACAACTTGGTTTGCTGCCCTGTGAGTAGGGCGTTAAAATATACTCACAGCTAGGCCAGCTTGTCGTAAGAGGCGACTAACGACCAAGTGGTAGCCGGGGTCCCAACGCCCCGTGCGCCCGGTGAAATACCGCACCATCAAGCTTTAGGTTCCGTGAAATGGTCGGGCGAAATCCCTGGCCATCTTTCGGAGCTTGGCTGATGGACCGGTTCGAGAAAAGGTTGGTTAGGTGGTAGTCGGTCCCAAGGTGAGATACCACCCCGTCACCCTGTACATTCCGCGATATCGCCGAGAGAAATCTTCGACGGTGTTTCGGATGTGTGGCTGATGGCCCAGACTGACACGGGGATAAGTCAAGATGGTGCCTTCTGATATAAAGAATTCCGGAGGTAAACTAGTCTCCCATTCGGATCTCCGGGGGGACTATGCCAGGGGGAACATCATGCAGATATCATGATAAATAATGGAACTTTGGGAGGTTCGTCATCACATAACCGGGCTAGTGCTCGAGGCTCGCCCCACGCTCGACTGGTGACGGCATTTTGTAACATTAGGGGCATCGGTTTCACCAATACGAATGTAAATGCCGTCCACCAATATTTGCAAACAACGAAACCTGATATCCTTGCCCTAACTGAGACCCAGGTCGATTCGTCAACTGATTCGACATATCTTCGTTGCTCAGGATACGACTTGCATTCGCGAGTCCGTTTTAGTGGCGGAGTCTGCGTTTTCGCGCGGTCGAATCTGGCTTGCCAGGGGGTGGAGGCGTTGGAACCCAATAATATGGACATCATATGGTTGAGGTTCGTGCTGAGGAATTCCGTTAAATTTCTTTGTTGTCTTTACCGCTCCCCGAATGACGATCGACCGACGACATTTTTCGAACATCTTTCATATACCGTCGACTGGATACAGATCAACCACCCAGCTTCTGAAATTATTGTCCTTGGCGATTTTAATGTGCACAATTCCGACTGGTTGTTACATTCTAACAGAACCGACGAGGCTGGGAGGCTGGCGGAGATGTTTACTGTAACCCACAACTTGACTCAACTCGTGGGGGAGCCAACGCGAGTGCCGGATGCCCGAGCCGATTATGCGAACACCCTGGATCTGTTTTTGACATCCGAACCGAGTATTTATACCGTAGAGGTTTCTGCGCCACTGGGAAACTCAGGTCACTGCTTGGTATCTGGCGCGCAAGCACTTGCATACCAAGCGAATAACCGGCCTAGGCAGTATCGCCATGTATGGAAGTATGGGGCTGCTAACTGGGACGATATGCGAGATTTCTTCGCATCCTTTCCATGGTCGGAGGTGTATTTCGGAAACTCCGATGTTAACGCTTGCGCGGAGTCGGTATCAGAGATTATTCTTCTGGGGATGGAGATGTATATTCCACATTCCATCAAACAAAGTTCGTCTGATAAACCTTGGTTTGACAAAAAATGCGAGCTGATTACAGCGGCAAAAAATAGAGCTTTTAAGCGATGGCGCTCCAATCCCACCGATGTTAACAGAACGAATTTTGTTAGACACAGAAGCGCGTGCAACCAGGCGATTGATACCGCGAAGAAGGCTCACAACGACATGGTGATTAATAAGCTCCTTCGGTGCCCAACTGGTTCGCGCTCCTTCTGGTCAATGGCAAAGGCTGTCAGCAGTAACTTTGCTTCCTCCTCTTTCCCACCGTTGGTGACAGACAGCGGTACGTTAGTCACGAATTCAAGGGATAAAGCTAATGTGTTCGCGAATTTATTTTCCGCGAATTCAAACCTCGATCCCGGTCTTTTGGAGCCACCTGTGATCTCGCCGGTACAGTCTTCCATGCGGGATGTGATATTTCGTTCGCGCACTATTCAACGCATTCTACGTGAACTGGATTGTAGGAAGGCAACCGGCCCGGACGGAATACCAACAATAGTCCTTAAGAACTGGGCTCCAGAAGTATCGCCGGTTCTTGGCAGACTCTTCCGCGTATCTTATGCACGGACGACCTTTCCTGCCTGCTGGAAAATCGCGCGAGTTCAGCCAATCCCAAAGACGGGAAAAAAGTGTCTCCCACAAAATTACCGTCCGATAGCATTACTGTCTATTTTATCTAAGGTAATGGAAAAAGTCATCAATACAGAGTTGGTTAAGTATTTGGAGTGCAACGGACTTCTGAATGATCGTCAATACGGATTTCGTGGCAGGCGATCCAGAGGAGACCTTTTGACACTTATAACCGATATATGGACATCTGCGATTGAACAGCATGGTGAGTCAAGGGCGGTCGCATTGGATATCTCCAAGGCTTTTGACCGCGTCTGGCACGGGGCATTGCTGAGCAAACTTCGTTCATATTGACTTTCCCAACAGCTTTGCGACTGGACGAGGAGCTTCCTCGAGAATCGATCGATCCGGGTTGTTGTGGACGGCGAGTGTTCGGATCTGTATCCTGTTAATTCGGGGTTGCCCCAAGGTTCTATTTTGGCTCCAACCTTGTTATTGCTTCACATAAATGATTTGTTGGAGACAACGGATAACAAAGTGTTCAGTTTTGCGGATGATAGTATGCTTGTTTCCTCCTTTTCGAGTGATCGGCCGATTGGTGCATCAACGTCGCACCAGCTGAGATGTAGACAGATTGACTCTCTGAATCAGCATCTGGATAAAGTCCTGCAGTGGGGAAAGGCCTATCTTGTCGACTTCAACGCAACGAAGACCCAGTTTACAACATTCACAAAGAAAACTGGATCATCGGTTCCACAGCTGTTGATGAGTGGCCGGGCCCTCGAGGCTGGGGAAAGTTTGAAATTGCTCGGCGTCACGGTCTGTGGGAATGTATCATGGCATAAACACGTATCGGGTATCGCCGGATCAGCCTCAGGAAAACTGAGTTATCTTTTTAGAGCCAAGAAATATTTTACTCCGGCCCAACTTCTTCTCCTATATAAATCTCAAATTAGACCCGCGCTCGAATATTGCTCTCATGTTTGCAGCTCGGCTCCTAAACATACCCTCGACCTACCTGAGAGCGTACAAAGACGAGCGATACGCCTGATCGGGGACTCGGCGCTAACGTCGGGACTACAGTCGCTATCACATCGAAGGCGCGTGGCCGACCTCTGTCTGTTTTACAGATATTATCACGGGTGCTGTTCTTCGGAGATTCTTGGCATTGTTCCACGCAATTCGGTTTATATGCACTCCACAAGACAATCCGACGGATCGCACCCGCTTGTGGTTCATCTCCCGACGGCGCGAACATCCCCGTATCAGAACTCGTTCCGTTACATAGCGGGGAAGCTGTGGAAATCCCTTTCCACGCGAGTGTTCCCGGAGCGTTACAACCTGCAACTGTTCAAAAAGAACTGCAACAGTTATTTGATGGCATCTCGGGGCGCCCACTCGACGCTATAGGTTCGCCTCTGCCAAGAGAAGTCTAATAAAAAAAAAAAAAAAAAAAAAAAAAAAAAAAAAAAAATTTATATATATATATATATATATATATATATATAATGTAACCTTCAGAACAGGGATAATAAACATCGCGTCGCCTGTTCCCAGCCTCACCATGTGTACAACAAATTCCTTCACATACGCATTGGCTGGCGACCTTTACCCAAGGGACAAAAGCAAATATACGCAGCTTGCGTCTTAAGGCATACATTAAATCCTATGGCATAGGCAAATGCAAATAGGAATTGTATACTTACCCTTTGTAGCGATGCCATAAACACCAATTCCTTGTGAATATGCTAAAAACAATTAGCACCATGTCCACCAACATTGCGGTCTATCAATACAGCTGCAAGCCACATCATAGAAAATGATCTGTACGACCTCTTTGTCCTGCAATATTTCTGGATCTGCTTCTCATGACCTCGCGGCACGAGCAAACAGAAATCCATTACTAACCAATGATATACGGCTTGTTTACTTAGCCGAACCCACATCTCATTGAAGCACATTATTCCCTTTCTTTGTTTTCAGATTCGTTCTCATGGCCTCGTCCCACGAAAGAACCAATGCTCACACATACATGTGTACCACTACGATCTTCTCTATGAGATCTGGTTATCTACCACCAAAGAGAGACTTCACGTTTCTCTTGGGATAGAAAATGCATCTTCAAATTAAGAGAACCAGTACCACTAGCCGAATTTCCTTTGCCAGCGAATTCATATCGGAGAGTCGTCTTACACTCATCGACCGAGCAGGTGGTTGCCGCTCACGCTACCCGGTGCGCATGGGGACGCGAATATGCTACGAGCCGTGGCTAGTGCTGTGTTAAAGACAGTAGTGGTAATCAACGCCCAATTAAACGTAATCCGATTCCTGTAACTCATTTAAATACAAAGACTATCATAGTGGAAATAACTTGTTAAATATAGTAGTGATAATTAATATTCAACTAAACGTAATTCGAAATCCGTTTCCTGTAACTCATTTAAATACAAAACTATCATTGTGAAATAACTAATTCAATAAAGAGCCCTGCAGCCAAATTTTAGTGTTTCTTTTCATTCCTCTTGTGTTTGGTGTTTTCTCCTTACTTGCTGATCATGTTTGTACGTTTCCTTCGGAGGTACTCGAGAGAACATTGTTTAGCAGCGCGTGGGTTGGCGGTAGAATGTCGCGACCACCTATCCCACAGGAGTTTCACAGATTTCCCGGTCTGTAACGGAACGAGTTCTGATGCAGGGATCTTCGTGCCGTCGGGAGATGAACCGCAAACTGGTACGATCCATCGGATTGTCTTGTGGAGCCCATATAAATCGAATTGTTCGGAACAATACCACGAATCTCCGAAGAACAGTACCCGTGATAATATCTGTAAAACAGACGGAGGTCAGACACGCACCTTCGATGAGATAACAACTGTAATCCCGACGGCAGCGCCGTGTCTCCGATCAGGCGGATCGCTCGTTTCTGTATGCTCTCAAGGTATGTTTAGTAGCAGAACTCCAAACAAGATACCAATATTCGAACGCGGATCCAATTTGGGATTTATACAAGAGAAAACGTTGGACCAGAGTAAAATATTTCTTTGCTCTAAAACAATAACTCAGGTTTCCTGAGGCGAACCTGGCGACGTTCGACATATGTTTATGCCACGATTAATTTCCACAGTCCGTGACGCCGAGCAATTTAAAGCTATCCTCAGATTTCAGGGTCTGGCCAATCGACCGCTCTTGACTCACCATGGCCTTTAATCACAGATGTCCATATATGGGTTATAATGGTCAAAAGGTCTTCCGTACACCGCCTGCCACGGAATCCGTATTGACGATCATTCAGAAGTCCGTTGCACTCCAAATATTTAATTAACTCGGCATTGATGACCGTTTCCATCGCCTTAGACAACATAGACACTAATGCTATCGGACGGTAATTTTGTGTGAGACACTTTTTCCCCTCTTTGGGATTAGCTGACGTCGAGCGATTTTCCCGCAGGTAGGAAATGTGATCCGTGCATAAGATAAACGAAAGAGTCTGCCAAGAACCAACAATAGTTCTGGAGCATAATTCTTAAGGACTATTGCTGGTATTCCGTCTGGGTCGGTTGCCTTCTTATAGTCCAATCCAACTAGAATGCTTTGAATAGTACGCGGGCGGAACCTCACCTACCCCTAAAAGACCGGCATCGACGTTTGAGTTCGCGGCAAATAAATACGCGGGCATATTAGCCATATCTTTTGAATTTGCGACTAACGTCCCGTCGCACCTCAGCGAAGAGATTGGACTGTCAAGGAGTTTATAGGTCACTCCGTGGATGTAAGTCTTCTTAGCGCTGTCAATCGCCTGGTTGGCCGCGTCTCCCTTTCTATCAAAATTCGTTCTGTTAACCTCGGTACGATTGGAGCGCCATTGTTTAAAAGATCTATTTTTTGACGCTGTAATGTGCTCGCATTTTTTATCATACGAAGGCTTATCAGATGAATTTTGTTTGATGGAATGCGAAATGTATCTCCACCCCCAGAGGAGTAATCTCTGTGACCGACTCGGCCCATGCGTCAACATAGGAGACTCCAAAGCACACCTCCGATCACGGCAAGGACGCGAAGAAATCTCGCAAATCGTCCCAGATGGCAGCACCATACCTCCATACATGGTGAAGCTGCTTAGGTCGATTATTTGTTTGAAATCCAAGTGGTTGCGCGACCAATACCAAGCAGTGGTCAGAGTTTCCCAGTGGCGCAGCAACTCCCAGGGTATGAATACTCGGTGCGGATGTCAAAAACATGCTGGATCCAGGGTGTTGCCATAATCACCTCGGGCATCCGGCACTCGCGTAAGTTCCTCCACGAGTTGAGTCAAATTGCGGCTAACAGCGAACATTTCCGCCAGCCACCCAGCCTCGTGGGCTCTGTTAGAATACACCAACCAGCCGGGATTGTGCACATTTCAGAAGCCGGTGGTTGATCTGTATCTAGTCGATGCGGTATGTGAAAGATGTTCGAAAAATGTCGCTGGTCGATCGTCATTCGGGGAGCGGTAAAGACAACAAACAAATTTAGTAGAATTCCTCAGCACGATCCTCAACCACATGGTGTCCATGTTATTGGGTTCTAACGCCTCCATCCTCTGGCAAGCCATATCGGACCGCGTGAAGACACAGACTCCACCCTTAAAACGTAATCTCGAATGTAAGCTGTATCCTAAGCAAAGATGATATGTCTAATCAGTTGACGAATCAACCTGGGTCTCTGTTACAGCAAGGATATCAAGATTCGCTGTTTCCAAATATTGGTGGAGGGCGTTTAGATTCGTATTGGTGAAACCGATGCCCCTGATGTTACAAGATGCCGTTATCGGTCACACGTCGACAGTGCCGTGAGTACGCGCCCGGTTACACGATGACGAATTTCTTGTGGCGTAAGCACGGACGCGGATCCAGTCAAATACCCCACAAGTTGATCCTCGAAGGCGGCAAAGGAAAACCAAATGAGACAAGTTTGTTGATGAGACACAGTTATTAAAACAACAGGTTTGTATATTATTTACAATATTCTATTTCACGTACAGTTTGATGATGAGACACAGTTATTAAAACAACATGAAACAATGCTTACTAAAGTATGTGGATGTTTGAACTGACGTTAACAAAGTAGCGATTTTCTCTTAACTCACAGGAACGGTTAAAATCTGACTGAAGGGTGTGTGCGGACGCAGTGATGTATAAATCTCGACTGGCGTTGTGCGCCGTTTGGCGGATGGTTAGTGACTGACTGTGGCTGTGATGAATGACGGCTCGCTGGACTCTGGTTTAAAGAAGTGACGAGAAGGAGAAAAAGGGAAATTTATTGCTGGTGCGCACTAGCCAGCCGATGTGATTGCGCTCTCTTTTGTGCGCTCTTCATTTCACCATGCGCACCGGTGTGGACAAGCGCTGGCGCATTCGTTGCACGCCGACGTGCGCAGAGCGGACGAAAAGCACAAAGCAAGGAGCGCAATAACTCGGGTTGACCTGGCTTAGTGTGCGTGTGGTAAAGTGGCCTCCGAGGTGTTTCACACTGGGGTAGTGTGGTGTGGTGATTATCCCGGAGGCGCATGGCTATAGGAAGGAAGAAATGCGGAGGAGAGGAAAATGTGTTTTGCGCTATTCACCTGGGTAAAGAGATGTTTGATCCCCAGCGAATGGAGGAACTGGGAAAGGGCCAAATGACGCTAGGGAAATATTATCGTGTGATTCAATCGAATGTTTTGATAATTTTCCCAAGCGGTTCTGCAATGATGCGACAACTTCGTCCGGCTGGATTTGGTTGTCGCTAATCGACATGAACAAGAGTTTCCGTATGGCGAAAAAGGGAAGCTAAACTCTTTTATGCGTTGTCCGCATGGAAAAATGAGTTTAGCTATGCGCCCTTGGAGGTAACATGCATTGCAGGTGAACAGGTAAGTAGGGGGGAATGGGGTTGGTTTGACGCGCTGTAAGGGTGTCGAAATTGGATGGGATTGGCTGGGAATGGTGGGTGGTTCTCCGTGTAGTTTAGAGAAACCCCCACCCTATCATGAATTATCTCCATGGCCGTTCGGGCCATTAGCCACACATCCGAAACATATTCGAAGATCTCACCCGCGACGATATCGCGAAGTGTACAGCGTGTCAGGGTGGTATCTCACCTTGGGACCAACTACCACGTAAGCCAACCAACCTTTTCTCGAACTGATCCACCAGCCAAGCTGGGAGAGATGGGCGGGTTTTTCTCCCGGCCATTTCACGGAGCCCATAGCTTGATGGGGTGTTATGTCAGCGGTCGACAAGGCATTAGGACCTGTTATATATATTCACACAATTTATTATAATATAGTATATTGTTAATGTATTTAAGGGTAAGTAAAGGACTTACTTGTATTGACCGTGGAGAGGTCTCTGTAGCTTGTTCCTGGTGGCAGGTTGCAGAGGGCGTTGAGCTTTGTGCTCCCCTGTTCAGCTTGCTGTTGGTTGAATATCCTTTTGTTTTTCCTCTTTTTTCGACCTAGCCTTCTCTGGGATATTGGATTTAGCTATTTTCGCAGCTTCACGCTCTGCTGGACACGTCGTCACTAGCTCTTCGTATGTTCTCGGCTTTTTCCGATGATTTTCTTAATAGCTGGGTGAAGCGGCAATTGCGGTCCACCGGCAGCGTACTTCATGGAGCAATTCTTTATCAGTGGACAACTTCTTCTTCCCTTTGAAACCAAGTATTAATGATTGCTTTTAATGAGTTGATAGCGCCTGCAAGGTTTTACGACGAATGACTTAATTTTTATTTTTGCCATTGACGTTGATTGTTTTATTCGGTGCCAACGCCGTTTTTTATTATTTTTTTTCTTGCCAAGTAGAATTTGCATAAAGTAGTTTATGCAAATTAGCTACTTGACGATTTGTGTTCCTTTTACAGGCAGAGAGGGGAAATTTGCGGGAATTAGTGAGTGTTAGGCGAGGTCGTAACAGACCCTACATACCCCACTAATTAACGATGCCAATAAGAATCGACATACACATTTTTTTTTTGTTAGTTGAGCACGACTAAAAAATGGTTACTTGAGATATATATTCCAAAGTAATAAACTCGTGTCGGTGATCAATTAGGAATTGCATATAAATATTAACCCTAAAATCGAGTGTAAATGAATGCCATCACTGTCTGAGATAAACACTAGTGTTTGTCCACGGATAGCACTACTTATTGAAGACTAAAATCCTTTTAGTAACTGTGGACGTCGTTATAGATTAAATTTGTCAATAATAGGTGTTCACTGTAATTTGGGAATGATACATTGCCAAAAAAGAAAAATTGCGGGAACTAAAGAAGAGTCGGGGCAATCAGGGCTTATGATTATAGAAGTTTTTGCGTGTTTCAACAGTTGGTAAGGAATTTAAAATAGCCAAAGTATAACGAAATAAAAGAGTGATAACAAACGATGAAGGTGCCATCGCACATCTGGGTTAAATTATTATTTATTTGTTTGGTAGTGAGTTGTCAGAAGCGTGAACATTTTTCTTTCTTGTGCCATTCCTAGTTACTTGATATAAAATGTTCCTTATATACTGTTTGGAATTCTTTATGAGTTTGACATTTGTTAGATCCCATTGGAGGACAGTAAACGATATATATATATATATATATATATATATATATATATATATATGTATATATATATACATGTATATATATATATATATATATATATATATATATATATATATATATATATATATATATTGGTCCTTCGAGCCGGATCCAGTCTGTGGATCCAGATTCACTGCTGCCAGCTCTCAGCATATAAGACGGTCGCGGGACATTGGAGTCCAGACGCTAAGACACACCATCGACAGGAAAGTGAAAGTGAGTGAAAGTGAATAGAAAACGCGTCAAATTAAACAAAAAAATGTCTGCGTCATCGAGTACCGCCAAGTCAAAACATGCAAAGGCTGCATTAGCCGAACGTCGAAGCCTGTCGCGAATGGAATCAGAACTTGAACGCCAAGTTAATGCTCCCTGCCCCACTGAAGATCAGAGCAATGACCAGGATCGCGGGAGTCATGTCAAATGCGTGACAGAACAGCGCATAGAGGTCCAGTTCGCCACGCATGAGAAGATGTCGTGCGCCTTCCGTAATTTAGAAAGGGTAGGGCCACCAACGCTAGCCACTGTGGAAGCACGCGAGCGTAGCTTACATGCAGGATGGGAAAGCTATAAGGAATAGGCACGAAGTCATACTTAGCTCATCAGCCCCAAGGACGACCATCGCCCATCGATACTTTGACGAAGGGTTTATTGACCAGGCAGAGGAGACGTATTTGAATGAGGCCACCAAGTTCGTCGAGGCAAGACACGCCCTCAGCGCCGAACGTCCGAGTACGTCCAGGGCTGCGACCGACGCCTTCAGTCGGCCCCATGTCAGAAAACTTCCACCGATCCAGATGCGAACATTTTCAGCAAAATATTCGGAATGGCGACCCTTTAAGGGCCTGTTCCTAGCGGTACTGGCAGACCACCCCGAACTGGTAGATGCCGAAAGGCTTTATTATCTGAAGTCCAGCCTCCGGGACGAGGCCGCCAGAGCCATTCAGAACATTCCCGTGGCAGAGGAAAATTACCACCAAGCTTGGGATAAGCTGGTGGATCATTATGATAATACTCTCTCCTTGGTTCACTCTGACCTGACGACGCTTCTCAACGTACCTGCCCTAGCTAAGGAGTCAGCCGCAGGCCTGCGCACACTCCGCGAGACCACCAACGATGACAGACAACCGCTCCAGGGAAAAGGTGGATGCGATCATCGGCCCCGACCTGCACCCGGCCATCATTAAGGCAGGATTAAGGAAGTCTGGCCACTCGGACATCATCGCCCAGGACACCCATTTGGGGTGGATATTGACGGGTGCAGCTTCGCTCGGTCCAGACACCTCTAATAGAAAACAAATCTTGACCACTCACATGACCGGTCCTCGTGGGTTGCGAATTTACAACTCCAACCCAGAGGAACTGGTCGACCATAAGACTGCTGACAGGTTCCCACAGGGGACAACGAGGAGGCGTCGTCGACGTCGACACCGAAGAACCCGAATGCAGTACATACGTCCCGCTACCACCATCAACCACGAAACGCGCAATGCCCCGTTTGGCGGGCGGCGTTCCCCAGTATCCAGGGACCGACCGAGTCCCAACCGCTGCATCCGAATGAACGCTGCGCCTCACCCGCAAACGACCGCATCATTCCAGCCGCTAACTTCGGACGGGCGCCAATGGACGCAGCCCCAGATCACATGGCCAGCAACGATAACCGCATCCAACACCGAAGGGGACCGCCCAAGACCCTTCCGTCTTCAACACTCTTCAGGGCAGGCGGCTCTCTCTTAATCGATCATCATCGACGTGAGGGTGGACTGCAGCGGACCGTTACCAGCACACTCATGAAACCCATCGGCATCTTCCACTAACTGACGTTTGGTTGAATTTCTGGTTGTCATGGTGTCACAAAAACAAACTGTGTGTGACATTCTTTTTCATTCTTCGTTAGCGCTTGGAGTAGATAGATGTTCCAACGAAATCAGCCCGAATCATTTAAATTAAATAAATTAATGTTAATTAATCTACAAGCAAACTCGTTTCTTTATCTGGAGGATTCGTTCTGGACTTGCTGTATCTCAAAATTCGGTATTATTTTCCTTTTGTTTTAATTACATTTCCAGTTGTTTTAGAACCAACGGAATCAACATTTATTGGGCACGCCAGGAGGATTTCCGGGATCCTGACGTCCTTGCCCCGCCCCACCAACAGATCCAGTTGTTGGTGGAAGTTGCGTTCAACGCTCGAACGCAAATGTATATATATTTATATTTCTATATATATATATATCTATATATATATATATATATATATATATATATATATATATATATATACGAGGGTTGCCTCTTATGTTTCGGGATTTGGCAACCCTAGCGTTGCAACCCGCAATTGACAGCTCTGTCGTAAAGTTGGACATTTTTGAGGTTATACGCACTCAGAACGTTTTGACATACGAGCGCTATTTGTGTTGTTTACAGTAACTTAAAAGATTCATCTCGGCCCAAAAATGGAATTAAATCGTCAAAATTTTCGTGCGATTATTTTTTACAACTTTCGGCGTGGATTAACTCAGCAACAGTGCATGGATGAACTTGATTCAATTTTTGGCGATGAAGCTCCATCAAGGACCAGTGTTTATCGATGGTATGGTGAATTCAATCGTGGTCGTAGTTCACTCCAAGATGAATTTCGTGAAGGTCATCCAAAATCAGTTGTTGTTCCGAAAACCATTGATGCTGTGCGCGAACTGATATTGGAAGATCGTCATGTGACCTATCGTGAGATTGAGACAACCTTAGGCGTTAGTGGGACCAGCATACATTCAATATTGCATAAACATTTGACCGTCAAAAAAAATTGTTCGCGTCGGATCCCACACAATTTGTCAATCGCCCAAAAAAAGGCTCGTGTCAATTGGTCGAAAGAAATGCTCAAAAAATACGGTCGCGGTGCTTCGAAACACGTCTATGACATCGTGACAGGTGATGAATCGTGGATTTACGCGTATCAGCCCGAAAGTAAACAGCAGTCGACTGTCTGGATGTTTCAAGATGAGTCAAATCCAACAAAAGTTGTTCGCGCACGAAGCACTTCCAAGCAAATGGTCGCCTGTTTTTGCGGAAAAACTGGATATGTCGCAACCGTACCACTAGAACAACGCAGAACAGTCAATTCTGAGTGGTACACAACCATGTGTTTGCCAGTTGTCTTCCAAGAAATCAGGAAAACCAACCGCCGAAGACGGATCACTCTTCTCCACGACCACGAATGACTTACTTTTATTCCCGTACGTAAAAAACAAACTGAGCGGTCAACGTTTTTCGACACCTGAAGAAGGGGTTGCTGCATTCAGAATGCATGTGTTGGAGATACCTCAATCAGAGTGGCAAAAGTGCTTCGACAATTGGTTCAAACGCATGCAAAAGTGTATAGATCTTCATGGGGAATATTTTGAAAAACAATAAAGTGATTTTCGATGATCAATATTTGTTTTTGTTCTCTAATCCCGAAATATAAAAGGCAACCCTCGTATATATATATATATATATATATATATATATATATATATATATAACATTCCATATTAATCCATAATTTAAAGACACCTGATCCGGAAGAGACGATAGCCCGTAAATTGACGCCCGATCTGACAAGGGATCATAGCCCGTAAATTGAAGACACCCGATCCGACCAGGGATCATTGGCCGCAGATTAAAATACCCCAATCAGCATTATTACTGTTAGAGGAACAATATCAGTTCTTCACATTCCAACATCCAAATAGCAAACCAACTACCGATCCAGAATGGACCAATGAAGAATTAGGACTGGAAATTGCTAGGATATGTCCACAAATAAAAATTAATAAGCTGGACTACTTCCAAACACCATACATGAGGACAAACAACATAAAAAGCCTCCGGATCATACAAATCCCAGCAAATCAGGATATCAACCAACTTAAACAAATTAAATATTTGTTTACCCAAAAAATCGCAATCGAGGAGCCACACAAACAAGAAATTCTACATTGCAAGCGATGCCAAGACTCAGGACATTTCTCGGTCTCATGCCACCAGCAAAGACGTTGCGGCAGATGCGCAGAGGAACACGAGCTAGATGAATGCAAGGTAAATCCACAAGGTCTGGAACCAGAGACAGTCCAAACCGCCAACGCCGATGGATCCATTACCACAAAGAAGATTACAGTAAAATGTTGTAACTGTGGAGGGCCGCAACCAGCAAATTTCTCTCAATATCCTCAGAAGCTAAAAGTTCTGCAAAGACGGAAATTAGCAATGTCAACAGTTAAACCAACTACAACGAAACCAACAGTATTGCGGGAAGTAAAGTTAACCCGACCCGGAATATCTTACGCGGATGCAGCAAAAGGAAGCCTCAACACCACCACTCCCTCTAACGACAATATTAAAAATTTCAATCTGGACATCATGGGTTACATCCAAAGCCTACAGGCCATGCTTCCTTCGCTGAGGCATATGTCAGAAATAGAAAAAAAAGGTCAGATTCTTTCACTAATAACTTCCCATATTCTTTCCAGCTCTCTTTAAACTAACCATTATCTCCCTCAACACAGAATCCATTTACTCTAATATACGTAAGCAACACCTCCGGTTGTTTGTTGAAAAAATTTCCCCAGATATCCTCTTCCTTTCAGAGACCTGGCTCAAACCAAATTCCCGAATTTCCATTCCCAATTATACTTTTGTTTCTAACCCCAGAACTAATGGATCCCACGGAGGTACCGGCATCTTAATACACAAAAAATTTCAATTCAGTGAAATTAGATTCACTAATATATTCAGCATTGAATACACGGCAGTTAAACTTTTTTGTGAGAACAATAAAGTGCTCGTCTTAGTATTCATTTATATTCACCCTTCACGACAACCAGATTTCCCAGATGCTGACATTTCTCAGATAATCCAACAGTCTGTTCCCGCTCCATTTATAATCGGGGGAGACTGGAATGCTCGTCATACAGCATTCAATGATAATAAATGCAACAAATATGGTCGCCAATTGCTAGCCCTCCTCCCATCTTATCCATATACATACATTGACTCCCCATTACAGCCAACTCGCGTCACTAGCACAGCCAAGTCAACAATCGACTTCTTCCTCAAGTCCGATGATGTTCACTCAGCGAGTCCACCTACAGTCTCCTTTATATTTCCTTCTGATAATGGTTCCGTTCACACCGCGATCCAAATCCCCTCTCTCGACCCATTCTACTCGTCAAACCCTGTCCCAAACTTCACCAAAACAAATTGGAGAAAAGTCAATAGGGACATAGCGATAAGTTTCTCTGACTTGTATATCCCTGAAGCATCTAACTTACTCCCTACTGAAATCGATCAAGCATCTTTAAGAATAGAGCAAATTCTTAAGGAGGCTCTCAGCAACAACACCCCGACAACCATTCCTCATAACTATTTAGGAAAGCCTTTCCCCAGCATCCTAACCAAATTATTGCGCCTTAAAAAGCAGCACCGCCGAAAGCTTCGTACAAGATACTGCCCCTTTATTAAAAGCCAAATCCAACTCCTATCCACTCTGATAAATGAGCAGTTGAAAAAGTTCGCAGATGAGAACTACATCTCCACACTTAGTAACATCAAACCAAATCGTGATCTTTTCAAGAACATCAACCAATTAACTGGTCGTAAATATAAACCCCGAATTGACCATCTCATTAACCCAATCAGCAATAATATTGCCCAGTCCGATACGGACATAGCAAATTGCCTCGTAGAACACTTTGCAAAGATCCATGAGCAAAATAAATCTCTCTCAACTCCTGGCTTCGAGAACACAGTAAACGAATACATCTCAAACAGATTATTCCCATCTTTTACTCCTTTCATCGGTGAATTCAACAACACAAACATAGCTTCACATCCCTTAGACACTACAAATTTTCTAACTGCGGACGAATTATCCGAGATCGTAAAATCAGGAAATAACAAAAAGTCAACTGGATTAGACGGAATCCCACGTCTTCTATTTAAAAGGCTACGCCCACCGAATCTACTTCCCATCCTCATTCTTCTTAATCATATAATAAGTGCATCGTACTTCCCAGAGAACTGGAAAACTGCGGTAGTAATTCCTATTAAGAAGCCCAATAGTAGTAATAGCCCTTGCAATTATTGTCCAATATCCCTATTAAGTACACTAAGTAAGATACTGGAACGCAAGATCTACCAAAATCTTCTCTCATTTGCCAATGAGAATGCCCTCATCCCTAACTCTCAATTTGGATTCCGTAAGCGACAATCCACATGTCATGCTCTACTAAAACTTACACACGATGTTACAACTGGTCTCCAAAACCAAAGCCCTACTGTGTGTATATCTCTCGATATTTCTAAGGTGTTTGATTGCATCTGGATCTCAGGGCTTCTGTACAAACTGCATTCCATATTTAATCTAAACTCTCACACAACAAAGCTCTTAGCCTCTTATCTTTCTGACAGAAAATTCGTTGTGAGCATAAATTCTTTTGTCTCAGAAACCCGCAACATAACCGCGGGTGTTCCCCAAGGCTCTATTTTAGGGCCAATCTTATATCTGCTATATACCTCAGATATTCCTCAACCCGTATCTCCTAATGTTGTAATGCTGAATTATGCTGATGATACATTAATTTGCTCTAGCAGCAAATTTGTTAAGGCTGCAAGAAACCGCATTAACAACTTCCTCCCTAACCTATCAACATATTGTAATAAGTGGAAAATCCACCTTAATCCAAATAAAACGCAGCTCATAGTGTTCAAGGGCAAAAATGAGCACTGTACAAACAACACTAGACGCTGCCACAACAAAATTAAACTTAACCTAAAAAACCCTCCAAAACCCTAAAATATCTGGGAATCACTTTTTCTAATAACTGGTCTTTTTCCTCTCACATTAAAAATTCCCTTCAAAAAGCCACAATTCAGCTTAATCTCTGTAGAAGAGTAATGTGGAAACCTAATAGTCTCTCTCACAAAGTCAAACTGCTCATTTACAAACAAATTATCAGACCCACACTCACGTACGCGTGTCCATTGTGGTACCATTGTGGCGGTTCCGCCAGATCCCACGGCTCGCCTTCCTGAAAAAAACACCCATAACCACAACCCAGTCTGCATAAGCTTTCGCTAATGCAATTCGCATTAGCATCTTAAATGCTTCACGCATCAAATAGATCCAACTATTCTAACTCCTTCTATTGGCCTCTTCCCAAGATATTGGCGCACAATGCCATCACACATTGCTGACTCGACTAGACTCCCTTCCACGGCACCCGACTATCGAGACTCCTTTCAACCCTCTTCGACTTCGCTCGACTGCTTTTCAACGTTTTCCGACTCCGTTCACACACACGCGACTTCACTCGATCACCTCAGACTCTATACAACCTTTGCGAGTCCGTCGACACCCGCTCGACACATTTTAACCCCTTTCTGGCCCTCCTTAAATATTGGCATACAATGCCCTCTATTTCAACATGTTCTTTTTCGGCCCTTTCCTAAATATTGGCGCACACGCTCGCCATTGCTCAACACCCATTTTCTGCAAACCGGCCCCTTATGTAACAACAGCTACTACGCGTAGCATATAAACTATAGGACGCCCGGTTTTGTCTCGCGTGAAACATCTCAACCTTTTCTGTCTTATTTCTGAATATTGGCGCTCACGCTCACCAACCATAGCCTTCACGTAACCCCATGCAACCCTCCTCGACTTTCTACCCGATTTCAGCAAGCCAGCTCCACCCGTTACCACAGCTACTACGCGTAGCAGCATCCGGCAGGACACCTGGCTTTGCCTATTTATTTAAACTTTAGGACCTTCGTCCTTAGATCTCTTAACGTCTCCCAAATGTCTCAGCAACACCGGTCCACAAATCAAATCGATACCACTGGACTGAGACAATATACCTGACCACCCCATCCAGGTACCCTAATCTTTAGCCACCATGGCTCACCTTTAGCGGCAACTAAAGACAATACACGCCCCTCTACGCCGCCTCATTCTTATCAGGTGCATAATACTTCGGGGCGCGCATCTAGTAACCCTAGGGCGCCCTGGGGTTGGACACAATCAACCACCCACCAGGAGCCCCCTAACCAAAGTCACCTATTTTTTTTTTTTTTAACAAGCGCGACAGCCGGCACCTCACAGCAAGTTTCCATTCGGTCGAGGTCGTAGCTATCGCTACATTGGCATCAATGTACCGGGCCTCCCTCGATAGGTACAACGTGCAAATGAGGGCCCGCCTTCCTCTACCAGTCCCAGTGGCAAACAATTCGCCATACAAACGTATGGACAAAAGACACCGGCTCTGGACTTGGTCCCTTTCCATCCCGCACACGGCAACCCGTCACTGCGGATGGGAATTACCCTGGGATAAGTTCCCCTCCATCTCGCACACGCCATTTCGTCACTGCGGATATGAGCGGATTTCCGATAGGTTCCGACCTATGCGGACGATAAGCCTGTTGGTCCAGGAGACCCATAACAGGCGTATGGACCACGCCGCACACCCTTGCCCTTGATGGCATCAAACGGTAAGAACGGTGTCCATCTTATCGATAAAGGCCCAAACAATAACCAGGAACTGGTCACCACGGCAGTCCCTTAACATCACCACAGCGCATCCCGAAGCAAGCTGGGCAAGCTTGATTCCCAAGCGTCCGGCCTCCCTATCATTACAGCACCCACCATCGAACATCCCTTCGCCCCTACCTTTTTTCGTGACTACGTCTACGACTACGGGGGGGGGGGGGGAATTCCGTGGCGGTGCCGCCAGATCCCACGGCCTGCCTTCCTGAAAAAAAAACCCATAACCATAACCCATAATGCAATTCGCATTAGCATATTAAATGCTTCACGCATAAAATATATCCAATTATTATAACCCAAAAGTACCTGCAAAAGAATTCTTGCCTTTTCAAGCATTCCTTCGCTTACAAATCCCCTGTAAGAGTTCTTATTTTCCTTATCATAAATTATCCTGAAAAGAAAAACCCCGGTTCACATATCATGTAACCATTCCAGCGAGAGATAATTATCACGGCGTCGCCTATTCCCACCTCCATTCACGTATACGATAAATTTCTTTATGTATACATTGGCTGGCGACGTTCTTCTCCCAGCAATAAAATTCCCTAACTCGCACAATGTGCAACCCAAAGCAAATACGCATTCCGCGTCCCTTGGCATCAATTGAAATCCAAGCATAAACAATGCAAATGGTCATTCAATACGTACCCTTACTAGCGATGCCATGAACACCATTTCCCAGTAACCTAACTAAAACTAATTAGCACATTCCCGCATCGCATCGTGGTCTCTTTGTTTAGCTGCTACGCACATGCATCCGACGATTTCGGTTTTATTTGCTTTACCGAAATCGTATCCTAGGAATGCACTTTATGTCTTTCTTTGTTTTAGGCACACATACCACCATTATCACGATGAGCGAGTGAGCTCTGAACGAGCAATATATCGTTGAGTCGTAATTCAATCTTCAGAGCGGTCGGGTCGCTCGTCATCCACCGTGCCGGCGCCGGTACGGTGGGTTAAAACGTTTGTGCCGCAGTTCGTGTGTGTAATAGCTAAGAATGTATTAAAATAATTCAACACTAATAATAAGTATATGTAAGGATTTTTTTTTTGTTTACAATAAAAAATGTGTATGCATAAATAGCATCGCCTGAGTGTTTTTGTTTCTGTGTTGTGTCCGCTCGGTCGCGAAGGTCAACCATCGTTTTCTTCCCCCTTGCGTTGTGAGCAGTGTTCTCACGACCAATTTATGATGGAGGAGGAAGTGAACCTAGTGTCCGTGTTAGGCACATTACTTCCTCCCCACACCATATCACTCCCTCTCAACTGGAGAAGTTACGAGTATTCGAAAGAAAATGCCTTAGGTATGCATCTGGCTTACATCGTCGTCCTCACTCCTACAGGTACTATAGTAACGTCGAACTCTACAATACCGCTGGTATCGAGCGCCTCGATAGACGATTCCTCGAACTGTCTATCAAATTTATCGAAAACCTACAAAATAATCCCAATCCCATAATAACCTCGCTCTTAGAGAACCCTCTAGATATCAGAACTAACTATCCCAACTGTCTCCACACCAGAGCTATCTTCGCCTCAGGCAGACTGGTAAATGATTCAAATGAGATCATATACCACGACACCGAAGTTACCCCTAACCAAATACTGTAACGTCCAACCATTTTCCAACATCCTACGTTTTTCCAACGAACAACCGGAAAGAAATACTCTTCCTCAAACCCATAACTGACAACATTCGCTCGTCGTTCGTGAAGCGACAAACATCGTAAGACGGTGAGAAGTTCTAAACCAAAGAATATCGAGGGCGTGTGTGCGTGAATTCGTGAATAAACTGTGTTTTTCGCAGTTCGGCCGGCGTTGCACGGCGAAAAAAGAAAAAAAAAATAACGAGTGTGTGTGTGTTTCGAACCCAAAATGGGCAAGACGAAGAGCGTCGAATTAAAAATGGCACACTCATGTGTAGTCGCTAATTCAAAAACAATTAAAAAAATTACCAAAAGGAAGAACGAAGTGTCAATTATAGACGACAGCCCAATGGCAAATAAAGTCCGCTCAAACCTGTCGATGGAACGACAAAAATCAAATGTGACGAAAAAACCGTCACAGAAGAAAATGTACCTGCAAGGATACTTGTTACTCAGGAGCAGGGAACAAATTTAAGGAATTGAATATACTGGAGTCAAACATTCCAGAAGGAGACGATGACCTAAACAGCTTAATTGCTGATCTCATCAAAAAACGTGAAGAACTTTCCAAACAAGTACGAGCAGCCCTGGAAGAGCGAAACAAAAGATGGAATGAAACCGAAGCAAAACGAGAGCAAAAAACAAATCACCAGCGGCAGCATCAACACTCGCTACAAATAAGCGAAACAATGGACGCTCAACACCAGCATCAGAAACAACTGCAGCAGACAAAGACAGCCAAGGACGAGCAACAACAGCAACCAAAAAAGGAAAAAATACCTCCAATTGTCATCAGTTACATAGAAGCGAAAGATTTAATGAAGTTGGGTGAGTTGACTTGTAAAGATTTTAAAACAAAAAGAATTAGTGCTGAAAAAACTAGAATTTTGTGCGAAGACCTAGAAGGTTACAATAAAGTAAAGTCTGCTTTGGGAAGGGCAAAAACCGAGTACTACACGTACACCCCAAAATCAGAAAAATCAATTTCCATGCTCTTAAAAGGAGTTGATCCTTCGTTCTCCCCAGAGGAGATACTCGAGGAATTAAAAACGGTTGAAACAGCTAGTTTAAAATTTACAGGTGTAAAACCGTTTTCAACTGCGAATTCTAGAAAGTGCAACCGCAAATTGCCTTTCTACATTGTATCTCTAAGTCCTAATAGTAAAGTTGATGCGCTTAGACATATAAAATGTCTAAGCCACCAAATTATAAGTTGGGAAAAAATTAGAAAATCTGAGCGCGTACTGCAATGTATGCGCTGTCAACGACTTGGGCACGTTGCATCAAACTGCAATATGAAATTCAGATGCGTAAAATGCCTCGCCGACCATAACATGGGCGAATGTCCGCTGGGAAAGGAACAGCTTCCGGATAGGGAAACACTGTCATGTGTCCTATGTAAAAATACAGGACACACGGCAAATGTTAGAGGTTGTCCCAAATTTCAACATATGAAGTTAAAGTGGGAATCAAAACAAAAGCAAGTGGCAGAAGAGAAAAAAATTAAAACTCGTTCTTATAATAATTTCGTTGCCCCGCGTGTAACATATGCACAAATCACGGGCAATTCTATGCAACGAGCCCCCGTGGAATCTTCACATACCAATGGGCGAACACCGGCAGTATGTTAGATGCGCAACCTGAGATATTAAATATGATATCGGCCATGCAAACACAATTTGCTAATTTTCAAAAAATATTGACCCAACAAATGGCCCGAATAGATACTCCTTCCATCAAAATCTTCGACCCTCTAACTGAACTAAAATTAAAAATTATTTCGGTGAACGTAAATTCACTAATACACATAGACAGAAGAGATAATCTAGGCAACACGCTTGAAGTCGAATCCCCTGATGTACTTTTGGCTAGTGAAACTAAGCTAAACCAAAGGCACAAAATTGTCTATAAAAACTATAAGATAATCAGACGTGACAGGCCACACTCTACTCAAGGAGGTGGGGTTGCAGTTTTAATTAAAAAAGGTCTTTATCATAAGGTAATTTATAGTACAGAAGTACACAAATTTCAGGTGCTGGAAGCCTGCATAATAGATATTCCGTTGAGAAGTCAAAAGCACCTGTATATGGTCTCCATTTATGCCCCTCAAGCTACCCAGTGTAAGCAATTTATCAATGAAATTGATATGCTATTTCGACACCTGAAATTAGACTCGGAAAACAACTATTTCCTAATAGCGGGTGATTTCAACGCCAACCATATTGCTTGGGGTAACTTAACCACGAACACAAGAGGCAATGCTTTATATGATTGGTGGCAAATGAATGCTATCGAGCGCAGATTAGAATTGTACGCCACAAGTACATCGTCTTATCCTAAAGGAAATTCATTTCTGGATTTACTTATGATAGACGATCGAATAAACTTGCCAGGCACAGATCTAACTACGCGAAACTGTCTTCGCACAATCGATTACGATACTGATCACTACGGATTTGGAGCCATAATTGAAGTCCCAAATGAACAATATTCACTAGAGCAGTTCGAACAGATCCACTCTTTCAATTTTCGAAAAGCTCACTAGTCACGCTTTGATCGATTAATAAAAAAAGAACTTCGTAACAGTGCCATAGACCCTCCGACTATTAGAAACCTCCATAACGACGAAATCGATGATTACTTAACAACATTGGACGATATTATTACCAATGCAATGAATCGCTCTATACCTAAAGTTCCCCATACCGACGGTTATACTAATAAGTACAGGATATCAGCAATTGACGCTTTGTATAAGCAAAAGAGCATTATCCTCTCAAAGCTGAAAAGACTTTATAGACAGTTCAGCGACCCAAATAGTCAGGAAATAAGAACACTTAAGTCCCTAATCAAAAATCTCCAAAAATTGATCCGTGATAATTACCGTTCAAGTATAAATGAAGAGTGGAAGAACAAAATTCAAGCCATTCAAGCTAGCGAATATGTTCCAACAAATCAATAAAACTTTTCGAAAGAAAGATCACAATGACATTCCATATTTGCGAGTCCCACGGACTCCTGAAAATTGTCAAGCAATGCTGAACTCAGGACTCAATCTGGAGCATATCAACTCCAACGAAGAAGTAATATTAGTCGAAGACCCGCAAGACAAAGTGAACTCAATTGGTGCATGTTTCGAGGCAGTATACAGAGTGAACGAATCCACTCACTCCAATACGATCCTCGAAAACAACGCATTCCAGACCTACAGCTCACTGAGAAACCAACTTTGTACCTGGCGGAACCAAAACTGTAGTTTTACCACATTCCGTGAAAATAACAGAGCGGACTCCCCCAGGAGTAATCAGAATATGAATATGTTTGTGAGTAAGGATGAACTTACGAACATCCTTAAGTCAATCAAAAGCAAAAAGTCTTCTGGGATAGATAGCATCCCAAATGTAGTTTTAAAACATTTGCCTCCTGAAGCAGTAAAAATCTACACTACGCTATTCAACAACGCCTTAAATAAGGCATACCATCCAACCCACTGGAAAACTGCAAAAGTCCACCCCATCCCTAAAAAGGGCAAAGACAGGACCAATCCAACCAATCTTCGCGCGATTAGTTTGCTGCCAAATATCAGCAAGGTTTTCGAGAAGATCATAAACCAAGCACTGATGAACTGGTGTGATGAAAATGAAATCATCCCCAACAACCAGCTTGGCTTTAAAGCGGGACATAGTACGGTGCATGCCGCGTCAAAGCTTGTTTCCGACATACAATGGAACAAGACAAAGCGCCAATGCACAGGTGTCTGCTTAGTTGACTTTGAAAAGGCTTTCGACACCGTGTGGTTAGAAGGACTTCTTCATAAGTTAGAAAACCTGAGAATGCCTCATTATCTATTGTACAACATTTACGAAATGATAACGGACAAGCAGTTTGTGGTAAAATGCGGAGATATATTCTCAAGCAAGACCTTCAAAATAACAAACGGTTTACAACAGGGGGCGGTGAATTCTCCCATTCTGTTTAATATTTACACCAGTGATCTAGTGGGTACGCTTAATAATGCCATTGCATACGCAGACGACATTGTGGTATACAGAACAGGAGAGAAAATAGATGTCATCAATAGACTTCTCCAGGACGACTTCAATAAAATAAAACGTTTTTGTAACGACTGGAAACTAAAAATTAATTTCCACAAAACCGAGACTATCCTTTTCAGAACACCGCTCTCCAGGGCCTCTCAGGATACAAAGTACAATTGGAAAAACTTCTCTATCGTAGGGAATAATAATCTCCCACTACAAGTGAAAACTGTAGTCAGATATCTCGGTATTTGGCTTGATCAGTATTTATACTTTGACAAGCATATAGCAGTCACTCTCTCCGCAGCAAGAAACGCATTTGCTGCCACAAAAAGTCTATTCCGAAGCAGCATTCTCAATCCAAAAGTTAAAATAATTTCATATTCGGCATTCATCCGACCAGTGTTGGTCTATGGCTGTCCAATATGATACAATATATCCCCATTCCACATGAAAAAGATTCGCGTGTTCGAGAGACAGTGTTTGCGTTCCTGCCTCGGACTTAATAGAACACCAGAGTCACGATACCCGAAATTTTACCCTAATAAAACCCTGTATGATAAATCAGGACTAACTAGGATAGACAACTTCATTATAAAAATTATTCGTGGCCACATTGCAAGGGCAATGTGCAGTGTAAATAATCTTATCGCGGGAGCATATTATCCTAACGATATGTATCTGGAGAGTACCCTCCAGAACGGGTTCATTCCCCCAGAGGCGTTCCTCTTCTTGGACGGAAAAGGTCTTATCCAAGCTGAGGGTGGAATACCTATTATATACCACGCTTTCCGTGGTGCTAGGCATAAACGAATTGTCCACAATAGCGATATCTCTAATAGGCCAGACCGACTTTGATTCAGTATGGTGATCAGTGAAAGAGATAAATCATTAAAAGACCGAACCAACCCCAACTGGTGGTGGCTCCAAAACGAAGAAAGGACTTCACGTCCTCAGATATAATATTCAGCTCTGGCGCAGCTTCCTCCCTTCCTTTCCTTTGCCCTCCTTCCCGTTAACTTCTGTTATTTTATCTTTTTTGTTTTCATTAAGCACTTATTATTTTGTTTTTAAAATGTTTGCATCCTCAAAAAAAAAAAAAAAAAAATCTTTACTTTTTTTTTGTTTTGTCATAATGCCTCTAAAAGAAGAAGAGGTAGACCTCTAAGATAATAGTTTATTTTTTTATAATGTATGTGTATTATATTAAGAATAAATAAAAGAAAATGTAAGCTGAAAGGCAATTAAGCATATAATATTGTATAATTTAGAGTGCTTGTGAAGAGCCAGTAAATTACATTATGTAGTAAAAATTATTAAGATAGGTTTAGCATTTAGACTAAAATTGTAAAACATAAAAAAAAGACTTTGTGAATAAATGCGTCTGCAAACAAACAAACAAACCCATAACTGACCTCATTCCACATCCTTTAATTCATATATCCCATTAATTATAAAACTTTGTTTTGTTTATAGCTCATTTTATAATAATCAGACTAAGTTAGGTTAAGTTATAATTATATTTAGGGTTAGGTTTAGATTAAGTAAAGTAAAAATAAGAAATTCCTGGTTTTCTGACCTTTTCCAGGAAGACGAAACCCTACTAAATGTATAAACACACATCTATCCTGTAACTCTTAAAACATTGTTTGGAAAATGTATTATAATAATAATTACATGTAAGCAATTGTTACGAATTTAATTTTAAGTCACTGTATTACTTAAATGTACAAATTCTAATTATGGTTAATAAATACAGTTTTGAAAAAAAAAAATGAAGCAGCGGAAGTCGTCGAAAGAGCTCCCAAGGAAAAGGTCTTATTAAAGACCAGAAAAATAAAGAGAAACAGATGATTATAATTCCTATTCCTATTCATAACATTCAGCAAATAAAGAGTTAGAAAAGTCTCGTTCTAACCGTACTGGTGCGGTTTTTATATTGTCTACTTTTCATCGTTTGGCTAGCCTTCTTTCGCTAGTCGTGTCGTCCACTTTTGGTAGATTAAGGATTTGTACTGGGCAAGACTCAAACGCCCGCCAATCCAGAGAAGAGTCCGGCTCTGGAGGTACAATCCCTCGAATAAAGAAATCATCGTTGGCCGGCCAGTGCCGGAAAATACAGTCCACTCGAAGAGAGACTGAGGCAGCGCTAGAGAAGCGCCGTTTGTTTGTTTCAGTTTTCTCTTTTCGTTTCAGCAACAATTATATTTCACTTCTTCCGCGCCTGATTCGTTTTTTTACTCACTGATTCACACCACACGACAGTTAAGGGACAACTAATTACGTGCCATAAAGAGTTCGAAATGATATCTTATACCATGTACCACATGCCCCACAACATATCATACAATACGCCTCACATCATCATCATCGGCACTACAACCGGGAGCCGGTCTTGGCCTTATTTAGCAAGTCCTGGGGCTCGTTAAATTTTCCATAATGATTTTTTTTTTCGGGCAAGGTCATTAGTCTTGCGCCAGAGGCTCCCCGACGGGGAATCGAACCCCGGTACGATTGATGTGAAATGTGAGGAACGTGTTGCAGGTGGAACCCGTACAACGTGTTGGTGAATTTGTGAAACATGTATTGAAACGTGTTAAACATATTTCGGCGTGTGATGGAACATGTGAGACTGTGGAATAACATGCAGCACATATTGTGCAAGCTGTGGACCGTGCTGTGTAACGTGCTGTGACACTTGTTGTGGGACATGATATTGTATATTATTTCGAATCTCATGGGATCACGTTAGTTGTCATCTGTTATCCGGTGTGTTAGCGACGCATAATTTCTCGACCCCCAGAATAACACAACAATCAACGACCAATTACTCGCTTCTTGAGAACACCCTGGGGTTTACGTTTTGTTGTTGTGGAGCGGAACGCCAACCCAGTCCGACTGCTTGTATTAAATATTCACAGCAGAAAAAACACTTGGTTACTCTGGTAACAAAAAAAGGTTCTTTATTTCTAACTGTAAAAACGTTTACTTATTAATCCGACTCCAAAGGTGGGGTTATCTTTTAACGCTACGAGTCTAGAAAAGGTTTTTATAATACACACAACTTAGTTCGTAGTTATTTTAGATACAATTACAACTTAATTCAAAACTAAGTTCGCACACAACTTAACTCGTACTTATTTTAGGTAAAATTACACTTTAATTCAAAACTCAGTTCGCATTAATTTCAGATAGGACTTTGTTGGGTCTGCGCACGTTCAGCACGGAATCTCGACTGTGTAGATTATTTATCGCGTTTCAGCTTCCTCCATGGAAGCTGAAACGCGATTAAGTATCGCCACCGAAGCGAGAGAATTACCAAAAATTCTTTCATCGCCTCGATGACCATATATGATAATTCTCCCTTTTGCATTTGTCCTACAAACAGAACGAGCAAACGGGCCATGGACATAGAAATTCCATAAAAGGAAATGCTACACATCGTGTTCCTAGTTGGGCAAACATCATGAAGGAGATGCTTGGGTGATGCATTGATCAGCGATCGACCGATATATCCATGAATGTGCCTTGCCATGCACGTGTGTGGAAAAATTCTTTCCTCATGTGTGCATGTACAAGATCAAGGGTTTGTATCGTTACGTAATATCGTAGCCAAGTTGTAATTCAGGGCATGCCCACTGACGCCAATAAATTTGCTTGCCGGTTTACCGACCGCTGTAGGCATTTAGGAAAGAACGAAAAATGTGATATATCTCCCGTGGTATGTGGCAGACACATTAGGAGGTATTTCTTTGGTACGGTTTGGGCAATGTTGGTTGCTCTATATGCAAACGGATTGCCTTTAAGGAACATGGTGCGTTTCGTACGACTATGCCCTTGTGGTGAATGTCCGTTGTTGCTGATGAAATTTTATGTCAGCGAAAATTGTAGATTTACCGAATTTCAGATATCCACGGTACAACTGTGGTGATATATTTTGGTTATCTGCTGCCGAAATTGTTATACTCTCTACACGAAGCGGCAATCCCATCCAACACCAAAATAAACACCTACTTCTTATGTGTTTAATTGTTTTTATTTCTTACATTCAAACACTTTTTTGGTACAAAAAAAAAAAACAAAATAAAACAAAACATAATAAGCTTACTCCATGTGTTTAGTTAAGGTTCTCTTTACGCTCTAAGTCTTTTAATACTATTTTAACGTTAAGTAGATTAATGTTGCTTTACTCTAAGTAGATTAAAGTTTCTTTAACACTAAGTAAATCGATGTTGCTCTAACTCTAGGTAGATAATGTTTTTTTATATTAAACGGTAGCACTTGCTTTAATTCTAGGTAGATACACGTTTTTTATATTAAACGGTAGCACTTGCTTTAACTCTAGGTAGACACATGCTTTTTTATATTAAACGGTAGCACTTGCTTTAACTCTAGGTAGATACATGTTTTTTTATATTAAACGGTAGCACTTGCTTTAACTCTAGGTAGATAAATGTTTTTTTATATTAAACGGTAGCACTTGCTTTAATCCATCAGTACCATGGAACGCTCACTACTTTGACTCGCGCGTACGTCACTACGAAACACAAAAAAAAAACCTTAGTCGCTCTGACCTTACTTCGTGACCACTGGATTTAGACTGCTGAAATTTTCCCCCAGTGGATGTGCACTATCCACTAAGGGTTGATTTCCAATCTAGACCACCACACACAACGTCGCCTGTGCGGCAGCCGTGGCGAGAAGATCTCCGGTTGATCGTGACCGCACACACACAACGTTTCGTCATGGCACACAAGAACGACGCAAACGAGAAAGAGAAAATCCGAGAACATGGTCATCCTGTGTGTGAACATCCGCAGCTGCAGTGATTTGTGTCCGATTATAGGGCGGCATATTATGTCAGCGATTATGATGCTAGCACAACGATGGCTGTGCGTCGCAACAACGCTGGTGGGCATTCTACACTCATGATGTGTGTTATGCTTTTCCTACTTTGCCTATCGATACACGGGCACTTGACAGGCGAGTTTCGGTCTGTTCCCTGGTGCCTTGCTAGTGTTAGCATACGTCGCACGTTTGCGCGGCATGGCAAACATGTTCGCTTGAAGCAGCTGGTGTCTCTTGTGTATGTGCACACTGGATATTTCTTACGAAGAAATTCACTGCTGCGACGATACACTGGTGCTATTTTCTCATAGGAAATGTGAATGGCGCCCTGAGATGGTTCGTGTTATGTCGATTTCTTATGGGTGAAACCGAATTGTTTTAGGAACGTGATGTGCCTCGCTATGATGCCGTAAGTGCTCAACTAGGGTTTTTCTTTCAGGTAGGTTTTACAGGTGCATCAAATGCATATTATGTTGAGAAGACCTGTAAAGGGAGAAAACCTGCAGGCCGCTGCAGTGGACGGTTGGGCATGTTTATCCGCAAGGTAAGTCATGACGCTCTAATGGAACTGCCATAATACTTGCTTCGAAAGGTCTACGGGTGCTCTAATTGGGAGTTTGTGTCGCGCCTGGAAAAGGTGAGCAGTGGCGTTAATTGAGACCGCCACACAACTATGTAAAGGTAAGTACGTGTTTTTACAGGTTTTTATGCGGTCCGCATGCCCTAGGGAAAGTTAGGTGTTGTACCTAGGAAAAGCTAGCGGTGGCGTTATTAAAACCGCCACAACCCCACAATCGAACACTCATTGCTTGATTTCCAGAAAGACGCTGCCGACACCATCGCAGCACACACAGCAGCTTCTCGCAGGTGGCACACGAGGACGATATAAAAGGCTAGTTTTTTTCCGAAGTAGAAATTCAAATACAGCTTAAGGGTTTAGATTTTCAAATTGTGAATAAATTTGTATATACCACAGAAAGATACTTATGTCATTCAGAGAAAAGTTGTTTCTAACCACTATTTTCTTCTTCTTTTAGGTACCCCAGAACGCTTCCTCCCACAAATGGTAAGGGGTGCTCGAAATTGATTTCTCTTCGCCTTGATTCGCGAAAGGCGTTTCCCCCCTTCATGCCTTGTGAGAAAAAAAAAAAAAAAACCAAAGATATCACAGCATATGAAGCCTAGTGGGAACATGTTCTTTTATAGTGGGAACATGTTCTTTTATATTCGGGTTCTGGCGAATTTATCGATTTTTAGGCGTGCTTTGGCCAGCCGGCGCTTGAAACTAAATAAACTGAATTGCGTATTACAAATCACTACATCGTTGAAAGTTTTGCGGACCCAATGAGAGTCAGCCCTTCGTTGAACTCATTTTCGTAACACGGTGCCTGTGATGCAACATGAGAGCTCGTAAGAAAAAACGAGCAAGCCTTAAAAGAAATGAAATAATGTGATAATTCGAGCTGATCGAAAAGATGTGTATAATAAGACTTCGCCCTCTGCAGGGAATAGCCGGTCAAACGTCTGGTTGTGGTATCGCTATGCTCTACAACGTCTTATTTTAAAAAATCTCACCACTTCGTTTTTAATCATCTTGGCACAAACTTTACAATTTCTAAATTTAACTCTTTATTCGATTTCATTAACAGTTACGACAGAACTACGTGCACTGGGGGGATGGGAGTGAGCATACAGGGCAAAATTACTGATTGCTTTCAACCCGGCGAAGGCCAGGACGATCCTTGTCCCTGTTCAATCCAAGTTGACATGCAGTCTCCACATGACACCCCTGGATAGCTACTTTGGCACCCGCCAAGTAGTGAACCAATGCATGCAGCGACATCCTGAAAAAGGCTGGCGCAAAGCTAATAACCAGGCCCGTAAAAATGAATTATTATGGCAAATTTAACAAGCCTCGGATATGAACCGGATACAAGAACAACCACCGAAACGACAATGGCTAAACGATTTAAGAATTTTTTCATGGAACTTCCGCTTACTATACAGAGCTCGAGCTGCACAGCAGCTAGCCGATGTCCTGCCCGAATATAAGCTTGGCATATCATCATTACAAGAAATAAGGTGGACGGCGACTGGTGTTATTCAAAGAAACGAGTATGACATTTATTACAGCTGTCATGCAAAACACCATGTGCTCGGGGCAAGCTTTATAGTCAGCCACTCATTTGTGGATTTTCCGCCATTGTCTTGCATATTTACCTCCAAAGATACTCCCTAAAACTTTATTCTCGAATTCTTCCCGTGTTGTGAGAGCCCATGTTTCGCATCCGTATAGAGCAATCGCCATGATTATGGTTCTGAACACAAATTATAGACAAATTTAAAATGTAAACTGTAATGGCATTCTCGATCAGTAATGCTATCCAATACAAATACTTGTGGACGAACATTTTTTTCTTATATACTCGGTCAGCTGGCAGAAGCCTGCATATTTTTTGTACATATTTTATAGTTCACATTTAGTTCATATAAAGTTTTGACAACTGGTTTTATAAAGCCTGGCTTCAACTTTGAGGCAGAATATAGAGTTTTTTCTAGCGGGTAGACCTTTTTTTTTATAGAATAGGATTCATATGTATATATTTAATATGTCCATTGATTTTTTAATTGATTTTCTATTACGAAAAATTGCATTTTCTTAACGATAATATTGGGCAAACAACCGACCTATTAAATAAAACGACGGCAGTTACACTGTTAGACCATATTTCCTGATACTGCTAACAAATTCGCGCGGTTAACACCACATTGTCCATTTACAATTCATCAATCCGACTCCGAAGCGTAATAGAAAATCACTCGACCTGAATTTTTTCCGTTTCCCAATCAGGTCACCAAATGGTGATCCTTAAAAACCAAATATTTCTACTCGAGGCCTGGGATTCCTGGCTCAAGTGTCTGCAACTTAAATACTGTTTGCCTTTAAATATTCGTTGAATGAGAAAAGTTACGTATTTGGTTTTCTGATGTTGTAGTTACTGCCGCTGTTTCTCTGTCTCTGTTTTTTTTTTGTTTGTTTGTTGGTTTTTGAGAATCTGAAAAATACCTGAACTGAATCCGAAAACACAACCGAACGCACGCGAATGGAGAAACTTAAAAGCAGGTACTTAAGAGAGAACCTGGAAAATCATGATTATTATTCTGAGCAGCTCAATGCCATGTAATTAGTTGCTTTACCGCGGTAGTGTGTGTTTCATGATATTGCTCGGTTGATGTCCTTAAACAGGCCCGCAAAAAGGAAGGGATGAAAACGGCACAGAAGGCGGAAAAGGGGACCTGTGCACAGTGATGCGTTTTCGAGGAATGAGAGCTTAATTATAATATTATTGCCTCTAATGCCGGCTGAGATTAGAATGTACTGTACCTTTTGTTTATTTGTTGTTATTTTTTGCCCTTCCTGTTTTTTAAAATTAAGTTTGCGAATGAAATGGAACTGGGAATGTGCTCCCCATCTCATTCGCCTGCAGCGAATTAGTAAAATTCTTCACGTTTGTCAAATAAAAGTTGCGGTGAAAATGCCGACATTCTAAATAGGACGTGCTACAATTGAGAAAGAGGGTTCATAAGGATTCGTTTCTAAACAGAAAGTTTCTGTAATGGTGTTATTACGGAGCCTGAGGAAGAGTGGCTTCCTGAAGTTGTCTTTTAATACAACCATTGCTTGACTTGTCATGGAAGGCAGACTGAAAACCAATTCGAAGAATGCCTTCAGATAAAGACTGATCAAATTGGTCCTGCGATGTGCCTGGCACTGAATCAGATCCGGACATCACTCGGTTATTCCGTGTGAACAACCAAGCCATCCATTCAACAGCTAGAACCCGTACAGCAAAGCAGGCAAAAGGCAGGACATATCAAAGATGGAGAATACTTCTCTGGCAAGTGAAGCAATCTGCACCTCGTGTCAAATTTGTGGTTCTCCTGATATTTCCCTTTTATCCGTCGAGCGCAAGGACATTTTTCTTTGAAGACATGAATGATGTTTTATTTTCCAGTTGCTGTTTTTTCTTTCTTTACATTATTTTTTTATTTCTCTGAACTTTTTTGGTTTTTGCTTTCTCCTTTTTTTGAAGAACCAAAACCTGAGGGACAAGTTAAAATATGGGATTATGTGACAAGGATCTTGGTTGACGAATATATATGACTGTCTTATGCAGACTGCTGTTTCTTTTACTGTAAGTGATGATGCAAAGCGACTTGTTATGGTTTTGGCTTGAAAGGTGCGATGATTCGTTCGAGACGGTGGTTTGATTCTTGGCGAAAATAATGTCAGAAACATTTTGATAAGTACTCTTATCTGATGGGATTAGAGCAGACAAGTTTATTTTCCGGCTGAAAAAATATAATTATATGTGATCGCCGGAAAATCGGAAAAATCCATGAACGGATATTTCATCTTCGATATAAAATATTAATACATTTCTGAATCTCTTTGAGTGTGGATATTTGAAGTGATTGTTATTCAATTGGAGGAAAGCTGAGTACTCATTTCCATACATTTCTGGAGAATTAAAGAAGCTGACATTAATTTCAGCTCGTAAGTTGACAAAGTTGATCATAGATACCATTTATCCTCCTGGTTTCTTTAATCGTCTTTTATAAGTTTTGACTGGGGGAATATTTGATCATGGGCGATTATTCCAAATACCCAAAGTAACATGTCGCATCTGTGTATCTGAAAACTGGTTTTTGTTTATTTGTTTTATCTCCACATTTATTAACAATTCAATTACAGATTTTACTGAAGACTATGTTACAATGTTATGAAAAACTAAAAAAACGAAACAAAAGGTACAAACATAAACAAGGAATCATCATCATCATCATCATCATCATCATCGGCACTACAACCGGGATCCGGTCTTGGCCTTATTTAGCAAGACTGAGGCTTGTAAAATTGTCCATAATAATTAGTTTTTCCGGGCAACGTTATTAGCCTTGCGTCTAAACAAGGAATACAAATAAAATATAATGAATTTGGGATAGGGGGGAGGAGAGCGGTGCGGCTGAGAGGCATACTAAAGGGTGGGCCATACATTTTGCACATCTCAAACATGAATAGAAATAAAACTACAAATGTTATTTTGTTGATCATTTATTTAACGTAATAAACGTTTTGAAATCGTCCAGATGTGCCTGGTCTCATCGTTGGCACTCCTGCAATCGACTACGCAAACTTTGCAAAACTCGCTGATTTTGGATCGTTCCTTACGGAAATTTCAACCTCCCGAATGCTCTCATCGCTTTTTCTTGAACGTGGCGCCTTGTTTGTTTAATTCTCGTTGTCGATTAAATTAACACTTGGACACTCAATTACACGACGTAATCAGTATTCAATTCTAAATAGGCGTCGTACAGTAACGCAGGAATCGTTGTTTTTGTAAAATTGTTTTACACAAAAAGCACGCAGTTGTTCCGTGATGCGCTCCACCGTGGCTGAAATTGCATGAAGCAACGCACAATTCCCCGCCACTCGCGCGCGCTTTCCTCAACCGGTTTTTAAGAAATCAAGTATTGCCATTTGCAAAAATTATGGCCCACCCGATATAAATTATAATGTGCTGAACTCAAGAAAAGAGTGTTGTATACACATTTAACACACACACACAACTTACCGGCTTCCGGCTTTTCTGCCCGTAGGTGTGATGTCCCGGTTGGAGGAGCGAGAGAGGTTAGGCGAGGGTGCGTACTGCCTCCTTTCGTGGTGTGGGGTCTGTCTCGTTTCCCTTCTCCAGCTTTGGTCCTCAATCGGTTGATGGTGCGGACTCCGTCTTCTTGAGATGGGACTTCTGGGGGTTCCCCTGGGGTTGGCCTTCCTCAGGTGAGGGACGTTGACCGGGGTCTTCTCCTTTGGGACGTCTTGTTGGGACCCCGATGAGCCGATGGTGTATTAAAGAAAAAGGCCGACTGTTTGGTTTTTCCTTTGGTGTATCTTTATTTTTTATTAACCTTTTCTTTATTTAATTTATTACAAGATGGTGTGCCACACTTGGCTGTCGGAGCCTAATTAAATTCATCTAAAACGGAACTCTTTATTTATAGTAAAAACCTCGATCAAAAACTACATACCTTCCCACGATCATAGCTGTCCTCCAGACAACCACCCGAAGGCCATGAGAACATTTCGATTCACGGTCACGTGAATCTGATTTTCTCATAGTGTGCAGGTAGAATTACTTAGGCGCTGATGGGGTGTCGGGTGCGATCGTCCAGGTGATGAGTACGTCGGGAATTGCAAAATTGCAATTCAAGTGTGAGTATGAAAATAAATGCATTAGAAGGTTAGGGAAAATGTGGGAAAATGGAAGATTGCATTAGTGATAAGAGTTCACATGCTACACTGAAAGGATTCTATGGGTTGTAGCAAGAATTTCTTGTATGCTACACTGAGAGAATACCTTCGGTGTTAACTTTAATTAATGCATGTAATTTTTATGGTTCTTTGCAGAATAAATGATAGGGTTATTTGTTAGATTTGGATGAGGGTATAGCGTTTGAAATAATAGTGAAGAAAATCGTGTGATTCGAACTGACGCTATGACAGCTCGAATCACGAAAAAAATTTTACCTTAAACGTTACACACCAGGCTACTGACCGTGTTTAGAATTTTATTTCCAAACTCGAGTATATTCCACTGGTGTGAATAATTTTTATTTTATCGCTTGGTATACGGTTCTGATGTATTTTTCTTATTCGATTTTTTTTTTTTCGTTCGGTGTTCTTCACTATTTTTGCTTGCTTGTGAATTGTGTGTATCTGTTAGAATCGCTACACACTCCCGCCGCAGTAACTTCGTTACGATCAGATTCGTATGCGGACGACGGACGAACGAGAGAGAAACGAGAAAACGTCGGAGGCTGGGCTCTATGCGGAAGTCGTGACCGTGTGTGAAGTTCTGCTTTACTATGGGAAGTGAATGCTGCGTGTTCAGATCACGTCGGGGTCACCAATTATAGCGTTAAGCAAGGATAGTGAAGAAGGTGAATTGAACACACGATGAAACGGTTGAAAAGCGAAGCAGTGAAGCATCAGACTACTGACCGTGTTTAGAATTTTATTTCCAAACTCGAGTATATTCCACTGGTGTGAATAATTTTTATTTTATCGCTTGGTATACCGTTCTGATGTATTTTTCTTATTCGATTTTTTTTTTTCGTTCGGTGTTCTTCACTATTTTTGCTTGCTTGTGAATTGTGTGTATCTGTTAGAATCGCTACAAGGGTATTGGCAGTTTGCGTGCAGCAAAATGCAACGTTATGTTTAACAGATTTATATGGAGGGTATTGGCAGTTTGCGTACAGCAAAGTGCCATGTTATGTGTAACAAGAGATTCCCATCTGTCGCGACAATTACTACCATGCCAAATTCAGATATGCTCAGAGTAATTTACGTAAAGAGTGCCGTGTAGTGAATAGTATAATAAATAAATCTCCTGCTTCAAAATCACCTACTGTTCTACACACTGGTCACTCTGAAGTGTATGATAAATTAGCGATTGCTGACGCAATTATGACGTTAAATTATTTTGCCAATATGGCTGTAATCATCAACCGAGTACTGTCCGATCGTCAAGTTGTCAAGTGACCTGAACTGTTGTAGAGTAGCAGGTTTGCTTTTCAGCCGTTTACTCTTGAAATTCTGAAAGTCATTGGTACTCTACCTAATTCAAATTTGTGTGGACCTGACGGCATATCGAATAATATACTTAGGAAAAACAGCCTGTTTTTTAGTGGACGTCCTATCTAATCTTTTTAATCGTTGCATGTTTGATGGGATCTTCCCAAACAGTCTTAAATGTGCAGACGTCATTCCTCTTTTCAAGAAGGGCTCTCCTGCTGAGGTCGGTAACTACAGACCCATCTCACTGCTGTCTGTCTTTAGTAAAATTATTGAGAAACTTATAAAAACGAGAGTAATGAAATTTTTTGAAAAAACTATATTTTTTAGTCCAGCACAGTTTGGTTTCTCTTATAGGTAAATCCAGTTAGGATGCACTTCTGCAATTTTGTTCTCAAATAATGTTACACCTCGATAGAAAGAAAAGTACTGCTGGCCTAGTTATCGACATTACCAAAGCGCTCGACATGGTCAACCGTACATAATTATTAATGAAATTAGAAAAAAGATTCTTTTATTTCTGGTATTCTGGTTTAATCAGAGTTTGTATCCTTTCATTTGCCTTCAACCGACTTGACAAATTGTATCTAAATTTATCTCGTTTTGAATTAATGCTCAATGCTATGCAAGTTTTGTGGTTCTTGAATGTACTACACAACTATTACTGAACCGGTAATACTCACTCAACCTTAAAAAATCGATATTTTACTTGATTGCCATTGTAAAGAGGCATTCAACTCTGTTTTGTTACGTTAAACGTATAAAAACACTGAATGCCAGTAGTGTGGTTTGGGGTCTTCCAGGACAGTTTTATGGGCGTTCTGAGACAGGAAGTGACGTCACAGCCGAAAGCTCTACGTCAAGGTTGAGATATGTTTGGTGGGTGGTGAGTGGTGTTTGTGTGTATGATTCATGGTTGGCGGAGGGTTGTGGGTTCTTATCGGAGGTGGTAATTGTAGTATTTTGTGTATTTCTTATCAGTAGTAGTATTAATTGGGTATGGTTTGTAGTATTCTTATCGCAGTAGTTGTTTGTTTTGATTGTTCTTATCAGTAGTAGCAGTAATTGGGGATAGTTTGTAATATTCTTATCGCTGTAGTTTGGGTAGTGATTCATCGTTATCAGCGTTGTTGTTGGTTGATGTCGTAATCGAATGGGGTAGTTGTTGGATTTTGTGCTTTTGATGGTACTGTTTTTGCAGGTGGTGGTAGATGTTTTTGCTGGCTATTGGCCTTTTTGCTATGGGGTTTGTGCTTTTGATGGTACTGTTTTTGCAGGTGGTGGATGTTTTTGCTGGCTATTGGGCTTTTTGCTATGGGGTTTGTGTTTTTGATGTCATTGTTTTTGTAGGTGGTGGTGGATGTTTTTGCTGAGTATCGAGGCTTTTTGCTAATGAATTTGTGCTTAGGTGGTGGTATCGGGGCTTTTTGCTATGGGGTTTGTGTTTCTGATGTTATTGTTTTTGCAGGTGGTGGTGGATGTTTTTGCCGAGTATCGGAAGGGGGGCTCAAGGCTCAGATCTGGCGGGGAGCTCGGGGCTTTTGCTCTATGATGATGTTGATGTTGATGAATGGGTTGTGCTTTTGGCTTTTGTCTCGGTTGTAAGCTGTTAACTGTGGCGGAAATTAAAAAAAACGTTGGCTTTGTGTGCTTTTTAATCTTATTGTCATTAAGCTGAGTAATATATACGGGAATTTTGTTGTTTGTGGATTTGTATGTGAAATGGGTTGTTTTGTGCTGTAACTTAAAACTGACTTCACCTAAGACGTAGAGCTAAGCTAGTTGACTTCACCTAAGACGCAGAGCTAAGCTAGTTGATTTCACCTAAGACGCAGACCTAAGCCAGTATTTCAACAGCTGCAATAACAGGGCGCGGGCGGTGGCGGGGGCCTTTTGCCCTATGATGATGTTGATGATGATGAATGGGTTGTGCTTTTGGCTTTTGTCTCGGTTGTAAGCTGTTCCTTAATATACGGGAATTTTTTGATGATTCTCTCTGCTTTTGCCTTTTGTCTCAATACTTGGAATGGTTTGTGCTTTTGCTACTGGTTTGTGTCTTTGGTCTCTAAACTTTCAGGGCTTTCTGCTAATGGTTTGTGTTTTTGATCCGTAGTGGTTCTTGTTTTGACTTCTATAGAACAATTTTCTAAGTACAAATGATTATTCAAGTCCATATTGAGCATAAAAAAAATGTTCTGTTATCAAAAAACATATGGCTGCTTATCAAATCCCAGGACCTTAAGACCCAGACCTGGCGGGACTCATAGAACGACCTTTGCTAAAATTATCCAGATAGCCGAATAACTAAGAAGAATTCTTAAGATCTCCTCGCCAAAAACTGATTTCGCATAAGACCCAGACCTGGCGGAACTCATAGAACGACCTTTGCTAAAATGATCTAGATAGTCAAATAACTAAATTTCCTCTGTAATATCAAAAGGAATCCCGAACTTGTATGAGCCGGCGAAAGATTAGTAACACATAAAGTTCTATCACACCTAATCCAAGGAAATATGCGTCATCGTACCCATTAGATGGTTTGCATTCAAAGACATACTGACTGTATTATAACCTCCCCTCTCTGATGCCGCATCGAATCAAAGCAGTAAACAGATCTCTATGTACCGGCTGTATTATAAACAGGTGGTTCCAAACAGGCGGTTTCTTCAAACAGGGCGGTTCCAAACAGGGCAGTTTCTTCAAACAGGGCGGTTCCAAACAGGGCGGTTTCTTCAAACAGAGCGGTTCCAAACAGGCTGTTTCTTCAAACAGGGCGGTTCCAAACAGGGCTGTTTCTTCAAACAGGGCGGATCCAAACAGGGCGGTTCCAAACAGGGCGGTTTCTTCAAACAGGTTGTATTATGTATCACCCCTCTCTGGTACCGCGACGACTCAAAACAGTAAGCAGGTCTTATCATATGATGTTATGGTGGGGCTATATTTGCAAACCATTTCAAGTATTGAGACAAAAGGCAAAAGCAGATAGAATCAACAAAAAATTTCCCATATATTAAGAACCAACTTACAGCCGAAAATTCACATATATTGGTGGGGCTATATTTGATACTCTAAGACTCATGGGGGAAAAATGAATGACCAGTATTCGAATAAATTTCTCACAAAATTAGCCAAAGGGAAAAAACATCAATTAATTTTAATTTAATTATATTTTATTTATTCTTGTTTGATGCAGCTACAAGTTCTTTAAAAGATTTATTATATCGGGCCTTATCTATCAAGCTCGAAATGGCTCGTATTTGTTGATGTTAATTTCGATCCTCTGAAATGTTAACAACGCCCATCCGCTATCTTTTTCTTGGAACTCTTCCAATTTTGCCTTGATATTTTCAATTGCCGTGCTCAAATTTTCTCTTATGTCTTCCTCTTTCTCAATCGTGTACATTTTAGTTTGCATGCTTTTTATATCTATTTGCATTATCTCATCACATTCTTTGGATAGTTTCTCAAAGTTAGCAAAAAGCTCCATACTAAATTTAAAAGCTTTCAAAACTTTCAATTCATCTTGTAGTAACTCGTTAATCAATGGAATATTTTTTTCAAATAACGTATTCACATTTACCATACTCTCATCTTTGTTGGTAATGGCAAATATTTTGATACGATTTTGGAATGCGCTTGCTATTAAAGACACGTTTTCATTAAGAGCTTGTTGGGCGTTTGCTTTGTGGGTATTTTTTCTATGATGTTGGACCCAAAGCTGTCCCTCAACATCCTCATCACAAAACAAGCATCTTTTATAGATCTGTTGTTTTAATTTCTTTGCAGGTTGTTCTCCTGACATTGTTGGTGGTTGTTGTTGTTGCCCCGTTCTTTTCCTAGTATTATTATTGTTGTTATTGTTATTATTGTAGTTGTTGCTGGTGTTGACCTCGTTAGCAGACATATTTTTCTAAAAAAGTAATGAAAAAATTTACTGTTAATTTTATCGCTTTGTTACGCGTTCAGAAAAAAAAAACAGCTGTCTCGATGATTAAAATCCCCCGAATATAACACATAACATTTGAAGAAATAAATTAGAAATCCTAAAAATGGTTAATGCTAGGTGTTAACTTACCGTTTTTGTTGTTGATTTTTTTTGTTTTAATCCTATGGCAACAATTTTCCTGCTCACCCAAATATATACCACAATGGAAAATTTGGGATTTGGGTTTTTCTTTAATGGTTTAGTGACGCATTGATTTCTAACTAGTCAAGATGGTCTTATATATATCTAAATTCATTCATTATTACGCATACACACATCTCATTCGTCCACAAATAGACTCTCTTTCTCTCTCTTGCTCTCTCTTTCTCTCTTTTTCTCTCTCCCTTTCTCTCTTTCTCTCTTTCTCTCTTTCTCTCTTTCTCTCCTGACGCCGATACATACACATAATTATAAACTATAACCTTGAACGCTGATCATCGAAGCCTAAGACTTAATTCACATACTGAGATAAGAAAGAATTCCAAACCACTACGCCAAACGACGATGAATCACTTCCATACAAATCCACGAACAACTATGTCACACAATTAACCTACCCCAAACTTTAACCTTGAACGCTGATCGCCCAAACCTAAGACTTAATTCATCACTTCCATACAAATCCGCGAACAACTACTGATAACAACACCGCCACTACAACCGAAGATGTGTATAACTGACAACAGCTCAACAGGTGAAATTCAGATATTTGCCCATCAATACACACACATACATACACACATAATTAATATAACAACAAGCTACAAAAAAATTCCCATATAATACTCAGCTCAATGACTAATAATAATATATTCGCTATTAACAACATTGTAGCGCTAAAAAAAATCTACACATACTAATATATCCATATAAAAACTGCCTGTGCTTTTCAAAAATAACCCATATGATTATAAGCAAACAACGAACTTTCAAAAGATCTCAAAACTTTGACTAATAAAACATAACATCATTATAACAATAAACTAAATACAGCAACAACAACAGCCTAATATAACCACACTAGATAATAATAAAAACATTCGAACAATATACCAATAAATACAGATTAGAAAATAACTCTGATCATCCAAACCTAAGACTTAATTCACATGCTGAGATAAGAAAGAATCTCAAAAACCACAACGTCAAATGACTACGAATGACTTCCATACAATTAACCTATCCCCAAACTTTAACCTTGAACGCTGTGATCATCCAAATCTAAGTCTTATATCATCACTTCCATACCATATCCCTCGAACAACAAAAATTCCTATATATATTACTCAGCTCAATGACTAATAATAATATATAAAAAAGCCCTCAACTTCCAGACAAATCGACGACCAACCATGTCATACAATTAACCTACTCCAAACTTTAACCTTGTACGCTGATCATCCAAACCTAAGACTTAATTCACATACTGAGATAAGAAAGAATCCCAAACGACAATGAATCACTTCCATATAAATCCACGAACAACTACTGATAACAGCAACGCCTCTATTTTTTTACTACAAATGAAAACAGTACAACAAGCCAAACGGTCATGAATCACCTATCACCTATTCACACACACGCACACACACACACACACACATACACCTGAAGATGGTCGCAACTAGTAACAGAACAACAACAACAACCCAAACGATTACGATGATGAGTCATTTCCATACATTATGCAGCAATCGCAAAAACAGCGGGATTATTTAAACTCAATATTATTATTATTGATAGACTCTCTAAAAAACACTAACGCCTTGTATACTGATAAGTAAATGTTCACAGCAATTGCTGAACCTTGAACGCTGGTCAATCAAACCTTATAAGCAAACAATGAACTTTCAAAAGATCTCAAAGAAACTTTGGCCAATAAAACAATAATCTAATATAACAACACTAGAAAATAAAAAAACATTCGAGCAATATACCAATAATTGCATCTTAGAAATAACGCTGGTCATCCAAACCTAAGAATTAATTCACATATTGAGATAAGAAAGAATCCCAAAAAACCCCCACGCCTTCAAACGATGCCGATTCATTTCCATACAAAATCCACGAACAACTACTGATAACACACCTCTATTTTACTACAAACGATAACAGCACAACAAGTCAAACGACCATGAATCACCTGTCACCTATTCACATACACAACTGATAACGACGGCGATGATGATGAATCATTTCCCTACATTATGCAGCAATAGCAAAAACATCGGGATTATTATTATTATTGCTAGACTCACGATACAATACACACAAAAATAAATACTAGCACCGCGTCAAAAAAAGGAATACCAATTAATATATATATAAGGTAACTCACCAGTTGATGATGTTGATTTTTTTATTTCCTAGCTAATCCCACGTCGAATATTGGATTTGATGACGATTTTTTCTTCTTTTTTCAAATTTAAAGCCCGTATTTCTATATATATTTCAGCATAGATTTACTGCCAAGTGAATATATTCATAAAAAAACCTTTAGCACCCCAGACAATCCCCAAAAAAAAGCACATATTCAATATAGCAAAAAAGTCTATTTCAACATAGATTTACTATCAAGTAGTAGCATTTCAGTATAGAGCAAAAAGCCCAAAAAGCATATAGAATCATCAAAAATTCTCATATATTAAGAATCAGCTTAGATTTACTGAAAAAGCCCTCGACAACCTAAACAAAAGCCAAAAGCATATAGAATCATCAAAAAATTCCCATATATTAAGAAACAGCTTACAACCGAGACAAAAGCCAAAAGCACAACCCATTCATCATCATCAACATCATCATAGAGCAAAAAGCCCCCGCCACCGCCCGCGCCCTGATATTGCAGCTGTTGAAATACTGGCTTAGGTCTGCGTCTTAGGTGAAGTCAACTAGCTTAGCTCTGCGTCTTAGGTGAAGCGAGTTTTAAGTTCCAGCAAAAAACAACCCATTTCACATACAAATCCACAAACAACAAAATTCCCGTATATATTACTCAGCTTAATGACAATAAGATTAAAAAGCACAACAAAGCCAACGTTTTTTTTAATTTCCGCCACAGTTAACAGCTTACAACCGAGACAAAAGCCAAAAGCACAACCCATTCATCAACATCAACATCATCATAGAGCAAAAGCCCCGAGCTCCCCGCCAGATCTGAGCCTTGAGCCCCCCTTCCGATACTCGGCAAAAACATCCACCACCACCTGCAAAAACAATAACATCAGAAACACAAACCCCATAGCAAAAAGCCCCGATACCACCACCTAAGCACAAATTCATTAGCAAAAAGCCCCGATACTCAGCAAAAACATCCACCACCACCTACAAAAACAATGACATCAAAAACACAAACCCCATAGCAAAAAGCCCAATAGCCAGCAAAAACATCCACCACCTGCAAAAACAGTACCATCAAAAGCACAAACCCCATAGCAAAAAGCCCAATAGCCAGCAAAAACATCTACCACCACCTGCAAAAACAGTACCATCAAAAGCACAAAATCCAACAACTACGCTGTGACGTCACTTCCTGTCCTAGAAACGCTATAAACATACTACTAATGCCTTCTAGTTTTCTTGTATGTTATATTACTATGGTCGATAATATTTGTCAATTGTATTGTAAAATTTAATGTACAAACCATCTAAGAAATAAAACTACTACTACTACTACTGTGGGGTTCTTTAAGCATTTCCAAAGAACCACCCATTTCCATTAACCCAACTTCCCATTTCTCATCTGCAATAAAGATATTTCACTTACCTGCAATCGGGCAGAGTAAAGCTACCTTACAAATCATCTTTCATCTGAAACATAAACCCACGGCAAGGTCATCACATTGCCACGGCATCAGGCAGCATTGTTTTCTTCCCAAAGCATTTCCGTTGTAATCTAATCGGTTCCTCTCGCCGGCACCCATGACCTTCACAAACCATTTGGGAACCTACCCGGGTCCTCTTGCCGGCGTCCATGTCTAACATATACACAGTAACCTCTCTGTGTTTACTTTTCTCAAACAACTGTTGGTCCCACGACCAAGCCATGGCAAATTGCTTGCTTATACAGCTGCAGCCTAATTATCCATGATCGCTTGTCTAACCGATAAACGATCATCGAATTGGACACGACCCATAATTGTTTATCCATCCAATCATAGCAATGGTCACGTCCTATGATTCGTTTTCCAAACCAAACATACACTCATGCATCCTAGCGCTTGCTATCGTGGACGTATTTTCTGTTGATATAACATCAACAGAAAAATTCTATCCAGGCAATATGCCTCTATTGTTTACGATAGCAATCCCTTTAGCCTCTGATGCATGAAGATATTGTTTGAACAGCTGCCTAATTGGATTCCCTTCTTAGCATCCAATGCGTTTTCGTTGTCCTTCCTTCCAGGGGGATAGACTTACAACAGATCTATTGATCACAATAGAAATCGTTCCAATGAAACCACAACTGATTTCTCATTGGTTGGCGGTCAAACGAGAAATGTCTTTTTCCGCTTTACTTCGCTAGTGGAAACTCACCACACTGATGAGTTGATTCCGAAGCGAGCAGTCCTCGAGGAGTCAGATTTGAACCGCTGAAGGAGATCCTCGTGTCGAGATCGTTGTGTGTCGGTGTTTTATAATTTCTCGATGTTTAAAGTTACAATTACTGCGTGTCAGTACCACGAACAGTTTTATGTAAGTTAGACCTTTTAGATTGTTGATGCAAATAAACGAAAAATTAAGAAAACCATCGTGCAGTGTGTATCATTTTTTTTTTTTGGCGGAAGTTTTAGATTGTTTGGGGAGTTAAGTGAATCTGTGTCGTGCTAGATACCTACTTATCTACCCCGCCTACTACTACATACTATGTTTGAAGACGTATAGCCCTTTCGTCACTGATCCACCATCAGTTGGGATGAAATCGACCTTTTATTGATTTATCTCTTTCACCGATCACCATAGTAAAACGCAGACGATCTGGAATATAAGAGATATCGTTATCATGGGGAATTTGCTTATCCCTGCCACCACGCAAAGCGTGGTAAATAATAGGGATTCCATGTTTGTCTTGAATAAGCCCTCCAGATGCAAATCACTGAGATAAAATGCTTCCGAAATGAGATCATTTTCACTGGACATTGCCCTTGTTGTGTGACCACGAGTAATCTTGATAATGAAGTTATCTATTCTGTTTAATACTGATTTGTCTACAGGACTTTATTGGGATAGTATTTCTTGTATTACGACTCTGGGGTTCTGTACATTCCGAGACAGGAACGGAGACACTGCCTCTCGAACATCCGAAGCTTTTCCATGTAGAATGGGGATATGATATACCATACCGGGCAGCCATACACTAATACTGGTCGGATGAATGGCGAGTATGAAATTATTTTCACCTCGGGGTCCAGAAGACTACTACGGAAGAGACTTCGTGTCATTGCATATGCGTTTTTAGCTGCTGTAAGAGCAGCTGCAGTATGCTTATCAAAGTAAAGATACTGATCAAGCCAGATTCCAAGGTATCTGACTACAGTTTTTAGTTGTAGGGGAAGATTATTACTTCCTGCAATGGAAATTTTTTTCCAATTCCGTTTTGTATCCCTTGATGTACTGGAAAGGGGCGTTATGAAAAGGATAGTCTCTGTTTTTTTTGGAAATTAATTTTTAATTTCCAGTCGTCGAAAAACGTTTGATTTTGTTGAAATCATCTTGCAGAAGTCTGTTGATGACATCAGTCTTCTCTCCAGATCTATACACCACAATGTCGTCAGCGTACGCAATTGCATGGTTGAGAGAACCTACTAGACCACTAGTGTAAATGTTAAATAAAATGGGAGAATTCGCTAGTCCTTGTTGCAGGCCGTTTTTCATGTGAAAGGTCTTGTTAGAGGTTATATCCCCACATTTCACCACAAATTGTTTACCCATTATCATATCGTAGATAATGCATAATAAATATTCGTGCATACCTTGATTTGATAACTTATATACCAGCCCTTCTAACCATACGGTGTCGAAAGCCTCTTCAAAGTCAACCAAACAGGCCTCTGTGCATTGTCGCTTCGCCTTGTTCTACTGTATGTCGGAAAGTAGTTTTGTCGCAGCGTGAACTGTGTCATGTTGCGAACGAAAACCAAACTGATTGTTCGGAATAATACCATTATTCTCACACCAGTTAGTCAATGCTTTATTTATAATTTTTCTCGAATATCTTGCTGATTTTCGGAAGTAAACTAATCGCGCGAAGATTGGCTGGATTGCTCCTGCCTTTTCCCTTTTTGAGAATGGAATGGACTACTACAGATTTCGATTGGGTTGGATAATGTACATTATTTAAAGCGTTATTGAACAAAATAGTGTAAACCTTCAATACTTCCAGAGGTAAATGCTTTAGAACAATGTTTGGAATACTATCTATTCCAGAAGATTTTTTGTTCTTAATGGATCTAAGAATGTTCGTCAGTTCATCCCTGTGTACAAATATGCTAGTGTTTGGATTTTTAAGCGGAGAATCCGCTCTATTATTCTCACTAAAGATAGTGAAACTTCGACTTAAGAGACGCCATTGTTAAGTTCACTGCGTAGCGAAATATGTTTTTGGAGAGCCCTATTTTCCAGGTCAAGATTAGATGACCCAATTCGTTCCATCTATACACTGCTTCGAAACAAGCACCAATTGAGTTCGCATTTTTTGCGGATCCTCGACTATTATGAACTCTTCGTTCGAGCAGATGTTTTCCGGGGTAAGTCATGCGTTCAGCAGAGTTTGACAATTCTCGGGAGTCCGCGGAACTCGCAGATATGGAATGTTATCATAATCTTTCCTTCAAAAGACTTTATTTATTCGAGGCAACATATTCGGTCCACTAGCGTTAATGGCTTGAATTCTCTTCTTCCAGTCTTAATTAATTACTGATCTATAGTTGTCACGGATCAGTTTTTGAAGATTTTTAATTAGTGACTTAATTGTTTTTATTTCCTGGCTATTTGGATCGCTGAATTGTCTGTAGAGCAGTTTTAACTTAGAGAGCAGAATACTCTTTTGCCTATACAGCTCGTCGGACGTTGCGTTTCTGTATCGGTTTGTATGGCTCTACATGTTAGACACTTTTGGGATAGAGTGATTCATCGTATTAGTAACAATGTTGTTCATCGTCGAAAGATAATGATCAATTTCGTAATTATGAAGATTTCTGTCATTTGGTGGATCTATGCCATTGGAGCGTAATTATTTTTTTTATTACACGATCAAAGCGCGACCAGTGTACTTTTCCGAAATTAAAAGAATGTCTCTGTTTGTGCTGCTCAAGTAGTGAGTGTTCGTTTGGGACATGTATTTCGACGCCAAGACCATAATGATCGCTATCGTACTTGATTGTACGAAGACAAATTCGAGTAGTCAGATCCGTATCTAATAATTGTATTCGCTCGTCCAGCAACAGTAAATAGAAGGAGGAAATACCTTTTGGATATGACGGCATACTTGTAGCGTACAATTCTAGTTTATGTTCGATAGCGTTTGTTTACTACCAGTCGAACAACACACTGCCTCTTGTATTTGTGATAAGGTCACCCCAAGCACTGTGCTTGGAATTGAGATCTCCCGCCATAAAGAAATAATTTTTTTCCGAGTCTAACTTGAGACTTTGGAAGGGGGTATCAAGTTCATTGATAAACTGTATACACTGTGGAGCTTCAGAAGCATAAGCAGAGACCACATATATGCAGATACCTTCGACTTTTTAAAGGAATATCTATAACGCAGGCTTTTAGTACCTGGAATTTGTATGCATCTTTACTGTAAACGGGTTTGTCTTGTAGACCATTTTGAATTAAGACGGCGACTCCACCCCCTTGAGTGGAATTTGGGCGATCTCGTCTAATTACTTTATAATTTGTGTAGCCCAATTTGTGCCTTTGGTTTAGCTTTGTTTCGCTAGCCAAAACCACATCTGGCCGTTCAGCTTCCAGCAGATTGCTCAGATTATCCTTTCTTTTCATGCGGATTAGTAAATTAACATTCACAGCAATGAATTTTTGAGTTAATTCAGCCACAGTCAAAGTTATGATTAAAGTGTGGATTCATCTGGAAACATAGATAATGTCTGTTCGAGCCACTTGTTCCGTCAGTTTTTTTTTTTCGATCATTTCGAATTTCTTATCAAACGCAGCAAACTGTCCTTGTATGAACAGTAATATTGCCGTTATATCAGTTTGTGCCTCTGGAGCAGGCGTTTTAATGATATTGCGTGATTGTTCTAAGATTGGTGTATTTTTAACTCCACATGCCATTTGGGCGTATGACACACTTGGTGCCACGAAGTTGTTGTAAGAGCGAGTTTTCATCCGTTTCTCTTCTTCAACTTGCTTCTTTCTGGCTTCCAACTTTGATTTTAGTTGTTGGTACTTAGGGCGACCTCTAAAGTTAGCGGGATGACCTGAGTTGTTACAGAGGACACAGGATAGTTTATTTTTATCGGGAGCTGTTCTTTGTCCAATGGGTATTCCCCAATGATATGCTTATTTAGGCATTTGACGCATCTGAAATGCATATTGCAATTCGCTGCCACATAGCCGAATTTATTCTCTCCTAACTTATTGTTTGATGACTAGTGTAATAAATATATGTAAGTCCATCAGTTTTACTATTGGGGCTTAGCGACACAATGAAAAAAGGCAACGTACGGTTGGTTGAGGCAAGCCGAAGAATCAACCGCTTTTCTCGTGATGCTGTTGCTTAAGATGTGCGCCCTTTTTGATTTTTCCCATATTTTTGTGGATCCGCAAGATAACTGTTTACAACAGTCATACTTCTGTTAAGCCTCTTTGCAATTTCTCGCCCTGAGAGTCATAAATCCTTGAAAGCAACTATTTGTCCTCTTTCTGTCGCTGTCAACGTCTTTCCGGAACGCAGTTGTATTTCAAATTAAATAAAAGCAGTTCTTTTCCACACTTTTTTAAATATTCTAAGTAAAAGTTTTAAGAAATCGCCCATGTGCACTCCTGGAACGAAATATTTGCAATGGCCTCATCCAAGTGGCGCACTTTTTTATACTCTTCTTAAGTAGTTTATTATTTGATCTTGGGAAATTCCAACGGTCGCTTCTTAATTACCCTTTACTTTGATGAATTTCTTAAGAAAGGCAACTTACGGTTGCGATTTCTAGAATTTGCTGTAGTAAATTGTTTCACACCTGTAAATTTCAAGGTATCGTTTTAGTATTTTAGTTTTTCGAGCATCTCTTCGGGAGTAAAGGAAGGATCAACTCCTTTGAGGAGCATGGAGACGGTTTTCCCAGATTTGGGGGTGTACGTGTAGTACTCGCTTTTCTATTTCACCAGTGCCGATTTAATTTTGCGTTAACCTTCTAAATCGTCGCATATTAAACTTATCTTAAAATTTTGTATCAGTTTTGTTTCAAAAGTTTTGCATGTCAACTCACCCAACTTTATGAGATCCTCTGTCTCCATGTAACTAGTGTAAATAGGTTGCTTTCTCCTTTTTTTTTTTTGACTTGGACCTATAGCGTTAGCTATCCTCAACAACCCGAGCATTAAGGTTTCGAGGGTGGTCCCGTCGATAATTAAGCGGATGAGCGTCTGATAATATGCCTTCTCGCGGATGCAGCTTCACCCGTGGTGACTATTAAAAAACACACTCTGCGCTTCCGTTCTTTGATTTAATTTTTAATACAAATAAAAGTCACAATCCAAAAGAATGTATAAAACATAAAAGGTAACTTTGCGTCCAATATTATGTAAGCTTAAATCAGATACAATAAGTCCACTTGGAAACACGTAGTTATATACAAAGATAAAATGTGATGATGGTTCCACTATAATGCTTAAGAAACACGTAATTATAACTGTTGTAAATTAAATGAACAATTGTTAAAAGTTATCTCGTACACTTATGGATAAACTTATGGATAACTAGAAACACGTAATTATATACAAAGATAAAATGTGATCATAGTTCCAGTATAGTGCTTAAGAAACATGTCATTATAACTGTTGTAAATTAAATGAACAATTGTTAAAAGTTATTTCGTACACTTATGGATAACTAGAAACACGTAATTATATACACAGATAAAATGTTATTCGGTATACACTTAGGAAAGACTTTGTAGATTAAAAAAACACGGCACCACACACAGGACGTAAGTTACTCAGTCAATATTAACCACAATTTTTACTTTTCTCGAAAATCAACTCGCCAAACGATTTACAGCAATATTTACACACCGTGGTTCTCTTGGACCATTATTATGTTATCAAAATTCAATTCTTCACCCGGTGACAGCGCCATCGATCAACTCTCCAGAAAGACTAACATTTGCTCCAGCCTTAGGGGTTGGTTTACTTGCCACCAACACAGGCGCAGCCATTTCTCCACGAACTACTCGTGCGGAGATCCACTCCTGGTGCTGTACTCTCACACAGCCAAGGCAACGATCATCGCATTTGCCCCGGTCCGTGTAAGTCACCCCAGGAGCCGGCATTCATGTTCATAGTGGTGGGCGCTATGTGTGTGGCTTTTTCGAAGATATTTGTTTGCTATCAGAGGTCGCCCGGGTGACCCATACGTGCGACTTGATGTATCTTTACTCTGGCATGCGTTATATCTCTTGTATTTGTATTCAATTAGAGATGTGTCCTTTTAAGGGCATGCGTTGTGGGTTTCGTTTCTTGCGCGCCTGCTTGGTAATTCTGGGAATTAGTCGCAGGCTTGCGCAACCGCATAATGTGTTGGACGATATTCTGCTACATCAAATCGTTGGTTGTTATTTTTACCAGATCGATGTGCAGGTGTCCCATGTTTGCTTACGACATAAAGTTTCATGCTTATTGCAACTACGTTGCGCCAGGTCTTCATGTCGTGTTTTTAGATAAATTTAAGCATTTCTATTTTGGGGAATGCCTGTTATTGCTGATAAACTTTTCGTATTAGCAGACATTGTGGTTGTTGGGAATGCTAATGCAGGTAAGTACATGATTTTTTTGGAGCCGAACGCTTACGAAAAAGGGGCTACCTGGTGGTAGGTAAGCAGGTGAGTAGTGGCGTTCGCCAGAGCCGCCACAGACCTGCTGAGATGGGTCCCGCCTCTGATGTGGTTCCCGCTGTTGTTGTTGATGTGATTCCCGCTGTTGTTGTTGATGTGATTCCTGCTGTTGAGTTTCCTTAACTTGTCGTGCTTTCTTTTTCTTCGCGGGTTGCTGTTGTCTGTGCCCACTATGCCAAGAAGAACATGATGTCTTCTAATATGCCAGATTTAAGAAGATGGGCCTGTGGGGGGCGAAGTCGCGACGCCAGCATGGGCGAGAGTTCTACTTCGTCCCCCATCATAATTATCGGTTCGTTGGACATCACACGGAGAGAAGCGAAACAGTTCGAAACCACGATCACCAAGAACAATGAGTAAAATGAGGAAAACACTCTCAAGAACAGCAGCACGGCAAATTAAAACACTGGTTAATTGATTAATTAATTAATGTTTTTTATTGTAATAAAGTTCTTAATTGGATTACAATTTCTTGGGACATCAGCAACGACGATGGCGACCAGTGCAAAGAGTGCACCGATCAACAGCAATTTAGAGTTCATTGTTTTAAAATAATGTTACTTTTCTCACTTATAAATCCTTTTTCACTATCTCAAACGAACTGCGGCACAAACTCGCCAAACAATTGGAAACCGAGAAGTTCGAAATACCTCCCACGACTCCGGGTATTATCGCGTGTCCGCAGCGCTATGGACAGCAGGAGGGGCATGTGACCAGCGTGGTCAACGGATGGAAAACGACTCAACGATATTCAATTGTTGTCGAAAGAAATTCAGCCAGTGAAACTGGCTCTCTTAAATTAAGGATGCATTTCCTGTTCCAAGAGAGACGTAAAGTCTCTCTTTGGGGTAACCCAACAGATCTCATACAGAAGATCGCCAGAGTACACATGTATGCGTGTACATTGGTCCTTTTATGGATCAAAGCCATGGGAAAGAGTCTAAACACAGAAAGGGAAAATGTGCATTCATGGGATGCGAGTCTGGTAAAGCAAACAAAACCGAAACTCGTCGGATGCTAATAGGATCTTTGTTTGAGATGTGCGTCGCCACTAAATAAATAGACAAGACGCATCGAAGAAATGGTGTTAATGGGTTTTAGCTAGATTACCGGGAAATGGTGTTTATGGCATCACTAGTAAGGGTAAGTATTGAATTCCTATTTGCATTTGCTTATGCTGTAGGATTTAATTGGTGCCAAGAGATGCGAGTATTTGTTTTGGTCCCTTGGATGTAGGTCGCTAGCCAATGTGTTTGTCTGGTAATTTATTATACACATGATGAATCTGGGATAAGCCAACTCAAGGGTAAGATTTCCTGATTATGCGGTTGTATTATATATGAACCGATGAATTTTCTTTCAGGGTATTTATGATAAGCTTGGGGAGAACTCTTATAGGGGATTTTAAATGCGAAATTATTCGTGCAGGTAAGAATTCTCTTTTCCAGGGGCTTTTTTGATTACAAATTTGTTCTCTTTAATGCGTGAAGCATTTAAGATGCTAATGCTATTGCATTAGCGAAAACTGGGTGAAAGTTATGGGTGTTTTTTAGGAAGGCGAAACGTGGGGTTTGGCGAACCGCCACAGGCCCTATAGAGAAATGGAAGTTGCCTAAGAAAACCAGGTTCTGATTTAAATATCTTCAACATCAACATAAAAGAATCACCGTATAGGGGAAAAGAGGAAGGAAACGCAGCGGCACGCTCCGATCTAAGATCCAATTGGATGACGCACCAATTGAGTCGGGATGTGAAATTGTTACTTCCGTGTGCATCATAAGTAACGGTAGGGTCTACTTAAAAATTATGTCAGTTGAGCTCTCTTTCTCTTCCTCTGTTTGTCGTAATGCACTCGGTTAAGAGGAAGCCGCAATTAGTTGTCGACACAGCCGCATAATTCGATGAAAAAGAGCTTAGTGCCTGAATGGGATTTTCTCCGGTGTACTGCTTTGGTTCATCCCCTTCATCGCCGACATCAAGGAGACGTTTCTCTTAGTCGACAAGAGCGACGTCGACCGTGATAGTTTTGGGTTTCTTTGGCACAGTGAAGACCGGCAGAGGGAACAGCAAAATACCACATAGCTTCCGTAATATTCGGGAGAGCATCATCCCCATCGACAGTGATTTATATAATGAGCAGGAATGTTAAGGAATTCTAGAATAAACTTCTGACAGGAATACAAGTAATACGGGAAAGCCACTTCATGTCTGGCTACCTGAAAAATTTCGCAAAAGTAGAAAACTATAACTTTCCATGTAAACACAAATGCTTGTTAGAAAAATGCATGAATTCAGCCGAGATCCTGTCTTGATTACCAGAGCGTATTTTCGCTGACTTGAAAACGTCTACCCTTGAGTCGATGTGATCTATTCTGGCAGTTGAATGTGTGGGGAGCGAAGCATTGTGCACCGGCGTACGGCACTGATTCTCTTCGCATCCCCATCATTCACTTGATGAATGTTCCGCAGTAAATAGTTCACCGAGAGGAAACGTCACACACAGGAGAAATAAAACACGCCGCCAAGACTCGCGGAAAAATTAAACACATTATTCCTTTTGTTTAGTTTTATAATTATATTCATTGAAAAACACTATTGTTGGATAACTTGTTTGAATTAATAGATTATTGTTCCGTTTCATTTTCGTATTGGATACTAAAATTTTACGGTAGCACTGCGTGAAAGTTACATTATCAAGTCAATAAAGAAAACACAATCTTCGAAGACTGCTACAAATATAATATTCGACATGGAGGTTGCAAACACTTCGACACGACCCCGAGGTATATTACGCATCTCCGCAACCGGCGGAGAGCTGAAGATCGCGTGACCATGATGGCCAGTGGATGGAAATCGACTCACCGATGATAGAACTCTGACAGGAATTCCATCCTAGGTTCGGTTAAGAACAAAAGAAGAGAGAGAAGAACTTTTCTCTTAAGAGTGTGTGGCGGCTCTTGCGAACGCCATTACTTACCTGTTTACCTACCACCAGGTAACCCCCGTTTCGTAAGCGTCATGCTCCGATAAAGCGTGTACTTACCTGCATTAACATGTCTAATAACCACAATGTCTGCTGATACAAAAAGTGTATCAGCAAAAACAGACATCTTCCCCAAAGTAGAAATGCTTAAAATATCTGAAATCATGACATGAAGACCAAGTGCAACGTAGTTGCAATGGTATGAAACTACATGGCATAAGCAAGCATGGGACATCTGCACATCGATCTGGTAAAAACACCAACCAACGATCTGATATAGCAGAGCAACCATCCAAAACATTATGCGGTTGCGCAAGTCTGCGACTAATTCCCAGAATTACCAAGCAGGCGCGCAAACAGATGAAACCTACAACGCATGCCCTTAAAAAGACACATCTCAACCAATACAAATACGAGAGATACAACGCATACCCGTGTAGCTGCATCAAGTCGCACGTATGAGCAATACGAGCGACCCTTGATATGAATACGTACAATGTGCGAACCACACACAATGGCGCCCACCACTGTGCACATAACGAAAAATGTACACACAAGTAGAGGTACGGGTGGCGACCAACATGGATGGCGGCTCTTGCGATGACTTGCACAGCCGGGGCAATGGTGTGATCACATCCGTGGCTGTGTGAGAGATTTCGTCAAAGAATTGATCTCCGCATGAATTGGTTCACGGAGAGATGGCCGTTGCTGTGTTGGTGCACCAAATCAACCCCTAAGGTATCGGAGACACTCAGAGAGAGTCAGTATGCTAGTTGCGGTCGAACAGCGCGGTTGATCTGTTAATACATTTGACACAGTGTAGTACTGAGCGTTGAATACAGTTAATACAGCGGTTGATCGGTTAATACATTTGACACAGTGTAGTACTGAGCGTTGAATACAGTTAATACAGCGGTTGATCGGTTAATACATTTGATACAGTGTAGTACTGAGCGTTGAATACAGTAAATACAGCGATTGATCTGTTAATACATTTGACACAGTGTAGTACTGAGCGTTGAATACAGGTAATACAGCGGTTGATCTGTTAATACATTTGACACAGTGTAGTACTGAGCGTTGAATACAGTTAATACAGCGGTTGATCGGTTAATACATTTGACACAGTGTAGTACTGAGCGTTGAATACAGTTAATACAGCGGTTGATCTGTTAATACATTTGACACAGTGTAGTACTGAGCGTTGAATACAGTAATGCAGCGGTTGTGATCTGTAAATACATTTAACGCAGTGCGCCATTGATCGTTGAATACCGTTAACACCGCGCAGTTTGATCTGTTAATACATTTGACACGGTGTAGTACTGAGCGTTGAATACAGTTAATACAGCGGTTTTGATCTATAAAAACAGTAAATACTGTATATATTAAAGATAAAACCTTAAATCCTGTATAATATAAACCTTAAATCCTGTATAATATAATACATTTAAACATTGAATACTGTACTTATCGAATACAATACATTTAATACAAAACATTAAATACTGCAAATTTTCAAATATAATACATTTAATATGAAACATTGAATACTGTACTTATCGAAATAATACATTTAATATTAAAACATTAAATACTGTATATATTAAAGATAAAACATTAAATACTGTAAGCGATTAAATATAATACATTTAATATTAAAACCTTGAATACTGTAGGTCATTAAAATAATACATTTAATATAATACGCTAAATATAATACATTATATACTGCTGACTATTAAAATTAATACTTGGAAGTACGCTTTCAAGGAGTACGATTGTTACGGATTTAAAGTGTTGTAATAAAAGAAAAAAAAAGGAGGTACCGACTGTTTTTTTCTTCTTACGGAACTGAAGGACACGAGCTTGGACCAACTGCTGCGGAGTTTGGGGAACGTCTTGGTGAACCTTGTCGGGCCGACACACTATCAAGACCAAATAATCCCATAAGTGCGTCCGCCAAGGAAATGCACTCTTTCAGTGCAGTGGTGTGTGTGCACGATCGATGTTATTTGCACGGGTTCGAAGGCAGTCGAACAACGAAACAGGCAGGCGGCAAAGTCTAAGGAGATTCATGATCTATGTCTATGCTGTGCAACGTCGCTATGATAGACGTTGGGAAAAAAAGGTGCTAATGGGATGCGATACTTTATACAACGGAAATTGTATATCGTATCTTGGGTCGGTGGCAGAAATGACTCCCTTGCATGCCTTGTATGTGTCGGGTAATTCGCTTTGTGGCGACAAAAAAATTGAAGATTGTCTGTCAATAGGGAAATGCTGGGAATACGATTATAGTTTGCTGTATCGCCGGACGCCTGCCACAGGACAGCGTTCCTTTGTTTGCACTTAGTGCTTGCTAAGGCATTAGTGTCAACGTGGATGGTGCTAATTACATGCATCTGCGTCGGACTATTTATCACTGGCTAAAGGGGTCCAGCCGATGTGTGTGTAAATAGTTTTTGTACACATATTGAGGCTGGGATAATAGACGGCGCAATATTTATGGTCCCCGTCATGACGGTTACATTGTATGCAAACCGACTCATTTTGTTTACAGGAATTTGTCGGATATGGAAGGTGCCGAATTGGTTTGGAATTCCAGATAAGTAAAGCAAGAAATCTTACGGAAAATTGTATGCGAAGAGATGGAAGATGAAAAGGTAAGTTTTCTTTACAGGGACTTTAAGATTGTAGATTTGATCTGTATAATGCGTGAAGCATTTTCAGGTATTAACGCGATTGCATTAGTGAATTTATGAAATTGGATGAATGTTATGGCGGTTTTACGGTAACTAGACAGTGGGGTTTGGCGGAACCGCTGTGGCGGCTCTTGCGAACGCCACTACTCACCTGCTAACCTACCACCAGGTAAACCCTCGTTTATAAGCCTTCGGCGCCAATAAGTCGTGTACTTACCTGCACTAGCATATAGAATAACCGCAATGTCTGCTGATACATAAAGTGTATCAGCAATAACAGGCATTCCCCCTAAATAGAAACGCTTTAAAAGATATATAAGAATACAACATGGGCATAATAAAACCTGAAAGGTACGACCTACCTGCCCATACGACCAACCACCAGCTGCAATATTTAACTGCGCTGTTCAAATATTGCCAAACCCAAGCACGCCATAGGAAGTACAAATTGGTCGCACATCTAGCAACCAACATTGCACTATCCCCTATCAAGAAATTGGTCATAAGAAACGGCGACTATGCAACGAGAAATGTTCATATTTTCTCTTGATACGTACCAGAAATGCCACACACAGGCAATATAGAACTTACCAGCGTAAATACACGCACGCTGGCGCGACTGTGTCAATGCCAACGGCCATCATGCGCACGATCGGCAATCATGCAAATACAATAACCTTCCCTGAACAACTCGCCCCAGCTGCGAATGTGTTGTTATTATGTTTGCTCAATGTATATGGTCCGCATGCTGGGCGGCACAAGCGATGAACACTAACGAGGGATCTTGCTGTGTGTTCAACCCTTATAGGATGGGGAACCAAGTAAGTAAAAAATGATGACCAAATATGGTCATCGAGGCGATAGATAGGTTTTTGGTATCCTGTCGCCTCGAGTGCAGACCAGTAGCGTTTCGGACAGGGAGTAAAAATTCGGTGGTGGACAGAGTGGTTAGTCTCAAGCGGAATAAAAAAAAAATCTCTCGTGGGTTGTCCCAAGAGATACCAAGGATTCCAAGTGACGGAACCGAGTTACGGTGTTGATGGCCTGTGTGTGCGATCGGTTTGCAATTATCGAATACCTATAGTAAGAACCACTAACCGAACGTATGTGAATTAATAACTTTTGTGTTCCAATTGTAAAAGACAGTTTTAGTATGCGATCGGTTTGCAATTATCGAATACCTATAGTAAGAACCACTAACCGCGCGTATGTGAATTAATAACTTTTGTGTTCCAATTGTAAAAGACAGTTTTAGTATGCGATCGGTTTGCAATTATCAAATACCTATAGTCAGAACTACTAACCGAATGTATGTGAATTAATAACTTTTGTGTTCCAATTGTAAATATAGTTTTAATAAACTTTCCTTTAATCTACAACGTTAAATAAGAACAGTGTATAAGAATCCTAGTTTTAATAAACTTTCATTTAATCTACAACGTTAAATAAGAACAGTGTATAAGAAGCCTAGTTTTAATAAACTTTCATTTAATCTACAACGTTAAATAAGAACAGCGTATAAGAATCCTAGTTTTAATAAACTTTCATTTAATCTACAACGTTAAATAAGAACAGTGTATAAGAATCCTAGTTTTAGTAAACTTTCATTTAATCTACAATATAAATAAGAACAGTGTATAAGAATCCTAGTTTTAATAAACTTTCATTTAATCTACAACGTTAAATAAGAACAGTGTATAAGAAGCCTAGTTTTAGTAAACTTTCATTTAATCTACAATATAAATAAGAACAGTGTATAAGAAGCCTAGTTTTAATAAACTTTCATCCATTGAAAACCATTTCGAAACTTTTATTTATATAAAAAAATTAAATCAAAGAACGGAATCGCCGAGCGTTTTTAATAGTCGCCACGAGTTGTTGAGGACAGAGTACACCAGAATATGGGAGTAGGAGTAAAACAGTGCTAAGGACATCAGCAGCACAAAAATGCCACCCATAATTGGTAACCCCGTGAGGAACGCGCAACGCAACGCAACTGCAAATACCATCCTGCAAAGGGCTACCCAGCCTGAAAGCGAGGCAAGAAGTAAACGCAGCGTTGATTGGAGTCAGAAGCAACGCCACGCGGCCATTACAACACAACGTCCCTCAACTACGACACAGCGTTAGACAACAGCGCCTATCTACGAGTCGCAACTGGAGACCGAAGACCAAAGGGTTCTATCCCCAACGAATTCCTACAACAACATCAACGACGACACCTGAGACGGCTGTGAGCAGACACCCAACGTTGGACTACAGGTCAAGTAAAATTGTTTCCTTTTTTTTTCCTGTTGGGTGAGCTCCGTCTGAGCCACCAAAAATATTGTACATAACGAAACATTTTCCTCATAACTAAACTTAGTAATTTCAATACAAATTTCGAAACATTTTCCTCATAACTAAACTTAGTAATTTCAATACAAATTTCGAAACATTTTCCTCATAATTAAACTTAGTAATTTCAATACAAATTTCGAAACATTTTCCTCATAATTAAACTTAGTAATTTCAATACAAATTTCGAAACATTTTCCTCATAATTAAATTTCTTTAGTAATTCAACTAATTTATATAATCAAAAAAGTTCACGAAACTTGAAATATTGCTTCCCTTAGCTAATCAAATAAAATTTACCGTCAGGCTCTAAAAAGATATTTGGAAGCAGATCCGTTTATTAAGCCCCTTCAGGGCATTGAAATAAGTAGGATAAAACCGGTACCAACACAAGTTAGCACAGACAACCTTTTCCGACGTTTCTCGTGGTTCTCGCGTTTCAAGGAACGGCCCCATCACCTTTTGTAGAAAATGGCCCAGTTTACGAGGTCAAAGAAGGCGCAACAGGAGCCCCAAACCGAATCACTGCGGAAGTCGCATACCGGACCACAGACGGTGCCACGGGCGGAGCTACAGCGGGAGCTAGAAGTGCCGCGCCCGGATTCTCCGGCCTTCGTGGGCGCGCTCAGCGTAGAACAGCCCACGGACTCGCGACACGAAAAGACCAGCGACACACGCCCACACAGATCGGAGTCCCCGGTATCCGCTAGTGCGACTCCAACAGAGCAGTCACCACATGTTGCCTCGCGCGACTTGCGCTTGCCTCCGTTCGATGAGGAGGAATCGGAACTCTGGTTCACCATGGCGGACCTAATATTTGAGGCAGCAGGCGTGAGCGAAGAGAGACCACGGGCGCTGGGGGTTATGAGAGTGTTAAACCGAAACCAGCGTACACATGTGGCACACATTATAAGAACCCCTGGTAACAGCCCTTATACGGATATGAGGGAAACGCTCCTCAACGCGCTCGAGGAGTCTATTGCCAAGAGGGACCAACGCTTGTTCAACGAGACCAATTTCGCGGGGATGAAGCCATCACATTTTCTCACACATTTGCGGTCTATAGCGGGAAAGGGGATCTCAGATGATGTCATCAGACCAGACTTCATTAGGGGTCTTCCGCAACAGGCGCGTCCTACCGTAATCGCTCAGCCTAATCAAAGCCTGAGTTGGCTGGCTAAGATTGCAGATGCAATCGTAGAAAGCGCTGATCAACGAGAGGAGTTCCCCGCTTTTCAGGTAGCGACCATTAATCGACAGGATGAATCGTCTTCGCGATACTGCTCTGCGCACCATAACACCCCACGCTTAAGTGAGGGCACCAACACGTCACAACCAATCGCCACGGATTCGGCGCAAGCTTTGGCGCATACTCGAGACTCAAGACAATCTCATTTCCGGCAACCGGGACCCTCGCGTCACGACTTAGGTATACAACGCGAGATTGCCCAATTACGAGCCGAATTGCGAGACTTCGCGCGCTCGGCCCAAAACCGCCCGACATATCAGAGGCCCCAGACCCAGACCCAAACCCCGACCACAGCAGGTCAACGCGAACCCCCGAGAGGTGCCAATAGCATGCGCGGTAGACCCACACCACGGCCGACGGCGAACCCTCAAAGGGCACTAACACCCGCCTGGTGTCCATACCATCGGCGGTTTGGGGCAAAGGCCCGCAAATGCACACAACCCTGCGGGTGGAAGCCCGTAAAACCAGCAACAAAAGCGGATTTAAACTAGGACGGCCGACCGCTATTCCAGCGCAGACGGTCGGCACACTCCAAGCAAGCCGCTTAACAATCAAAGACCCGAGATTGGATATAAGTTTTACGGTCGACACTGGCGCCGACATATCAGTCTTACCTAAGTCATACGCTTCGCAAAATAAAACGCCTAGCAGACTTCAATTACTAGCAGCGAACAACACATCCATAGCTACTTACGGACGTAAATACCTACGACTGGATCTAGGTTTGCGGCACTCCATAGGTTGGCACTTCATAGTGGCCGACGTCTCCGAACCATTAATAGGGTCGGACTTACTATCGCGCCACAACTTGCTGGTCGACACCGCGAACAATAGATTAGTGGAACAACGGTCACTAAGCCATCCGTCTGGGGAAGCCCCACGGACGCCACACGAGGCCGACATCACATGCGATGAAATTCCGGCTCTACTGGAAGAGTATAGACACTCGACAGTACCACTGCCCAATCAGGAGCACATAGAGTCCGGGGTTTACCACGACATCGAGACACGGGGTCCACCGGTAAGCCAACGCCCGCGACGACTAGCACCGGACAAATTGCGCGCAGCACGCGAAGAATTCGACTACATGCTGGAGCAAGGAATCTGCCAACCTTCAGTCAGCCCATGGGCCAGCCCGCTTCACCTAGTTAAGAAACGAAGTGGCGAATGGCGCCCGTGCGGCGACTACCGACTGTTAAACGCGGTCACAATTCCTGACCGATACCCCATCGCACACTTGTATGATTACTCATACAAATTGCGCGGATGCACAATCTTCACGACCCTGGACCTCACCAGGGCATACCACCAAATCCCAGTGGCCCACGAAGACATCCCAAAAACCGCGGTCATTACCCCTTTTGGACTATATGAGTTCAAGGTAATGACTTTTGGTCTTAGAAACGCCGCACAAACATTTCAAAGGTACATCGATTCAGCTCTGCGAGGGCTAGATTGTTGCTACGCCTACATCGATGATATTCTGATTGCGTCTCAAAACCGAGCGGAGCACCAGCAACATCTAAAACAGGTGTTAGAACGCCTTCGCCGTTACGGACTCATGATTAACCCAGACAAATGCCAAATTGCCAAAGAGCAGGTGAGCTATTTGGGTTATCATATCAACAATCAGGGTATCCGCCCTCTCTCGGACAGAGTTAAAGCTCTCAGCGAATTCCCACGTCCTACCAACATTCGCGAATTACGACGTTTCCTGGGCATGCTTAATTTTTACCGGCCGACATTACAAAATGCCGCGCATGTCCATGCCCCTCTAAATGAATATTTAAAGGGGGCAAAGAAGAACGACAAACGTCCAATCGTCTGGACGGAAGCAGCAAGTAACGCATTCCGGCAGTCGAAAGCGCAACTTTCAAACGCCACTCTGCTGCGTTACCCAGCAGAGGGCGCACAGTTAGCAATACAATGCGACGCGTCGGGCACCGCAATTGGGGCGGTGTTAGAGCAAGAATGCGACGGGAACTGGGAGCCGCTCGGTTTTTACTCCAGAAAGCTCAGTACGTCAGAACGGAAATACAGCACTTATGACCGAGAGTTATTAGCCATTTACAGCGCTATCAAATACTTTCGACACATGGTCGAGGGTCGCCAAGCGATCGTCAGAACGGACCATAAGCCATTGAGCCACGCTTTCCGGAAGAAGTCCGGAAATGCATCGCCGCGGCAGGAGCGGCACTTGGACCTGATAGGCCAATACGTTACCGAGATAAAGTACGTTCCAGGCGACCAGAACGTAATTGCAGATGCACTATCTCGCATAGACGTGATTCAATTGCGCGCAGCCTTAGCCGACGCCGACTTGGAGCAAGCCCAAAAAAACGACAGCCAGCTTAAAGCTCTCGTGACAGCAGACACAGCACTCGAACTGCGAAGGTTCGCGATAGACACCACCGGGAAAACTATTTGGTGCGACGTCTCAACGGGTACAGTCAGGCCGTACATTCCTGCTGGGTTGCGTAGGGGCATTTATGAGACTTTTCATAACCCAGCCCACCCCAGCGGGCGCGCGACGGCTGCCGCGATTCGGCGTAAGTTCGTTTGGCCACATATGAACAAGGACCTCACAAAGTGGGCGAGAGCGTATCTCAAGTGTCAACGTTGTAAGATAAGCCGACACAACGTACTGGAACCGGCACAATTCAAGCTGCCCGAGGCGCGCTTCGCCCACGTTCACATCGACATAGTCGGTCCCTTAACACCCTCCAGAGGATTCTCGTACCTGCTCACGATGATAGATCGCTTTACGCGATGGCCCGAGGCTACCCCATTACGTGCGGTGACCGCAGAGAGTGTGGCTCGAGCTTTCTACTCAACGTGGGTAACGCGTTTTGGCGTTCCCACAACACTTACCTCGGACAAGGGGACCACAGTTCGAGGCCACGATTTTCAGACAGCTTACGGCGTTGCTGGGTTGTAAAAGGGATCGTACGACAGCATATCATCCTGCTGCCAACGGAATGATAGAACGTTGGCATAGATCTTTGAAGGCCTCCTTAATGTGCCATAATGACACGCAGTGGTTCGACGCCCTGCCCACTGTCCTCCTCGGTTTAAGGACCAGCATGAAGGAGGACCTAGGAGCCTCAGCAGCCTAACTCACTTACGGCACCAGCCTCGTTTTGCCCGGCGAGCTTTTCGTCGACGGCGAGGCACCTGCGGAGCAAACGAAGAGCGTGGGGTACCTACGTGACTTGATGCGGAAAATACGACCAAGACCGGTGGACCGACACGGAGCTAAGAGAGTTTTTGTGCATCCAGAGTTGCACAACTGTACACACGTGTTCGTTAGGGTGGACAAAGTAAAGAAACCACTCGACCCTCCTTATGAGGGCCCGTTCAAAGTGATTAAAAGAATCAGCGAACGGTTCTACGAGTTGGACAGGCATGGAAAAACAGCCACAATCAGCGTGGAACGGCTAAAACCTTGTTTTTCAGAAGGTAGTAACCAGGGGTGCACTTCTCACACTACCCAAGTGCCGAAAGAGACACCACCGACCTCGGCGGGCGTGCCCGACCAATATAAAGGCCCCATTACGCGAAGTCAAAAACGACTGCGCACTCGACAAGCACTACCGATCGGATATTAATAACAGAAGCCCAGGAGCACGCCTCACGCGTAACACCTCCTTATTTTTTTTTTTTTTATCGTGACTGAGTCACTGGGGGGGGACTGCTCTGGCGGCTCTTGCGAACGCCACTACTTACCTGCTAACCGACCACCAGGTAAACCCTCGTTTATAAGCCTTCGGCGCCAATAAGTCGTGTACTTACCTGCACTAGCATATAGAATAACCGCAATGTCTGCTGATACATAAAGTGTATCAGCAATAACAGGCATTCCCCCTAAATAGAAACGTTTTAAAAGATATATAAGAATACAACATGGGCATAATAAAACCTGAAAGGTACGACCTACCTGCCCATACGACCAACCACCAGCTGCAATATTTAACTGCGCTGTTCAAATATTGCCAAACCCAAGCACGCCATAGGAAGTACAAATTGGTCGCACATCTAGCAACCAACATTGCACTATCCCCTATCAAGAAATTGGTCATAAGAAACGGCGACTATGCAACGAGAAATGTTCATATTTTCTCTTGATACGTACCAGAAATGCCACACACAGGCAATATAGAACTTACCAGCGTAAATACACGCACGCTGGCGCGACTGTGTCAATGCCAACGGCCATCATGCGCACGATCGGCAATCATGCAAATACAATAACCTTCCCTGAACAACTCGCCCCAGCTGCGAATGTGTTGTTATTATGTTTGCTCAATGTATATGGTCCGCATGCTGGGCGACACAAGCGATGAACACTAACGAGGGATCTTGCTGTGTGTTCAACCCTTATAGGATGGGGAACCAAGTAAGTAAAAAATGATGACCAAATATGGTCATCGAGGCGATAGATAGGTTTTTGGTATCCTGTCGCCTCGAGTGCAGACCAGTAGCGTTTCGGACAGGGAGTAAAAGTTCGGTGGTGGACAGAGTGGTTAGTCTCAAGCGGAATAAAAAAAAAATCTCTCGTGGGTTGTCCCAAGAGATACCAAGGATTCCAAGTGACGGAACCGAGTTACGGTGTTGATGGCCTGTGTGTGCGATCGGTTTGCAATTATCGAATACCTATAGTAAGAACCACTAACCGAACGTATGTGAATTAATAACTTTTGTGTTCCAATTGTAAAAGACAGTTTTAGTATGCGATCGGTTTGCAATTATCGAATACCTATAGTAAGAACCACTAACCGCGCGTATGTGAATTAATAACTTTTGTGTTCCAATTGTAAAAGACAGTTTTAGTATGCGATCGGTTTGCAATTATCAAATACCTATAGTCAGAACTACTAACCGAATGTATGTGAATTAATAACTTTTGTGTTCCAATTGTAAATATAGTTTTAATAAACTTTCATTTAATCTACAACGTTAAATAAGAGCAGTGTATAAGAATCCTAGTTTTAATAAACTTTCATTTAATCTACAACGTTAAATAAGAACAGTGTATAAGAAGCCTAGTTTTAGTAAACTTTCATTTAATCTACAATATAAATAAGAACAGTGTATAAGAAGCCTAGTTTTAATAAACTTTCATCCATTGAAAACCATTTCGAAACTTTTATTTATATAAAAAAATTAAATCAAAGAACGGAATCGCCGAGCGTTTTTAATAGTCGCCACGAGTTGTTGCGGACAGAGTACACCAGAATATGGGAGTAGGAGTAAAACAGTGCTAAGGACATCAGCAGCACAAAAATGCCACCCATACCGCCACAAATGTTCGTATCTGTTTCTGTCCTTCCAGCGGCGATAATGCCATCCGAACTGTGGTAGTTTTTTGTAAAACCCAGCTATTTCCCCATCTAAACCCATCCATATAATCAATTAAAACCATTTAAGTATTTCCAACTAAATTACAAGCGCCATACGATAAACCATTGATGTATATTTACTTATGAAACATTTCCGAAAGTTCCAGGATCATGAAAGATGAATCTTATGATCAACCTTTCCAGGAATTTATTTAAGAAAATGCCACATTCATTTCGTAGAATAGGCTCTTCTAGGATTTTTTATTAGTTTTATCTTAACAAAGCTCAATGAATATTTGTACAAACAGGGGTGTATTTGTGATTTAGAAGTCAGTCGACGTTGTGAACGCCAACAACTCGAAATTTAATAACAATGTAAGTTGAAGTCAGTCATACGGTTGGTGTCCGATATTGTGGATGCCGGCGGTAAAAATATATTAAAATATTTGTTTTTAATTAAATAATAAATCTATAAGTTATAAAAAAAGAACTTCCGAGTGCTGACCACCCCTCCCGATATAAATCGAAAACACGGTGGTGACCGTAGAGTCATTAAAAAAAATCGTTTTTTTTTTTTTAACAGCACTGTCCAGCAACTACCGCAAAACAAAATTAATGATAAAAAACCGATATTTCTGATGACGTCCAACTCTTGTCAACCGAAACACGTATTTCTAACACTTCTGTTGATCTGCTACGTAGTCATCTGCATATCAAGCCATTTATTCGACAATTTTTCGGTAACCCTTTTCATAATTTGAATACAACCTCTTGCTATAGAAACTGACAGGAAAACTGTCTATTATAATGTTCAAAGGATATACTTCTCAAGCATCCTCTCCTTTCGCAAGCCTTCAGTTCCGGGATCAAAAGCCTCACAAATCAAAAACCGATTTTAAAACCTTTTCCAAATATACGTGAATATAAATAACTCTCACACTGACCCCATTTGGCACTGTCCTCGTTTACATCCTTTTTTGAGACAACGCGTATCCAATGGCATTGTCTTCGTTAAGCGTTTGGTCATTTTCCTTACTTGGGTTTTGGGTAAGAATTATGACATTGAACCCAAGAAATAGGAAACGGATGGAGCAAGGTAGCTTTAAATTACATGAATAGCTTGATAAATTTATGCTTGGGGTTTTCAAAGGGTAAGCTCCAACATCATTTTTGCTGACGGCTATTAATTCATATCATTTGTAAAACAAAGAGTTATCCTGTAAAAGGATATCTTGATTGGGCACATGGTTTTGAAATTGGGTGGAAATTATTCCTGTTTGAGCTCCTCGGTGTGATTATTATTGTAGGTGTATAATGAATGATAAGAAATGAAGGTCAAATTTCAATTCAAAGGTTCTCTGCCCTGGGGTTGTTGTTTACGTTATTTTAGAAGTGACTCTTCTTTCGGTGCGTTGAGATTAAAATATCAAAGTGGAATTCGAGTGCAACGATGTTATTGTGAAAGAGATCTGTCTCAAAAAAAGGTGGAAAATAAGGAGTTGTCCAGAAAGTGAAAAGGATAAACCTATTGTTTATACTTTGTTGGACGCTTCTCTATTCTTCTCCTTGTGCGATCGTTCATTGTTCAACAAGCGGAATTTGACATTGTTCCTTAAAAAGTAGGAGTCAATGCGCTTTCCTTTACACAAACGGGAGCACAAAAGGGGTTTTTGGAGTATCCTTAAATGTCAGAGCGAGCGGAAGCAGAGGAAGTGGATAAGGAAAGGAGGTATCGATGTACATTACTAGGATGTACGCTAAAGAGTATAGAGATGCCGAACGTTGTGTGGAATCTTATACGAATATAAAATAATAATTTCACCATTATTAAATTATGATTTTTCATTTGTATTATAGAAGCTCAACTGTTTTTTTGTTTTTTTAAATGACCGTCTACGTTGACGGTTAATGATAGTATAGACCGAAGGGAACATTTTTTAATTCTACTTGCTTTTGTGGCTTATCTTCTTTATCACATAAGAACACCGACCGTCTAAACAGGATGAATTATTCAGTGTGCCACCTGTAAATTGATCAACCGGGTTATCTCCCAAGTCCATCGATTTCCGGTAATCGGTGAGCCAAGGAGGTCTTCATTTGCCCTGGATATGATTTTAGCCACTGTATTCAGACCAATACCACTTCTTTGATGTTTTGAGCCCGAGTTCCCCTTTAATTAAGGCCGCCAATATGCTTCCTAATAAAGCCGCTTGCAACTCCAATCGAGCCCTCAATACTAGTTTCATGAGTGTCACGCGATCGTTGTGGGCGATCAGAAGAAGGTTCACTCTTTTATTAGGTTCCATAGTTTTACAGTAAACTGCTGGTAGGCCTTTTCGCCAACGTCGTTGAAGTTATGGATATGGACTTGGTTAGATGACAGTCAAAGCTGGATCCTCATTTTATTGAAGTGGGAAACTTCCTTCAGATATTTTGCCCGGCAACTTTTCTGCCAGTCCTGAATTTTCTCATCATATCCGATATCGGTACGCCAGCTAACCGCTTTCAGCTTTCTCCCTAGAATGAATACTGGCGTTATAATTTGTAGTGAGTCGAAGGTAAACACTGGTGTCTTGCCTCTTAGTAGGAATATTCTTCCCGGGGAGGACGTCTGTGGAAGTGCTCCGAAACCCCACGTTAAAAGTCAGTGTGTATTCAATCATCATCCATCTGAGTCCATGCATTTTTTTTTTCTGTTTAAGTCATCTTCTGAAACCCTTCAATTGTTTCTGGTTTATTACTGCCCCGTCCCTCTAAATGAAGCTCGGACTGGGCATGGACCCCTTTCATCACAGCTCCTACTACTAGAGAGGAATTTTTGGGTATCCTTATATGTGAAAGCACAGTGCAAACAATAGAAGCGCGTTAGAATAAGGAAACGGAATATGGATTGAATGCTTAGATGTCATAAGGAAGAGCAAACACTTGTCAATGCAGAACATTCCACTAAAGAACCATTATCGATGTTTACCGGTAATTCAGAGTTAATTTTTACCTTTTCTGCTGTAATTCTGACGAGTTTTAGCGTTGATTCATTACTGTGGACGAAACCCAAATACGCTGGTACACTCCAGAGAGAATAGAATAATCAAAAGAGGGTTTTTGAAGATGGACGAGTGTTGGCGCCGATTGGGTAGAGGGATTGTCGTATTGGCGAATTCCTGTATCACGACCTGTATTGGATCTGTACACCATGTGGCCCTGGGTGTTACCGTTGGTGATGCCGGCAGGGGAAAGGGGGGGCGGTTGAAGCCACGAGCCTGTTGTTGGTCGTATCGACCATTAACATCCGCAATGACGAAACACCATGTGATGGTATGTTGTATACCCAGATGAAGTGTCAGCTTTTTTCGACCGTACGTAAGTATCGGCGAATTATTAGCGGCTGACAGTTGAAGCGCGGCGGATATGTGGTTGCGCGGTGCAAACGATCGCGGGAGGACTGAGCTATCGGCGCCGGTATCGACAGTAAAAGCGATATTCAGTTGGGGATCCCTTGTCGGAAGGCGACTTAGAAAATGGGTGCCGGTCGGTTGCGCGAGGGTGCCGGTCGGCAAAATCAGTTTAAAGGACGGCCCTGGTTGGTGGTTGGTTGTATCCAACCACAGGGCCTTACAATTAAACGCGCGATCGCCGTATCGTTGGTGATTTGCGCATAAAGGGAATGTGATGGCATTGTGGGTATTTGTACTAGTGCATCGACATGGACGCGGGTTCAGCACAAACACAACCGTTGTTCACTGAAAATCAGAGTACAATCGCGAACACTGAAGTTAATCTCTCCGAATATTTGCGAACGAATAAAACAAACACCGGAGGATTTGACTTAAAGATTTTATTTATTGAAACAAATACGATTGGATACACTGTCTGATATTATGCGCGTGCTTGGGAAACACTTACAAGGATTTTTTAATTTTAATCTTCACCGACGATTACACGGTTTATTACTATAAATCGGTGCTTAATATACACTTAACAATATTCCTATTTAAGTCCTGGTGGCTGATTTCAATGCTGGGATTTCAGCGGAATTATTCGGGAGCTTTGGGAACACTCAACGCAGTTCTCTATTCATAACTTTATTGCAGGGTACAGCGAAACACCTGAACACACTCTCTGTTCCACGCGACTTTTTTTCCTAATACCAACCTCTACTGCACGTGCTTTCGACTCTTAAGCAAAAATCTGACTAACTATTGGATGTCTCTTTACAGACATCCAACAAAAACGAACCTAAGGGATTCGCCGCCGAAGGCCAGCCAATGGAGAAAGTCAAAAAGAAAAAAAGGGAAACAGGAAAACTCATGTAGCAGGTCAAATCCGCTGCTACATGTTTGGGAAAGATAAACTGCCGCCTGCTGCAAGGGATAGATTCTTGATTGACGTGAGTCAATAAAACCCTTGCCCAAGGCAGGAATCTATTTTGGGATAATGAATCCAGCATTGGGTATGGGCGTTGCTAGATCATTTAAAATAAACATATTTCGGTCATGTATGATTCGATGCATGTTGTCTTAGGGATATGTTAATCCCGTTGAAGGTACTGTCAGGCGAAAGTATCCGCTTGAGTGTTTACTTTGTGTAAACTAAAATTGGTGGTCATGACCGATGCTGGTGATCGTTCCAAGAAACGTCAACGGATCATAAAATCGGTCATGCTGATAACCAAGCAAATATGCGCCTGAAAGGCCAATGTTTAATTTGATCTTCTCTACTTTAGGAAAGATATATCATAGAACATGCCGTCGAAAATCTGGCTTGCAGATATGCGAGCAACCCGAAATGACTCCTAGGACAATGGATGGGTACAAAGATAAACACGGAAAGATTAGCGTGTGTTGGTGGATATGTGCCATCCATTGTTCGGTCGCGGAAGCTCGGTTGATGAATTGATGTCACGGCAAGATGATAATCTTGCCATGAATTATGCTTTCAGGAATGACCGTGGGGAAGAGGTTTGGAAAAGCCCCCAAAAAAGGTAAACTGCCTAACATGTATTTATGTCGGTTATCCGTAGGGATAACCGAAATGATTCCAGCTAATTGGGTGGCGGTTAATGCCCTAGCAAGATTGTACAATCTTGCCGAAATTTCAACTTTAAGGTAAGTTGTATTGCACAGCATTGCTAGGCGTATTTTGCCTATTGGAATTGTCGTTTCGCGTAGGCCGAGGTGGTGCTGTGGTTGATGTTTAACTAAAGGGTGTCCACGTAGGACACAGAACTGGCTAAACACCCCGACGTTGTTCCGAAGTAATTGTTCTCTACGGCCGCACACCTGGTGACACAAAAACAATACACGATCGCCAACTCCAGTAAAATAAAACGATGGAGTTGTTTTTTTCTTTGAATCTTTATTACACAACACAAACAAGTGTTATTCCGACTGGAACAATGTTTATTTAAATTAATTTTCACAGCATGCACTATTAGGTCACAGAGTGGAGAAATATTGTTTAATCTTTAATACATTATTATATTCGCACTTATTAAACCGATTAAAGAATGTTATTTAAGCCACGAAATTTTTGGGTTCTACTTTTAGATTATTAATATACGCTTGTCGCGCCTTTATTGAATCACGCTACGCGACTGTGGCACAATTCGACCTCAACGACTCATCTGTGAGAACACCTCGGTGTATAATATCTGACTGACTAATCCCATTGGAAATCATTAAAGTGAAAGAATCCCGAAAGAAACTGGAAAGAAGGCGGAGTTACACGATTAACTTGATGTAGTTAATCGTGATTGGACCTGACGGAATAGGCATACATTACGCATGTGTGCGTATGCCATGCATACGATCGTTCAGCGACCGTGGATGGCGGGCAACATCGCTAGTGCATTTTCTAGGAATGCAAACACTAGCATGTGGGGTGTGAAAAACTGAAACCGATAATTTGGTCATCCTAATGGAAGGCCATAAATCATCATTTCGGATGTCGATGATTAAACATTGCAACGAACATAGGGTGCAGCCGTTGCCAGATGTTGAAAGTAAACATTTTCTGGCTGCATCCTGGTCGTTGCGCGATTACGGTCTCTGAACATAGGGACCGATAATTAGGAGCCAGCGATTGCTGGTAAACAGGGACATGTTTGATTTGCGTCAACAGAAACCTTGTCGGCGGTAGTAAATCAATAGGGGCAATAGCCGTATGCATGTTATGCCGGGGGTAAACAAATACAACGAGTCACAAGGAACTCTTGTTGATTGTTGTTTCCATAGCTTAAGGCTATGGAAACGAGATGCCCTGGCAGAATGTATGCCTAAAGATAAGATTTCAGATGCCATGGCAATGTGATGATTTTGCCATGGACTTATGTTCTTTTCAGGAAATGATGTACGCCTCGGGGGTAAATTTTCGATGCCACGGCAAGGTGATAAGCTTTGCCGTGGGCTTAATGTTTTTTAGGGAATATGGTCTGGCCGAGGGTGAGTTTTCGATGCCACGGCAAGGTGATAAGCTTTGCCGTGGGCTTAATGTTTTTTAGGGAATATGGTCTGGCCGAGGGTGAGTTTTCGATGCCACGGCAAGGTGATAAGCTTTGCCGTGGATTTAATGTTTTCAGTGGTGATGCTGGAGAAAAAGGGGTTTGGAAGGAAATCCCCTACAGAATAGGTAAGCTGCCTAACATAAATTCAAAACGGTTATCCGATTGGGTAACCGTATTAATTCCGGCGATTTGGCTGAGGGTAAATGCCGTAGCAAGGTTACGCAACCTTGCTGAAGTTCGACCGAGAGGTAAGTCGTTCGCCTGGAAAGGTGGGGATCGAGCGATGTATGGCTCTTCGGGCCCTGAAAAGCCCCACATCACTCCCTCCCCAGTGACGTAGTCACGAAACAGGTAAGGCAGGTTAGGGGGTGGTTAGTTGGTTATGGGCGCGCGTATGAGCGCGAGTACGGGGAGGTTGTGCTGGTGGAGTAGGAGCGGTGTCAGTAGAAGGAAGTAATTCTGGAGCGGAAGCTTCCAGAAAACAGGGCTTCAGCCTTTCGACGCTGACCGTGGATCGCTTGCCTCTAATGTCGATCTCGAAGACGCGGTCACTGATGCGGCGGAAGACTTTGAATGGGCCATCATAAGGTGGGTCGAGGGGTTTTTTGACCTTATCCACCCTGACAAAGACGTGCGTGCAGCTGTGCAGTTCAGGGTGGACGAAAAGTTTTTTGGAGCCGTGCCTGGTTACAGGGGTTGCCCTAACCTTACGTAGCAGGTCACGGAGATGTCCCAATTCACGAAGTTGGTCACGTGGTGTTTCGCCGTTCAGGAAAAGTTCTCCTGGAAGAAGGAGGTTGGTACCGTAGGTAAGCTCTGCTGCCGAAGCACCCAGGTCCTCCTTAATACTTGTCCTCAGGCCGAGGAGGACGGTTGGTAGGGCGTCAAACCATTGTGTGTCGTTATGACACATGAGTGAGGCTTTTAGAGATCTGTGCCAGCGCTCTATCATCCCATTTGATTGCGGGTGGTAGGCGGTGGTACGACTTCTTTGGCAGCCGAGAAGATTTGTTAGCTGCCTAAACATTGTCGCCTCAAATTGTGGACCTCGGTCCGAAGTTATGGTGGTTGGTACACCGAAGCGTGTGACCCAAGTTGAATAAAAGGCCTTGGCGACTGATTCGGCAGTAACTGCGCGGAGAGGTGTCGCCTCTGGCCATCGCGTGCAGCGATCCATCATAGTGAGGATATAAGAAAATCCTCTTGATGGAGTAAGCGGTCCCACTATGTCTATGTGGACATGGGCGAAGCGTGCCGTGGGAAGCTTGAATTGCGCTGGCTCCAGTACATTATGTCGCGCTACTTTGCAGCGCTGGCACTGGAGACAAGCACGGGCCCAACCGGTGAGGTCTTTGTTCATCCGGGGCCAAATAAATTTGCGACGGACAGCAGCGGCTGTTGCTCGGCCGCTGGGGTGGGCAGGGTTGTGGTAAACCTGGAACACGCCCTTACGAAGTTTCTCGGGAATGTAAGGTCTAGCGGTTCCAGTGGAGACATCACACCAGGTTTCGCCCAAAGGGTCGCGAAGGGTAATTTTCTTAAGCTCTAGTGCCGTATCGGCAGTTAGGAGGGACTTGAGCTGTTCGTCCTCCTCTTGAGCTAGGGCAAGGTCAGTGTTATTCAAGGCGGTACGCAAATGAATCGTATCGATTCGAGAAAGGGCGTCCGCCGTGACATTCTGTTTACCGGAGATATGCCTTATCTCCGTAGAATATTGCCCAATGAGGTCTAATTGACGCTCTTGTCGGGGGGAGGCATTTCCCGACTTCTTCCGGAACGCATAGACCAATGGCTTGTGGTCTGTTAAAATTGAGAGCGAACGTCCTTCTATCATATGACGGAAGTACTTAACAGCGCTGTAGATCGCGAGCAATTCACGGTCGTAGGCGCTGTAACGTCGCTCAGTGGGGCTCAGCTTCCTTGAAAAGAAACCAAGTGGTTCCGGGCGGCCTTCAATGTCCTGTTCAAGGACGGCTCCGATTGCGGTATCCGATGCGTCGCATTGGATAGAAAGTGCCGCTCCCTCGAGAGGGTATCGGAGTAAGGTGGCATTTGCCAATTGTTCTTTGGACAGTTGGAATGCTCTGTCAGAGACTTCTGTCCAATTAATGGGGCGCTTATCATTGCGCTTAGCTCCTTTCAAAAATTCATTTAAGGGAGCTTGAATCTGGGCAGCATTCTTCAGGGTAGGGCGGTAAAAGTTAAGCATGCCCAGAAATCGACGCAGCTCACTCACGTTAGTAGGCCGGGGGTACTTCATGAGGGCCTCCACACGGTCTGGAAGTGGGCGAATGCCCTGGTTGTCAACTACATAACCCAGATAGGTGATTTGCTCTTTGGCGTATTGATACTTTTCTGGGTTGATGACAAGACCGAATTCGCGGAGGCGCTCTAGGACCTGACGTAAGTGGCGTTTATGTTCGGCGAGGTCTTTGGAGGCGATGAGAATGTCATCAAGGTATGCATGGCAGCAATTAAGACCTCGTAAAGCCGTGTCGATATACCGCTGGAATGTCTGTGCGGCATTCCTGAGACCGAAAGTCATCACTTTGAACTCGAAGAGTCCGAAAGGTGTAATGACTGCGGTCTTGGGGATGTCTTCAGGTGCCACCGGAATTTGGTGGTATGCCCTGGTGAGATCCAGGGTTGTGAAGACATTGCACCCTCGTAACTTGTACGAAAAATCGTAGAGGTGTGCAATTGGGTATCTGTCCGGGACAGTTGCTGCGTTCAACAGCCTATAATCGCCACATGGGCGCCACTCACCAGAACGTTTCTTCACTAAGTGGAGTGGGCTTGCCCAGGGACTGTCCGACGGTTGGCAGATACCTAGTTCGATCATATGCTCGAACTCCGCGCGCGCCGCACGTAATTTTTCCGGAGCCAGTCGACGTGGACGCTGGCTCACCGGGGGACCACGTGTTTCTATATGATGAAACACCGTGGCTTTATGTCGGCGCTGGTTAGGCAGAGGAATTGTTGTACTCACAAATTCCTGTACCATAACCTGGAATGGGTCTATGCACTCTGTGGCCCCTGAAGTTGCCGCTGGTGATGCCGTCATGGGCAAGGGGGGTGCGGTTGGAGCCACAAGTCTGTTATGGGTCGAATCGACCAACAGATTATGTGCGCCTAATAGGTCGGAACCTATCAGGGGTTCGTTCACGTCCGCAATGACGAAACGCCAAGTGATCGGACGACAAAGACCCAATTGAAGTGTCAGCTTTTTACGTCCGTACGTAAGTATCGGCGTATTATTTGCAGCTGACAATTTAAGTGCGGCTGGCACGCGGTTACGCGGAGCAAACGATCGCGGGAGGACTGAAATATCGGCGCCGGTATCGACAGTAAAAGCGATATTCAGTTTCGAATCCCGGATGGTTAAGCGGCTTATCGTAGGGGTGCCGGCCGATTGCGCGAGGGTGTCGGTCGGCAAAATTAGTTTAAAGAGCGCCTTTGGTTGGTGGAAGGTTGTGTCCAACCACAAGGCGCTTTGCAGTTAAATGCGCGATCACCATATCGTTGGTGATTGGCGCACCAAGGTAGAGTAACGGCATTATCTGGTATATTCTGCCTATTGGCATTGCCGTTACGGGGAGGTCAAGCCGGAGCTCGCTGGGAGTTGGCCCGGTGAGGGCCATTTTGAGAGGAATTGGCCCTCTGTGGGGCGTTTTGAGGCATATAGGTCCTCTGAGGGGCAGTTTGGTAGGAATTCTGCCGATTGAGAGGACGGCTCGGCATGGCTCGGTTCTGGGCGCTTCGAGGATTGTTCCTCACCTCCGCGCGCAATTGCGTTATCTCGCGGAGGAGTGAGGTTTGAAGCGCCCGAAGGTCAGCAGTGGTTAATTGAGGTGGCGAATTTCTTTGGTTAAGGTTGGGGCCTGCCTCTGGATTCCCCTGAGGGAAATTGGTTGAGGCGGGCCTTCTATGAGGCAATTGAGCTTGAGGAGAATTGGGAGTTGAGACCAATTGATGGGCTGAGAAAGGCAGACGAGGGTGCCGTGCAGGCTGGGCGGCGTGTTGAGAAACCGCCGCTACCTGGTACGCTGGAGGCTCAGAATACTGATCTGAGCTTTCCATAATTGCGTCCGCAATTTTGGATAAATAGCCCAAACTCTGGTTGGGTTGGGCTATAAGTGCCGAACGGGCATGCTGGGGAAGACACCTCAAAAAGTGAGGCTTTATCAGGTCGTCCCCAATCCTGGTCCCCGCTATAGAGCGTAAATGGGTCAGGAAAAGAGATGGTCTCATCCCAGAAAGGTTGGATACAGCGGCTAAACGTTGTTGCCGCGCGCTTCCAGGCTCATCCAATGCGTCGAGCAGAGCTTCACGCATGTTGCTATATGGGTTGCGGCCGGCCGACCTTATTATGTGGGCAACATGCGGTCGCTGAGTGCGGTCAAGCACTTTCAACAGCTCGACTGCACGAAGTTGTTCGTCGTGCAAGGCTGAGGCCTGGAAGATGCGGTCTGCCACTGCAAACCAAAGGTCTGGGTCCTCCTCATCGAAGGGGGGAAGTCCTATATTTAAATGACGAGTCCCGTTCCCGAGGCTGGAAGCATCGCGGAATTCTTGGGACTCTGGGTGCCTATGAGCTTGTTGTGAGGTACCGGCACTAGTTGTGGGCATAAAAATGCCGGAATCTACCAAAGGGCCGGTACCAGGGGCGTTAGGAGCAGTCGGGAGTGTGTCTGTAGAAGTAGGCTGTGGTCGGTTCACGACGCTGGGGGCAACGGGTGGTGCCAGGGGAGTAGCTTGTCCGGGCAAGTCTAAGTCAGTATCGACTTGCTCGGTTGGGAAATCGACGCTGGATGCGTCGTGGAATTCGAGAGGCTCGGATTGTTCCAGAGCCTTTTTGGCCATGGTGTTCCGCGTGTTGACCATTATGGGTTGTATGACGCGAAACAGGAACTAAAGGCGTAAGAGGACGCGAAGAAAGGTGAATGAGGCCAAGTAAAAGAGTCAAAAGAGGACGCGAGGAGTTGGGGAAAGAGGCCAACGAGTTAAAAGGAGTCGCAGGGAGTCGAGAGAACCGACGAACGTCCCAAAACAAGGGTTCTCACAAGCCGAAACAGGTCGTGCGAAAGTTGGAAGTGAAGTCAAGTGGAGTGATGGACTCTTGAATACCCCCGAAACGGTTTTATTAATTAAAATGCGTCGGGCGATAGTCGGAGGAGTCGTATGTGCAATTACCGGTAGTTGCGTGTTAATCAATACCCTGATGGGGCTTACAATGTTTATTATATGAAAGCGATCGATGTAGCGTACGCGTAAGATAAAACGTTTTTACATATAATAAATAAAAATCATTTGCTTCTTTAATTACTATTTGTTCTTGTTTTATCGTTCCGATTGTTATTTGGGAAAAATGAATTCACTTTTTGTATACCTATTTGATTAAAAAGAAGTAAAGAAATGGAAATGTAAAGGAGAAATTGAATTTGTATAATTTTACTGCTATACTGTTTGCACTTTAATTTATATGAGTAAATCTTTTGTAATGTTGAAAACTTTTAAAGTATTTAAAACATTTGCGAAATTTTATCAAATTTGGAATTAAAATTTTTATTTGCCAGGCATGCAATTTAGGAACCAGGCAGGCAAGGAAAAAAATGAACAGCGGTTTCTAAACTAATGAAAATGAACTGGGGCTTTTTTTAAAAAAACTAAATTTAAGCGGATTGGCGTCCTAAATTTCGTATTTCGTTCTCGTAATTACTATAATTTTGAAACGGCCTTTTATTAGTTGGCTTGCTGTTGTTTTTTACTTATATTGCGTATACTAGGATTTTAATCAACATTGCTTTTTGCAGGATACACTTAAATAAAGATAATGTCGCCGAAGAAAAATTCGACTCCTTTCTAAACGATTGATTTTTGCTTTCTTTGCCTATATTATACCTAATTACAATTTACAATAAAAATATCGGTTTAGCCAGTGCTTGTAACAATATGAATGAATTTAATTTTGTGTGCATATCATAATATAGTAGATTTTATTTACAAGTTTTCGAGTAAACGGCAGTGGTGCATTGTCTACGTATTTTTTAAACTTATATTTATATCAGGCGATTCGGAAGGAGCTCACCGAGAGGAGAATTAACACTTTTTTGAAAAAAAAACAGGAAGAAAAAAAAAAATGGAAAAAGAAAGAAAGAAAAGGTTACTTAGCTTGATTTCTGCTGTTATTTGAAAGTGGCTGCTTCTAGTCCTGGTGTCGCTGAAACGTTGGCTAGAGTTGGATTGCAACGTTGTAATATTGTTGTGCTGAAGTTCGTTGGACGTTGTGTTGGGGCTGTTGTTGGGTGGACGTCACTGGGTGGTTGGCCGCTCTCGGTAGTCCTCGACTGCTTCCGGTGATGTTATGCCAGGTGCTGTTGTTGGGCTGGCGTTGGGGCGTACCCTTTAATTGTCTTTTTCTTTTTGCACTCGGTTCCGGTGTTAGATGTTCGGGTATATGTTGGTGTCACTTGCACTGCACTGGTTAATGTTCCGAGGATTGCGAGTTCTTCCATCAAACAAAGCTTGCGTGAAAAGGTGCGCGTTCACTGGTCGTGGTTACCAAAAGTCACTGGTTGTTCGGAAGTTGCGTGTTCTTTTCGCGGTCACCAATGTGGTTGATGTTTAACTAAAGGGTGTCCACGTAGGACACAGAACTGGCTAAACACCCCGACGTTGTTCCGAAGTAATTGTTCTCTACGGCCGCACACCTGGTGACACAAAAACAATACACGATCTCCAACTCCAGTAAAATAAAACGATGGAGTTGTTTTTTTCTTTGAATCTTTATTACACAACACAAACAAGTGTTATTCCGACTGGAACAATGTTTATTTAAATTAATTTTCACAGCATGCACTATTAGGTCACAGAGTGGAGAAATATTGTTTAATCTTTAATACATTATTATATTCGCACTTATTAAACCGATTAAAGAATGTTATTTAAGCCACGAAATTTTTGGGTTCTACTTTTAGATTATTAATATACGCTTGTCGCGCCTTTATTGAATCACGCTACGCGACTGTGGCACAATTCGACCTCAACGACTCATCTGTGAGAACACCTCGGTGTATAATATCTGACTGACTAATCCCATTGGAAATCATTAAAGTGAAAGAATCCCGAAAGAAACTGGAAAGAAGGCGGAGTTACACGATTAACTTGATGTAGTTAATCGTGATTGGACCTGACGGAATAGGCATACATTACGCATGTGTGCGTATGCCATGCATACGATCGTTCAGCGACCGTGGATGGCGGGCAACATCGCTAGTGCATTTTCTAGGAATGCAAACACTAGCATGTGGGGTGTGAAAAACTGAAACCGATAATTTGGTCATCCTAATGGAAGGCCATAAATCATCATTTCGGATGTCGATGATTAAACATTGCAACGAACATAGGGTGCAGCCGTTGCCAGATGTTGAAAGTAAACATTTTCTGGCTGCATCCTGGTCGTTGCGCGATTACGGTCTCTGAACATAGGGACCGATAATTAGGAGCCAGCGATTGCTGGTAAACAGGGACATGTTTGATTTGCGTCAACAGAAACCTTGTCGGCGGTAGTAAATCAATAGGGGCAATAGCCGTATGCATGTTATGCCGGGGGTAAACAAATACAACGAGTCACAAGGAACTCTTGTTGATTGTTGTTTCCATAGCTTAAGGCTATGGAAACGAGATGCCCTGGCAGAATGTATGCCTAAAGATAAGATTTCAGATGCCATGGCAATGTGATGATTTTGCCATGGACTTATGTTCTTTTCAGGAAATGATGTACGCCTCGGGGGTAAATTTTCGATGCCACGGCAAGGTGATAAGCTTTGCCGTGGGCTTAATGTTTTTTAGGGAATATGGTCTGGCCGAGGGTGAGTTTTCGATGCCACGGCAAGGTGATAAGCTTTGCCGTGGGCTTAATGTTTTTTAGGGAATATGGTCTGGCCGAGGGTGAGTTTTCGATGCCACGGCAAGGTGATAAGCTTTGCCGTGGATTTAATGTTTTCAGTGGTGATGCTGGAGAAAAAGGGGTTTGGAAGGAAATCCCCTACAGAATAGGTAAGCTGCCTAACATAAATTCAAAACGGTTATCCGATTGGGTAACCGTATTAATTCCGGCGATTTGGCTGAGGGTAAATGCCGTAGCAAGGTTACGCAACCTTGCTGAAGTTCGACCGAGAGGTAAGTCGTTCGCCTGGAAAGGTGGGGATCGAGCGATGTATGGCTCTTCGGGCCCTGAAAAGCCCCACAGTGCTCGGCGAAAGTTGGCCCGCTGAAGGGCATTCTGGAAGGATTGCTGCCGATTTAAGGGACGGTTCTGTGCAGCACGGTTCTGGACACTTCGTTGGGCGTGTGGCGGTGCCGCCAAACCCCAGGGTACACTTACCTAAAAACCCCCATTACCTCATCCCAAGACGCATAAGTTTTCGCCATGCAATCGCATTAGGCACCTGAAAATGCTTCATGCATTAAAGAGATCAAATCTATGATCTTTAAGTCCCTGTAAAGAAAACTTACCATTCATGCATTCTCTCCGCATACCAATTTTCTGTAAGATTTCTTTATTAGTTTATCAAGAATTCCAAACCAATTTCGGCATTTACGTTGCCAGACAAATTCCCCTAACGAATTCCTGTAAACAAATGATTTGAATTACATACTTTGTCACCTTCACCAGGGATCATAAATATTGCGCCATCTATTTTCCAACTTCGCCATGTGCACGATAAATTTCTTTACGTACTCATTGGCCGGCGACCTTTTTCTCCCAGCAATAAAATTCTCTGACTCGCACAGCAAATACGCATTCCGCGTCCCTTGGCATCAATTGAATTCAAAGCATAAACAATGCAAATATAGAATCCGTTTCCCACAAACGGATTTCCCTGCATATACAAATGCTAGCAAGGGATTTGTTTCGTCCACCAACCAATTAGCATATTTCCACATCGTATCGTCGTCTCTTTGTTTAGCGGCACATGTTACAACAAAGATCCCATTAGTGATCTAGCATTATTGCCGCAAACTTCCGGGCTCGTCCAGGGCGTCGAGCAGAGGCTCACGCATGTTGTGGTATGGATTGGGGTCGGCCGACTTAATAATGTGGGCAACATGCGTTCGTTGAGTGCGGTCGAGCACTCCCATCAGCGCAACTGCACGGAGTTCATCGTGCATGTCGGCGGCTCGGAAAACGGAGCATTACAACCTGCAACTGTTCAAAAAGAAATGCAACATTTATTTGATGGCATCTCAGGGCGCCCACTCGACGCTATAGGTTCGCCTCTCCCGAGAGAAGTCTAATAAAAAAAAAAAAAAAAAAAGGGTGAACATGTCATGCACGTATATGGAAAAATGCTTCTCAGCTATGCGTATTGGCATGTTCGGGTGTTAATGTCGGTTACATGATAAGAAAACCGAATTCGATTTCAGGACATGATGGTTGGATGCAAGCATGCCCCTGGGTGAAAGTCTGTAGATGCCAATGCGATTGCAAAATAGTAAACGGCAATCATTCTAGGTGATTTTGCCGCGGGCTTATGTTTTCAGGTAAGTATTGTTGCAGGGGAGCTTGACTGCTCATCTGTAGGTAAGCTGATTATGATAGGTAATAGGATTGCAGGTAGGGAAAGGGGAGTTGGGTTAGGACGATGGGTGGTTCTTCGGGCGCCTCAAAGAACCCCCACAGAATAATTTGTGGAACATTTTCCTAAGAGCACATTCGTCTCTACACTACTCCAACTACCTCAGTTTGTTTTATAAATTCGCCGAGCTTTATAACTCCCTCTACTACAACTATCTCACAAAAACACAAAACACCCTGATCGATGACCCCAAATCTTTTTCCCCTTTATTAACTACAAACGTAAATCTGACGCGTATCCGAACTCCCTTTCCTATGACACGACTACTTCAACCGAACCATACACTATTGCCAATCTCTTCGCTTCTTTCTTTAAAAAATCCTTCACGGACAACTCTTTTGAGCCCAACCCGTCTTACTTCAAAGACCTGCCCGAATTCGCCCTTGGGCCCTTCATCTATCAACCTATCTCTCATCCACTGATGGACTTTCTCCTGTCCTTAAAAATAAAAAAAATTCCCTCTGCTCTTTCTCTCCGGCTCTCAAAGATCTTCAATCTATCCCTCAGCAAAGGTGTCTTCCCAAGTATTTGAAAATCCCCCTTTGTCACCCCCATACATAAAAAAGGGCCTAAGACCGATATTAGAGTCCCATCGCCAGACTGTCGCATATTCCAAAACTGTTCGAAGGAATTCTTTACAGCGCATTACGTTTTCGCTGCAAATACAACATCTCATCCAACCAGCACGGTTTCCTTAGGGGTAGATCGATCACCAGCAATCTACTTGCGTTCTCATCCCACACTCTCCGTACCTTAGAGAATGGCAGCGAAGTCGATTTAATCACAACCGCTGCCAGCAAGGCCATCGACAAAATCTCTAACAATCTCATCCTCTTTAAGCTATCATCCCTTAGCTTCGAACCCCTTCTGATTAAGTGAATTTCTTCCTATCTTAACGATCGAACCTACTGTGTCAGATTTAGATCCACCCTCTCCAATCCTTTTCTTCTCGCATCAGGGGTTCCCCAGGGCAGTCTTGGACCCCTCCTATTCATTCTTACTATTAACGATATAGGCTCCAGTATCAAGCACTCCTCCATCTCTATAGGCGGACAACACAAAATCCCCCAAGACGATCCGCTCTCCTCTCGACCCCCCACTTCCCCAAATGAATCTCCACAGCTTTTCAACTTGCTCCCAAAACAATTGCCTCGAACTATATTTTGTCAAATGTCACTCAACCATATTCTCCAGTATATGCTTCCCCTCCCCGCGGTGTTCCTATTTCTTACTGAACCAATAGATATCACCTGTACAATCGATTCGTGACCTTGGCATCTTATGTGGTAGGGAGCTTAACTCCATGTCACATATTGATGGCATTATCCCTGTTATGTTATATTTTGTTTTTATTAATTTGCCTTACCTCCTGGTTGGGTAGGACCACTCGGACTGCTTCCGGTGACTGGGGGTCGGTTCGATCCTCTTGGCTGAGGCGGTAGGACACGGCCCCGTTTTCGAAGGTGCTGGGCTGGGAAATTGGCGTCTGGCTGAATTTCCCGAAGTGGACAACCGCGCTTCCGATGGGGGTTTGAATAAAAGACAAAACAATGCCGGTTGTTTATTTATTTATTTATTTTAAAATCTCGGGACGCTGGCCAAGGGTTTGGCTTCTAGAGACTGACTGATGGCCGTGGCTTCGGCCTCCTGGATTTCGACTGAGCACGAATCCACTGTAGTGCTCCAAAAAGCCCTACCACCTTTTCCCCCCATTCCTAATCCAAAATCCCAGTAATAATACGCTAAAACGTATAAACCCATCAAAACCCACAATAACCCAAACATGGTGCAAAATTCGCAATAAACGAATCAAACATTCGTTTATTGCCTAACATTTACCCCCACGGCATTATTAACCCCAAAATCCAAATAAAAATTAAAAGTTACAATAAACGAATCTAATATTCGTTTATTGTTCTACATTTGCTCCACAGCATCACTCAAATCCAAAATTCAGAGATCGTTATCTCTATCCCAAAATTTTCCATTCAGGAAAACAAACAAAAAACTCAAAAGCAGATACATTCACACATCTGCGCGATAGTTTCATAAGAATTCAAGAAATTGAATTGTTATCTAAAGTAAATACAACATCTCGCTCGAAATGTCCAAAAAATCGAGATTGTTGCACGAAAATGTGTATCTTTGGGACACAATTTTCGATTCGTTATCCTTTATAAAGGAATAGTATAGTGATCACCGGGCCGCAGTCTTAATTCGTCCACAGTCCCTGGAGGAAGTACCCCAGGAAAATCCTTAAGACAATAAAAACATATTCAAAAAGGAAACTAGACGCCTTTTCATTTCTGCGGATATCTAAATATCACCTGGCCCCCACGGAAGACCAAGTGAAGACATCAGGACGAAGGCCGAATCAAAGGACGTTGCTCTTCCGTTTGAACTCAGAGGAAGCACGGCAACGACCCCTTTTGTAGGACAAGTTTTCAGGAGCGGTCAAATTTTGAGAGATCGCCTTGTTCTTTTAAGGACCAGGAGACACGCTTCCTGAAAATAAAAACCGCTACAAGAAACACAACACCACAAAAAAAAAATGGGTTGGTGAGAGGCCGACTTTAGAGAGATCAGGACAAATGTGTCCTTCATCTTGTCTCTGGCTTCTGGTCATCTTGTGATAACCAGAATCACCCACATCTGTTAGGGTCGCATCTGAAAATGAAGGGGGAAGGAGGTATCTAAAGATAGTGTTGACAGGGTTAGTTCCAGTGTTCTCTAACTACTTGGGCGGTTGGGTGGTGGGAAAGAAATCGTACAAGACCGGTGGGTCTTGAGTGCGGTAGTAATCGCAGATCACGTCTTTGGCGTCTGATAATATGCGCTTTACGATCACGAATCCAAAATGTGCCGTCCTTTAATACTCTGTGACGACAGATATTTGTTAAAAATTTTATGTAAAAATTCCAAGTAGCACAAACAAGATTTAGTGTGTGCTTCAATTGAAGTGAGGTGCTAGGAAGTGGGAGGGAATTTGGTTGAACAAATTCCAGTAACGAAACTTTATGAAATGTATTTAGGCATTTCGTAATGTTAGTGTTATTGAGAATTGAATCAATGTGCGACAAATGGATTTTTGGTTTAACTTGTCGCGCATATGATTCATATGGGGAAGATATTGATATTCCGGTTGACGAATTTCGTGGAAGACGCAACCATGAAATTTATTTGAAGATACGCATTTCATGATGTTATCATTCCTGGGAATTCCTCAACGCACAGCATGAACTTAAGGTTCGCACTATGACGCACCGTTTGTGGAAAAGGAATTAGGTTGAGGCTTATTAGGAGTTGTGTGCGGGTGGTGATTTAGGATCACTACATCATCAAAGCCAACTCTGCCCTTGGTTTTTCCCCTGCGATCGGGAAACGTAGGGATTAGGGAATTCAAAACCCATTCCCCACTTTTTACGATACTTTAAAGTTAATCCCATAGCCCCCCCGCAAACATTCTTTCGTTTTTAAGTTACTTCGAAAGTCTATTTATATGTTTATACCACTTGTACTAAGCGAATTAAAATGAGGGTCCTGCACTCACTTTATTCATTCATTAATACATTTAAACGTATCCCGGCGATTCATAATGTTATTGGGTTTGTCGGTATCTGGGCTGTTAACTATTCGAAAAATGAAGGCAAAGCCATGAAATTAATGTCACGCAGCATGATCGCCCAAAAATGTTACCAAATCCCCATATTTACACGACAACATATCCGTAATGTCCGCAATTACAAAGACGTCCTTCACACCCACCTTCTCCAGCTTTATTACTCGCAGTACCCATCAAAGAGGAGGCATTATTCCCCGCATATTGCTACTCTTCACTAAAAATGTGGCAAGCAAGCCCAACTTTCTCAAATTTGACACCACTTAAGGGGGAATTGTGTCATTTACCAAAATTCCACTGCCACAAAAAGGACACTGAGAAAATTTACGCGATACCATAAGACGAAACTGTTAACTCGATGAGTACACCTGCGAATAAATTTGAAACAAAAGCTAACGAAAACACAAAGAGAAAAATACTTCTTCCCTGTCTTACAAAATGGGAGTCGTTCTTGCTTTACTTTCGTGGTTCGCGAATTGTAACCGAAGTCTTTCGACAGCTTGTCAAAAAGAAATGGTAGAAAAATAAACCAAAACAAGCAAAAAAAAAATAAATAAAAAAAAAACAGAACAAAAAATCGAAATTGAAATTAAAATAACTTCAGGTGACATTTTACGAAGGAGCGTAAAACTTTTCGCACCTTTGTTTTGAATCCAGGTGTGATAACGAGGAACTTTTGAAATGTGCATAAAAATGGTGTGTGGGTGTGTGCAAAGTGGTCCCGTAGACGTTGGTCTTTCTCACAAAATGTTAGGTCCATAAATCTCTACGGGATCGAAATTGGAGAAACGTCTCAAAGTGCGGGCGACCGTCAGATGACAACAGTTGAAGAACAATGGCGCTATGGAAAGTGCTCCGGAAGCGAGTGAAGTAACTTCCTTGGAAAATTATTGGTGAGAACATTATTGCTAATAGGTGTGATGCATGGGTGCTGAAGCTCAATAAAAGTGAGATTTCTTGAAAGTTCATTCCGGAAATGCGCGAGAGGTGTAAACTGTTTAAATCGAAGACACTTGGGAAATTAGAGCCAGTAGACGACGGCGAGGAGATGGGTCCTAAAGACTTAATACAGAAATAAAGAGGATCATGAATTACTGTCACTTGAGTTTCTAAAAGATCTGTGGCAGATTTAATATTTGATGGAGATTAGATTCAATTCAGTTTTTATTATGTAGATAATTATATTTATGGTATATTTTACAACTAGTATTTAAGAGGTTTAGGATAGCAATTCCTTTACAACTATAATCTTAAATCTATATAACGACAATAGTACAATTTTAATAAATAATAAATCATAAAATAAGGGAAAACTACAAGAAAAAAACCCTTATTTGAATCTTAAGAGTTGTTTGTTTGTTTGCAGACGCATTTATTCACAAAGTCTTTTTTATGTTTTACAATTTTAGTCTAAATGCTAAACCTATCTTAATAATTTTTACTACATAATCTAATTTACTGGCTCTTCACAAGCACTCTAAATTATACAATATTATATGCTTAATTTATGCCTTTCAGCTTACATTTTCTTTTATTTATTCTTAATATAATACACATACTTTATAAAAAAAAACTATTATCTCTTCTTCTTTTAGAGGCATTATGACAAAACAAAAAATAAATAAAGATTTTTTTTTTTTTTTTTGAGGATGCAAAAATTTTAAAAACAAAATAAGTGGTTAATGAAAACAAAAAAGATAAAATAACAGAAGTTAACGGGAAGGAGGGCAAAGGAAAGGAAGGGAGGAAGCTGCGCCAGAGCTGAATATTATATCTAAGGACGTGAAGTCCTTTCTTCGTTTTGGAGCCACCACCAGTTGGGGTTGGTTCGGTCTTTTATTGATTTATCTCTTTCACTGATCACCATACTGAATCGAAGTCGGTCTGGCCTATTAGAGATATCGCTATTGTGGACAATTCGTTTATCCCTAGCACCACGGAAAGCGTGGTATATAATAAGTATTCCACCCTCATCTTGGATAAGACCTTTTCCGTCCAAGAAGAGGAACGCCTCTGAGGGAATGAACCCGTTCTGGAGGGTACTCTCCAGATACATGTCGTTCGGATAATATGCTCCCGCGATAAGATTATTTACACTGCACATTGCCCTTGCAATGTGGCCACGAATAATTTTTATAATAAAGTTGTCTATCCTAGTTAGTCCTGATTTATCATACAGGGTTTTATTAGGGTAAAATTTCGGGTATCGTGACTCTGGTGTTCTATTAAGTCCGAGGCAGGAACGCAAACACTGTCTCTCGAACACGCGAATCTTTTCCATGTGGAATGGGGATATGTTGTACCATATTGGACAGCCATAGACCAACACTGGTCGGGTGAATGCCGAATATGAAATTATTTTAACTTTTGGATTGAGAATGCCGCTTCGGAATAGACTTTTTGTGGCAGCAAATGCGTTTCTTGCTGCAGAGAGAGTGACTGCTATATGCTTGTCAAAGTATAAATACTGATCAAGCCAAATACCGAGATATCTGACTACAGTCTTCACTTGTAGTGGGAGATTATTATTCCCTACGATAGAGAAGTTTTTCCAATTGTACTTTGTATCCTGAGAGGCCCTGGAGAGAGGTGTTCTGAAAAGGATAGTCTCGGTTTTGTGGAAATTAATTTTTAGTTTCCAGTCATTACAAAAACGTTTTATTTTATTGAAGTCGTCCTGGAGAAGTCTATTGATGACATCTATTTTCTCTCCTGTTCTGTATACCACAATGCCGTCTGCGTATGCAATGGCATTATTAAGCGTACCCACTAGATCACTGGTGTAAATATTAAAAAGAATGGGAGAATTCACCACCCCTTGTTGTAAACTGTTTGTAATTTTGAAGGTCTTGCTTGAGAATATATCTCCGCATTTTACCACAAACTGCTTGTCCGTTATCATTTCGTAAATGTTGTACAATAGATAATGAGGCATTCTCAGGTTTTCTAACTTATGAAGAAGTCTTTCTAACCACACGGTGTCGAAAGCCTTTTCAAAGTCAACTAAGCAGAGACCTGTGCATTGGCGCTTTGTGTTGTTCCATTGTATGTCGGAAACAAGCTTTGACGCGGCATGCACCGTACTATGTCCCGCTTTAAAGCCAAACTGGTTGTTGGGGATGATTTCATTTTCATCACACCAGTTCATCAGTGCTTTGTTTATGATCTTCTCGAAAACCTTGCTGATATTTGGCAGCAAACTAATCGCGCGAAGATTGGTTGGATTGGTCCTGTCTTTGCCCTTTTTAGGGATGGGGTGGACTTTTGCAGTTGTCCAGTGGGTTGGATAGTATGCCTTATTTAAGGCGTTGTTGAATAGCGTAGTGTAGATTTTTACTGCTTCAGCAGGCAAATGTTTTAAAACTACATTTGGGATGCTATCTATCCCAGAAGACTTTTTGCTTTTGATTGACTTTAGGATGTTCGTAAGTTCATCCTTACTCACAAACATATTCATATTCTGATTACTCCTGGGGGAGTCCGCTCTGTTATTTGCACTGAATGTGGTAAAACTACAGTTTTGGTTCCGCCAGGTACAAAGTTGGTTTCTCAGTGAGCTGTAGGTCTGGAATGCGTTGTTTTCGAGGATCGTATTGGAGTGAGTGGATTCGTTCACTCTGTATACTGCTTCGAAACATGCACCAATTGAGTCCACTTTGTCTTGCGGGTCTTCGACTAATATTACTTCTTCGTTGGAGTTGATATGCTCCAGATTGAGTCCTGAGTTCAGCATTGCTTGACAATTCTCAGGAGTCCGCGGGACTCGCAAATATGGAATGTCATTGTGATCTTTCTTTCGAAAAGTTTTATTGATTTGTTGGAACATATTCGATCCGCTAGCTTGAATTGGCTTGAATTTTGTGCTTCCACTCTTCATTTATACTTGAACGGTAATTATCACGGATCAATTTTTGGAAATTTTTGATTAGGGACTTAAGTGTTCTTATTTCCTGACTATTTGGGTCGCTGAACTGTCTATAAAGTCTTTTCAGCTTTGAGAGCATAATGCTCTTTTGCTTATACAAAGCGTCTGTTACGGCTCCAACGCCGTGCTTCCTCTTTCGAGAGAAGAGCGTGGAGGTTATTTATTAAAGAATGTAATTGTAGTTTATTAATAAAAGATCTGTTTTATTTAAATATTTATTTATTTTGATTTTATTTTATCGAACTCAGCTATCTCAAGCTGAGCTCTCTTCTTTCTCTGCCTTTTTCATATAAATTTACTTGTTTATATAGAACATTTTGTTCTAACTGACTATGGCGTATAAACTGAACAAAACAATCTAGAAGTCTCTGTGACTTAGAATTTTGAATATACTTTGAACGAAAATCAAAGTGGCCATGTTTTGAAATGAAAAATGTGCTTGTTATGAAAAGGGGCATATTTATGAAATGTGCTGTAAGTGACTGGATATAGAATATTGTGTCTGTTTATTTATGAAATGTGCTGTAAGTGACTGGATATAGAATATTGTGTCTGTTTATTTATGAATTGTATTAACTGAGAATGTAAGATATGTGAGGATGTAGTTTTAAGGGTTGTATTTGAAAGGACATGAGTTAGTGTTAAAGCGAATAAGGGTAGTATTCTGGAATACAACACGTCAATTGCTGATGCCCTGTACTTATTAGTATAACCGTCGGTATGGGGAACTTTAGGTATAGAGCGATTCATTGCATTGGTAATAATATCGTCCAATGTTGTTAAGTAATGATCGATTTCGTCGTTATGGAGGTTTCTAATAGTCGGAGGGTCTATGGCACTGTTACGAAGTTCTTTTTTTATTAATCGATCAAAGCGTGACCAGTGAGCTTTTCGAAAATTGAAAGAGTGGATCTGTTCGTACTGCTCTAGTGAATATTGTTCATTTGGGACTTCAATTATGGCTCCAAATCCGTAGTGATCTCTATCGTAATCGATTGTGCGAAGACATGTTCGCGTAGTTAGATCTGTGCCTGGCAAGTTTATTCGATCGTCTATCATAAGTAAATCCAGAAATGAATTTCCTTTAGGATAAGACGGTGTACTTGTGGCGTACAGTTCTAATCTGCGCTCGATAGCATTCATTTGCCACCAATCATATAAAGCATTGCCCCTTGTGTTCGTGGTTAAGTTACCCCAACACTATGCTTGGCGTTGAAATCACCCGCTATTAGGAAATAGTTGTTTTCCGAGTCTAATTTCAGGTGTCGAAATAGCATATTAATTTCATTGATAAATTGCTTACACTGGGTAGCTTGAGGGGCATAAATGGAGACCACAAACAGGTGCTTTTGACTTCTCAACGGAATATCTATTATGCAGGCTTCCAGCACCTGAAATTTGTGTACTTCTGTACTAGAAATTACCTTATGATAAAGACCTTTTTTAATTAAAACTGCAACCCCACCCCCTTGAGTAGAATGTGGCCTGTCACGTCTGATTATCTTATAGTTTTTATAGACAATTTTGTGCCTTTGGTTTAGCTTAGTTTCACTAGCCAAAAGTACATCAGGGGATTCGACTTCAAGCATGTTGCCTAGATTATCTCTTCTGTCTATGTGTATTAGTGAATTTACGTTCACCGAAATAATTTTTAGTTTTAGTTCAGTTAGAGGGTTGAAGATTTTGATGGAAGGAGTTATTTGAAAACACATCCGAACAGAGCATATCTATTCGGGCCATTTGTTCCGTCAGCATTTTTTGAAAATTAGCAAATTGTGTTTGCATGGCCGATATCATATTTAATATCTCAGGTTGCGCATCTAACATACTGCCGGTGTTCGCCCATTGGTATGTGAAGATTCCACGGGGGCTCATTGCATAGAATTGCCCGTGATTTGTGCATATGTTACACGCGGGGCAACGAAATTATTATAAGAACGAGTTTTAATTTTTTTCTCTTCTGCCACTTGCTTTTGTTTTGATTCCCACTTTAACTTCATATGTTGAAATTTGGGACAACCTCTAAAATTTGCCGTGTGTCCTGTATTTTTACATAGGACACATGACAGTGTTTCCCTATCCGGAAGCTGTTCCTTTCCCAGCGGACATTCGCCCATGTTATGGTCAGCGAGGCATTTTACGAATCTGAATTTCATATTGCAGTTTGATGCAACGTGTCCAAGTCGTTGACAGCGCATACATTGCAGTACGCGCTCAGATTTTCTAATTTTTTCCCATCTTATAATTTGGTGGCTTAGACATTTTATATGTCTAAGCGCATCAACTTTACTATTAGGACTTAGAGATACAATGTAGAAACGCAATTTGGGGTTGCACTTTCTATAATTCGCAGTTGAAAACGGTTTTACACCTGTAAATTTTAAACTAGCTGTTTCAACCGTTTTTAATTCCTCGAGTATCTCCTCTGGGGAGAACGAAGGATCAACTCCTTTTAAGAACATGGAAATTGATTTTTCTGATTTTGGGGTGTACGTGTAGTACTCGGTTTTTGCCCTTCCCAAAGCAGACTTTACTTTATTGTAACCTTCTAGGTCTTCGCACAAAAATCTAGTTTTTTCAGCACTAATTCTTTTTGTTTTAAAATCTTTACAAGTCAACTCACCCAACTTCATTAAATCTTTCGCTTCTATGTAACTGATGACAATTGGAGGTATTTTTTCCTTTTTTGGTTGCTGTTGTTGCTCGTCCTTGGCTGTCTTTGTCTGCTGCAGTTGTTTCTGATGCTGGTGTTGAGCGTCCATTGTTTCGCTTATTTGTAGCGAGTGTTGATGCTGCCGCTGGTGATTTGTTTTTTGCTCTCTTTTTGCTTCGGTTTCATTCCATCTTTTGCTTCGCTCTTCCAGGGCTGCTCGTACTTGTTTGGAAAGTTCTTCGCGTTTTTGATGAGATCAGCAATTAAGCTGTTTAGGTCATCGTCTCCTTCGGGAATGTTTGACTCCAGTATATTCAATTCCTTAAATTTGTTCCCTGCTCCCGAGTAACAAGTATCCTTGGCAGGTACATTTTCTTCTGTGACGGTTTTTTTCGTCACATTTGATTTTTGTCGTTCCATTGACAGGTTTGAGCGGACTTTATTTGCCACTGGGCTGTCGTCTATAATAAATACTTCGTTCTTCCTTTTGGTAATTTTTTTAATTGTTTTTGAATTAGCGACTACACATGAGTGTGCCATTTTTAATTCGACGCTCTTCGTCTTGCCCATTTTGGTTTCGAAACACACACACACTCGTTTTTTTTTCTTTTTTTTTTTTTCGCCGTGCAACGCCGGCCGAACTGCGAAAAACACAGTTTATTCACGAACTCACGCACACACGCACTCGATATTCTTTGTTTTAGAACTGCTCACCGTCTTACGATGTTCGTCGCTTGACGAACGACGAGCGACTGTCCAGAATCTTAAGAGTAATATTGCAAAGGTTATTTTATGCAATAATTACCTCGATATAATTTTCATAGACAGAGTACATATGTAGTGATTTAGGATAACGCAAACGGGAAACGAGAACATTGTCAGAAAAAGAACAATTGACGAAGAAGTTTCGATTGATTTTTAAAATAAGGAACTCTACCGGTTTAACGTTAGCGTTTTCATGTAGTTCATGTGTCGAATAATGCCATGGCAAATTCAGCAACATTTTCAATATTTTATTTTGACACCTTTGCAATTTTATTTTGTGTGTGCGAGCACAATTACACCGTACAGGAGCGCCGTACAGGAGTATAGCTTGAAAAATGGTTTTAAAAGTTATAATTTTATTTTCGAGGCTAAGCTTTGACTTTCTACACACTAATGGATACATAACTCTTACGACTTTGTTTATTTTGTCAATTGTGGTAGCGATGTGTTTTTGGAAGATAAGTTTTTTATCTAGAATAATACCTAGATATCTACAGTCTTCGGACCAATCAATATCAACTGCACACATACTGAGTTTAGTGCCATTTGGTAGGTAGCAGATTTTCCTACATCTCGAAAACCAGACAGCTTGTGTTTTATTACCATTTATTTTTATTTTCCATTTCCTGTAATATACTGCTAGTTTGTCAAGAGCTGCTTGCAAAGAGTTGTAGACGTTAGTGAATAAGGCAGCCGAAGAGAAAATAGCCGTATCATCGGCAAACATAGCTACCTGAATGTTTTCACCTAGACATGGTAAATCTGCGACAAACAATGTGAATAATATAGGACCAAGGACCGAGCCTTGGGGTACACCATGGTGGATTTGGTGAGTAGAGGATTTGTCGATTCCTATACTAACAACAAATTCTTTCGAAGAAAGCTCTGGATAATTTTGATAAGCGGTATTGGCACCTTAAGTTTTAGTAGCTTATAAATCAAGGCATCGTGCCATACCGTATTAAAAGGTTTTTCGATGTCTAGAAGAACCAGTCCCGTTGACTCCTTGTCAATGAATTTACCAGCTATGTGGTTTTTAATGCCCAAGACTTGGTGGATAGTGCTGTGACCACTACGGAAAACGAACTGAAAGTTTGGTAAGATGTTATTGGCTTCCACAAAACGATCAATCTTTTCCTTAATGATTTTTTCTAAGAGCTTACTCAGACAGCTAAGTAGACTAATAGGTCTGTAGTTTTCGGGGCTGTTCTTCGGTTTGCCCGGTTTCGGGATAGGTATTACTTTTGCTGTTTTCTACAACAGTCCGGAAAATAGCAGTTCCTAAGACAAGCATTGAAAATGAACGTTAAATAGTTACTTGCAGCAGGTGGAAGTGCTTTAAATAATTTGTTGTTAATATTATCAAGACCAGCAGTCTTTTTTGATTTCGATTTTTTTATCAATTCTTTAACTTTGCTAATATTAGTTGCGTAAGTGCTTTTAGCTGGTGATTGAGAAAGTACATGGATACTGTTAGTAATTTCGACCTCAATATACGCGTCGCTTAGATGCATAGATATGGAGTGGTTCTTACTAAACGTGTTAGCAAGTAGGTTCGATTTCTCCACTGAAGAAATAAACAACTTGTCGTGAACTTTAAACGGAGGAATACTTGACCCTCTCTTTTTCTTGCTTTGTGAAGAGAGGAAAGGTGTTTATTCCAACACTTGTTCCAATATGCTGAGATTTATTTTCTAATGCTATTATTTCAGACTTTAACATTAACTAGGAAGCAATCGATTCTATAACGAAGTAATTTTCTTCTTTCAGAGTTTCGTAGCCTAATCATAAGTAAGATATTTTCAGGAAAGGGTGCCTTATCAACTAGAGCTGTGGAACATTTAGGTGTCGCAAGATCGGCCACTCTATTGATAACAGAAACAAAATTGTTACATAGGATATCAATGGGTTCGCTGCAGGTTATAGAACTTAGGCTGGTATCGCCTAGAACCAAGTTCTGGTTTATATATGATTTATAACAATTTCAGTTGGCGGCGGAATGCTTGTGGTATAAACTGGTACGATTTGCAGCTACTGTATGATTCACTGTAAGGTTGATCGGAAGGTGGTCTGAACTTAACACATTTAGAGTTAATGGTACTGTGCAGTAATTTGGAATATTAGTGATATATAGATCGAGAGTTCAGGGGTTTTGTTAGCACTCGATGGGATATAGGTGGGGAGAAGTGGATAAAGTATGGAAAAACTTGGGCTGGATTCAGCAACATCTAGTAAAATGTTACCCCATCTGTTTGCCCTAAGACAATTCCACGACTGATGTCTGCAGTTTAGATCACCGCCAATAATTACCTTGTTTCGAGTGTTGAGTCTATACAACTATTGCAGATCCCATTTAAAGTAAGTAGACTTCTCAATGTTTCCATTTCCTCCAGGGAAATAGACCGAAAAAATAAAATAATAAAAAAAAAAATACTTGGAGTTATCACTTAATGTTACATCAATACTAATTTCCTCAATTAATTTAAGGTGCAATGAAGGACGCAAGGTATGTTCTATACATTTTTTCACAACAATGGCGACAGCTCCACCACTAGCATGTAACCTGTCTAAGCGATAACATATGTAATTTTGATGAGAGAAAGAAATGTCTTGTTTGAGCCAGGTTTCTGAAACAAGTGCAATATTAATATTAAAATTCATCAAGAAATGAAAAACTGTTTGTTTTTGATGCTTCTCGCATTACAAGTTATGATGCTAAGAGAGTTTCTTAACATGATTTTTCCGAATATAGATACTTAATAGCTAATGAGGTAATGACGTTAAATTGGTCAGCTTTAGTTTGACAAGCACTAAACTTGGTTACAACTTCATTAAGAACAGATTTTATCTCGCTAAATGAGAACAAGTTATCATTATTTATAGTTTCAGACGGATTTTTCTTGGTGTGTATCGTATCACTGTTGGAAGGTTGCTGGGTTTGATGAAGGCCAGAAGCCCAGGTGGGTGAAGGAAGTGAAGGTTGACGCACAGATCGCGGTAGTGGAGGAAAATTATCAGTGGGTAATCGGTCGGGCAGTGGCTGCTGTTTGTCACTCGGAGGATGTAGAAACGTTTTATTTCCTGTATCACGTCCACGTGGGGATAATTTGCGGCGAATGTCTATGTACTGCTTTCGGCTTATGCATTCAGGATCGGTGAGTTTATGTGGCCCACTGCAATTTGACACTTGATGACGTCATTCGTTTTGCAGTCGGATGTTTTGTGGTTTCCCGAACAGATTGCACCGAAGCTATTTATGTGACAATGCATCGAGCCGTGGCCGTAAGGCTGGCAATTATGACATTGTGTGACCTCACCTGGACGATGTTTTTTGAAGTGCCAGCGAACGATAATTTTGAACAATGTAGAGAAGTTACGTTTGAGTTCATTTAGTTTTGTAGTACCGCGTTGAATGTAAACAATGTACAGGTAGTGTGTGTACAAGCCTTTTGTTGTTGAATTTATTGCGATGATTTTAACATCTAAGCACTTTATCCCGAGTGCAATCAGTTCATTCTTCACTATATTGTTGCTAATCAAGTCTAATCCGGACAGCACTACCTTGAATCGGCGATTTTCCTTTCGCGAAGGGAAAAAAACTCACATTTTAACCGCAAGAGTTCAGTTCTAATTTTGTTATATATGTCCATTGTTGGGGCACATATTTTTTGTCCAAGCGATATGTTTTTAATTAAGTAGTTGTCTATTTTAATGTTGCTCAAAATATTACGCACTTTAGCACTGGTTGATTTTAACACCACAATTGGCGGAACGGTTTCTTTAGTAACTTCTGCGCACTGATCGACGTTGTTCGAATCCATTTCAGGTGAGTCCTCCATCAGACTTTGAAGTGGTTGGAAAAAGTTAGTGTTTGAACACATATTGGATTTATCTAGCACTTTATTATTCACTTTTATAAGTTTTCGGGAGGAGTTTGGCCTCCAATACCGGGGCCGTAACGCAACCCTTTACGTTTAATTTTGCTTAACACACGTGGCCCAGGGGCCATAACTCATATTTACGTATTTTTACGGTGATCATGTATTCAAATAACACACCGGGCCTGATGTGGACGAAAAAGAAATGGTGTTAATGGATTTTCGCTAGATTACCGGAAAATGGTGTTTATGGCATCACTGGTAAGGGTAAGTATTGAATTGCTATTTGCATTTGCTTATGCTGTAGGATTTAATTGGTGCCAAGAGATGTGTGTATTTGTTTTGGTCCCTTGGGTGTAGGTCGCCAGCCAATGTGTCTGTCTGGTGATTTATGATACACATGATGAAGCTGGGATAAGCCAACTCAAGGGTAAGGTTTCCTGATTATGCGGTTGTATTGTACATGAGCTGATTCATTTCCTCTCAGGAAATTTAAGATAAGCTTGGAGAGAACTCTTATAGGGGATTTTAAATGCGAAGTTATGCATGCAGGTAAAAATTCTCTGTTCCAGGGGCTTTTTTAATTACAAATTTCTTCTCCTTAATGCGTGAAGCATTTAAGATGGTAATGCTATTCCATTATCGAAAGCTTATGCAGACTGGGTGAAAGTTATGGGTTATTTTTTAGGAAAGCGCACCGTGGGGTTTAGCGGAAGCGCCACATACAGCCCCCGCCCCTCCCAGTGACGTAGTCACGAATAAAGGAGGTGGGGCCGAAGGGATGCTCGAATGGGTGGTGCGGTGCTGGGAGGAGGGCTGAACGCTTGGAGAACAAGGTGGCCCTGCGTACTTCGGGGGGCGCTGTAATTGTTAAGGGAACTGTCGTGATGACAAGTTCCTGGTTATCGTTCGGGCCTATGTCGATAAATATAGTGGACGGGGATGTTGCCTATTGTGACTCACTGACATCGTACAACGAAGTGTCAGTGGATAAAATTGAGGAAAACCGAGTCCAGAGTCGGCGTCTTTCATCCATACGTTTGTATGGCGAATTGTTTGCCGCTGGCACTGGTAAAGGGGGAAGGCACGAAATCGATATCACGTCGGGGTCACCAATGTGGGGAGTAAGTATTGTGCCTAACACGGACACTCCGTTCACTTCCCCCTCCATCATAAATTGTTCGCCGCGTAAAACACTGAAGGAAAAGCGCAAACACGATCACACAAGTAAAAATAAAACACTCGGTTGTTGGTTGGTGATCACCACTTTAAATTAATTTTATTGTTTGTTTCTTTATTTAACGATAAAAGGATCTTATATTTCACTTAGGACTTGTGGGGATTATTCTTTTACTTTTGAATTTATATCAAAAGGGAACTACACATAAAATGACAGATTTTAATCAATACTTTCCCCAACTTTAACTAAAGTTACTTGTACAACGCGAACACGACTCCGGTATATATTTGCGCGTCTCCGCAGTGACGGAGAGCGGGAGCGGCATGACCATTGCGCTCAGCGGATGGAATTTGACTCAACGATTTTCAATTATTTTGGGGTGAGTATTCCCGAGAGAGAAAGTGTTTCTCTCGTGGTGGAAACAAGGAAGAAAGACTTGGCAATGTATATGTATGTGTGAGTGAAGATGACTTGGTTTTTTTCATACACAAGGCCAGGGAATGAACCTGAAACAAAGAAAGGAAAAAGGGATCGTGGTGTTCTTTGTTTATGTGAGAGGTTACTGGGAAACGAATCCAGAACTATGTGGGATAAAAGGAATTTATGACTTGCGAGTTCAACTGAGTAAACAAATTGCAACTCATTAGATGGTAGGTGCGCTTGGGATACTAGGATGATTGAATTGTTTGCGTATCGCCAGAATGCTTGGTGAAGGACAGCAGTCTTTTGTTTAGTCATGGTGTGAGTTAGGGAAATAGTCTCATGGATGCTGCTAATTACACGCAGCTGGTGTTGGACTATTTATCGCTGGCTAAAAAGGTCGACAGCCGATGTGTGCATAGGTAGTTTTTATGTACACATATTAAGACAGGGACTAGCCAGCTCAAGGGTAAGATTCCCTGATATGTGGTCGTATGATATGCGAACCGATGAATTTTATTACAGGGAATTTATGATAAGATAAGAAAGAACTCTTACAGGAATTTGTATGCGAAGGAAATGCAAGAAAAGGTAAGAATTCTTTTACTGAAGCTTTTTAGATTATACCTTAGATAATCCTAGATGCGTAAAGCATTTAAGGTGCTAATGCGATTGTATTAGCGAAATTATATGATTGAATGGGAGTTACGGGTTTTTTTTTTTAGGTAAGTGGAGGTTTGGCGGAACCGCCACAGGTACTTGCCAAAATAAAAGATGTGTTCCATTCAACGTATGCGAATAGAGTGGCCTTTATTCTAATGAAGTTGTTATGTGTTATATAATACTAATCTCATTTGTACCGAATGCGTTACTAGATTTTCCGTTTTTTCTGACATCTATTTTGGCGGTATGTTGGTCGGTAGCTGCGGAAAGATGCTGGAGTGTTCCGCCGAACACTGCTTACCACTAGAAGACAAATCCACAAACGGAGCGGAAACAAGGTCAAATGGAATCACGGAATGCTTTTCTTTAATACTCTGTCTTATTTATTTTTGTTTAATTTTATCGTTAGGTAATGTTTACAATTTAGTTTTTAAGTACACTTTTGGTTCGTTCCGCCACCTTTTAATTCACTTATTATTTACGATGTCCAATTGATTAACATAGCATAAGCTGCCCTTTTAATAAATCGGCGTAGGTATTTGTCGCCACAAACGTTTTGGTTCCGACGGATTCCTTTTTTCGTTCGCCACTATGACACTAGAATATTGTTACTCATACGTACGGTCTATGGGTTTTCGAAACAACCTCCGATTCTAAAAATATGTATCTTTCGCGCAGTTGTAATGCAATAGACCTCAAAACTTAATTCACTTGATCGCGTCTTAAAAACGCTGTACCATAAAATCCGCTTCTCACAGTCGACCTCCTCGATTTCTCGAAATCTTCAATCCGGAACCTCCATGTAGACTATTCGATCAGGAATATCAATGCAGACTATTCGCTCTGGAGCCTCGAAGCAGACTATTCGTCTGCGCAAAAAATATCCCGATTCAGATCTCCGATCTGTATCTGCAAAGGGGGAAATTTCCCATTCAATCTGCTAACAGAATTTTCCGTATCTGTTAGCAGCATAACATCTTCCTTTTCATCTCACACGGAGAATTTCCCAATGGACCTGGAAGGAGAATCTTGGTCATGATCATTATTATCACCATCCGTGGTGGTGATTGAAATTCGGTTCGACGGCTGTCGATTGTGTGCCGCTTTTATTTGCATAGCGCATCTGGTGCGCAGGCCAACGGATATCGTGCAATTTTAATGAACGTACGGTCCGTGGGTTTTGTTTAACTTCTTTTACTTAAAACTAACAATCCATTAGCCCTTTCTAATGGGTGTGAAATACAAAAAAGGAACCGTGGGATTGGAGTAGTTCCTTTTGCTGGTTTTACTCTCATAAATAGTCTCGAATTATCTCGTTGAGATATTTATGGTTACCTAGAATTTGGCAGCGGATAAGCGATATGCATTATTGTATGAGGTTACCGCTGCCTTTGTTTGCGCGACGGATTTGGGTGATCTTTATGGTAGACTACCCGCACGTGCATCCGTTGGTCGGCTATTTTACCGACGATAGTGATTCCTTGTTACATCGTGTAGATGTTCAGGATTGCCGCTGTGCAGTGCTGGAGTGCGGCGCATTTCAGTCCTTGGGATAGTTTTTGGGCATAGGATTAATTAATGTTTTACCTTTGTTTCAGGTATGCTATATTCGAATTGTTGAGCTTGACATTGAAAGCTTTGGGACGTTCAGTTCCTTGCTTTTCGGTGTCGGGCTCAACGTTGGCTAAATGTTACAGGCCCCTAGCGGGACTTAGTGGCACGCGTCTGTGGGCGCGTGTAATGTTTTCCGGTAAGTATGTTCCTTGAAGGGTAGGAACCTTACCTGGTGAATTGTGCGCTCATAGAACGCTACAATATAATATACATAATATACAGATATATATGTATATATATATAACAAGCTCCGCCTAAAGTTATTTATACTTAAATATGTTTTTATTTACATTGTATACATATGAAAGTTGACTTATATAAAAACAAAAGAAATTAAATTCAATTTCAACTGTATAAAAAAAATTACGTAATCAAAATGAATTGACGTAGTCACCATCACCTTTACCATTCGTCTTCTCTTCATTAGTCACCGAATCAGAATTCGAAGAACGTGCACCTAGCGTCCAATCTGGATGATTGGCTCTTGAATTGTCGACTGTTAGAGGATGCATTTGAGTCGTATCACCTATCCTTTCATCGGAAACATTGATGACTGACACTTGTTTGTCACGTTGTGTTCACTTGCACTTGAAGCGTTTGCTTCGTGATATTCCGAATCATTGAGTTCAACGGTGTGATGTAGAATTTGGTCAATGTGTCGATTTATTTCTTTATTGTTGCGTGTGTAGACAGAACTCTACGTACGCGAATGAATTTTATGTTTAATTGTTGCTTGCGATGGCGAAGAATTATTAGGACCTTTATAATTTATAATCATGACATTTGACCTTCGTTGAATTTTACGTTACGTTTCTTCCTTTTCTCTGATAACTTTACTTACAGTAGGCGGACGGAAATTGCTAAGACTTGTCCGTAAAGAACGTCCAAGAAGAAACGTTGCTGGTATCTCGCCTGTTGCACAGTGTATAGAAATTCGATAATCTATCAAAATTCGATCGATGATAATATTGAAAACTTAAATCCAAATATTATTTTTCCGTACATTTTTATTCAATCAAAATAGGATCCCTTACCATCTATGACATTCTTCCAACGTGATACAAGGTCAAATATTCCGTTTCCGTAGAAGGGCTGACTTTTTGAGGCAATTAAATCTGCAAAGGCTTTTATGACCTCTGCTCGGTTCCGGAAGACCTACTGCCGGCAAAATGCATCTAGATTGCGGAAAAGATGATAGTCCGTTGGGGAAATGTCAGGAGAGTACGGTGGATGCGGAAGAATTTCAAATCCTAACTGCAACGGTTTTTGCTCCGTTACTTGTGAAGTATGGGGTCTAGCATTGTCATGCAAAAGGGTCGGGCCGTACCTATTGACCGACGCAGGTTGCTTTTCAGCCAATTTGCAATATGTCGATTTCTTCACAATATTTCATAGCGTTTAATTGAAAAGTAGATTTGTCCTTTCGATGTCCAGCAAATTGTCACCATAACCTTTTTTGCGTGAAGATCGGGCTTGGGGGTATGTTTTGGTTTTTCACCTGCATTTAACCACTGCCCAGGTCTTTTACTGTTATTATACAGAATCCACTTTTCATCATTGAGGACTATCCGGTGCAAAAACGGCTCAGTTTGATTTCTTAATCTAAGCGATGCCCAGATTTCCAGGTGCCACCGTTTTTGGGACTCGTTCAATTCATAGGATACCTACTTGTCGAGTTTCTTTACCTTTCCTATGAGAGAAAGGTGTCGACTTATTGTCATTGGGGATACTTCCATGCTTTGTGCAATCTCCTGCACCGATTTCGTTGGGTCCGCACCAACTGTTGCTCTTAAAAAATCGTCGCCAATTAATGTTTCCGGTTTCCCGCGTGGTTCATTTTCGTGGTTGAAATCTCCCGAACGAAACGTTGCAAACCAACGTCGTATAGTGCGTTCGTTTACCGCTACATCCACAAATGGGTCATTAATGTTTTTCATTGCCAATGACTCATTATGTCCCATTTTACATTCATAATTTGAACTGCCAGCAGCATGGTAAACAATTTCTAGAAAAAAAAACTGTTGTAACAAACCCTAAAATTCTCACACGTCAACCACACGTAGCGCTTTACTTTATAAAAAAAAATTTACGCTCTGGCACAGATGTTCACTCGAGAACTTCTTTTTTCCGACTGAGCGAAAATCGGACATTTCATGCGGTACAACCCTATATCTAAATCGCGGTACCTAAATCAAGAAACAGAAACAGAATATAAAAACTTTTTACACAGAAACAGAAGTTTCTTGTATTTAAGCTGTATTTAATATAAAACCATTTTAAACAGTGAAATACAGAAAAAAAGAACGAAGCTGTGCATTCTTAATAAAACAAATATTTCACAATAAGTACTTTCTCAAGAAAGTAAACAGGAACACTAGTCACCTTTCAGGTGAGCAGCTAGTGAAGTATGTAAATAACTGCAGTACTTGACTTGAATAAACTGTGCCTGTCTGGTGTTCCGATTGCTGGAATATTACGTGAAACATCGAGAAATGTGCAGCCGATAAACCGATCAGTCCAATTCTTTAATGATCATGATAGCGGGTAAACAACCGTCCACCTTCTATAATTTATTTACTTTTGTTGGCACCAAATTTGCTAGTACTAGCCTTACTATTTTTCTCCCACATTCCCTTTTCCCCCACATCCACAATGGATACAATTTGAATTCCCATCCAATAACATATAATCATACACCAAATCTACGTTGAATTCAACGTCAATCAAATTGAACCAAAACGTTCAATTGTCGAACATTGAATTCAATTCCAAAAATCCAAACATCACAATGCATTTTTTCACATGCATTGTATGTATAATCAAATACGGGTCCAAACAAACTCATGTCCATTTGATCCATCGATACACAATTCCGGCAATCTAAACATCACAATGCAAACGCATTGTAACCAGATGTTTTATGACATGCACAAATAGATCCAAATGCCCATCCATATTCTCACCCATTTCCTATGGACTCTGACCCCCTTTAAAGTCCGATATAAACCCTTGTTTGCATTAGCCAGACACGCTAATGGATAACAAAAAACCTCAAAAAGGACCGTGATAAGGGGCGAGTTGTCCGAGACTTCGAGGAAGAAGAAATGTGGATTAGAAAATAGTCAGTTGGTAAAACAAAAGAAGTGATGATCTAAGAATAAAGAGTACACTACTATAATTAGTCTGTGTTTTACTACGGCTACGGCTGTGAACAAAGTTCCTTGCAAAGTTGTGGTCCGCTGTGTTAAGTGACATTATAGAATGGAATATAGTGGGTTTCCAGTATATTGTGACTTGGTTGTTTTCGGGTTCGGAAAAACTCGATTCGCCTGTACATGGATGGCGCATCGCATACTGACTACCAAGTGAAGCCACGGATGCGGCCGTATTCATTGTGGGACCAAGACTCAACAACAAACAACAACCATCCGTTCAGAATCCGTGGTTCGCTTCTCTTCCTCGTTGATCGAGAAGCACGGAAGCGAACCATACTACAAATTAATTGTGCAACAAATTGGCGCAGCCAGCGCCCACTAACTGGGACTGTATGTGGTTGTTTTTAATACTTAAATCCAAGAATACGGAGGTAAACGTCCAGTAGTTGATAACTTAATGAGGCTCTGTACCCTTTTCGCGGTTTTATTCGATGTGTCCACAATAAAAGTCACTTTTTTTTGTTTTATTTATTATTTATTCTGGTAAAACTCTGGTTCTCATCGACACACTCTTGGCCGTTTACCTCTCATCCCCGGATCTTTCCTCTGTGAACTTTACAACTAGACTGAAACTTTTCTGTTGGAAGGAAACTCACCGGGTTGTTATCCCTTTTCTCTTAAATTCACCTTCCTCTCTGTTCCCAGGGATGTCTCCGTTCCAGGAGATCACATCCTAGCTTTTTCTACGCTTCCATTCGTAGAGATACTGTGTGGATGTATGGCGTTTGAAATAATAGTGAAGAACAACGTGTCATTCGAACTGACCCTATGACAGTTTGAATCACCAAAAATTGAACGTAAGCGTTACCCATCAGGCTACTACCTGATTTTTGGAATCGATTTTTAAACTCGACTATACTCCACTGATGTGAATTCTTATGTTATCGCTATGGTATACGGCTCTGATGTATTTTCTTATTCGATTTTCGTTCGGTGTTCTTCACTATTATTGCTTGTGAATTGTGTGTGTATCTGTTAGAGACGCCACAGATAAACCCACACAGACAGATGCAAACGTTGCTGCCCGTGTGGCCGGGAATACGCCGGGGATTGTTAGGCGTTTCACAGATCCGCGGTATCACTTTGTGTAATTTACCCGCATGTGGTTTATGGCGTCGGCGATTTCCACGGCCGAAGTCGTTCTCTTCGGCTGCGATATGTTTACAAGGTTTTTATCTCCTTGTAGGAACAGTGTTGGTTCGTTATTGTTTACCTTCTGTTCCCACAATGGTCCTTTCGATAAGGGAAAACCAAATTGCTGTTGGCTCAAGAGAGGATCATAAATGTTGTTTATTTCTTGGCCATATTTTTATCGCATGGGATTTTTGATGGCTGTCGGTCGGCAATTTGTGTTCACCCAGCCAATGGGTTACCAAAAGAATTCGTTTTTGGTGTAGTGGCCTTCAAGAACCGTGCAGTTATGAAGATATGGTAGTGGAACTGCGCCCACGTGTCTGTGGATACGTGGGGTTCAGGACACCAGTATGTATGGCTCCTTTAGCTGGGCAAAACGGTGTTTAATTCCATCGTGATTTATGACGTTCGTAGGACCTACACTCCCAAAGCATTGGAAAAATAAAGCTTAGTTTTGCTGTGGACTAGGAAAAAAACATTTAAAGCATCCACATCCAACCATCTAGGCGACTTAGGACCAACAGGGAATTCAGCAGCGCAGCCAATTATTTAATTTTTTTTTAAATAACTGCAAAAAAAGAGAAACAAAATTTGGTCTTTTTCTTGTTTTTTTTTTATTTTATTTTAAATTTTTATAATTCGTTTTGTTTTATTTATTTACGATTTTTGTTTCACATATCTTTATTATTATTATTATTATTGCTTTTTTCGCCGACTGTTGTTTTTGGTGAGGCGGGTGGGTTGTTGTTCTCTCAGAGGAGAATATTTTCTTTTTCCAACGGTTTTTCTCTCCTGCAGTCTTCTTTTTCTGTGTCACTACTATGAGATAATTTAACTGGACGTGAATTTTGAACAGGACATTATGTTATATATCCTTTTAGAAATATTCCAGTTGTTAAATTGCATCAATTGAGACTAGTAGCAAAAATATTTTTGAAATATCGTCCTGATACAATTAATTTATGGGACACAATTCACTTCGTCGCATTTCATTTGATACGACAGAAATAAATGAAATATCTTGTCACTGGAATTGCGTGCTCCTGCCGTCATATGAAGACTGTGGGTTGTCCCATACTCACGCCCACACATTTCGGTACCGGTTTACCAACCGGAGTACGCCCCAAAATTTCACAATTCAGAATCCTTTTGTCGTCATTTTATATTCAATTTTGCAATAATAAAAAAAAAAGAAAATCTACAAGAACCTGCTCGAATGTTTACACCGTCAGAATAATAACGAACAATTATCCTACCTAGGACGCCTGTTATTCCCGCCTGAATAATCGCACTTCGCCGCCCTCGCCCACAGTTGTTTGCTTACATAATAAAACACGTCTACCTGAGAGATGACACAAAATTAAATTTACGTTTTGTATTCTAGCACACACACGTGCACCACCGTTCCAAGTGTGTATCTGTCGTGTATGCCGTAGGATGGAAATGAAAGAAGCACGTTAGGGGATTGGGTCGAGAGCCTTACCACCCTGTGTGCCACAAGCCCAATTTTTAAAAAGATCTCTCACTAATTCAATGAATAAATTGAGTTTGAATTTGTTGGCATTACGTGAAATTGGTATTTGTTGAGGTTTAAATGATGCAGGACCAAATCCGGGATATCTGGGGTAGACCTGGTCCAAGTAATTTATCTCAAAACTCCTCTGGGGTTCGTTCTTCCCTGTCAGACTGTCATATTTAGGATATGGCCAATTGAATATGCAAATCCTCTACTCGAGCTAGACACTTCCTTCGGGACTTGGTGGGCATTGTGGAATTTGAAATGCGGATTGATCTCGATGACCCAGAGCATGACTACATACACAATGGATTATGGAACCTTGGCCCTGAATATATTCTAGATTTTAAGTGAGTTGGGTATTTACTGAGATAACTAACGGCGTCTACTTATGCAGTGATTACAGAGCACACAAGGAATTAGTGTACATTGCCGAGGGAAATGGTACACAAATATAATTCTACCCAAACGTTATTTTAAATGTACCAGGGATTCGTACGGGAGTTTTATGAGTCGCACTGATAGACGCAAACCCTCCATAAATGATATAGAGATTGTAATCCACTTGACCAGTTAATACCTACTAACACCTATTAGGGTAACTAAAAAGTTTTTGGTCTAACTAAAATAAAAGGTGCAATTTATTGGGAAAATTCAATATTGTTATTCAACATACTCTCCTTCCAATTTGATACATTTAGTCCTTTCGCATTTCGTTACCTTCTATATGGTACGGTTTGTTCAACTCACAAGAATACGTATCCATACCAATTTTTTTTTGGTGAAAATTTTGTCTCATCTTTTGAGATTTGGAAAACCATAACGGAACTGTGGGTCATCGCTGAAGGATAGAGTGGATGACGAAGAAAATCAAAACGTAATTCGTTGCGATTTACCCGTGTTTTTATCGACCTGTGAGATGGTAAAATATCCTGCAAAAATATTAGGTATACAAATAAGTTTCCACCGTTTTCTATAAAAAATTAGGAATTCATTGTGAAAAAAACGGCACGTTACCTTTTATTCAAAATATTGTGCATTACTAGACACTACTTTATCCCATCTTTCTGGCAGCATCCAGATACCACGTTGGAAGAACTCTTCATCTTTTGAGGATATCCACGAATCGACCCATTTTTTGGTATCTTCATATGTTGTAAAGTGCTGCTCGGACAGACTGTGGCGAACGAGGTCATTGTGCCGGCGCACGACACGGGGTTCTACCTCGTCTCCACCAGTTCTGAAAGGTTCCGCCAAACCGAATTGTTACTGGTCTAAGGAATGCACCCCAAGTAAACCGTTCGCACCGTCACGAGCCATTAAAGAACAAGGAAAATGAATGAAACACCGGAATTTATTTGTTCAGTTTTATTCTCTAAATAAAAACCACTAGTTTCGTTGACAATGTTGAACTTGATGCACACGAATATTAACACTAATTTATATAACGTATTTCCTTTAGAGTTTCGTCTATGAAATGTATGTTTAAACAATATCCTCCATAAACAACTAAACGATAATAAACAACATTACGTACAGTGATTTCCGAGTAATTCGGATTTATTTCGCCCACGACTCCGAATATATATATATCGCGTCTCCTTGTGCACCGGGGAGGGGGAGATAGCGCGACCACCGTGGCCGGCGGATGGTAAAGGACTCCCCGAGGATAGAACTCTGACTTGAATTCCATCCTCGGTTAGGATTAAGGAACGGAAGAGAGAGAAAATTTTTCTCTTAAGGGTGTGGCCACCAAGGAAATGCGATCTTTTGGTGCAGTGGTTTGTATGTGTGTTCGTACGCATCACGGTGTTTATCGATGCACTTCAGCAAGGATAAACAAAACCTACAGCGATGGAAAAAGAACAAAGGAGAAGCGACCTAACGCATCGGTCTGTGACTAAGGTCAGCTAAATAAATATGCTGGAACTCATTAAATGAGAAATGCATTTGGGATACCGCAAACGATGTGGATTGTTTATGGTATCGCCAGAAAGCCTTTGAAGGATAGCGTTCTTTTGTTTGCACGTGGTGCGAGTTAGGGAATTAGTTTCAACGTCTATTGCGCTAATTACATGGGGCTGCGTTGGACTGTTTATCGTTGGGTAAAAGGTCGCCAGCCGATGTGTATGTAGGTAGTTTTTATTGTACACAGATTGAGGCTGAGATTAGCCAGCTCAAAGGTAAGATTCCCTGATTATGCGGTTGTATTATATGTGAACCGATGAATTTTCTTTCAGGGAATTTATGATAAGTTTGGAGAGAATTCTTATAGGGGATTTTAAATACGAAGTTATGCATGCAGGTAAGAATTCTCTTCTAGGAGCTTTTAGCTAAATAAACTTGATCAATTTGATGCGTCAAGCGTTTAAGGTGCTATTGCGATTGCATTAGCGCACTTATAAGATTGGTCCTAGAGATACTGAGTAAGTAGTCAGTGGGGTTTGGCGGAACCGCCACAAGACCATGTGCCATAGATCGAAATAAGTGATAATGAGAAGGGGAAAGGTCTGGTGAATACGGCGGATGGGGTAGGATTTCCCAATGAAGTGTTTCCAAATAGTTTTTCACCGGCACCGCAACATGCGAACATGCATCATCATGGAGAAGAATAATTTTGTCATATCTGGAGTAGTAATGGGCGCGTTTTTCCTTCAGTGCTCGGCTCAATCTCATTAATTGTCGTCGGTAGAGAACTCCAGTGATGGTTTCACTCGGTTTCAGCAGTTCATAATACACAACACAAATCTGATCCCACTAAATACACAGCATGATCCCATGAATATTCGGTTTTGCTGTCGATCTTGAAACATGACCAGCTGCTTCCCATGATTTTCTCTTCTTTGAGTTATCGTAGTGGATCTGTGGGGATTAGGAAGTTTGTGCCAAACACGGACACACGGTTCACTCCTATCCCCATCCGACTGTCACTAATTGTTCCGACAGTATCAAGGAAAAGCATCAACAGGAGAAATAAAACTGTTCGCCAAACGACACTCACCAATAAAGGGAAGTGAAATAAAACACTGTTTTTATTTATTGCAATTGGTTTTTATCGTTTTGAAACAAGGTTACTTTTCTCACTTGTAAATCGATCGTTTGGTGTGAGTTTTTGGTGGTGTGGTGAAAAGGAAATGAAATTTCCTTTGACCAGTGTCCGATGGAAGGCGATCTCTGGGACGCGGTGGTGTATGTGTGTGTTTGTACACATCACCGTGTTTATCGATGCGTTTAGCCAAGGATAAAGTAAACCTGAAACGAGAAAAAAAAAGAAAAAAAGGGAGAAGCGACCTAAGGCATCGAAGAGATGTGTTAAAAGCGAATATGGGACCAGGGCATCATAAAAGTCTTAGATGAGTGGTGCCCTTGTGTAAATATACGAATTCGAAAGAGGTGCTAATATATTACAATACTTTATACAATGAGAATTGTATATCGTATCTTCGGTCGGTGGCCAAAACGAATCCCTTGCTTACATTTGTATATACCGGGTAATTAGTTGCGGCAGGGAAAGAAATTGAAGATTGTTTATTAGTGGGAAAACAAACGATGAGTTGAATCCTATGCATGTTTACATGCGTAGAAATATGGTTTATGGCATTTGTAAAAACAAGCTGCCCGACATAGGATTTTAACACAGACAAAGGCTGCCGACTGGCTTTAAAGAATTATTTCCAGGAACCTTATCTCAACGCGTTGTATGCATTAATGTCCTTGCAAAAGGAAATGTTTCAGGTATGCTGGGTGGAGATTGCGATGCAGGTGTGGGAAATTGAAATTTGCCTGGGAACCAAAGGTACCGGGTTTTGGGATTCCTGAAAAGGTAGAAAAGAAATCTTACAGGAAATTATATGCGAAGAGATGCAAGAAGGCAAGTTTTCTTTTACAGGGACTTTTTACATTATACCTTAGATAATCCTAGATGCGTAAATCATTTAAGGTGCTAATGCGATTGCATATATATATATAGTATTGCTTTGCCTAGCTAATTAAGGTCGACCTGTAGGCTGGGTCGGCTGATAAACTTTAGCGAAGGTTGAGTTAAGATTTACAGGGTATCAAGCTTTGTATACGTACCTGGGTAGTACCCTGCGTACTTACTCTCCCACACTTTTAGTCGTAAGAAAAGAAAAACAACTTCTCCTCGTTATAACGTTTATTTCTTCCTTGGTACAGCTTCCTTCCAGGGTCAGCCAATTTACTACAGTTACAAGGTCCAGGGCGTAGGTTCCTCCTTCTCTCTCCCCCTTCTAATCTCCTCTCGTCGTTTAGTCTTAATTCTTAGAAGAAGAAACGGACGTGCTTCCTCTTAACCATTAAAGGGGCAAAAAAGCACGCCGCAACTTATACGATACTAACATACGTTCACTGGCCATTTACTCAGATGACGGATTTAAAATCACAACACAAGAATTGGAAGAACTCTTAACAAATTTTACTTTTTATCGACAACGAAAAAGAAGACGAACCAAGAGCGCTTATTCTTTTTTGTTTCTTCTTTCTTCTGCTAACCGCACACACACTTCAACATTTTACCGTCTCCTAAAGTCAACAACGGTCTACTCTCAACCACCGTTCGCTCCCCCTTTTCTCTCAGCCCTCTCCCAGCATCTTCGCTTTTCGAACAAATTCATATTCGACGATGGTCGACTTCGAAACTAACCAAAGCCACCACCGCCAAAGGAACTGGGTTTACACGCCCGCCGCATCCAATCCAAAACACGTCTCAGTCGCATCCGATTGGCTTTCAAAACAAGCTTGGTATTGTGTGTTTGTTAACCACACTTCAATTAATTAATATTTTTTATTCGTTAATGCAGCCGAGTGTGTGTTCTGCCAAAACAAGGGCGACGGATGAGTTACCCAAGTAACACCATGGCTTGGAGCACTTGTTCGTACACTTCACAGTCTCAATGTTTTTTTTTTCACTTATCTTGGATTTGTTTATTTCACACTTCACACGCAAGAACTAAGAAAACAAATTCCCGCGGCACTTACGACTGTTAACGGGTGCAATAAATATTACGTGGAAGAGGAAACGCGTATGTTCCCTTTGCTGGTCAAACACTCAAAGCAGATGTTCCCCAGGGTCCTGCACTCTCACCCACTCTTTTCCTCGTCTTTATAAATTATCTCTTGTCAATTACCCAAAATCCAATCACTCATTTGCTGATGATAGTGTGGGGGTTCTCTATACTACATGGAGAACCAACCCACAATTCCAACCACAATTTCCGGCTTATTTCGACCGCTTTCAGCGTGTCATACTAACCCCTATCCCACCGTTCGGTATTCACCTGAGAATCATTGATTTCCCAAGCGACGCATAGCTAAACTCATTATCCTATACAGATAATGCGTAATTGAGTTTAGCTACTCATTTGCCATACGGCAACTCCATCTTGCTAGCCCATGAGATTCCCATCGGAAATGACATAATGTCGGTTAGCAACAAGTCTAAGCGAACGACGCTGTTGCATCATAGCAAAATCGCTGGGGTTATTTCAGCGTCTTAGAGCCTGGTTCACACGCTGATTATTTCCCAAGCATCAGTGGCGTTCTATTGACTTTCCTCCAGATCATCCATTGGCTTGGGATCAATGCTCTCTTTTTGCAGGTGAATAGCACCAGCTTAATTTTCCTCTCGTTCACAGTTCTGTCTTAGTACAGATCAATGTACTCTGAAAACACCATATTACCGAATTAGGTCACTAGGTGCCGCCCAGAACAACATTAATTCATGCGCACACAACCAAATTCACCACATGGATGTGGCAATGAGAGAGTAGAAGTATGTTGTCTTTTGGTTGGCAAGTGGAAAAATTAAAAATCCAATTTCATCCCCAATTGGGGTCAGTCTTTACTCAAACATCATCGCGGATGGTCACATCGCTTAACGAATCGTTATGCAACAACCGCAGTGTGTGCACACTGGTGCACACGCTACGACCACCAAGCAAAAGGAAAGACGTGTCTATCGGCAATTTGAGTATCACAACCATTCCCGTTAAAGACTTAAAACGAGTTTGATTTTAAATTAGATCCATGCCAATTCCGCTCGGTTAGCAAGTTTTTATTGTTCGATTTTATAATGCACACAGTTTTAACTCGGGGAAATGCCACCGTGGCGTACTCACTTAATGTGTTGGTGTGCCTTACATTCTGCTGCTTCATCTCAACCATATTCTTGGATTATATATATTAAAACCTTTTAATAGGTTTATATTAATAAGTGAAATAAAAAAAAAACGGATTAACCTCAAAACAACATTCAGTGTGTTTATTTATTCCGTCTTCTCGGGTAAACAATTATTGCAGCAGAACTCGATGGGGATACGAACCAACAGCGTGCCATTCGTTGGCACATCAACTCGTACCCCGCAATAGTATGTTGAAACTGCGAAAAGTGCGGCCAAATGTTTCTTTAAGAGATGCAAAAGATAGTTTCCTTTTGTTTTTTTTTTATTTTTTTTATTTTTTATAGATATCATTTTTTATTTCTTCCTATTATTATAATTTACTTACTTGCTAGACAAAAATGATTAAACTCTAGCTTATGTTATCTTATTTCTTAACTTACTGGTCCCTTGCGGACTCTCTAAGTTACATGCATACGCTTAAAGCATGAAAATTTGTCTTTCGACATTATGGTTATTTTGTTTACATGATTTTTTAGGGAACTTAATTGGATACAAAGAAAATGAAGAAAAGAAAAAACTTTGTTCTTGTTATTGTTTTTACCTAATATCTAACTTAAATACTAAACTATCTATAGAATTTTTTTTTTTTTTTTTCTTTAACTTAACTCTATTCTAAACCTAACATCAAAACTAAATTTTCGAAATGCTAAATCTATGTAAGCTTTCCGTTGTTTGTCGGGTTTTTTTTTTTTTTTTTTTTTTTTTTAATTATTATTATTATTATTTCTTTAGTTTTATAAGGAAACAGGGTTTTATTTGCCACTCAGCCACCAAAATCTCTGGTGTTGCTTATTCGCGTCTTTTCGGTCTCTCTGTGCTACTGCCGTACTGAACTGCAGGCTCTCTTCATTAGTGTGCGCAACCTCTCGATTAAAACATATTCGTTTATCTATACCCGACCGACGCACGTGATAAATCAACGGTATAGCGGATTCATTTTGTATGAGGCCGTTCATGTCAAGACTAAGGAATGCTTCTTGTGGAATAAAGCCATTGCGACGTACCACCTCACAATACATATTGTTTGGGTAATATGCACCAAAAATCAAATCGTTCTGTGAGCTCATTGATCTCGCAATATGCCCTCGGATCAGCTTGATCATAAAGTTATCCACTCTGTTTATATTGGTCCCACTGTACAACGCTTCATTGGGATAATATTTTTTGTGATCGGATTCAGGAGTCCGATGTAACTTAAGGCAAGTCCTGAGGCATTGCCTCTCAAAAATCCGAATCTTTTCCATTGAGCTAGGTCCCACATTAAACCACACTGGGCATCCATATATGATCATCGGTCTGATGAGAGCCATGTAGCATATAACTTTAACTCTGCTGTCAAGTTGACTACTATGAAACAGTCTTCTTGTCATAGTGTAAGCTTTCTTTGCCCTGGCTAGGGCAGCTTCCACATGTTTGTTAAAATATAGATACTGATCCAGCCAGATGCCTAAGTATTTGACTACGGTTTTGGTTTCCAGTGTTTGTTGGTGTGGTCCCATAATAGCTAGCTTTCGCCAGTTTATCCTGGTGTCTCTGGTAGCTTGAGCCAGTGGTGTTCTAAAGAGGATGGTTTCACATTTCTGGATATTGATTTTGAGTTTCCAGTTGTTGCAGTATCGCTGAACATCATTGAAATCCCCTTGTAATAATCCGTTAATGATTTCAATTTTTGGTGCTGTTCTATATATTATCAGATCGTCTGCATACGCAATAGCCTGATGAAGAGACCTTACCAGGTCGCTAGTGTAAATATTAAAAAGGATCGGAGATAACACCGCTCCCTGTTGCAGACCGTATTCTATATTGTAAGTAATGTTAGAGGTCACATTGCCACTTTTGACGATGAATTTCCTTTCATTCAACATGTCGTATAGTATATACAGTAGTGGTCTATGAATGCCTAGTCTCATTAGCTTGTAATATAACCCTTCTAACCAAACGGTGTCGAAGGCCCTCTCCAAGTCAATCAAACAGGCACCTGTACACTGTTTCAGATTTTTATTCCACTGAATGTCTGAAACCAGTTTAGCTGCGGCATGTGTGGTTTCATGACCAGCTTTAAAACCAAACTGGTTATTTGGAATAATATTATTGTCCTCAACCCATTTAAGTAGAGCCTTGTTTAGAACCTTTTCGAATACTTTACTGATACTCGGTAACAAACTGATCGATCGCAGATTTTTTGGGTTTGTTCTATCTTTCCCTTTTTTTGGTAACGGTTGGATGATGGCCGTTTTCCAACGTACTGGATAGTGTGCGTTGTTCAGAGCGTTGTTAAACAATACTGCATATATGTCCATTGCGATTGGAGGAAGATGTTTTAGTACGATATTGGGTACTCCATCGATTCCAACTGATTTTTTGTTTCTTAATGATGCAAAGACGCCATGGATGTCTTCACTAGTGATCAAAAGACTGTTGGCGCTTTCGACAGTAATCTCGGCGTTTGCCGTATTTTCATTACTGAATTCCTTAAAACCATGGTTTTCTGATCGCCACTGTGAAATATCATTTCGAAGATGACCATAATTCAGTAAAACTCTATCTTCCAAGCCATGGTTGCGACGAATTACTTCATTTGCCTTGTACAGTTCTTGAAAGACGGCCCCTACAACATTCACTTTTTCCAAGGGATCTTCAAACACAAAAACTTCGTCATTTAGGATGGCGTTGTTTGTGTCTATGCCTATATTTGCCAGCATTCGTTGGTTTTCGTCAGTTCGTGGTATTTGGAGACACTGAATCTCGTTTTCATTACTCCGTCTAAATATTTTATTAATTTGCGGAAACATACTAGGGTTGTTGGATTTTACCGCCCGAACTTTGTTGTTCCAATACAAATTTGCTGATAGCCTATAGTTGGCTTTTATCAGCTGTTGGAGATTTTTTAATCTGGACTTCAGTGATATTATCTCCTGGTCGTACCTATCAATAAATCGTCTGTACCGTAGTTTTAGTTCCGACAGAAGTCTACTTTTTTTTCTGTGGAGTGCGTTGATTGTGGCTTTTCGGTACATGTTCATGTTGTCCGTAGGTGTGGTTTTTGGTATTGTTTTGTCCATAGTTTGTTTTATGGTTTCGTCCATTTTTTGTATGTATTTGTCGATGTCATCGTTGGGTATGTTTCTGTTGGTAGGAGGGTTAATGTCTTTTAAGCGAATTTCTCTTGTTAAGGTTCTCGTGAAACGCGTCCATCGCATACCCCAATAGTTATAGGGTTGCGGTATCATACATTCACCGAGTTCCACAACTTCGCTTGGTGTTTTTATCAATATTGATAATGCACTATGGTCGCTGTCATACTCAATGTGCGTAGGCAGTTTATATTTTGTCTGTTAGTATGTGTATGTTTAAGGCGTGTGTCAATAAGTATAATATCGAGGAACGAGCCCCCTCTGGGGAAAGAAGGATATTCTGTAGCTAGCAGGTCAACTTTATATTCAATGTGATGTTGATCTAGCCAACTAGCTAGTTGATTTCCTCTCGTGTTTGATATGCTATTTCCCCAATTTGGGTGTTTAGCATTCAAATCGCCACCCACGATGTAATAGTTACTTTCCTTTTGTATTCATAATTATATGTCTCTTTCTCCTTCTCAAACGGCTGCTTAATCCACGAACCGATTAGATCATGTTGGCACACTCATTGACCTCGTCCAATGTTTCTGAACTCGTTGCCCATAGTTCAAGTCCTGTTTAGTAGCCTTAGCTTCGGCGATTTCATATTCTTGCCTCGCGATAATCAGTTATCTCTATATCGGCCTTTCTTGACGATCGACCCGAACGAGACTCGGTTTTCTGCGATGCTTCTTTTAACTCGGGAACTGGAGTTAAGGATCGTGCATCTTCCTGCGTTTGGGTGTTCTGTCCCCATCGGCGGTATAGCTCGGCATTTGTGGCATGCTTTCCCATTCTCACTAGCTCTGTTCAGAAAATAAGTTGCGCAATAATATAGCTGCATAAAATTACTGTGTAACACTTTACAATTTTCTTGGTGGCGTAATTTGACACCGCCACACCCCTCGATCTGATCCTAAAGGAGTTTTTTGGTAATCAATACTTCTAAATGTCTTCATATTATTGCGGAAAGATACTGTTGTTAAGGGATCAAATCTCCTTAATCCAAAAAGAACATGTCCCTTTGGAGATTTTTCCGATCTCCTGTTGCGGTACCTACGGTGCTACCTTTATCCCGACGCTAGAGTGCTGACTGAAGTCTAGGGTTACTGAAAAGTTGTACTTTAGATTAAGTTTAAACTTTATTTTACATTTAATTTTCTTTTAAATTGTTTGTCTTCTATTTGTTTTAATTAAATGCGTTAAATAAAATGTATATCCACCACTTTATTTTTCAATTTATATTTTATATTTTCATTGTTAGATTAATTGGAGGAATAGTATGGCTTTGCAAAGCACTACACTGCTAACACCCTCACGACCTTCTTAATTCCCGAAAATCGCATTCGCTGACAGCAGGCGTTAACTTCCCTTACAGCCAGCTACACTATAATAAAACAATATCCAAAGCAAATTTACTTCTTGGTTTCATAAAATGGTAACCCAAAGACATTTCTGATCCCTACGCCATCAAGTCTTTCTACATTATATTCATTCTGTCAATTTAACTATGGCCACCATATCACGGGAGTATTTGACATGCAACTCGATGAAAAGTTCGACACAATATGGTAACTTCTAACCTTCACCCTTCAGACTACAAAATATTGAAAACCTACGGCTAGATGTAAGCCTCGAAGTAAGATTAAAATTAGTATAATAATTTTATTAAAATAAAATAAATTAATGTTCTCTTCTCAGGGTATTGTAACATCTTAAAATATGTCGAAGCAGATCGGTAAAGCCTAACCTCCTCACTCTTAAGCTCCCACTTAACTACAACTTCCACCTAAGGGCTTGTATCTGCCAGTCGGCCGCGTTTTGGAATCGACTCCATTATTGAAAGTCACGTTGCTTCTGAAGGGCATTTTCATTGCCAATAGACGGCATTGTTACGCCCCTGAATTAGCAGATACGTATCTCGAAAATGCGAGGTTAAACGTGATCCCAAATAATACGTTCCGTTTCCGACATGTAGAGTAATCTTGAAGTGGCTAGTGGATTGGAGGCATAAGCTGGGAAATTAATAGCCTCATTGATTTTCGGATATATCGTGATTGGTGATAATGCTTTTTAGATACTTGGGAAATTCAACGTAACGCAATGAACTCAATAAAAAACTCGTAAAGAATGGGAATAGAGATAAAGCTATTTCCAAGCTGATGGTACATGTTTGATAGCTGACGGGTGATGAAGAACCAGCGCGTGTTGTCCAATGTCATGACTTGGTAAATATTATTCGGGTATCAGAGTGCGTGAAATTGTTTTTACGTAACTTTTAATCGTCGTATGTTTGATTAGGAGAAAGGAAATAAAAAGGAAATAAGTGTAAAACAGATGGACAATACCTTCCATTGCTGTCGTAAAAGATTATATCTTGCCGAAGGTATTTCGATTACAGGTTAGTGGATGTAGCAGAAGATGTGGGAAAAGTTCCGAGATATAAAGAATTTACAACTTTTTTCGATTTCAGTGTATTTTTAGCAGAGACCCTAGATAGGTTGGAACTAACATTTCCTTGTTTGAAGCACACACCAATGACAATATCTGGGGGATGTGCAACAACACGTGTCAACGACTTGCCTCTAGGTTTTTATCGTATCGTCCAATGATTTCACTTGTTTCTTGGAAAGTTGCCTCGCTTTATTGGCAAGCACATTTCAAATCTCTAATTTATCGACGGATAAGGTGAGTTGGTCAACTTACTACTGTATAACCCAAGTTAAGCTACTTAGGTTATACATGTAAAGTTATCTTTTTATGGATTTTGTTGTTCTTACCTCGGTGGTTTAGCTTCCGGGTCTTTTGGCTCGTCCCAAGATGAAAAGAGGAGATTTAATTCATTATTTATTTATTTATTTTATTTTATTATTTCATTTATTTTTTGTTGTGGCCGTTGCCTCGGCCTCTGGATTCCGACTGATCATAAATCAAAAAAAAAAAAAAAAAAAAAAAAAAAAATGGGGATGGCGAGAGGCCGACTTTAGGGAGGCAGGGACAAATGTGTCTTTAATCTTTTCTTTGGCTTCTGGTCATCTTGCGATAACCAGAATCACCCACATTCGTGAAGATGCTGGGCTCGGTCTCAATATATTTGAAAGGAAAGGGGAAGGACGTATCTAAGGATAGTGTGGACAGGTTTAGTTCAATTGTTCTCTAACTACTTGGGTGGAGGGATGGTGGGAAAGAAATCGTACAAGTCGGTGTGTATGTGTGTGTGTTTGTGCTGTCTTGTTCTGGGCGTGCGTGTTTGTAGAGTGTCAGCAGTAGACCCTATGGGAAAGGTCCAGGAATGCTCTATTATAAAGGACAATGTTGTAGGGATAGGTGCTTTCTTCAGTTTTGTACTGAAGAAGAAATTGTGGTGGTCTGTGGGGAGGAAGTATAGTACCGGACATGGGCACACGGTTCACTTCCTCCTCCATCCAATTGTCACTAATTAAGTTTGGCCGAATATCGCAGCAGGTCCAGGAAACGCGCTTTAACAATGAAATGTGTCTAGTTTCGAATTTAATTCACCTTTAAATTTTGAAAATCAAACAGTTAATGAACTTTATTTTTATTGGATGTATTTTATCGAATGGCTTCATTTGATTCAATCTGAATAACTACTTGTTTTGTTATCTAATCGCACAGCATCTTTTAAAAACCACAAAGTACTACACCACACTAACTTCTTCAAAGGAAAACGCTCGACTCGGATAAAACTGGTTTCGCACCGTACCCGGCGGAGGTACGGTGAATGGCGAGCGACCCGACCGCCACGGAGATTGAATTACGACTCAAACGATATCCTCTCCAATAAGGATATCGTTTTTTACCTACCACCAGGGAAACGTAAAGTCTCTCATGGTGGTATAGGTGGGATCGTTGAGATCAATGCTATTCACACGTGCAGAGGAACAGCGAAACAGGCAAGGACAAAAGAAAAGGCGACCAAATGGTTCGCTCTTTAATGAGGGTCATGTTTATACAATGCCTCGTCGCTATTTTCGACGTTAGGAGAAAAAGGTGCTAAAAGCAAATTGGATGTTTATGGCATCTCTGGCTGCAATAGAAACCGGGTTCATATTTGCATTAGGAAATGCTGGAGAATTTGGTTTCAGCGTCTATTGCGCTAATTATGTGCAGCTGCTTGGGTTGTTTGTTGGTAAGACAAACAAAAAAGGTTGCCAGGCAATGTATATGAAAAGGTATATGGCGCGGCTAGGAAAATAGACGGCGCGATATTTATGGAATTTGTCTGGTACCGAATTGGTTCAGAATACCAAATTAGCAAACAAAGAAATCTTATGAAAAATTGTATGCGAAGGGATGCATGAAGGTAAGTTTTCTTTATAGGGATTTTAGGGTTATAATAATTGGGTCTATTTGATGCGTGAAGCATCTAAGATGCTAATGCGAATTGCATTAGCGAAAGCTGGTGCAGACCCGGGTTATGGTTATGGGGGTTTTTTTCAGGAAGGCGAGCCGTGGGATCTGGCGGAATCGCCACAGGTCTGATCCGAAGAGATCGAAAAAGAGAAGGGTCAATAACGCAAGACTCCCGTACAAGTGGGTTCTCGCTGTTCTGAATGCTTTCGAGGTACTTATATGCTAATTGTAGGAAGTACTCGTCGATAGGGATAATGGAGGCACCTTCGTATAGGTGAGAGTTCGGGTAATGGCGACCGTCAGGCCTTCTAAAGTGGTTGATGCATCTTCTGAGGAGTTTTCTTTCGAAAACTCGAAGTCTTTCCATTTGGGCCGAAGATATGCAGGACCATTTGGGAAAGGCGATCGGATTAGCTGCTTATAGATATGCAGGAGGCGCACGCAAACGTGGTTTTGAAATATGTTGAGAGTCATGGTGGTGATGTGTGCTCTTCTAGATCCAAATTGGAAGTCAGGTATTAGGTTCCTGACACTGATAAATTTATTTAGCTTCTCGTATATGAATGGTTTTGAAATATGTTGAGAGTCATGGTGGTGATGTGTGCTCTTCTAAATCCAAATTGAAAGTCACGTATTAGGTTCCTGACACTGATAAATTTATTTAGCTTCTCGTATATGAACTGTTCATATATTTTGCTGATGCAGGTGAGGAGAGAAATAGGACGAAAGCTTGAGGGGTGATAATTTCGTTTCTCAGCTTTTGCTATTGGGACCGATCATAAATCCAAAATGTGCCGTCCTTTTATACTCTGTGATGACAGAGATTGTATAAAATTTTACTTGAAAATACCAAGAAGCACAAACAAGATTTTGTGTGCTTCAATTGGAGTAGGATTCTGGGAAGTGTATAGGAATTTACTTGAATAAATTCCCGGAAGGAGAAATTATAAAATGCGTTTAGTATTATGCATTTCATAATTTCAATGGTAATAGGGAATTGAATCAATGCACAACAAATGGACTTTTGTTTAAATTTATCGTGCATATGATTCAATTGGATTGGGACGTAAGGTACTTCGAAATTGAATCAATGTGCGACAAATTAACTTTTGGTTTAACTTGTCGCTCATATGATTCACTATGGGAATTGGATTGAGATTATAGGTAATTGGGTGAGAGTAGTGATTAGGATCACTACATACATTAGCATCATAGTACTAAGTATCAAGTACCACGTACAGAGCACGCCATCTTTTATGTCGGTGAATATTGAATAACTTAAAAAAAAACACCTGATTTCCATATATGAGATTTTTTTTTTTTTTAATATGGTCCTTTACAATTTATTTGGACTAGTTTTTGAATACAATATCAGTAGAGTATTTTTATTTAATTTGGTCCTGTACAAAATATTTGGAGTAGTTTTTGAATACAATATAATGTTTCTTTGGTGCACCACCATGCTTCCGGCTCCCCGGGAAGAGTGGTCTACCGTTGCTGCTCTTTATGGATGTGTCGAACTTTGTATATTTTGTCCTCCAAGCAATATCGAAGGTGTCGCTGCACGATTATATAATGTTTCTAAAAGCACTTATTTATTTTTATTTTTTCATGTTCATGACCACATCGACTCGACTCCGCCATTGTTCCCTGTCCTGTGCGCTCTCCTTCCACGTTCGACCGTCCAATCCGATCTCCTCGAGGTTAAACCTAACATTGTTCTGCCATCACCATCGCGGCCGTCCTCTCGGTCTCTTTCCCGTTGGCTTACCGTCAAGAATTCTATGCACGGTCCTATCGTTGCCCATGCGCGCCACGTGTCCAGCCCATCTTACCCTTCGCGACTTGATTACTCTCACTATTGTAGATTTGCGTTATAGCTCTTCCAATTCGTGGTTGTGGAGTTTCCTCCATTGTTCTGCCTCCTCGTTATATTTGCCGCCACAGTTACCCCTTAAAACCTTATTCCCGAATACGCGGAATTTGTTTTCTTCCCGTTTTGTGAGAGCCTATGTTTCGCATTCGTATAGAACAATTGGCATGATTATGGTTCTGTAGACACGGAGCTTTATGTTACGTGATAGCAGTTTAGATTTCAACAGTTTACTGACTGCATGCCAACTAGCGTTGCCGGTGTGTAGCCTTTTGTTAATTTTCTTCGACATTTCGTTACTGGCCGTTAGTATCGTTCCCAGATATTTAAATTCTTTGACATTTTCAAATATCTTGCCTCTGATCCACCTGCTCTCACCGTAATCATGTATTTTGTTTTTTCTTCATTTATTTCTAGGCCCACCTCTTCTGCCGCTTGCATGATGATATTGTGGGGGTGGTGGGTTGTGCGCCAGCGTATGGCACGTGTCCACTGTCACCCACCGACGGAAATCACGGGAATGGCGAATAGATGCGGGATGTCCAACCGGAGAAACCAAATGAAACACTACGGTGTTGCGGTGTATAAATGTTTTTTTATTTAAAGGGGCATAAATATTCGTTAAGTCTGAGGTTCCAATTCAGCCAAGGGGTGAAGGAAAAGGATTTTTGTGTAATGGGTGTTAACCGGATTGAAGAACTAAAACTTGTGTTCACAATTGGTATTCGTTTAAATATTGTTACTATACTTTTCTTTCTTTAACAAATGTCAATTGTTTGCCGAAACACTCCCTTTCTTAATATTGTCAATAAATTGATCTCACAACCGTTGTCTTTTACTATGTCTTTTGTAACCGTTGCATACCATCCGAGTTAGAAAGCGCGACACTCCATATGCCAGTCACTGTTTATGAAAGATATGTTCGTACCGTGTAAACTTAGCATCAATTAAACGGCACAGCACAAGCGGTAGAGAGGCGCGAAAATAGGAAGCCAACGGCCCGAATGAAGATTTTATTTGACGCAAGTTGAGTAGGAGCTTGATGCTGTATTAACGATGAAGGGGAACTTCCAACTCCGCGGAGACTTGACTCGCTCTTGACCGGGTGGTGGTTGTAATAATTAAAATAATTCATTCATTCGTCGTGGCGGTGCGTCATAGCGAAATTAGGGTCGCTGCGAATTACGAGGAATTGTGGACGAGTTGCCTGCTTGAGAATTTAGTTCCAGCGAATCCTTGCCGTATAAGCTAAGTTGGATTCGTTGGTTGGGTATTCCGGAGAATTGAAAATGCTTGGGTGCAAGCAAGTAATACCGCTTAGGTGAAATGTTAACCGAAGTAATTTCGGGGAAATGTGCGCGGCTTAGTTAGTTGGTAATGTTCCGTTGAGGATTTGGATATGCGTTTGTTATGGCATATGAATTTCGGGGAAATGTGGATTGCTTGGGTGGAAGCAAGGAATGTAATTTGGGTAGAATGTTATTCGAAGTAATTTCGCGGAAATGGGTATTGCTTGGTCACAATGAGGAAATATATATAATTGACCGAAGCAATTTTGGGAAAAGAATGCCGGGATGATTAGAATATATTCGGTTGAATTATATTCTGTTGGAGGTTTGGAAAATGTTTTATTGCAGATTGGGAGATGTATGCTATTGGTGAGATGTATGCTATTGCGGATTGGGTTTTGGCCTGTTTACAGGTTAGGGTTGTGGGTTGGTTCTCCGTGTGATGTGGAGAACCCCCACAATATCACTGTTTTTACTTACTAAAAGCACTGTTGACGAAAATCACTTGTGTTAACTGGAGGAGAAACAATTAAGTCGCGATTCAAAAACAATGCTGTAACCAAAGAATTTTCTGCTGGCAGTCACTAAAACACAGACCGATTCTTTGAAAGACTGATTTATACTTATATTGATATAAAAGACTGATTTTCTTAGATTGACATAAAAGACTGACTTATTCTTAAGCACGTTACTCACTGACTCATCTCAACTTGTCTATTCCGACGACCCATCCTGACTACTATCTGTATCTTTTCTTATCGTCTTCTTTCGAAATCCGGATACATCGCCACTTATCACCGATCCTTTTTGGGTTTTTTTTGTGTTATCCATCTGGCTAATACCAACAAGAGTTTGCATGCACTTCAGATGGGCAACACAAAGTCCGTGGGAATTGGATGAGAAATTAGAATCTGGGAATCTGGGTCTATTTGCAAATCATAAATTATTTGACATATGAAGATATACATTGTGATGTTTAGACTGCCTGCATTTTGTATCGGTGGATCAAATGGGCATGGATTTGTTTAGACACGTGTTTATTTTAGGTTTTGGATTTTAGGTTTTAGGAAATGATAATTGCACATACCATACATGCGAAGATATGCGTTAGGCTCTTTGAATTTTAAGGAATTGAATTCAATGTTCGGGAATGGAATTGTACGTTTGGTTCAATTTGCTTGACATTGAATTCATCGTTGATTTGGGGGATGTTACACCTCGCCCCAAACGCCCAAGCATATCATCTTTCACAAGCCCACGGTCGGCAAGCTCAAGTCTCGTATACACGATGTTATACACGATATGGGACACGGGCGGTATTGTCAAAGACTGTAGTTCAACGGCAACGAAATGCTGAGCGCAGCGAAAGTGTCGAACGTTGCAAAAACGCGAAACTAAGCGTATGATACGATTTGCACGTAGAGCAATGCACTGAAAATGGTTCGGCCATTGCTACAGCAAATCGAATGAATATTTAAATTGATTCTGCTCCATTTTTTGCAAAGGCAATTAAGTGGTCATTAAAAATTGCGAATTGCGAATGGCAGACGATTAGCCTCAAAATTGGTTAAGCATTTCGTGAGGAAAAATGTATCATACGCATTATTAGCAAATTAAAATGGTATATAAAGTCATTGAAAATGGGTTGCAAGTCGCAGTGTGTAGTGATCTGATCTATCGAACAAGAGGTTGCGCCCTTAGCGTTTGTACAGCGGGCCTCTTGTTTCAGTTACATTAGATAGCAGTGTATTAAGAGTACAGTGTGGTGTATTAATATCCAAGCAAGAAGACTGCGGCCCAGTGCGTAAGAACAGCGGATCTTCTTGCTATTGAAATAAAGTCACTAACAGTGTAAATTTAAAGAAAACGTATAAGGGATGAAAATTTCCAATTTGACTCAGAAATAAAGTGTGACGTAAACAGTCAAATAAGAAGTGTTTTCTTTGATCAAAGCAAAAAGGATGGAAGCCATTCAATTTTATCAGCAGTTCAACGATCGTGTCACCACTGAACCGGAACCCATTCAATTTTATCTGCAGCCCAAGGATCGATTCAACCTACACAGGGTGCCAGCTACGTAAGTAGTATCAAATATAACAATTGATAAAACATAAAGGTTGTAAACAAACAATAGCTAGAATAACTGAAACTTAGTAACAACCAAATCCAATACCTTCTGACACCAAAATATTAAGTGATGTACAATAGAAAGCAACATAAAGGTTGAAAACAAACACTACAACAGCTACGATAACAAAAATAGTAATCAAATCCCATAATTTACGATAACGAAATAATAAATGTTAATATCTGGGGTTACGCTCAGGTATTGCATTTTAAAAATAAAAGAGTATATATATATAATATAATTAAACTCAAATTCTGATAACTAAATATTAAATGTTAACATTAGGGGTTACACTCTAGTGTTACATTTTGGCGCCCGAGCAGGGACGTGAATAAAAGAAAATATAACTAACCTAACCAACCATTAATTCTGATAACCAATTATTAAATGTTAATATCAGAGCTCAGGCTCTAGTGTACAGGGATATGAATAGATGATATTGGATGGAATTTTGTAACTGGGTAATGTGTATGTACGAGGAAAATGGTAGGGCATCTTAGAGTATTACAAAAACAGCAGTCAAGTGGCTGTGTGTGTTGGGGCACAGTAAAATGTGCCTTCTGTGCTGCGTTTCCAACATTTCGGGCCCTCAAGCTCGCCAATGGTCTGCGGCTTGCTGGCGTACACTTCGAATTTGAAATAACTCTACAAAAAGAAGTGCGGAGGGGTTAATCTGGAGATCTGGGTGGCCAGTCAATGTTGCCATTTTTGACAGCATGATTTCTGACAAATTTTGTTGTAGAAACTGCATTCTTTCTTTTGCAGTTTGGTATGGTGCATCGTATTCTTGACACCAGCAATCGTCCAGACCTTCCTCATACATTTGCGGGTAGACATAATGTGGACGAAGTATGGTGTGCCGGCGTACGGCAGTGATTCACTACCACCCCCATCGTCACTGAACGTTCCACCTCCTAACGCCAAAGGAAAAGCGTACACACAGACACTGTTCACAAAAGGAGAAACTCCGCCGCTGTTCCTAAAGGTTCCGAATGCCGTTCCTAAAGGTCACAAGTCATCCGCAAGCCGTTCACATGCAGAGGGGAAAAATAAAACTCACTAATTTGTTTATTCATTAAATGGTTCTTTTATTTAATGTTCACTTAAGGTCCAATTTTAACATTTAATTTGTTTTGTGTTATTTAATTTCCTTGTTCCGGTACCAATGCTGATTCGCTTTAGCTTCTTGTTATTTACTTAACGCAATTTATTCTTTTGTTGAACACATAGCACTGGTAATGGGTTTCGATTGAGTCAATCCGATTGTTCGTCTCAGGTTTTCTTTACTTCGGTACAAACAAACAAAAATAACTAAATTCACGGACACTGATGTGTTAGTTAGTTGTAACTTAACATTCAGCGTTTACGACACAATTCCGGACACTCACGACTCTGGGATGAACGTGTACCCGGGGCGCCACAGGCAGTGGGAGAAGAACCGGCCGTCGCGATTGGTAGTTGGATTTAGACTCGGTAACGCGCTTACTCTACTCGACTTAATGATGAACGCGTCCCCGTGCGCACCGGGGAGCGGGAGTGACCCGACCGACTCGGTCGGTGGATGAAAATGGACGCAGCGATATCAACTCGCTGGCTAAGGAAATTCGGCCAGTCAAACTGGCTCTCTTAATTTAAGCATGCATTCTCTATTCCAAGAGAAATGTAAAGTCTCTCTTTATAATGGTACATGTGTATGTGTGAATATTAGTTCTTTCATGGAACAAAGCCATGAGAATGAATCTGAAAACAAATAAAGGGAATAATGTGCATCAATGAGATGTGAGTTCGGCTAAGTAAACAGGCCGGATCTCATTGGGTGCTAATTGGGTTTCTGTTTGTTCATGCCGCTTGGTCATGAGAACCAGATCCAGGAATATGTAGGACGAAGAGATCTTATAGATCATTGTCTATGAATGTGCATTGCGGCTGTATTGATAGACCGCAATGCATCCTGTACATGGTGCTAATTGGTTTTAGCATATTTACAGGGAATTGGTGTTTATGGCATCGCCGCCGAGGATACGTCTACAATTCCTATTTGCATTTGCCTATGCCATAGGATTTAATTTATGCCTTAAAACGCAAGATGCGTATATATGCTTTTGTCCCTTGGGAAAAGGTCGCCAGCCAATGTGTATGTAAAGGAATTTATTATACACATGGTGAGGCCGGGAATAGGCGACGCAATGTTTATGATTCCTGTTATGATAGTCACATTGTATGTAAACCAAATTGTTTCGTTTTCAGGAATTCGACTAGGGAAAATGCGTGTGTAAGATTGAGATTTGCCTGGCAACCGAAGATGCCGAATTGGGCTTGGGATTAATGAAGTGTGGAACAGAATTCTTATAGAGAATTTTGAATTCGAATAAATGAATGAAGGTAAGAATTCTCTTCATGGAGCTTTTGGCTAAATACATGTGGTAAATTTGTTGCGTGAATCATTTACAGGTGCTAATGCGATTGCATTAGCTGAAACTTATGAAAGCTGGGTTGCAGTTACGGGGGTTTTTCGGGTAAGTAGACAGTGCGGTTGGGCGGCCACAAACCAACATCCACCGATATTGATTCCAATCAACTGTTTTGGTTTCCCTGAAGAAAAATGGCCCAATGATAGTTTCGCCGTAAACGCCGGTCCAAACAATAATTTTTGGTCCTGCTTCATGTATCTCGTGTGGATTCTCCGTTCTCCAAATACGAAAATTTTGCTTGTTAATGACGCCAGAGAGTGTGAAATGGGCCTCGTCAGTCATCAAAATTTGCCTCCAAAAATCAGGTTCAGTGTCAACCTTTCGAGCGACTGTTTGGTCGTATACCAAGTGACGTGCGGGGGCTGTCGGGAATATTCTTTAAGTCAATTACACTTTATATGGAAACAAATGCAAATCATCCTTCAAAATGTGCCCCAAAGTGGTTGCACTGACACCAAAATTCTGAGCGCGAAGACGATATAACACATGCGTGTTCTCGGCAACACGCTCTCTTACCGCTTCAATCAGTTCATTTGGACGTCTTGGACGTTGATGAATGGCATGCCAATGATACCCCACTGTCCCGTGGTCATTCAACGCCAAACGACGGATAGTGTTGTTAGGCGGTGCTTGTCGGCCACGGTCTTTTCGACGATATGCACGTAGAATTAACACAAGTAAACGATTAATTTCAATGTACAGTGTCACTATTTCGGCGCGTTGTATAGCTGTGAAACGATTCATGATTAAAATTGTACTGAATTGACGTTTCAAAAACATTCTATTCAAGTGAATCGGTTGATGATGTCAAAGTTATTCAATGTTTACATGCCGGCATAAAAGATGGTGCACTCTACATCTAATTGAAAGCTATAATAATTGAATAGACACAGAAAGCTCGCAAAAGGTGACGCTGTCAATTTAAGACAAATAGTGAAGACGACGAAAAGTATTTGTTGACGCAAAATGTCAAATTCAGCAGTCAGTCCGTGTGCAAACATCGTCGATGACAGTTGTCTTTCGCTCCTCTTTAGATGTAATCAATAGTTTTTAATAACCGCAGAATTTTCATTTTCTTTTCGTATGAATCGTCATCATAGCGCGAAGATTGGTCTTTCTACGCCAAATATAAATATTTCATTCAACGAACCAGCATAATTTAGCACGTGCTAGCCGAAAGCCTTAGTTGCTAGCGCTATTCGATTTAAGTTATTATGTAATTTACTTACATTGTAATAAATAAATAAATAAATAAAAAATTTAGCACGTAGTGTACACATGTTTTTCCCACTAACGCGTAATTCATGAGCATTTATTGTTTGCTCTTTACCATTTATTGAACTTAATCCCTGCATCGGAGTCAGTGTACAGCCATGAGGGTTATCACAAGCTACTATAATACAAATTACAAAAAATGTTACTTCGCCAGGCGAAACTTATTGACTAGCAAACAGGGTCAATACAGTATCACGACCACGTAACACACCTGTTTGGATAAACTAGAAAGCCGTTGAAGCGCTTACCTTGGCTGATTTGGAGAGGGGTCGATAAAGTCTTCCTTCATCTTGATGAATAGACTGTAAAATTTACCCACTGGCTGTGCGGCACAGGATCTGCTTTCGGAAACGCGTACGGGAATGTGATCCCAAAAAAACTACAAAAACAACTGAACGATGTTATTTTTTATATTTCTGAAGGACTTCCGGCGAATGTTTGCTGTCGCTACGATGTCGCTCGCTGGCAATAAGGGATCGTCACAAATAAGGCGTCAGTTGGTGGTAGTTGCGTTGTTATTTTAAATTTTACATGTGTACCAGTAGCTACAGTAGCAGACTTCCAGCGTTTACACTAAGGTAGAGAGCTTATCTCGGCTGTCTGCCCTGATTTCACTATGATCTATGGTGAAGGTCGCTCTAGCTCCACTGTACCCTTCCTGTTATGTTATCCACTCGCTACATTAAACCACACATTCGTTCACTTGGATTTTTAAATAATCTATTTACTAAACGCAAGGACAAATATAGTCGATCTTCTTCAGCTTATTTTTTTTTCTAGGGTCATTTTTCAATCAGAACCGAATAATTCGTTATGCACCGTTCAGTATCTTTTACCATTTACACGAACGTTGGATTGTTTTCTTCTTCGTACTTAGCACTGTTAAGTTCACTCTTCAGAAAACACAAGAAAAGAGCAGATTGCTATCGAAACTAAAACAATTACACAGACAGTTTAGAGACAGACAAGACCAGGAGATAATATTACTGAAATTATGATTAAAAAATCTCCAACAATTACTTACAGCTAACTATAGATTAGCAACAAATTTGTGTTGGAACAAAAGAATTCGGGCTATAAAAACTAATAACCCGAATATGTTCCCAAAAATGAATAAAATATTCAAGAGAAATAATCAAAACGAGATTCAGTGTCTCCAAACTCCACGTATACCGAGGCGATTATGCGAACACCGTGGATCTGTTTTTGACATCCGAACCGAGTATTTATACCGTAGAGGTTTCTGCGCCACTGGGAAACTCAGATCACTGCTTGATATCTGTCGCGCAAGCACTTGCATATCAAGCGAATAACCGGCCTAGGCAGCTTCGCCATGTATGGAAGTATGGGGCTGCTAACTGGGACGATATGCGAGATTTCTTCGCATCCTTTCCGTGGTCGGAGGTGTGCTTCGGAAATTCCGATGTTAACGCTTGCCCGGAGTCAGTATCAGAGATTATTCTTCTGGGGATGGAGATGTATATTCCGCATTCCATGAAGCGAAGTTCGTCTGATAAACCTTGGTTTGATAAGAAATGCGAGCTGATTACAGCGGCAAAAAATAGAGGTTTTAAGCAATGGTGCTCCAATCCCACCGATGTTAACAGATCGAATTTTGTTAGAATTAGAAACGCGTGCAACCAGGCGATTGATATCGCGAAGAAACCTCTCAACAACAGGGTGATCAATAAGCTCCTTCGGTGCCCAACTGCATCGCGCTCCTTCTGCTCAATGGCAAAGGCTGTCAGCGGTAACTTCGCATCCTCCTCTTTCCCTCCGTTGGTAACAGACAGCGGGACGTTAATCACGAATCCAAAGGATAAAGCTAATGTGTTCGCGAATTTATTTTCGGCGAATTCAAATCTCGATCCCGGCCTTTTGGAGCCACCTGTGATCTCGCCGGTACAGTCTTCCATACGGGATGTGAGATTTCGTCCACGCATTATTCAACGCATTCTACGTGAACTGGATTGTAGGAAGGCAACCGGCCCGGACGGAATACCAGCAATAGTCCTTAAGAACTGTGCTCCAGAACTATCGCCGGTTCTTGGCGGACTCTTCCGCTTATCTTATGCACGGAGGACATTTCCTGCCTGCTGGAAAATCGCGCGAGTTCAGCCAATCCCAAAGACGGGAAAAAAGTGTCTCCCACAAAATTACCGCCCGATAGCATTACTGTCTATTTTATCTAAGGTAATGGAAAAAGTCATCAATACAGAGTTGGTTAAGTATTTGGAGTGCAACGGACTTCTGAATGATCGTCAATACGGATTTCGTGGCAGGCGGTCCAGAGGAGACCTTTTGACACTTATAACCGATATATGGACATCTGCGATTGAACAGCATGGTGAGTCAAGGGCGGTCGCATTAGATATCTCCAAGGCTTTTGACCGCGTCTGGCACGGGGCATTGCTGAGCAAACTTCGTTCATATGGACTTTCCCAACAGCTTTGCGACTGGACGAGGAGCTTCCTCGAGAATCGATCGATCCGGGTTGTTGTGGACGGCGAGTGTTCGGATCTGTATCCTGTTAATTCGGGGGTGCCCCAAGGTTCTATTTTGGCTCCAACCATGTTCTTGCTTCACATAAATGATTTGTTGGAGACAACGGATAACAAAGTGTTCACTTTTGGGGATGACAGTACGCTTGTTTCCTCCTTTTCGAGTGATCGGCCGATTGGTCCATCTACGTCGCACCAGCTGAGATGTAGACAGATTGACTCTCTGAATCAGGATCTGGATAAAGTCCTGCAGTGGGGAAAGGCCAATCTTGTCGACTTCAACGCAACGAAGACCCAGTATACCACATTCACAAAGAAAACTGGATCATCGGTTCCACAGCTGATGATGAATGGCCGGGCCCTTGAGGCTGGGGAAAGTTTGAGATTGCTCGGCGTTACGGTCTGTGACCTACTTGAGAGCATACAGAGACGAGCATAGCCGACCTCCGTCTGTTTTACAGATATTATCACGGGTGTTGTTCTTCGGAGATTCTTGGCATTGTTCCACGCAATTCGGTTTATATGCGCTCCACAAGACAATCCGACGGATCGCACCCGTTTGTGATTCATCTCCCGACGGCGCGAACATCCCTGTATCAGAACTCGTTCCGCTACAGAGCGGGGAAGCTGTGGAACTGCCTTCCCACGCGATTGTTCCTGGAGCGTTACAACCTGCAACTGTTCAAAAAGAACTGCAACAGTTATTTGATGGCATCTCGGGGCGCCCACTCGGCGCTATAGGTTCGCCTCTCCCGAGAGAAGTCTAATAAAAAAATAAATAAATAAATAGAACAAGCTGCTAACCAACATTGGCATAGATACAGAAAACGCTATCCTCAATAGTGAGCTCTTCGTGATCGAAGATCCTTTGGAAAAGGTGAACGCTGTGAGAGCTGTCTTTTACGAAGTGCATAAGGTAAATGACAGCATTCACCGAAATCACGATTTGGAGGACAGAGCTCTACTGAATCACCTGCACATCCGAAATGAAATTTCACTTTGGCAATCAATGAATCACGGTTTTACCGAATTCAGTGACGATAATTTGTCAAATGACATTAATGGCAATGTTAGGGGTAATAGCCTTTTAATTACGAGGGAAGAAATCCAGGCCATTCCAAAAAGGGCAAAGATTGTACAAACCCAATGAACATGCGTTCGATAAGTTTACTCCCTAGCATCAGTAAAGTAGTCGAAAAGATCATTACCAAAGCTCTGCTAAAATGGGTAAACGACAACAACATTATTCCGAATAATCAGTTTGGTTTTAAGACGGATCATGAAACCACATATGCCGTAGCTAAACTGGTCTCCGACATCGTCATCATCATCATCGGCACTACAACCGGGAGCCGGTCTTGGCCTTATTTAGCAAGTCCTGGGGCTTGTTAAATTTTCCATAATGATTTGTTTTTTCCGGGCTAGGTCATTAGTCTGCGGCATACAATGGAATAAATGTAAGAACCAATGCACAGGTGCTTGTCTGATCGAGTTGGAAAAAGCCACTTGATACCATATGGATCGTGTGACCTCTAACAACAGGGAGTGGTACTCTCTTCGATTCCTTTTAACATTTACCTTAGCGACTTAGTAGATTCACCTCCCCATGCTATTTCGTACGCATTCGATCTCATAATTTACAGAACAGCTCCGAAACTTGATGTCATAGTTTACTAGAGCGAGACTTCAACAAAGTGCACCGCTATTGCGACGACTGGAAACTTAAGATCAACTTCCAGAAATGTGAAGCCATCCTATTTAGAACTCCATTACATAAAGCCACGAACGACCCAAGAAAAAGCTGGCGAAAGCTAGTTATCTTGGGACCGCAGGGAGATGAACTGGAAACCAAGAGTTTAGTTAAATACCTTGGCATCTGGCTAGACCAATATCTGTATTTCAACAGACATGTAGAGCCTGCCTTGCTCAAAGCTAGGAAAACTTTTGCTATGACAAGGAGGCTATTTCACAGTAGCTAACTTGACAGTAGGGTAAAAGCCATATGCTACATGACGCTAATCAGGCCAATGCTCATATATGGTTGCTCAGTATGGTTTAACATAGGTCCAAATTTGATGGAAAAGATTCGGGTGCTCGAAAGAAGTGTCTCAGAAGTTGTCTCAGATAATATCGGACACCGGAAGCAGACTACAAAAACTACTACTCAAATGAGGCTTTATATAATGAAGCATACAAGAGACGATGGATAATTTAAAGATAAAATTAATCAGAGGACATATTGTGAGAGCAATGAGCTCGTCCAATGATCTAATTTTCGAGGTTTACTATCCAAATACTCTCTACTTTGAAAGCGTGCGTCGCGACGGCTTTGTTCCGCCAGAGGCGTTCCTTGATTTGGACATGAAAAGGCTTTTACAGGATGGAGCCGGAATTCCGCAGATCTATCATGTAAGTCGATTATCCGTAGACGGGCAATTGTGCTATGACCGGGATGTCACGCGCACCGAAGAAGATAACTTGCGCTTCAGTAGGGCTATCTCCCAAAGAGACCGGGACGGTAGTATTAAACAGCACCACCACTTCTGGTGATTGAATGGCAAATAAAGACCTGATTACCAATGCCGGTAGAACCAATGCATCATCAGCCAGCATACACAGGCTTAGCTTTTCTAGAATTAGGGTAGTATAAGATTTAAGTTAAGTTCTCTTAACAAAAAAAAAAAAAAAAAAAAAATTTTTACAAAGTTATAAAAATAAACATAATGTAAAAACAAACAGAGCCCCTCGTCGAAAGTAAATTGTACAATAGACATGTAACGTTTAACTTAGAGTGTCTGCGTAGGACCAGTAAGTTATAATATAAGATAATTTAAGCGTTTTTTGTCTAGCCTGTAATTTATAATCTAAAAAAAAGCGCAAATAAACAATTTTGGAAATATTAAATGAATGACACTACCAGCTGATCTAATCTTAACATCCTTTCATATTCAGGCATCATTGTGCATTTTACCCAGTGACTCCTCCACCGCCTTTGTCTCAGCGAGGACATTCACGCAACTCATGCAATTATTTTCACAACAACATTGGTTTACATTTGGGTACAATCAGTACATTCATAAATACAGCAAGTATTTATACAAGTGCACCCAATTGAAAACAAGACAAAAACGTTAAATTATATTTGAATTTAACTTAATAAGAATATAGTTGGTACATGAACCTAGTGTTCTCCGGGCGAAAATGGCTTCGGGTGGTTTCGTTGTGACAACGGTGAAAAACTGGGACGGAGAGCAGGCGAAGAGAGGAGTAGAAGAAGAAGAACAAAGGAAGCCGGGATTGATAATTTTTGTTCATTAAGAAAGAAAAGGGAAAAAGAGAGAAGTAGAGTTTTGTAATCGTACGGTGAAAAACAGTTGTTGGAGATCTTTGCTGTGATCGAGGTTGAAGATTTTTGAATAATTAAAAATAAGAAAGCCAGAAAACGAGAACGGTGTTATAGGGAGTGTAAAAAAAAATAGATAAATAAAAAGAATGAATTATATACTTAATGTTCAATGTGTTTAAGTTTAGCATAAAGCCTACTAATTAAACAACCTGGAGTGCAAATTGATTTCATTCCTGAGGCTGGTGAGACCAGTGATGAAAGCGTTCTGTGGCTGTTGCTTTTCCCATTACTCATCATCATCATCGGCACTACAACCGGGATCAGGTCTTGGCCTTATTTAACAAATCTCTCCACCGGTCCCGCTTTCAAGCCGATGTCATCCGGTTTGGCGCTCCCAGGCTCTGGGCGTCCTGGTCTACGCCATCCCTCCATCGCAGACAAGGTCTGCTGCGCTGCCTCCTTCCAAACATCCTGCCACAAAGGACTTTACGGGCAGGCACCTCTTCGCTCATTCGTGCTAGGTGTCCCGCCCACCGGAGTCTACCGAGCTTGATTTTTCTTACAACATTAGCTTCAAGGTATATTGCGTACAACTCATGGTTGTAGCGTCTCCGGAATTGTCCTCCTTCAAATACGGGGCCAACAATTATCCCTAAGACCTTCCCCTCGAATGCGGCTAAGAGTTCAGAGTGCCTTTCATTGAGCACTCCGGTCTCGGATCCATACATGAGTACTGGTAAAACCATGGTTCTGTACAGTAGAGGCTTTGAAGTTCTGGATACGTTTTGGGATTTAAAGAGCCTCGATAGACCATAGTAGGCTTTGTTGGATTTGATCAGCCGTTCGCGTATTTCTTCTTCTATAATACCATTGACCCAAGGTAGTTAAACGATTGAATTACTTCAAATTCGTGCTCCACTACCCCGATAGTTTGACCAACGTGAGATCTTCTCTTCACAGAGTTTGCCATAATATACTTAGTTTCCCCCCCATTAATGTGCAGTCCCAGTTTTTGTGCCGCCTGCTCGATCTGGGCGAAGGAATCTTGTGCCGCCGATTCGGTTCTACCGATAGTGTCGACGTCATCTGCGTAGGCAAGTATCTGGCTGGACTTGGTGGCAATAGTCCCTCTAATTGTGACGCCAGAGTCACGGATTGCTTTCTCCAACGCCAGGTTGAAGAGGAGGCAGGCCAGACCGTGCCCTCGTCGGAGTCCATTAAATATGTTTATTGGTTTGGACAGCAATCCCGATATTTTTACTTGACTAGTGACATTGGTCATGGTCAACCTACAAAATCGTATCAATTTGTTTGGAATGCCGAACTCTCTCATGGTATTATATAGTTCCACCCTGGCTATGCTGTCGTAGGCGGTGTAGCGATCCTAAATCGCCACTCCCATCCAAATCGCCAACAGTACTAATAATCCCATCCACATCCCCAATACTTCCCATAACTTACATCCAAATTCAATATTGAATCATATGAGCGACGAATTAAACCAAAAGTTAATCCGTCGCACATTGATTCAATTCCTAAAATCCTGACATCATGAAATGCTTAATTCAAAACGCATTTCATGATTTCCCTTCCAGGAACCCATCCAAATGAACCTTTAACCAATTCCTAGAACACAATTCCAATTGAAGCACACAAAATCTTGTGTGTGCTTCCCGGAATTTTCACATTAAAAAAGCTGACAATTCTCAACGTAAAATAGAATAAAAGGGCAGTAATTTTCGATTTCGGGATCAGTAGAATTCCAGAGGCCGAAACGCTGGCCGTGCATCCATGAGTTAAACTCTAAAGGTCAAATGTCGGGTCTAATCTAGAAAGGTGAAATAAAACAGAAAATTTAACGTAAAGGCGAAACCGAATGTTTTAATTTTCTTTGGGACATTCCGCCGGTGGGAAGTACAAACGAAAGATATCTTAACAGGGTATTGCGGACCCTAGTACGGGAGGTCAAAACAAAACGAGATCTTAACAGGGTATTGCGGACCCCGGTACGGGAACCCCCTCAGCAACAGAGAAAGCGGCGCCCGGTGACCAAGGGGGAATAATATACTGAAAGGCCCGAGGAGTGCCCGTTGGTGCCTTAACAGCAGATTCCGCCATTCCCCGCCAAGGAGGTCACGAAGACCGAGCCCCACGCCCGGAAGACACGACCCTTTCACACAAAAGAAGGAAGCTGCGAGGGACACACCTTTCCACGCAACCAATGTCAACCAATAAACGCTCCCCCAGAAGATCTTCACGAAGGGAGATGACCCAACGACACAAACAATAAGGAGGTAAGCGAACCCTTTTGATCAAAAAATATAGCACCTCAACAGCGGCTTTTAAGTCTATAAATAGATGATATAATGGAATCTTAAATTCCTGACATTTTTCCATCGCCTGCCTTGGGTGAATACCTGATCAATCGCTGATTTGCCTGGGGTGGAGCCACACTGATATTGAATAATGATGCCCATAGGATATGGGCTATCAGATCTTGTAGGATAGTGGAGAGTATCTTATAGGCGGTACGCAGCAATGTTGTACCCCTATAATTGCTGCACAGTGTGATATCTCCCTTCTTGTGTATGTGGCAAATTATTCCACAACGCCAATCTTCCGGCATCTCCTCTTGTTCCCATACATGCACCACGATCTCATGAATTGCGTGATGTAACGCTGTCCCTCTTTGTTTGATCAGCTCAGCTGGTATGCCATCAGCTCCAGGGATTTTATTTGATTTGGGCTGTCTAATGGCTTTTAATGTTTCCTCAATGCTTTGTGGTGGCGGCATGTGGCCTTGATCTTCCATTGGCGGAGCCTCCAACTCTTCTGTGAGCTAACCATTTAGAAATTCATTGAAGTTCACTTTCCATCGCTCCAGAATGCCCTCAGAATCGTTGATCAGATTACCCTCTTTATCCTTGCAGTATGTGAAGCGGGGTTGTGCCGCATCATACTGCGGATTATTTGGTAGAACTTTCGCGCCTGGTGAGAACCTCGCTCTCTACTTTTCTCTATTTCACAGACAAGTTTTTTTTCCCAGGCACTTTTCTTTTGTCTGTGAAGCCTTTTTTCAGATCTTCTGAGCTCTTTGTATTTCTCTTCGCGTACCCGCATCCTATGAGACTGCTGCATTGTCCGGTACACAGCATTCTTACGTTCAGTCGCTAGTTTGCATTCATCATCAAACCAGTCGCTCCGACCTCTACGGCTACTGCCTAAGATGGAGTTGGCAGTCTAATGACAGTACTCTTACGGCGTATCCATTTCTCTTCTACAACCGCCATTCCTGTCCCAGGACTTACTCTCCCTTTGTCGAGCTCTTCGAGGGGGAGTCTTAACCCATGACCAAATGTGATACTGGTATTACCATTGCGTAAGGCAGCCGTGTTGATTCGAACCTGATCCGCGGATGCAATCCGTCTCCGTAAGGCAATCCGCGCTCGGAAAACTGTACCAACAAGATAGTGATCCGAGTCGACGTTGGCCCCTCGGTACGTTCGTACCGTCGTCAGGCTCGAGGAGTGGTGGCGATCTATCAACACGTGGTCAATTTGGTTGCGAGTGGCTCCAGCAGGTGGTTTTGTGAATATCTTTACCCGGAAACCCGGTACCTGCAACGACCAAGTTTTTCGATGCTGCCAGTTCGATGACTCGTAGTCCACTGTCATTCGTGTTCTCATGCAAACTATGGGAACCTGTGTAGTGCCAGAAAACCGGATCCCGACCTATTTTTTCATTCAAACCACCAAGAACGATTTTCACATCGTATCTTGGGCAGGCATTGAGTGCCCGTTCGACGTTCTTGTAGTATTCTTCTTTAGGTCGTCAGGGACTCCTCTGTAGGTCCGTGAACGATTATGAGGCCTATGCTCTTAAACTTGCCGCGCACGCGAAGAGTGCATAGCCTTTCGTTTATTGCATTAAAGCCAATGATGGCAGGCTTCAGTGTTTGGCTGACTAGAAAGCCTAAATGTCATACTCGTTTCTTTGAATAACACCACTCCCCGTCCATCTTATTTTTTGTAATGCAGTTATGTCAGCCATATATTCAGTCAGGGCATCGACTAGCTGCTGTGCAGCTCGAGCTCTGTATAGTGAGCGGACGTACCATGAAAAATTTCTTAAATCGTTTAGCCATTTTCGTTTCCGTGGTCGTCGTCGTGTATCCGGTCCATATCCGAGGCTTGTTAAATTTGCCATAATAATTTATTTTTACGAGCATCGTTATTAGCCTGTCCCACCATTTCTCAGGATGTCGCTGCATGCATTGGTTCACTACTTGGCGGGTACCAAAGTAGCTATCCGGGGATGTCACGTGGAGACTGCATGTCAACTTGGATTGAACAGGGACAAGGATCGTCCTGACCTTCGCCGGCTTGAAAGCAATCAGTAACTTTGCCCTGTATGTTACATACCGTGAGTATGTAGCGTCTCTAACAGATACACACAATACACAAGCAAATAGTGAAGAACACCGAACGAAAATCGAATAAGATAATGCATCAGAGCCGTATACCCTAGCGATAAAATAACAGTTCACATCAGTGGAATATACTTGCGTTTAAAAATCGAATTCAAAACACGGCCAGTAGCCTGATGTCTTACGCTTTGGTTCAATTTTTGGCGATTCTAACTGTCATAGCGTCAGTTTGAATCACACGTTCGCCACTATCATTCCAAACGCTATAAGTACCCTTTGTTGGCTATCGTTGTTAAAGTGAAAACTTAAAAATTGCCACACATATTATAAATACATAAATCTCATATTATTATTACAAACATACAAACTAAAAGAACTATAAGAGGCATTATTTGTTTATTCAAAATTTTCGCGAATATTTACATTGTCATTCCTAATTAATCGCAGGGGTTTGCCTACTACTTTGTGGTGTATGTATCGCGATTCTTGTGTTTGCACAATTGTATGTCTTATTGGAATCGCCTCCACGTAATTACTTATTATTATGAGTAGGACTATTTGTCCCGATAAAGGTTTCATCTGTCATCACCCTTAAGATTTCCAGATCGCCTCTATTTATTATTTATGCAATTCAGGTTTTATATATTTTTACCTTGCTCGGAAAAAAAGAAATCATTATGGAAAATTTAACAAGCCTCAGGACTTGCTAAATAAGGCCAAGACCGGTCCCCGGTTGTAGTGCCGATGATGATGATGATGATGATATTTTTACAGGTACCTATAACTAATTTAGTGTGTGGATTAAACACATATTAATCAATGCAGGAAAATTCACGTTAAGTGAATGCTATTGTTAAGGGGGCGACCCCATAGAGTGCGTATTTGTGGGTGGAAGATTTTAAGTGTAACACCGAACCACACCAAGATAGAATGATCTGTCCGTTCATATGTACCCTCGTCATTGGAATCTTTAAATATTCAAGACCAATGTAGATCGATGTCTCCTATTTCATATCCTCCGCTTGGACTGTATAAGTATAACAATAAGACAACTCTAGTATAGAATGGCAATCCTCATAACATAGGAACGTCTTTAGAGAAATACCCTACCCCATTCATAAAGATTTTGACCTACGTAGCCCTCGTATTGTCTACTTCAAAATATATGCGAAGTTGTGGGAAGTAGTGCAGGTTATATTATTTGGTAAAAGAAAGACAGCTCGAGGACTCAATTGTACGCCTGGCGCATGACATGCATTCAGCCTTGAATAAAAACATCAACTCTCCTTTGTCACGATTTCTTGCTACAAAACAATAATTTACTTGTATACGATATTATTCCAACAGTGTTTTGTGGTTTTCGTTGCCGAGCGAATTGAACGCCTTCTCAGGAAGCCCTAAATGCTTATCTCAGTATACAAATAAAGATAAAGCCACGCAATCAGGCGCCGTTACCAAAGCGCATATAAATCTTTGCCGAAATCCTACATGATAACTTTCATGGTTGTGAACAGGAACAGGAACGAAACCGAAGTATTTGTAACTTTGTCCCCGTTCAAATATTCCTTACCATCAACGACGTAGGACGCATTCCATATAGAAGCCCGTGCACAGGAGAGCACTGGTGCATCCATAGAATTCATAAAGAGATTTAATCACAAATTAAGGGTCGACTGCCTGCTATCTCATCCCAGGAGTAGTCACATCTATTATCAACTCTCGAGGATAAGGATTCTCTCCATCGAATGCATAAAATATTCATTAACTTCCCTCTAGAAAGGAGCACAATTTATGATTCCGTTTTAACGATCCCTCCACAGGACATACGCGTACTTTTTCAAACAAAGGTCATTCGTATCCCGAACGAATACGAACTCCGTTTACATTTGGGCTTAATATCCGCCTGCACGGCTCCATAGGACGGCACTCCTGTCTGCCAGCTTGTCTGTATGCATATGGTGGAGTGGAAGTGTGCGTTCCCAACATAAAGTGGAACTTACGTTCCATTTGGGAAATTACGAAACGGCACCAGATAATCACATGGTTTGGATTTTGAGTGGTCCTGGTGCCACTGGGGCTTGATCATGTCCTTTGGTCGGTTCGTTATGCTTGTTTGTTTATCCCTGTCACGAAATGTGAAACAGTGATATCTCGTTTATTTCCATTACAGTTACATTTGTAAACAGGTACCGCGTTGTACGTGGCCTTGACGATGTCCTTATACCTTGTTTACAATCGCACGATAAATAGTATGTTACTTGGAGCCTGGATATCTCGGAATCTAATAAAGTAAACAATGCGCAAAGGACATAAAGGCGAACATTACAGAATACCCGTTTCACCTTTTTCGCTCTAGACTGAAGAGGTAGGGACAGTCAAACAACGAATTGACGAAGCAGTCCATGTTTTTATGCTTGAGAAAGTTTAAATGGGCGTACGGGTTAAAAGGGCTATAAACCCCAAAAAGGTGGGTCCTGGGACGTACGTTAATGTATTTGGTTCTTGTGTTTAAATGGCGACTCACGATGTGGATATCAACGAATTCCTTGTAGAAGGGTAGGTGATGCCAGGCAGGGAAACACACACTAGGGAATAGGAAGCGTTTCTTTTCAAGGCCACAAAAACACTAAACGACGCATGGAAACTCGATGGTAAAAGTTTTACAAAATGTAGGAGGGTTAGGTCGGGCGAAAAATGGTCGTAATTTAATGTGGGTACGACTCGACATCACTAAGAATGAATGGAACGATTTACCGTTATGCCGTTTTTCTTATGTGCGCGATATCGACGTTTACGTTGACAAGAATGAAGATTGCAAAGATATGTTGGTCGTAAAATTTAATAGTTATACTAAATGCCTTCGGTAGGTAGTTTGTGTAAGAGCTTTCAGTACAATTCGAAAGATTTAAGTAGGGATCAACGTGGCCAAACAAATTTGTACGAATGATTACGGTCGATTACTTTCTTTTGCAACAAATAAACAAAGTAAAGTATGCTAAAAGAAGTATGTAAAAGTTCTGGCATATTTTTTAACTAAAATATAACACATCTTTGGGCGACGAAAATAAATAATCTTTTGGCATTATGTTCTGTCACAATCTCTTTAGACGAAATTTCGAAATTGTTGTCAGTCTAACCTCGTAAAACATCGTCCTTATCAGATGATGATGATGATGGATAACGCATTTATTGTACAATAATTTAACAAATCTTGACTTAGGACTAAATGCTAAATCCCATTTTAGAAACTTGTGCACTTAAACTACTCCTTTTGTCCTAGATAGTTTGTTACGACATATTTTACAGTTACTGTTTAATTATCGAAGTAAGTTTCACATTGAGCTCTTTTTACTTAATTATTTAACTAGCTCGGGTTTCAAGTTGAAGTCTTTTTTTCTTAATTAATAAACTAGTTTGGGTTTCACATTGAACTCTTTTTACTTAATTGAATTTCAATTGATGTTAGCTAAGCGACGAGATCTTTCACAACTTAGAACTGAACTCGACAAGTGTGTGTTTGGAACTTCCTCTGGTATCACATCCCATCAGATGCAACGGTGGTGGATCACATCGAGGTGGGAGGAGCGAATCAGATCTGCTTGGCGACGGCCAATGGGTGATCAAAACGGAGTTAAATGGGAGGATTTCCCATGTTACCCCTCGCTAGACACCTCCTCTTAAACAAAACAATTAATACTACAAGCATCCTCACACCATCTCAGACATCTTCTCAAACAACTATCCTCAAATAATAGAAATCCAATCATCAATTCACATAAATATTAATCAAAGTATTCTGCATACAATGCAATACTCGCCTCTCCAGCAATCGAAACTCGTATTTTGCATACAATGCAAACAATACAAATTCGCATTCGTTCAGAAGTAAGGACTTCCCCAAATTAAATCATATCGCTTACGATAATGGCCTATCCATGCCAAAGCCATACACTTGACCCATTTCCAAAGGCCACTACAGTCGGCTTCGCATTACGAAAATCAAACAAACACCTGTCCACAGACCTACACGGTCTCATGTTGCAAGTGCACATGTTTACAGGTGTAATACACGAAATACGAGTACAAGCGACATTATCAAAGACCACCGACTATGAAGTAGTTGAACGTCGGTGAAACGCTGAGCTCGGCGAAAGTGGCGAGCACAGCGTTAAGTCGCAATTAATCGTATGAGCAATGCACTGAAATTGGATCGGTCATTACTACTGCAAATCGAATGAATATGTAAATTGATTCTGCTGCATTTTTTGTAAAGACAATTAAGCGGTCATTAAAAATTGCGAATTGCGAATGACAGGCGAATATCCTCGGAATAGGTTACACGTTCGGTGTGAAAAAATGTATCATCTGCACATGTAGCAGATTAGAATGGTATATAAAGTGGCTGCAAATGAGTTGCAGTAGCAGTGTATAGTGATCTAACCTATCGGGCAAGACGTTGCGGCCATCGAAACTGCACAGCGGAACTCTTGTCTTGATTAGATTAGAATTAGCAGAGCAGTGTGTTAGGAGAGCAGAGGAGTGTGTTAGCAGAGTGTTAGCAGTGTGTAGTATGTTAACAAATAAAAGTGTTCAAGTAAAAAGTGTTTTAGTTTTCTCATTGAAACCTGCCGAAGCTAACAACCTACAGTTAAAGAAGCCGCATCACAGAGAAGGGGAAACCTGCCCCCCACGAAAAGTCCTGTTGAACTAGTAAACAAAACGGACAAAGAACCAACTCAAGATAAAGATACTTTTCAGCTAACGGTCTTACAGTGGCTCCCGAGTAGGGAATATAACACTTCCCAAGACCCTGTCCACCTAACTCTACTTCATTTTCGATCACAAAATATTAAATGATAACATCTGGGGTTACGCACAGGTGTTACATTTTAATAATTAACTAATAAATGCTAATATCTGGGGTTACGCCTGTAATAACCATAAAACATTAATAACTAGTATAACAACTTGGCCAATAAGCCGTCTGATAAATAAATATTAAATGTCTACATCAGATGTCAAACTCTAGTGTTACACCCATATGCCCGTATAGGACAAGTACGATGCCCCTTCGCCTGCAGTACAGACAACGAACGGTCCTGCACCTGTTCAAACAAAGGAACGAGCACTAGGGCTGCAGGCATTGTTGTCATAAATCATCGTGGTGAACGCCTGGGAACAAAATAGGTCTCTGTGTCCTAAGTAAACAGAAACGCCATTTTAAGGGTCATACTATCACATCGTTCGTGGTTTAGCCGATATTAGATAGAATCATTATCGTGTTTACTTAGGCGTTCACGATCATGCCGTTGTAGGCGATATATTCTTCGGTGACGATAGGTCAACCGAAAATTTGAGATTTGTTTGCATAAATGTGCTGGTACATGGGTACGATGGTGAGGAATTTGCCTTGCAGATGTGCAAGCATACGTCTCGCCCAGGGTGGCCATGGACCAGTGGTTGGTATGTAAAATAAACACAGTGAGGCTACTGTGTGTTTGTTTAGTTTACAGGCAGGAGCATCATAAGGCATGATCATGGGTATGATTGCTTAAGTAACAATCATGTGCATGCCCAGATCCCATAATCGGTTGGTGGCCGATAAAAGGGAATTGGTTACAATGTTTGCGAACCTAAGGATATGGGGGCAGTCTTTAATTACCAAATGGTAGGGAAACTATCGGCTGCAGTTGTGTCAACAAGTACGCTGGTCGGCGTGTCTTCTGGACCAACGGATTGTTGTTTGGACGATCGACCGAAGGTCCAGCAGATAAGGCGATGCGCATTGACATGTTCGAGAATGAATGTCGGTTACATGAACAGGTAACCGAATTAGATTTCGGAAACATGATGCGTTGGATGCAAGCATGCCCCGGGGTGAAAGTTTGATGCCACGGTAAAATGGTAATCTTGCCGTGTGCTTATGTTTTCAGGTGGAAGGTGATGCAGGGTAGTTTACGCTGCTCATTTGCAGGTAAGTAGAATGCCTTGCCTGGTAAGTGGGAGACGGTTAATTAAAAGGCAGTGGGTGGTTCTTCGAAAATGCCTTAAAAAACCCCCACATTATGCCTTTCGGCGTACAATAATATTTTTATATTTTTATATTTTTATATTTTTGTATTTTTATATTTATATATTTTTATATTTTTATATTTTTATATTTTTATATTTTTATTTATGGAATTTCCTGGCAGAAGTTCACTCTCTTTTTTTTATTTTTTTTATTTTTTTATAAAAGTTAACAAACGAAAAAAAAAATTAACAAAATGTTAACATAAAGAGATATTAAAACGAAAAGGCATCTAAATGCAAAATGTAAACGAAAAGGAAGAATAAATATATATGAAAAGGTAAGTGAGGAATGGGAAGGGAAGGCGTAGCGTCTGAAGATCTTACTATATTTGGGGATATTAAATCCTTTCTTCATTGTCAACCCACCACCAGTGGGATGGGATCGGTCATTTATAGATTTATCTCGATCGCCTCTTGCCATGCTAAAGCGCAAGTGAATTGCAGCATTTGATATATCACTGTTATAAAGAATCCGTTTGTCCCTGGCAGCACAAAAAGTGTGGTAAATAATAGGGACTCCGTGCTTGTTTTGGATAAGACCTTTTCTATCCAAGAGAGGGACCGCTTCGGGTGGGATAAACCCATTTTGGAGTGTGTTCTCCAGGTACATGTCATTGGGGTAGTATGCTCCCGAGATAAGTTTATTTTCGCTGCAGTGTGACCACGAATAATTTTGATATTGAAATTGTCTATCCTACTCAATCCTGATTTGTCATACAGTGTCTTATTAGGATAGAATTTCCTGTATTGCGACTCGGGTGTTCTATGTAATCCGAGGCAGGAGCGCAAGCACGGCCTCTCGAACATGCGAAACTTTTCCATGTAGGATGGGGAAACGTTAAACCATACCATACACTAATATTGGACGGATAAATGCTGAGTACGAATTTATTTTATCTTTGTGATGTAGGAGACTATTTCGAAACAGACTTCTTGTCATTGCATATGCACTTTTAGCTGCGGAGAGGGCAGCTGATATGTGCTTATCAAAGTATAGGTATTGGTCCATCCAGATACCAAGGTACCTGACAACAGTTTTCATTTGCAGCGGAAGATTATTGCTTTCTACAATGGAAACTTTTTCCAATTAATCCTTGTATCTCTTGAAGCTGTAGAAAGAGGTATTCTGAAAGGATGGTTTCTGTTTTTTGGAAGTTGATTTTCAATTTCCAATCGTCACAAAAGCGTATGATTTTATTGAAGTCGTCTTGAAGAAGTCTGTTAATGACATGCATTTTTTTCCTGATCTGTACACCGCAATATCGTCGGCATATGCAATAGCATGATTAAGAGACCCAACTAGATCACTAGTATAAATACTGAAGAGAATGGGAGAATTCACGGCTCCCTGCTGTAAGCCATTTTTAATATGGAAAGTTTTATTAGAGATTTTGTCCCCACATTTTACCACAAATTGCTTATCCATTATCATATCGTAAATGATGTATAACAGACATTCGAGCAAACCTTTGTACGCTCTCAAGTAGGTCGAGAGTATGTTTAGGAGCCGAGCTCCAAACATGAGAGCAATATTCGAGCGCGGGTCTAATTTGAGATTTATATAGGAGAGGAAGTTGGGCCGGAGTAAAATATTTCTTGGCTCTAAAAAGATAACTCAGTTTTCCTGAGGCTGATCTGGCGATACCCGATACATGTTTATGCCATGATACATTCCCACAGACCGTGACGCCGAGCAATCTCAAACTTTCCCCAGCCTCGAGGGCCCGGTCATTCATCATCAGCTGTGGAACCGATGATCCACATTTCTTTGTGAATGTTGTATATTGTGACTTCGCTGCTTTGAAGTCGACGAGATTGACCTTTCCCCACTGCAGCACCTTATCCAGATCCCGATTCATAGAGTCGATCTGGCTACATCTCAGCTGATGCGGCGTTGATGCATTAATTGGCCGGTCACTCGAAAAAGAGGAAAGAAGCGTACTATCATCCGCAAAATTGAACACCGTGTTATCCTTTGACTCCAACAAATCATTTATGAGAAGCAAAAACAAGATTGGAGTCAAAACAGAACCTTGAACCACCCCGAAATTAACATGATGTAGATCCGAACACTTCCCGTCTACAACACGCCGGATCGATCGATTTTCGGAGAAGCTCTTCGTTCAGTCGCAGAGCTGCTGGGAATGTTCGTATGGACGAAGTTTGCTCAGCAACGCCGTGTGCCAAACGCGGTCGAAAGCCATGGAGATATCCAATGCGACCGTCCTTGACTCACCATGCCGCTCAATTGCAGATGCCCATATATCGGTTATAAGTGTCAAAAGGTCTCCCGTGGACCGCCTGCCCCGGAATCCGTATTGAGGAACATTCAAAAGTCCGTTGCACTCCAAATACTTAATTAACTCGCCATTGATTACCTTTTCCATCACCTTAGATAACATAGACAGTAATGCTATCGGTCGGTAATTTTGTGGGAGATACTTTTTCCCACTCTTTGGCATTGGCTGAACCCGAAGGACTTTCCAGCAGATGGGAAATGTCACCCGTGCATACGATGAACGAAAGAGTCTGCCAAGAACCGACGATGTTCTGAGGCATTTATTATTGCTGGTATTCCGTCCGGACCAGTTGCCTCCCTACACTCCAGCCCACGTAAAATCCGTTGAATAGTACGTGGGCGGAACCTCACATCCCACATCGAAGACCATACCGGCCCGATCACAGGTAGCTTCAAAAGACCGGCATCGAGGCATGAATTCGCGGAAACAAACTCGGGAACACATTAGCTTTATCTTTTGAAATTGTGACTAACAGTCCGCTGCCCGTCACTAACGGAGAAAAAGAGAAGGAAGCGAAGTTACTGCTGGGAGCCCTTGCCATCGACCAAAAAGGACGCGAACCAGTTGGGCACTCAAGGAGTTTATTGGTGACTCTGTCTGTTGCGGATTCGCACTGGACTCAACCAGCGAATTCGCAACTAAATGCTACCTGTAGCAACAACATAACAAATGTCAGCAATCAGCTGACATATTAAAATAAATTCTGTTGGTTGTCAAACAACAACCAACTTTTTCTTCTTCTGCTTTTGATATTCAGGCGACACAGTTCGCATCAAATTATAACCCGGTACAATTTAAAGAATCGAGTAAATAAAGGAAATATTTAATACACCAATCCAAGCCGTTTGATTATTGCATTCTGGAGAAGGAGTATTTATAGGATTGCTGCACGCAAATTTAGGTATTCTTTTCCCATTTTAAACATTACATTATTTCAGAGCGACAATCAACATCACTACACGCCAGGAGGCACCACTGTTCCTGATTATCCCCACGGCGCACCACAAGACGCAGTTGTTGGTGTAAGTTGACTGCGTGTTTGTAGAAAACGCAAATTGCAGTACGCAGGAGTTTACGTGTTGGCCGAACAAGTGCCAATACATTGTCTTTTGAAACATTAGAGAAATCTTCCCCGACGACATTCCTTGGTCGGCGGAGATCAAACTACGTGTTGGGCGAACGAGTGCCAATACACTGTCGTTGTATAACCTTTTTCGCAGTATCAATCGCCTGATTGCACCCGTTTCTTATTCTAACAAAACTCGTTCTGTTAATTTCGGTGGGATTGGAGCGCCACTGTTTAATAGCTCTATTTTTTGCCGCTGTAATCTGGTCGTATTTTTTATCAAACCAAGATTTATCGGATGAACTTCATCCGATGGATATGGAATGCGGAATGTAGATCTCCATCCCGAGAAGAATAACCTCCGTGACCGACTCCGCGCATGCGTTAACATCGAAGTCTGCAAAACACACCATTCGCGGATGGTTATGTTGTTGATGTGGTTGATGGATTGACACTAGGTGGTTTTATATTTGTCCTTGGTCAGGTATTGATGACTGCGGTGTTCCGCTGAACAACGTCCGCAGTAGAAAGAATTAAAACACCGGAACACGCAGACGATCACACAAATAAAACACTGCGAACGTTCTGTGTATAAATCTGATTTTTATTGGTCCTTTGCTTTTGTTTTAATTTAGGTTTTATTTGCCTACATGTTGATATTACTGGTTTACCATTTCAATTTGATAATGTTTGTGCACATGACTTTCTTAATCGCCACGATATTACGGAACTTTGGTGGTACGTCTTTCTTTATACGTTGACGCAGTGTTCCGCCTGAACACTGTCCACACACAAATAAGCAACCTGGGACAACGGGCGAATGCACACAAAACACGAAACACAGAGGAATAGTTTCTTACTATTTTGTTTTTATTGAAATACACTGGTGTTATACATGGTCTTAACAATACGAACGCAGGTAGCCACCGAACGAAACACACGCTAATTCGACTTCCTCGAATAATTTCCTTCACGATCTCATTCGGTTAACTTTAATAGAATCTCTTCGATAGAGATCCTCGCGGTTCGAATGATCTACGTTGACCCTCAATCCTTCGACTTATCTCCGCGACTCCTCGATATAGACTCCCCTGGTCCTTCGAAAGAGACTTCTCGTCCCGATGGCCATCAAAATCTGACTGACTATCTCAAACCTCAACAATATCCTGCTCACACAGATACCCAGATTCAAACTGGTATCTGTATCTATCCGGAAAATATTCCCTATTTGCTCTGCTAACAGAACTTCCGAATTTCTGTTAGCAGCATGTTATCACATCCCCCGGGATATTTTGTAGTTTTCTGAAAGGGGAAAGTCATCTTTGCATACATCATTATTATCGCTGATAGAATTCCATTTCCACGGCCTTCTGTTTGCACAGAACATCTGGCGCCCAGACCAGAGATATTCGGCGATTGTTTTGACGTGCAGTCCGTGGGTCTTATTTGAACTTGGTACCCGGAATCGAAATCCATTAGATCTTTATAATGGCGCGAAATTCTAGCGTGGCCGTGGGACCGGAGTATTGCCTCTGTTGGCTTAACTCCTCATAAATTATCGGATATCTCGTTGAGATATATTCGATTGCGATAGGTCGTGGCTGCCTTCTGTCGTTCAACGGATTTGGGTGGTCCTTGCGTTAGATTACCCGCACGTGCATCCGTTGATCGGTTCATTCTTTGATGATAGCAATTCTTTTGTATCGAATTTCGGAATTGCCGGTTCAATGAGATGTTCCTGGGCGCAGGCAGCATGTATGGCATTTTGGGAATTGTTTTTTCTTTTTTTAGGAATAGAACGCATGGATGTTTATACCTTTGTTTCAGGCATGATGAGTTATAATTGTTGAGCTTGACCTAAAACGCTTTGGGGACGTTCAGTTCCTTGCTTTTTGGTGTCGGTCTCAACGTTGGCTGGGAGTTGCAGGCCCTATGGTGGGACTTTGGGGAACTCGTCTGTGGGCACGTACGCTGCGTTATCAGGTAAGTAAGTTCTTTGAAGGTAGGAACCTTACCTGCGCGGAATTGTGCGTTCGTAGAACGCTACATCACCCCCGCCCTAGTGACGTAGTCACGATATGAAATAGCTAGTTGCTTGGGAGGTGTAGTTGAGTTTTATGGGCGTGCTCCCTTCCGTATTGGGCGATGTTTGGGTGGTAGAGGAGCGAAAGCTATCGCGTTCGTCGTTCTTTTCCGCTTGTCAGTGGTTGGGGTTTCAGGTTGCCGTACATTGAGAATCTTCGCAGCGTCTTCTTGTGCGCGCAGATCTCGGGCACGCTGCGCGTTATCGGTCCGTGTAGGATGTCCGATGCCCCGCGCGCGACCATTTCGCGAGGGTTTGGTTGATTCTCGACTCTTGCCGTGCCTGGTGTTTCGTGGGAGTTTGATGGGTGGTATACGGGGCAGGTTTCGGCTGCCACCGCTGGTTGTTGATGTGCCTCTCGCAGTACGATATCTGGTGGTCGTTCCAGGTGGCACAGATTCAATCTTTCGATACTGACGGTGTGCGGCTTGCCGTCGATGCCAACGGAGAAAACACGGTCAGTAGTCTGATTCTTCACTGCTTCGCTTTTCAATCGATTCATCGTGTGTTCAATTCACCTTCCCTCTCTATCCTTGCTTAACGCTATATAATTGGTGACTACGACGTGATCTGTACACGACGCAGCACACACACACTCCCCGTAGTAAACAGAACTTCACACACGCAATCATGACTTCTGCATAGAGCACCAAGACACACTCGCTTGGCTTGCTCCGACATTCTCTCGTTCGTTCGCTCGTCGCTCGCACCGAATCTGATCGTAACGAAGTTTCTGGGAAGGGGGTGGTGTGGCAACAGTCAACAATCGAGTTTGGAAATCAAATTCAAAACACGGTCAGTAGCCTGGTGTGTAACGCTTAGGTAAAAGTTTTTTCGTGATTCGAGCTGTCATAGCGTCAGTTCGAATCACACGATCTGCTTCACTATTATTTCAAACGCTATAGAACCACTATTCCAATTGTTAATGTTTGAGCACACAACGATTTTCTTAATCGACACTACTAGTTTGTTTTCACACGACGCGAAACTCACACAACTCACAACTCACAACTCACGCTACTTGGATTTATTCTGTTTCTCGAATTCCCTCATTCCTCCACGGTGGGGTTCCTCAGTGTCTCTACTCCGGATGGATGTTATAAGTCGACTCTCCAATTCGACGGTATTCACTAGACACTTCGTCTCTTTCCTAAAAATCATCATCATCATCATCATCGGCGCTACAACCGGGAAGCGATCTTGGCCTTATTTTGCAAGTCCTGAGGCTTGTTAAATTTTCCATAATGATTAATTTTTTCTGGGCAAGGTCATTAGTCTTGCGCCAGAGGCTCCCCGACGGTGAATCGAACCCCGGTCTCCCGGGTGACGGGCGGGTATACTAACCACTATACTATCGAGGAGCCTCTTTCCTAAAAATACCCCGTTCTAATTACTGCCTCGCATCTGCACAAGAAAATGTCTCATCCTGTCTGCCAACAGATTTTCCCCATCGTATCTGTTAACATCCTAAAATTTCCCTTGACATCTCAAAAGGAGAATTTCCCATCGGATCTGGAAAAGGAGAAATCTTACCATGCTCTTTATCATCATCATTCGTTGCTGGTGGTCGGAATCTTTTTTTCTTTTAATTAAGGATCGGATGCCGCCGCTTATTCTCCGATCTTTCCGTGGTTTATTTGAACTGCACATCTGGCATGCAGGCTAAGGATCGCATGCATTTCGGATGTGTACACGGACTATGGGACGTAAAGCTTTGTTTGCCTTTCCAATCATAAACATATATCAGGGATAGTGTTACGAGTTTATGATTGTTCGCCTGCTAATCAGCGACGCAACGAATCGTTTGTTTGCGCAAGTGTGCCTTATCATTAGGTCATGCAAGGGATTTAGGTGCTAATTGCATTTAGCTACCCGAGTATGCATCCCTTGTTCGGTTTACTTACCGACAATGGTCTTTCGTGGGAAAACATCGCGTTGATGCTCAGGCTGGGTAATCGATTTACATGCGGCGCTTTCCTGCATTAGCGTATTGCTTAGATGCAATGCTTGCTGCCTTTTTGGATTGGTTGTGCATACGATGTGTGGATGCGTTCAACTCGATATTGGAAGTTTTCGAACGTTAAGTTCCTTGGTCTTGATATCGGGTTCAACGTCGTTGCAATTTCATATAACCTTTGTTACAGGTATGATTAAGGACTTTGGGACACGTGTCTTTGGGCACGTGTAATGGATAAAGGTAACTATGTTCCTTGGCGGAAAGGACATCTCAACCTAAAGTTGGTTGTGTGGTTCGTAGAACCACCACACACCTCCGGCTACGGAGAGGAGGGAAAAAAATTACGCAAACCGTCCCAGTTGGCAGTCCCATACCTTCGTACATGGCGAAGCTGCTTAGGTTGGTTATTCGCTTGAAATGCTAGTGGTTCCGCGACCGATACAAAGCAGTGATCAGAGTTTCCCAGTGATGCACCATTCTCCAATGTATAAATGTTCGGATCGGATGTCAAAAACAGATACACGGTGTTCGCATAATCACCTCGGGCATCCGGTACTTGCGTAAGTTCCTCCACGAGTTGAGTCAAATTGCGGCTAACAGTAAACATCTCCGCCAGCCTCACAGCCTCGTCGGTTCTGTTAGAATGTACCAACCAAACGGGATTATGTACATTGAAATCGCCAAGGAGGACAATTTCAGTGACCATACGTGAAAGATGTTCAAAAATGTCGCTGGTCGATCGTCATTCGGGGAGCGGCAAAGACAACATAGAAATGTAATAGAATTCCTCACTACACGCCTCAACCAAATGATGTCCAAGTTATTAGGTTCTAACGCCTCCGTCCTTGGGCAAGTCAGATCGGGCCACGTGAAGGCGCCGACTCCACCTTTAAAACGGAACATCGAATGTAGGTCGTATCCTGAGCAACGAAGATATATCAAATCAGTTGACAAATCGACCTGAGTCTCAGTTAAGGCAAGGATATTAGGTTGCGCTTTTTGCAAATGTTGGTGGACGGCGTTTACATTCGTATTAGTGAAACCAATGCGCCCGATGTGAAACAATGCCGTTATCAGTTGAACATCGACACAGTTTCGAGAACGAACCTGATTACGCAATAACGAATTTCTTAAAGTTCGATTATTTATCAAAATATTTGCATGATGTTCCCCCTGAGATAGTCCCCCGAGGGGATCCGAATGGGAAACTAGTTTACCTGCGGAATTCTTTTCCCCAGAAGGTACCATCATGACTTATCTCCGTGTTAGTCCGGGCGGTACAACCGAACATAGTCGAAGATTTCCCCCAACGATATCGCCGAAGGTACAACGTGACGGGGTGGTATATCACCTTGGGACCGACAACCATCTAAAATATAAAAATACAGTAAACATATATATAACCATCTAAAATATAAAAATACAGTAAACATATAAAACAGTCAATTAAATGAAAAATATAGCTAACATTATTTGTCCTCAAATAAGCTTTAACAATCATAATGGACGCATTTTCACCAAGGAACCCCCGTTTCCCGCACACTCCATGAGCTATCATCCCCTAAGTGCTCGCCTTGACGTATTCCTGTTTTGCCTACTCGAATCTCGTCTAATTTTTGATCACTTTACAAATAGCAATACATTTCAAGGATTTCTTTGAACCGAATTCAACTCCCGCCAAGAAATTTAAGAATTTCCCAATTATTGTTCATCAACGTGACTAAATTAATCCTTTTGGAAAGTTTTTCCATTAATTCATCGTTGCCTAGTAGGGGTGCGAATATTCATCATTCATCGTGACGTCTAAGTGTCGAACAAATTTCTTTGAAAAATTCAGCCAACCGGACGAATATAATTCCACCAAAGCATTATTTTAATTATTTTAATTAGTTAGGTCTACTCCTGAGCTATGAGCGAATAAGACCGCCAACACACTGTTAAACAAACAAAGGATAAGCCACTGAGGCCATGAATAATGGGTAGAAAATACCACCCACTGGCACTGCTGAATTTGCAGCGTTCCAATTGGAGGAGACTAAAAACATTCGTCGTCCTCAAGCGGAGAACTTTCGTTCGATTCTGTCAACTTTTCCCCCCCTTGTTCCCACAAGTAGCATCCCCCTTTAGTGCGACATGTATCCGCAGCATCCTTGAACCAAGCTTTTGCTTCCTATAATTTCACATACCAATCCCATAGCTTCGAGTCTGCAGAAAGCAGAGAGCTTTCATCCGTCAACTACATGATTCTACAGCATCCGACTATGAGTCAGTTGTCGAGGAATTTCTAAGCGTATCGGTCGTTGAAACGGTTCGCAAAATCAAGCGCACAAATACACAAGTGTAGTCTGACAAAGAATTCAAAAGTGCAAGCACCGAGCTCGGTCTCCGAAAGAATATAAAAAATCAATTGAAAAGTGCGAGGACGGTGCATAGAGTGTGAGTTCAAGGTGAGCGTATATCTAAGGATATCAAGGATGTGATTTACATTGAGTTTCGTGAATCAGTGCTATCCGAGGTGTCAACAAAACTTAATGAATGTTTGAATCAAAACAGAAAGAGAATCATTTCGGTTAATGATAGAGAATACGATCTACATTCATAAGGATTAGCGGAGCTACCAGATGTGGTAATCATATAGCGGGCACATCAGTGTGTTATGTTGGCAAGTAAGTTTTTGACTCATCTTAGCCACACACATAAATTATCCTTTGAAGTGTTTTCTCAAGTATCCACTTTTGGTAGTAATGGGAAGAACGAAAAGTAGTTCATTGAATGCTCAGGGGAGTCCTTTCGCGAAGCATTTATTTAAGTAAGGTTCACCTTCGAGCCGTTTCCTATGTCCTTCCTATATTTCAGACTTGTCTACTTCATTGGATGTGTGGAACGTGCGTGTATTATATGCGTACACTAGTACCGTATAAAATATGAACGCATTCGAAAGGACGATAAAATAAACGTTCTCTTCTTTTTATGGAAATGGATAGCCGAGGGATGTTATCCCCGTCTCACGGGATATTTAAGGATAAATAAATAATAACGAAATACATGAAACGGCAGAAATGTATTTCTCAATTCAACTTATGAGACAAATAGTGATGCTTCCAGTTCTCCGGAGCAACGGAAATGACGATAGGGAGGCCGGAAATGAGGGTAATATGAAATGGAAGGATACCAAGATACTTATGGTTGGATTGTACATTGTTGAAGTTTATTTACTCTGTGACAATTTAGTAGCACTGATTGAATTGGAGTTTAGTACGACGATGGAATGCGGGTTGGGCAACTGTTGAAAATAATATTGTCATGGGATCGGGGTCCTTAAAACTTTAAGGAGCAATATAATTGGCTTCTCTTTAAGTGGTGTAACAGTGTCGAGAAGCGAATGGAGGTAGGTAAATTACAAGGAGGTTACGTTATGCTTACAGGTTTTGGCATCTTCATCAGTGAAAGTGACTTCAAGAAGTTCATATATAAAAGCATGCCACAGACAAGTCGTCAATGGAGGTGGTGGGCGGGGAGGGCTGTGGGGGTTAACGGCGGCGTGAAATTCACTTGTGTGTTTGAGGACGAGTCGCGAAGTTGGAAGACTGGAAAGCTGGTACCTAGATTATGAGAGTAATATATAGTAAACAGTATCCCAGAATACATGCAAGTAGTAGCTTTGATAGTAAAATAATGCTTTTAATCACAAATTTTGTATTCTTTTTTGTGGTTCATAAAGTACACATTAGGTGGTTTAAAATAAAAATAGCATTCCTCCATTGCTTTGTTGGCACATATATAGTCTCCTGTCGAAATTTCACATGGCCGTTTTTGAAGTTCATACAGCGCTCAGGTGATTTCTTCAACCCGTGGGTGGTCTTGTACTTCCAAATGTGTTGTGGGTGACCGATTCCGATTACCTAAAAGGGATTGTTACAGTCTAGGAAATAACTCATGCAGTGATTGAATAGTGCTTAAGGCTTTATGTTATATGGCGCTGTCTTGTTGAAACAACATCCATTCCTTGCCATTTAGGCACACAATTTGCTGTATGGTTTCTTTTAAATGTGGCTGATCAAGCAACTCTTGTTGCTTGATCAGCCACATTTTAAAGAAACCATAGTTCATTGATATCTCCACCCCGCAAATTAACTCGTTCGGTACGGTTTCTTGAAGCGTGTGGAGGGTGACAGTTGGAATTGTATTTTACTTATTAAACAACTTATTAAATGAAGGTGAAGTTGTTCCTAAATCAGTAAAAGTGAATTTATATAATTTGATTGTTTTTCTTTTTGCTGGGTTCTGACACCGAACAAACAGCGACTAGTTGTGAATGCATTCGTTTCTCAACAATAATTCACGGGTTTTCTGAATCCCAAATTAAATAAAGCCATCAAGATAACATCGAGAAACACTGCTGAAGACGATTGTGCATCTGTGGGTGTTCTCTACATCACACGGAGAACCAACCCACAATTTTAACCAACCTTGACCGCTAACAGTGCGTCACCTTAACCCAACTCCCCACGCAAAGCTGAAATAAATGCATATTCCAATTTACAACGGAATATTAATCATCTCCCTCAATTACCACGCCCCGCATACATTTTCCCAAAATTCCTTCGGTCAATTCTTCACTTAAGTCATATCCCCTCCTTGCGACCAAGCAATCTTAATTTCCCGGGAAATTCATATGCTGTAATAAAACGTATATTCAAACCTACAACGGAACATTAATCATCACCACCAACTACACCGAGCCGCATACATTTCCCCGAAATTGCTAGGGTTAATTCTCTATATAAATTATATCCATTGCTTGCACCAAGCAATTCCAATTTCCCCCGAAAACCATTTCGGTTCTTCTTCTACCTAAAAGATATAAAACCACTTCGGTTCATTTCCTCCTTAATCTATACTTCTCGCTTGCAACCAAGCGACAGCTAATTTTCCACGAAACGATCACAACCATCAAGACCCTTGATCATACTTGGCTATGCCGCCGAAACCAATTTCCTGGTATACACAACCAACGAATCCAACTCAGCTTATACGGCGAGGATTCGCTGGACTGAATTCCCTATGCAAGCATAGCAATCCCTTCCAAGTTCCTAGTAAGTGGCAGTGAGATTATTTAGCTATGGCTCCGCTGCCACGACGCGATGAACCTTTTTCTTTCTATTTATTAGTCAGTTGAGCTTCAACCGCCACCGGGGGCATACACAGAGCGTCGGATTACAACCACCGCCGAGCGCACATCGCTCTTCGAGTCAAACGAGAGTCGAGATCCAACCGCCACCGGGGCCACAATGTACAAATTCCACACAAACAGTATTTCGGATAGTTATTGGATGTAGCTAGAACATTTGTATATGTGTACAAGAATATGTGTGTAGAGAATTAATATTGTTAACTGAACATATGAGAAATTGAAAAAATAAAAGACTGAGTTCAACGAAGCCCGGGCGTTTCACTTGTGGTGTTTCCTCCTTGTGGATAACGGTTTCGCATCAGGTTTTCAAGTGCTAGCAACGTGCCCGAAGTCCGATGTTCTAGTGGATGGCCGTCAGTGAATAACTTCAATGTATGACCCAATCAATCGGACCTTCGAAATAATTGGAAACGATCTTAACTGACCTAGTGGTGAGTGTTCCCCGGCTTGCTATTCCCTGCAACTCTTCGCCGTTCCCCGGATTTCTGTCGGTGCGTGAGAGTGAACCCAGTGCCGTACGTCGACATCCATCCCTAATCGCCCACACATCCACTTGTTGTTATTCCCTAATCTGATCAAGGAACTCCTTTTGTTGTGTGCTATCAATGTTTTTTCAGTACTTAAGTCGATTGCATTTTGTACAGGTGACTATGCAAATCGTCCTTGAAGTTTTAAACAACTTTTTGATACGTTTAATTCTTGAACATAGCATCGATTCCATGCTCCTAAACCAACTTTCCTACAATTTTTTTTTGTGTGTTTAAGATAAATGTTTGACTACATACAACCGCTGTTGATGATATTAAATCACATGCTGTCGGATTTTGTACCAAAATTGCGAAGTGTGAAAACCCACTATTTATCAAATATTGCTCAACAACGAAAACGCGTTTTTTTCTTTATGCAACGGCATATTCTTCATAACTCCCACTGTTTTCTTTGCCGCACCTGATTCGTGGATTTTGAAACACCCTTAAATGTCAGTTTTAATTTACATAACTTACATATCGAGCAGATCCTTGCAAATTTCCTTTATCTAACCTAAAAGAAGCTACACGGCTATATGGCGAAAGTTAATTGGCAATATTCGTTTGCTATCTTTACACACGCACTTGGTTGCCTTTTAGTAATAGTATTAACTATTCTTGGAAATGATTGTAGATTGTATATTGTATATTGTATATTGTATGTTGTGTATTGTATAAAGTGATGAATTGAACCCTTTCTTAGCTACCCACTTCTGATGAGTTTCTCCAACAGTTAAGCGGCGATCACTTTCAATAAGCAGTAGCTTGTAATCTGTACGACTTGTCGATCATGACTTTAGTTTTCAATACGTTCTCGCCCACTTTTAAATTCTCTGGCGCACGTATACACATGATTCTGAGACAGTGTATCATCATCAAATTGTCCCTTCAATCGAGAAAAAATGTCCGAGGGTTTAACGCCTTCTTTTGTTAAAATTTTTATAATAATCCGTTGCGCACCAGATATCTTGCTTGCTCATGGCCATACTGATTACAAAGTCGAGTGCACCGCTAGCCAAGCAGGTTCCCCTACTCTTCATAAACCAAACAACAGCCACGCACAAAACTATCTAGCTCGCAACTTGTTGCTAACCAAAAAAGTAAAATTACCGTATATATTTGATTCACCCTCGTATTATCAAACGGATTATTTATTTAATCCCAAATAATAATAACGGAATATTTACTGTGTCTTTTGTTTACAACTTGTTTACATACTGTGTAAAATAATAAATAACGGCCATGATATATGGCCCTGATGAAAGGACTTCCCCTTTTTTTATTGTTATTACGATCGCGTGACACACCATACAAACATTTTGTTTGTTAACATGAAAGGTCAATACTTTTTAAAAAAAATTAGAAGCGTTATTGGTATAATAAAGTTCATAATTATCATCATCATCGGTACTACAACCGGGAACCGGTCTTGGCCTTAATAATTTAGCAAGTCCTGAGGCCTTTTAAATTTTCCATAATGATTTTGTCTTTTCCGGGCAAGGTCATTAAGTTTTGCGCCAGAGGCTCCCCGATGGGGAATCGAACTCCGGTCTCTCGCGTGACAGGCGGCTATACTAACCACTATACTATCGAGGAGCCAAAAGTTCATAATGAGATTTTTGTTTTAATCTATATTTAGTTAACATTGTATAATGCCGATACTACACATATACAATTGAGGTCTTTGTCGGCGAACTAATGGAGGAACCCAATGCGTATTTCAATAATTAAATCGAAAATTTCACAACAACAACCAAAAAACAATTATCAACGGTGCAAATCTCTATGGGTGACGGTAACACACACTGACTATATGAAACTCTACGTCACTTCGTGTCTTTATGTTAAACACGACTAAATCGGCAGGTATATCAATTTGAACTCTTTTTACCTTCGACCGCGAAGGCGAAGTAAATTTTCTCTTACCAATAATTTATGGCTGATTCCCTTCAGGAATACGAGCACACTATCCGGGGATATTACTGAAACATCCTTTAAGATGAATGGTCTCCATGTATACCATTCTCTGGTTAACTTAAATTTTAGAATGACATGTGATTGCTGTTTGATTGTGGGCGTTTGTTTATTATTTTGGGATGTGTGTATAAGGATCCTAATGGCGCAAGGCTAATAACCTTACCCGGAAAAACAAATTATTATGGACAATTTAACAAGTCTCGGATACGGACCGGATACCGGTGGAGAGACTTGCTAAATAAGGCCAAGACCGGATCCCGGTTGTTGTGCCGATGATGATGATGATGTATAAGGATCCTAAGCATTCTGTATTTACAAAGTGTCCATTCGTGATCACCGATACTAAAGATGTTTCTGTATACGTTATTGGTATTGATTCCGCGCAGTAACTTTGTTTTATGGGTAGTATTAAATTCCCCATGAAGGGTAATTATGCTTGTGCCAACTTAGATTTTGATTTCATCTCTGATTTCATTGCCTATTCATCCATTTCAGATATTATGCATTTTTACATGCACCCTTAATTTATTTGATGTAAGGGTTAAGTCCAAATTGACCATCATCACAAAATTCGCGTTAGTTAAATTCCATTATTGTGGGAACGAACATTTCGGACCAAAATCTTCAACTATCAATATCACTCAGTAGGATATGTTCACTTCATTGCATCTCGATCTTAATAAGATATATCAATGGGAATTGTGTAACGGAGTGGAATTCTACGCCTTAAATACTCAATGCCCCCCCCCCCCCCCCCCTCCCTGTTTTCGAAGACGCACTCCAATCTAAATACACTGTCGATGAACGGCGTTTGAATTATTGAAGCCATGGAACTATCAATCATTGGCACTCGAATTAATTCAACTCTTAATAGTAACGACCATATATTCAAAGCTACAGTTAGTGTAACCAAATGTTTGCAGCTTCATGAGATATACAAAAAATACCTAACTTCTTCCGTATATTCATCCTACAATGGAATTCAGTTCCCGTATTTGGTCATGTGCATCAAAGACGTCACATGCTCGATAGGATGCGAAAACGTGTGGTGAAACTCATTGGCGAGGCCTAGGCGCTCAACACCGCCGTTGGAACATAATCCCAACGTATCTCTTTTCTATAAGTATTATCACGGTCATTACTCAACTAAGCTTGTATTCCATCTCTTCAAAATGTCCCCCCAATACCCGTCGATTGGGAAGTGCCCATCAGTTAACGTTGAAAGTGAACTTCCCACGTACATTCCGATTGATTTTGAGCCAAACTACACGAATGTGGAATGTTCTGCCTGACAACTTTCCAACTTACTTAAAATTTGGAACTTTCCAACTTACCCAAAATTCTCGAAAATATTTTGTACGAATCTTTAAGTTTTCATTGCAAATATTTTATTTCACCAGGGCAACATGCTTTCCTCAATGGCAGATCAATCACAACCAACCTTGTTTCATTTCATTTACATTCTCAGGACTAGAGCATTCCTGCCTGTCTCGATACACTGATGACACTAAGTTCTATAAGATCATTCAGTCACCACATTATTGAACACTACTGAAACATGACAATTTCTCAGCTTGATGTGTTTAAAACTGCTTCGTTCTTAACATTACTAACATAAGTGCAAGCAAATCCACAACGTTTTTCTTGTAAGCATATTCACTCTTCCCAGCGCCCCTATTTCTTTTATAGCGTTTGTGATGATAGTACAGACCACGCGATTCGAACGGACGCTGTGATGGTTAGAATCACTAAAAATAGGACCAAAGTCTCAACACATCAATCCACTGCCGCATGTAGGAGTGCGACCACAATTCTCAAGTACACTCAACTGTTGTGGAATTGCTGTGTTTTATTCTGCTATGGTATACGACTATGGTATTATTATGGAAAATTTAACAAGCCTCGAGGCTTGCTAAATAAGGGCAAGACCGGATCCCGGTTGTAGTGCCGATGATGATGATGATACGGCCATGGTATACGGCTCTGATGTTTTGATTATTCGATTTAATTCATTGTTATTTTTCATTATTTGCTTGTGATGGTGTATTCTTTTTTTAGTGTACCTCTCTCAGAAGAGGGGAACCTCGTTCAGCCGCCACTCCGAGATTCCACTACATAACGGTTGCAGTTCCTTTTGCACACGTTGCAGGTTGTAAAGTCACAGGAATTCTCGGCCGGGGAGGGAATTCCACAGCTTTCGCGCTCTGTAACGGACCGAGTTCTGATGTATTGTTAGAAACGGCACACCTTTGTAATCAACCTCTGACCCTTGTCCAAAGTATCCGTAACCGTGGAATCCTATGCAGCAGTGGGATTAAATTTCTCTCGCATATAGATGAGATGATCCTGAAAGCCAACTCAGCCCCCGGGTTCGTTGCTGATCGAAGAAATTCTCCAACCCCTACCTTACTCGACCCGTTTACCATTCATTCGTCCCTCCACTACTAGAATATTCTAGTCAGATATGATCCCTTTACTAAAGGGTTCATACCCACAGAATCGAATAGATGATATCCCACGTCACTCCCTAGGGTCCACGCCACGTGGCCTAGGATGGGAAAAACTGTTGAACCTGGCCCTTATATTAACCGCCTCAAATGAATCAACCTAAATACCCTTGAGGAGTGTAAAGTCCTAGCTGGCATTCTGTTCATTCATCGGCTACTCTCCGACTCGATCGATTGCGCCACCCTCCTGAATACAAACCCTCGCTCCGTAACAGAGCGGGGAACCTGTTGAATCCCGCTCTCCAAGTGGTTCCGGAGCGTTACAACCCGCAACTGTTCAAAAAGAACTGCAACAGTTATTTGGCGGGGCTGTGTGCGCTACAGGTTCGTATATCAATAATTATAAAACAAAAAAAAAAAGGGAATTCCGCATTCTCTATGTTCGGCCCAGAACTATAACTCCACCTTGTTTGTTTTGAACTTCATTACCCACACTCTCACTCATCGCCTCCTAAATCGTTATTCTCAATCACTCACTCCTAATCTTCAGGGCCGCTTCCTATACTTTCCCCACTAACTTGCCTCCACCCAGCCCCTCATCTTGCTCTTATAGTTAAATTGTTTACCCTAGGATGCGCTTAGCTTCGTTAAGGTATTATATAAATTAGTTTGTAAGTATTTACTTGATATAAGCATGTATTAACCCAATAAATGGGGCTGTAGCCCCACTAAACTATATTGTACCATATCGGGCACTGGAATGAAGATCAGATAAAAATTTTTTGAGTGATGTGTTCTGAAAGATTTTTAGATTTTAAGTTCACTGGAAAAACCTGCCATGAAATTTCACCAAATGGACCGACTTCAAAGTACTGGAATTCTTCACCTATTTGCAGACCTACACAGATAATATTAGTTGCAATCCCGGTAGATTGAGTGTAGTGGTGAAAGTACCTGATATGGGGTAGTGACGGTAGTAGTTATAAGTATAGCAGTACAAGTACTAACAAAATCAGAAATAATACTGTGGCGGCTAGAGTAGCAACATTATGTTTTAAAATGTATGTAAGAACTAATATCACTTAAAATTTCGTATTTGTCGAGATTCTCTGCGTGAGATTACTACTACTATTTATTGGCCTGTAGTAACCCGCAAGTTCATGACCTCACCGACTCGACTCCGTCATATTTCCCTGTCCTGTGCACTCTCCCTCCGTGATTGACCAGCCGATCCGATCTCTTCAAGGTCAAAACTAACATTGTCCTCCCATCTCCGTCGCGGCCGTCCTGCCCGTCTTTTTCCTGTTGTTCTACCGTCAAGAATTCTACGCACGGTGCTATCGTTGTCCATTCGCGCCACATGTTCGGCCCATCTTAATCTTCGTGACCTGATTACTCTCACTATTGTAGGTTTGCGGTATAGCTCTTCCAAATCGTGGTTGTGGAGTTTCCTCCATTGTCCTGCCTCCTCGTCATATTTACCACCAAAGATACTACTTAAAACTTTATTCTCGAATACGTGGAATTTGTTTTCTTCCCGTTTTGTGAGAGCCCATATTTCGCATCCGTATAGAACAATCGGCATGATTATGGTTCTATAACCACGCAGCTTTATATTACGTGATAACAGTTTGGATTTCAGTACTTTACTGACTGCGTGTCAACTAGCGTTGCCGGAATGCAGTATTTTGTTATTTTTCTTCGACATTTCGTTACTGGCTGTCAGTATCGTTCCCAGATATTTAAATTCTTTAAATTGTTCAAATATCTTACCTCTGACGTTTATGTGCGCTCCCTGTGGTCCACCTGCTCTCGCCGTAATCATGTATTTTGTTTTTTCTTTATTTATTTCTAGGCCCACCTCTTCTGATTTCATAGGTTTTACTTACAGTTTCTAGATTATTGCCCAGAACGGCGATGTCATCCGCATATGCGAGCACTTGTGTGATCCCGTTCATGGATGATCCGGCCATGTTGCTGTCTCGTACCTTTCTGATGACATACTCGAAGACAAGGTTAAAGATAAATGGTGCTAGGCCATCGACCTATTTTAGTCCGTCCCAGATTTCAAATGGTTCTGAGAGGTGGTTTTTTATTCTAACTCGCCCTTTGTTTTCGTTCATGCAAATTTGAATGAGGGCCGCATATGCTTTTGGGATTCCCAGTTCAACTACAATATGGTAGAGTTTTTGCCTTGCGACTGAGTCGTAGCCTTTTTTTAAGTCAATGAACAGTTGGTGAACCGCCTCCCCGCATTCCCACTTGTCTTCCAGCAGTTGTCGTATTGTGAACATTTGGTCGGTAGTTGACCGGTTCCTACGGAATCCGCATTGATAGCCTCCCAGTATTTCTTCTGCGTACGGCGTGATTCTCGCCAGTATGACAGTTTGTTAATATTTTGTATGTGGTTGGGAGCAATGATATTCCTCTGTAGTTTTCGCAGTTAGATCTGTAGCCTCTTTTGAAAATGGGGACGACTATTGAGGCTTTCCATTCTTCCGGGGTGACTTCCTTATCCCATATTATTTTGATGAGTTGATGGATCTTTCGAGCGGTTGCCTCTCCGTCGTGCTTCACAAGCTCTGCCGGTATGCAGTTGACTTCGGGGGCCTTCTTGTTTTTCAATCGATTTATTGCGTCTACAACTTCGTTGAAAGAGAGCTGTGGCGACTCTAACAGATGCACACACAATTCACAAGCAAAATGGTGAAGAGCACCGAACGAAAAATCGAATAAGAAAATACATCAGAGCCGTATACCAAGCGATAACATAACAATTCACATCAGTGGAGTATAGTCGAGTTTAAAAATCAAATTCTAAAATCGGCCAGTAGCCTGATGGGTAACGCTTAGGTTCAATTTTTTGTGATCCAAACTGTCATAGCGTCAGTTTGAATCACACGTTCTTCTTCATTATTATTTCAAACGCTATAGGGCTCTCGGATCTAAGGATTGGCTGTATGTATGGCTGGTGCGTTTATTTGTGATTGATGGGTGCGCACCTAGAGCAGGTTTTCAAAGTGCTGCTTCCATCTTGTCACCATATTGTTAGTTTCTGTTACCAGACAGCCGTTTGCGTCTCGAATTATTTTGGCTCTCCCTTGGTAGCCATTTATAATTGAATTTATGCCGGCATACATACCTCTGATGTTCTTTGCAAGGACATTTTCTATAATTGTTTTGATCCGAGTCTCCTCCCATTCATGAGATATGTATTTTCTTTTTAATTGTTTATGGTTAAATTAAGACAATGAAAAAAAAATGGTCAGTGCAAATTTAAAATTTCAATTTCAATTTAACTTTAAAAATTCAATCATTGGTGCGAATCAATAAAAATATTTAACAACCCTGTTCCATCAGCATAGCTTTATTTCTTATGAGCTATTTCCAAATGTCGTGTGGTGTATGAGTAATCTGCTTGATAATTAGAAAGATATTACTGGCATTATAGTCAGCGATTATCACAGGCTATGTATTACTGCTGCTGAACCCATGTAACAACCTCTTTACTAATTTCACCAATACAGCTGGCTTACATTGTTATATTTTTAATTGTTTTCAGTGGCATATAGCATTTATTAATGGAAAATGTAGATAAATCTCTTGGAAAGCGTACCTAGGACCTTATCTAACAGCTTATCTGCTCTTTTCATTTCAGTTGTAATTGCAACTAAATCCAACATGAATTATATGTTTATTTTCCCATTAAACTTTTGTGTCTAAGAATATATCCTTTAATCCCACAAGTATTTCTATAAGAAAATGATTTCACTGTTAAAGCTGCGTAACATACAGCCATTCAAGAGTCAACACAATTCAAGAAAATTGAAAGTCAACAGGTCCTTGGAATTGTAAAATTCATAGAAATACCTCTCATAGATGAAATTCAATGGTACCGATGTATCCTTCCTTAGTTAGGTGAATCGCTTCCACAGTATTACGGAATAGCGCGTCTTCTAACGAACACCTTATGCGACATCAAACGTATCTAAATTGAATTTCAAATTTATTTCTTTGACAGTAACTCAAGGATAAGAAATACTTGGGTTTATTCACGACTTGTTAAAAGATTGTCATGGAAATTGTCTTTGGTATGGTGTAGTGAACAATTATGGAAGCATCTTGGAAGGTAAGTCCTGGGACTTTGTGGCAAGACTTTGGGTAGTATCGAGCCTTCCTAGAGAATTTATTTTGCCCTCATTGTTCTTCAAAATAATGCTAATTTTGCGGTATACTCAAATTATACAAAAACATTCCAAACAAAAATATGCAAACATTACAGTACGTCTAGCAATTGTAGCAGGAAATATAGATGCTCGTTGTTGACAGGTACCATGGTAGCGGAGATGCAAAGACACATTCAAGTCGAACTTAATTTATTTCTATATTTTATTATATAATCCCATAATACAAAAAATAAGCGTAGTGGCATCAAAGCCTATGAGGGGCCAAAATGTAATCCGAGATTTAGGACGATTTATAGAAAAGAAACGCCATAAGTCATAAGTAACTTTCTTTTTTATTTTTTATTTATGAAATACAAATATTTCCCTTTTTCTTGTTATTTAATAATAACACTTTTGATGAACTCCTTGCATTTACATTTTTTTTTTTAGATTTGAGTTTTTCTTAGAATTCCTCCTACGGTTGTGAGTTTGAATACTTCAAACCAGACCTGCCCAAGTACGGTTCCGAATCTCGGACATCAGATCAGATTAGTCCTCAAAGATACATTAATGAATTGTTGGAAGGACATTCGGTTCTATTTTGTCCAATTTTAGATATTTTGATTTGACAGCTGTAGAGAGAAAATGTTTGAGAAGGTGGGTCAGAATTTTATCTTGTATGTACATGATATTAATAAAGCAAGGGTGTGATATCTCTGATACCTGTGAAACACAGTTACCGTAAAGATAGAAAAAGTTCTAATAATTTTATCAAATAGCTACGAACTCCCTTCATTTTTTTGTTTTTCAAATCTTAACAAGGGTATTGCTCGTTTTTTGTTTTAGAATTATAGTAAACTAGTCGATTTTGACACTACAGCATTAATTCTTATTCTTAAAGGAAGAGAATAGTCTGAAAAGGGCAGAAGGGCACTTACATGTTCAGATGCCTTTCCTGCTTCACACAACTTCTTGCACTTGCATTTATTATGTAAGTACTAGTTGACCTGCGCGGCTTCGCTAGCGTATTTATTTATTTATTCGGCTTAATACAAGCTAATTACACTAAATATAATTCTTATAAACTAACTTAAAACTAATGTAGTAATTCAAAAACAAAAAGATGTAAGGTATATATATAATTCAAAAAACATGTTGTGACGCATATGACAGTCAGTACTGGAATATTCGGGAAAGTCCAAAACAAAGTACTGGAAAACTGGAGACTATGGATAATAGAACATTCAAGATTATGGAACGAACGGAAACGAAATACCGAATCAGAATGTGGGGAACTGGTATAAATACGTCGCACACAACTCATGGGGACAGCAGAAAGTAATAAGTCTCGAGTGAGAAGCAAGCGATAAGTAAGAAGTGAAATACGCGATAAGTAAGGAAGCGATAAGTCAAGAAATCGTTGTGTACGGTAAAAGTAACGGTTGTGGTTAACGGACTAATAAAGTGTTATATTAACTCAAGGTCGATTTAACGGCTCTTATTTATTCAAAATAATTAATCCAGCGAACCCTAAGCTCGCTACAATATAATTAAAAAAAATATATATATATAAGAAAAAAAAAGCGAGGATGGTGAAGAGGACTTCGGGGTAGGGGAGGTAGGAGGCTGGAGAAGAGGGGGTGTATGTGGGGGTGGCAAATGTGGCATCTGTGAGACAGCGAACAGTGAACGGCATATGCGTTGGAATAAGTGCGGGTTGTGAGCGAATAGACTGTGGGCGTGGCATGGTCAGGAGGGGAAAGAGAGGAGACGAAGTTTGAGTGCAGGAGATGTAAGGTGGAAATCGAAGGAGGTAGGGTAAGAGTTTGCCCACCTCAGCATTCGCGAAATGGGTTCGTTAGAGCCGTAAGAAGTATGGTGGGTGGGCAGATAGAAGAGACGAGGGTTTCGCAGGTTACGGCGGTTAGTGTGAAGTGCAATGAAAGATAGCAGGCTTGGGCAGTTGATTGCGCCTGAAAGGAGACGGTGGATCAAAAGGATATCGGCATGAGTTCTGCGCTCCTCAAATGTGTTGAGGTTAATCAGACGGGGCCGGCTTATGTATGGGGGGAGAATCCGAGGATTCTCCCAGTTCAGTCCGCGGAAGGCAAAGCGTAGAAAACGACGTTGCACGCTTTCGATTCTACGGATATGGGACGAATAGTGTGGAGACCAGACCTGACTAGCCTATTCAAGAAGGTGGCGGACGAAGGCTATGTAGAGAGAACGGGAAACGTAAGGATTAGAGAATTCCTTATACCAGCGTTTCACAAACCCAAGGGCAGAGTTGGCCTTAAGAATAATATCATCAATATGCGGGATAAAGCTAAGCTCCCTGTCAAATAAGATCCCGAGGTCACGTATTGTGGGTACAGATGATATCTGCTAGTTTAGCAGGAAGTAGGAACGGGGGGGGGGGGGGGGTTGCTGGAGAAGGTGATGGAGTGACATTTGGCAACGTTGAGATCAACAGTTATTACGGCACCAAGTTGAGAAGCTGTCGAGATCCGTTTGGAGTAGTGAGGAGTCGAGAGGAGAGATGATCGTTTTGTAGGGTTTGGCGTCGTCCGCATAGAGGGAGATGGATGAGTATTTAATAATGGAGTCAACGTCATTGATGGTAAGGATAAATAGGAGGGGACCTAGATGACTGCCTTGCGGAACCCTTGGCGTGGGAAGTAAAGGATTGGAATGGGAGGATCTGAATTTGACACGGTAGGATCGATCGTTCAGATAAGAAGATAACCATTTGATCAGTAGGGGTTCGAAACCTAGAGAGGACAGCTTAAAAAGGATGAGATTATGGCAGATTTTGTCAAAGGCCTTGCTGAAATCTGTGGTGATTACATCGACTATGGGATGAGAACACGATCAGATTGGTTGTGATCGACCTACCCGCAAGGAAACCATGCTCGTTGGGTGAGATGATGGATTTACAATGGAAAGATAACGCATTGTAAAGAATTCCTTCGAACAGTTTAGGGATTAGAGACAGTTTGGCGATTGGGCGGTAGTTGCCTATATCGTTGTTAGGTCCATTTTTTTGACATTGGAGGATTTCCAGATTCCAAGGAAGATACCTTGTGAGAGGAATAGATTGAATATCTTTGAAATCGGGAGAGAAAGAGAAGATGAACATTTCTTTAAAAAAACCGCTGGGAGTCCATCGGGTCCTGGGCTGAACTCGTCTTTGAGTAAGTTTAATTTCTCCTCAACTACGTGATGCTGAATAATTTGAGGGGCGAAGGGGCCGAGGGAGAATTCGGGCAACTCTTTGAAGTGAGACGGATTGGGCTCGAAGGAGATGTCTGTGAAGGATTTATTGAAAAACGAAGCGAATATATTGGCAATAGTTAGGGGGTCGGTTGAAGTAGTCGCGCCATAAGAAAGGGACTTAAGATAGGCGTCTGATATACGTTTGTAATTTATGAAGTGGAAAAAGATTTGGGGTCATTGATCAAATTAGATTGTGTTTTTGTGAGATAGTTGAAGTAGAGGGAGTTGTAGAGGTCGGAAAATTTATAAAAGGAACCCAGATAGTTGGAGTAGTTTTGGAAGGAACGCGTTTTGAGGAAAATGTAACACAAGTTATTTCTCTTGTTCCGAAGAGTGCGGAGTGTGCGGTTGTACCATGGCGGCGATGAAACCGATGACCTGGGACGAGAATAGGGGACATAAAGGGCGATGGCATAGTAGATCTCCTTATAGAGAGTGGCAGTAGCTTCTTCTACCCCCAGATGATCAAAGCGAAACGCTGTTTTGCTAAGATGCTCATTTAGAAGGCGGAAGTTAGCTTTGTGGAAGTTGTAGGAAAAGCTGTCGTGGGGTACACAAGGCTGGGTTTCATGATCAAGATATATGGATAAGAGCAGCGGTGGGTGGTAATTATCAATGATGGAGAGGGCGTGTGGACTAGGGATGACTGAGGACTTGTGTGGGTCCGTTGTGAACACGAGTTCCAGTTGTCTCCCCATATGATTTGGGATATAGCTTAAACATACAAATGTATCTATATGTCGCTGTGGAGCAGTTGATGTGAAATGAATGGGAAGATAAATAAATGTATTCTAACGTACATATATTCACCGAGAAAACATATTGAATTCAATACCATGCCTTGTATTTGGCTATGTGGCTCTATGGACTGAAAGGAAAGGATGTTTTTCACATAATTTTTTTATCCTAAAACGAGTGGATTGACTATATATTTTTGTTTGTTCGTTTTCTGCATAAGCATGAAGATGAGAGGATTTGCCAATTCACAACTCGTTCCGTTACAGTGCGGGAAAGCTTTGGAATTTCCTCTCTGTGTGGGTGTTTCCGGAGCATTACAACCAGCAATAGTTCAAGAAGAACTGCAACAGTTATTTAGTTACATCTCAGAATGTCGACTCAGCGTTATACGTTCACGTCTCCTGAGAGAAGTATAATAAAAAATAATAATAATAATTAAAAAAAAAATAATAATAATAATTAAAAAATAATAATAATAATAAAAAAATAATAATAATAATAATAAAAATAATAATAATAATAATAATAATAACAATAGAAATAATAATAATAATAATAATAATAATAATAATAATAAAAATAATAATAAGCAAATGGAGCAAACATGCTATTCATCAGCTGGTGTAGAGCGAGGTATAACTGGAAGCGTTCCCCTGAACTCACGGGATAGTAACACCCATACTCCAACAAATGGAACCTGACTATTACTTGTGAGGCATTGTACGCTCATCCCATACAACAATTTTGCACGATTGAAGAATCTTTCCCCTTCCTGATGTTTTTGAAATATTACATATTAGGTTTTCCGCGAATTGTTTAGAGACAGTTCAAGAGCTGAATGCGCTGTTCTCCCTCCTTTCATCAACGCGCCAGCTAATGCCCGAAGAACCAAAAGCCAACGTAATATGGCTATTTGAATAGATTTTAGCCAGGATCAAGGAATTTAGGAACGTTTTTTTCAGTTCCACCTGGAGCGTCCAAAAAGTGCATGCCACCAGATTAGTTGCCTACAGCTTGTATGATGGTACCAAATGCTGTCTTTTATTCTGGAAGCAGTTTCGGTGTATTTTCTTCCACAAACAACCTGTAAATCATTTCTATTGTATCATTTCTCTCTGAGCAGTTCTCTGTGGAATGGTGGGTTGATGGAGCGAGTTAGTGCTGTTATTCCCACTTGTGTCAACAACTTTCCGCACATTGCAAGACACAGATACTCAATGAAGATTGACGCTTCATTGTGTATTTTTTTTGTGAAATCCAAACCATGATTTTGTGTTTCGTGACGCATTCTGTGCAGAATATTTTCGGTCATGCAGTCTTTTTATTCCTCCCACAATTGTACTGGTTGCGATGGGGAACTTTTTTTTTTTTAATAACATCCGTTATTGGATATGAATAGTGTTCCCGACTGAGGGATGCGTAAACCTTGCGGCTTTCTTGATTTCGTAAAGTTGATCAGTCTTTAAAAGTTTGTTATATGGAAAATCTTAGTTCGTTCGACAAGGTGCTCCAAACATTCACATCTATTTTGTTGGCCACTTTCCTCCACCTTTTTCCGCCAAAAGGAGACACATACACACTCCTTGTTATCAATATGACGTGATGCCACTTCCAGAGTACGTATTGCATTCACGGTGAACTTAATAAAACGAGAGTTTCTTAAGTGTTGAGAGTTGAAAAAGAATTTATTGTTCTAAGGTTATTTAGGTATACTGCACAAAGTCTCAACTAAATTCTAAGGGGGATTTTAGTGGATTACAATTGGACTATACTAAGAAAATCTCCGAATAGTTCTGAATGCATGCAACTGCTATATTGAAGAGCGAGAGGTAAATCCGCAATGAAGAGCTGACAGCGACTGACCGGAATGACGGTTGCGCGCATACAAATTCGTTGACACTAGCATGACGTCCCTTTTTCCGATGACAAGTAGTCAGCTGGCGCGTGACAGTTGTCATGTAGTAGTCAGATGGCAAGTGTACTAGATTCCTCCAGTACATTTGTGGGGATGTAGTATTATTGCCGAACATGGGCACGGATTCACTCGTATCCCCGACACCGATTGTTTCGAAGCAAACGAGAATAAATAAAAAGAAACGCATTGGAGATTCTTTTGCCGTTCAAAGTTTTCTTTATTTTATTTATTTCACTTATTATCTCTTAAAGTTTAAAGTTTAATTATTTGGTATATCTTAAGTGCATATGGGTGTGTGGTTTTTACTTATGTATCATACATTTATTTTAATTTTTCTGGATGTTAAGCACTAAACTTGAACAAGAAACCTCACTTAGTTTTTAACACATAAATAGTTATTTTTGTTTTGTTGGCGCGAAGTTCTTTATTAAGTAACTAACGACTCTAGAGTAGACGAAATTGGAAAAACTAACTGGACGCGCTTGAACTCCATCGACTGAAACGCTTTCTACGTGACCGATCCCGGTGGCGGTTAACTCTCGCCCCACTGGTGATGAAACGTGCTCTACTGAGGAAGAACGAAAATTCCGTGTGTATGCACACAACGGACGTTGAATAATCACTGCTCGTGGAACGGCGTCCGACTGTGATGACGATTGAAATGTTACTGACTCGAATTAGGGATGGAAAATTGTATTTCGAATTCGCACAGCTATTAGCCAATCATCACTGCGCTCTTTTCAGCTCTCTTCTGATTCGCATGCCTCAGTGAGGTGAATAATACTCGCGCATCATTCGACCGGCGCTGGGCATGCGAAGGATAAAAATAACAAAAGAAAGAGCGCAATAACTTCGGGGTTGGCTTAGCTTGTGCGCCGGTATCAAATGAAGTTTCTGAGAATGGCCTACTGCCCTAGTGTTACGGCTGTGGTGATCTCAGAGTGCATTGAACCGTTGGGAGACAGAATTATGAAGGAGAGGACAATTTAGCTGGTGCTATTCACCTGCGAAATGAGATCGTTGATCCCAAGCGCATGGCATGTCTGTGGAAAGTCAATAGGCCGCCACTGATGCTTGGGAAATAATTAGCGTGAGAACCAGACTCTAAGACGCTGATAGTATGACACGCTGAAAGCGGTCGAAATAAGGCAGAAATTGTGGTTGGAATGGTCGGTTATTTCTCCATGTAATAGAGAGAACCCCCACAGATTCATTCTCGAATCCGAAACAAACAGCACAATCTTAACAATTCAATTTAATACTATGTTTGAATTATACTTAATTTAGTAGAATTAAGTAAAACGTGTAAGGGTTTATTAGGCCAGTGTTCAGCTCCCAAGTAGATTTTAGTCTGTTAGGTGTTAACATGTTAATTCATGAGGTTTCGTTCGTTTTATCCGTCTCAAATCGTGGGTAATATCCAAGAGCTGAATAGCTTTTACGTTGGTGAGATTATGTTGGCGTCTCTCGTGGTGTTTGACAGCATATTCTTAGATAACTAAATAAATCCATTTGATCTCTAGGTCGTCATGTATTTCCTGATTTGTCAGAAAACGGAATGCATTGGTGGTGATGCGAAGGAGTTTGGTCTGGCTTCGTTGAATTATTTCTCTATTAGATTGCTTTGTACATCCCCATAATTGGATTCCGTATATCCAGATCGGTTTGATGATAGATTGATAGATCAATCTTTTACAATAGAGATTTAGTTGAGAGTGATTCCCGATTAACCAATACAACTGTCTACGTTTCAGCTTTATTTGTTCAGCTTTTTGTTTCACATGATATCTCCAGTTTACTCTGCTATCTAGAGTAGCTCTCGCGCCCTCTCCTTCCTTCTTATTTTGTCCTGGTTACCCTAAGTTATTCCTAGTTAAGGTAGTTCTTAAGGGCTCTAGTTTGTAATTTAGATATACTTTAGATGTAGGTAATTATGTTGCTTGAATTAACCCAATAAATGGGGTGGTTGTCCCACTGAACTTAGATGTATACTGAGATATTTCGCTGAATCTGCTTTGGGAACTGGAATTCCGTTGAGATATGTAGATATGTTGCTATCTAATCGTCGCTATGTAAATGTTACGTATATAGATTTTATCTCGTTGAGTTTTATTTTCTAATCAGTGATCCATTGGCTAGTTTCGTTGAGTGCCTGTTGCAATTGTTTTGAAGGTTTTTTTTATTATCGGCTGATATTATAACTGTATTATCGGCAAGAGTGCCTATGAATGTGTTTTTGGTGTTGGATGGATGTCTGCTGTGTATAGTAAGTAGGGGAAAGGTCCCAGGACACTTCCTTGTGGTACGCCTGCTTCTATTGGATAGAAGCTAGAGTGAGCTCCCCCGTGTGTTACTTTGAATGTTCTATCAGACAAGTATGATTCGAGTAGTTGGCAATAGTTAGCCGGAAACGGTTTACTCATTTTATATATAAGACCTTCATGCCTTACTAAGAGGGTGGCCTGAAAAGTTTTCGATCTAACAAAGATGTAAGACATTTGTTCGGAATAATACCATATTCATCACACTAGTTTGAAAAATCCGCCTGTTTGAAGAAACCGCCTGTTTGAAAAAAAAACAGCCCTGTTTGCTCCATGTTTCCTATGTCCTGGCGGTTTTTTTTTCAAACAGGCGGTTTTTTCAAACAGACGGTTTTTTTCAAACAGGGAGCGATTATTACAACTGATAAGAACCGCTAACCATGAATCACTCCCACACACAGCCTCCGCCACCCATCAAACATATCTCAACCTTGACGTAGAGCTTTCGGCTGTGACGTCACTTCCTGTGTTTGAACCAACCAAAACACACTACTGATGACTCAGCCACACATTTCGGCCGAAACGGCCGCTAGTTCGCGTTCAACGTTGGGAGCTCTTCCAACGTCGCCGGCTTGTTGGCATAGACCAATGACTTGACGTAGCTCCAAAGAAAATAGTCATTAAATAGCACGAACGAGGCGGCCAACCGACTGGCCCATTTCTTGAGATAACATGCTCACCAAACTTACTCTTCAATTGTATCGTGTGCTGTGTGGTTTGTGGCACCGTCCTATTGAAACCACATGTCGCCTAAGTCCATATCTTCCAATTCGGGCCAAAAATAATCGATAATCATGGCGCGATAACGATGGCCATTCACAGTAACGTGACAATCGTTATCGTCGACGAAAAAATATGGCCCAAGGACGCCGCCGGCATGCAAACCGCACCAAACAGTTATTTTTTGTGGATGAAATAGTGATTCATGAAGCACATGCGGAGTTTCACCCGCCAAAAATGAGTTTCGTCACTGAAGATGATTTTGCGATGAAATTCATCATCTTGGCGCATCTTTTCCGGAGCCCAATCGGAGAGCGTACGTCGCTTCAAATGGCCCATCGGCGTCAATTCTTGAGTCAGCTTGATCTTGTATGGGTGTAAACCAAGATCTTTACGCAAAATTCGCTATAAAGTGGTCTGGGTGGTGCCCAATTCTTGAGAAAGCCGTGGAAATGACTGGTTTGGATCGTTTGCTACGGACGCCTGAACGGCAGCGATATTTTCGACACCTCGACCAACCCGTTGTCTGACTGGCACGTGCGAAAGCGTTAGCAAATGGCAATTACTCTAGGTGATTTAGGTGCTTAGAAGATTTCTTAGCATATATGATGGTAAGGTAAGTAATGACTTTACAAATAGACTTGCCAAGAATACTTGTCCTTAAACCTAGGAGTAAGTTACTTGATCGTGATGGGCGCGTAAGTAGTGGCGTTCAATGGAACCGCCACAGTACGTTTATATCCATCTCTATATGTATCTATATCTCTGGCGCAAGACTAATGACCTTGCCCGGAAAAAACAAAATCATTATGGAAAATTTAACAAGCCTCAGGACTTGCTAAATAAGGCCAAGACCGCATCCCGGTTGTAGTGCCGATGATGATGATGATATGTATCTATATAGGAATGAAAAGACCCCACCAATCCCCTCTTTCTCTCTCCCCCCTCTCTTTCATCCTTTCTCTCTCTCGAATTTCCGTTTTCATCCTTTTTTGCCCATGTCTATATTCTATATCTTTGATCGCACCCTTTGTGCTTTTCTTTCTCACTTGCTATGTATTCGTAGATGTATCTTCCGCTTTTCCTTGTATTCTATACGTCTTTTTTATATTTTTCCCTGCTCATCCCCCGTCGTGAGCTTTGTTTCTCTTGCCCTATCTCACTTAATTTTTTTAAAAATCGGTATCCCCCCCAGTCCTCTTTTCTCTATCTATTTATCTGTTTATATTGATATTTATATGTCTGGCTTGTTTCGATTCAAAATTTGAGAGTAGTCTGTCTATAAACAGTAAATAGGATATAATTATTTTATATTTCAATTCATAAAGAAACTTCCAGGATCTACAGTCGTTGATCTACCCTCGCAGTGATGATTGTATAGGGGGGAAAGACAAGTCTAGTAAGTATACCCAGATAGGCGCACTATATCTTTTGGCTTGATCATACACAGAACCTCATTTTAATTTAAGAGGAAATCTATGGACCAAAAGAAGTTTGTTAATTACTGGTATTACGAACAGACAACCACACCAATATGTGTTAAAAAAAATTTAGCAACTAGCACGAACACAATTTAAAACGAACTATAAGCTGTAGACGGTTTTCACTTTTATTACAAACACCCAACAAGTTGTTTGTTGAACGAGCGCATAGGAAATATGGAGTCTCTTAATTGACAACTTTGTTTAGACATATATCAGAATGTAACTTTATTTTTGAATTCAAACCATCATTCAGTCATTCATTAACCGTTCGAGGCCCCGCATCAGATAATTAAAGTTTCAAATTGCAAAATGCCCAAGCAAATCCTCAAAATTTTATTTCAGGGGCAACATGAACTTTTCAACAATATGCTGGCACCAAAAACGAATTCTCACATTCATTATGTAGAAGAGTCCGGCGCGTGTGCTTTCCTCTTAAGGGCTTCTCTGGCTCCATTTTATCCTCCCGTATTTTTTCCATCACTCCCGTCCACCATCTATTTTCCACTTGCCTGAACTGCCGTATTTATCCGCATCTGCAAAATTTCTGCACCATTACAATTATTTGAATTCTACAATGAATCGCTGTTCGTATAATGTAGCGTCCTCTTTTTGTTTCATATGAACATCAACTATGTTTTTGCTATTGCTTCGGTGGGTCCTTGGAAACGGAATCCCTTGAAAAGTGCACTTCATTGGAATTAATTCAAGGTTCAAACGCTTCTGCGGGCCGGATGATTTGCCATCTGCATTGCGGAATGTGTCCTTCAAAGGACACTACTCATAAAAAGTTCTATTTTCTCCTGCTTCCTGCCTACCACTCTGGTGGCAAGGCTCAGAAAAATCATCCGAAACGCAATTATAATGGCGCCACTTGAATGTCCTTATCCATTCAACAATGCGGGCATATGAAATGGCGTTTGTATATTCGAGGCTACCAGCGCCCCTGCCAAGTGATTGTGTTGACTCATCAGAATGTTTGCAAACACCTTTCACAAGTCCTTCAAATGAATTGATGATTTGCAAGTATTTATGTGAACGTGTCCTCGTTCTCGTCTCATTTTAATTTTCAATTTTATTTCCAAATTCTCATAAAATACCTCCCAAGGACTTTTGCCTAATTTTCATCAAAATTGCCCTCGACTCTTCGCCTAAGGATAATATGATCTCGTTTGCCATTTTGGAAATAGACGCCTCTGTGGCTTTGCTGATGTGAATTCGAATTTAACGGTTCTCATTTTGTAATGCGGGTCTGCATTTTGGTCTCCAGGCGATGGTCCTTGACACCCTAGGCCATGTGACCGAAGTAAAATTGAAGGATATCTAATGGAATTTTAGGGGCTCTATGGTTTTATGAGCGCGGCGTCTTAATTAACCTGCACAAAGGACGCCAAGTGTAACTATGCTGCGGTGAAGCAGGGCAAAGGTTACTTTGTCGTTGGGTTTGGGATAATCTTAAAAGAAGGATAAGCAATTAACTGATCATGTGGCTTACATTTTTTAAAAGGGTTGTTTTCGAGCGACCCTTTTTATTATTCATCCGCACTTTCAATCGCAGCTTGAAGGATGTCAACCCAAGACGGCTATGGACAATTAAATTGCGAAAACTCACGAATAAATTAGATATAGTAAATGAGGGACGTGAGCAAAGAGACAAACATTGAAGACGGTGGCGTAGTGTGGAATGACATTTGAAGAACATGAATACTTAAAAGCTTCTTTAGACGGTCTAATTTAATTTTCAATCTAAGCCTAAATACGAAAAGTAATTACGTGCGGAATTTGGTAAAATGAGAAAGAAAATTTTATAAAGAGAAGTCGAAAGATGTCTTCGTGGGTGTGTCGACAACAAATTCCCATATGGAACCAAATTTTGAAAAATGACGAAATACTAGAACATGAGATGTTTTATAACACCCAAATATAAATCAATTGTCCAACTGCAAGAACAACACACCGATCAGTAGAAACTATGCATGTACACAGTCGCGTACACTCAGACGAATCTATAAACAATAGTTAAGAACAGGGTTCTGTTTGAAACGGAAGATTGAAAGTTCAATGGTGTGTAAAGACGCTGCCATCACTCTATCCTGTAAAACATTTGCTACAAAGGAATGTTTTTCACTTTTTAGTTCAGGAATTGCGGGTACACTTAAATTGAAGTTTATTTGATTTTTTTACCCATAGGGTTATACAGAAATATTCCTTATAATCTTTAAAAGGTGTTGGCGGCACCGACACCGATCTGAACGATTTTGGAAGGAAGTCCGGAAATGGCCTTTAATTATAATGCAGTTGTGGTTCTTTGTTTAATGAAATAAAAGAGATCTGGCGATGGCCCAGTCATCAATGTGCGGGAGGTGCGGAAAGAGAAAGAGAGCAAATAGGTGATGTGTATCATATTCAGCAATTCAGCAACCGTGTTAAAACCCATAGAAAGGGTAGGCAGGGTGTGGGGGTTCTTTTAAACTTACCCAAAGAACCCCCGATAATTGCAACTCAACTCCCATTGTTTTTCGCCAATGCAATTGCATTGGCACCGGAAAACATTTCCTTTTCCAAGGCCATTTAATGCATTTGTTATACCTCACTTTACACCCTCTCTCATCATATCAAAACAATTAAGATTCCATCATCAATTCCTATGATCCCATCACATCAAAACATTCATCTGATTCCCTCTAAATCAAATCTTTTTGCATATAATGCAATACCCGCCTGTCCAACAATTAAAATTCGCATTTTGCATACCATGCAGACAATTTAGGCTCGCATTCATTCGGAAGCAAAGCCTTCCCCACGGGCAATTAAATCACATCGCATACCTTGCGATAATTATCCAAAGCATACATCCGTCGTGCACTTGACCTTGCATTTCGTTTCGCATTACGAAAAGCAAAACCAACACCTGTCGTCAGACCTGCACGGTTTTATGTTACAGGTACGTATGTTAACACGATGTTTTACACGATATGGGACACGGGCAGTATTATCAAAGACGGTAGGGCAACGGCAACGAAATGCTGAGCGCAGCGAAAGTGTGAACGCAGCGATAAGTCGCAATTAAACGTATGATACGATTTGCACGTAGAGCAATGCACTGAAATTGGTTCGGCCATTGCTACTGCAAATCGAATCAATATATAAATTGATTCGGCTGCATTTTTTGCAGAGCAATTAAGTGATTATTGAAAATTGCAACTTGCGAGTGACAGGCGTATAAGTCCCAAATAGGCTGCACGCGCTGGGTGGAAAAAAAAGCGCCATTTGCGTTATTAGCGATTCAAATAGTATATAATGTGGTAGCAAAACGAGTTGAAGTCGCAGTGTAGTGTAATAATCAGGCAGAAGACTGCGGCCCATTGCATAAGTACAGCGGGTTTCCTTGCCTTTAAAAAAGTAAAAGTGTTGAGTAGACAACTTTAAGTTTAAGTAATAAAATTTGAAAGAAAAAGATTAAAACGAAGAAAAAGATTTGTTTTAATTAAAACAAACCGAAGATAGTCCGCCGGTCAGTAAAAGGATTTTGCATATAAGAGAAAGAGTTTCCATCCAGGGAAGAGATCCAACAGAAACGCCGTGGGAGGAGCATTGCACACAAAAGCAAATACAACACAAACGCCGTATGTAATCAAAGATCACCTTAAAACTACATTTAATAACTAAATAATAAATTATAACATCTGGGGTTACGCTCAGGTTCATACTCATATATATACTAAGGGGTTACAAACATCCCAAAAACTAAAATTTTAATTTTCTATATATATACATATATATATATATATATATATATATATATATATATATATATATATATACATATACACATATACAATATAAATATAAATACACAGATACATATATACATATAATTTGATTAATAAGAAACCTCGAAGCGTAATCTTAACAAAATTCTTTTAAATAACTCATAGGGTAGCTAAGCTTAGGCAGGGAACTTTGAAACTCTTAACTCGTCTGTCTTTTATTGGACTTTTTTTTCTTACCTATAGTACTCCCAAAAATGTCTCTATAAGATCTCATCTGTTATTCCATGACCAGGATTGTTTTCCATTTTCAGATTTTTATACTTAGCATCGAGATGGTTTCTTCTCCTATCCCTTTGGTGGCGTCGAATTTTCTATATAGGTTCATTCCACTTACATGGGAAGGTCTATTTTCCGACTATATCGTCCAAAACGAAACGCGAAACTAATACTAATTCACATGAGAATCGGGTTGAAAGACATTTTGAATTTCGTACCGATGTTCGACGGTAACCCGGCCGAATTAGATAATTTTATCTCTTGTGGGGATATTATTTTCTCACAGGGCCAGCATACGACCACATCCGACATAAGGTCATTTCAACCTGGAATGATCTTGCTTCGGAATTGAAGGAAGAATTTAAAATTCTCACTTGTAGGTCAGCGGCGCAAAACAGTCTGGTGACTGCCAAGCAAGATAGCAAGGAAGATGTGAAGGAGTTTGGAAACGGACTCACACACCTCCTGCATCTGCTGAACAAGGCCACATTTGAAAGCATTGTCGAACCTGCGACGCGAACATATCTCCTCGAAGAAAATCAAAAACTCGCATTACACTCGTTTGAGGATGGACTTAGGAAGCCAGAGTTAAAACTTTTAGTGAAAGCGCGCAACAATCCAAACCTCAGATCAGCAATCAACTATGCTCTTGAACAAGTCCCAAGGTTAGGTAACGATAACTTTTCTAAATTTTCCAGCTATGCACATTTTAACCAACTAAAAAAATGCCAATCTTGCAATAGGTCTGCACATATCTCCGCGGAATGTCGCCGCAATAGTAAACCTCCACATTCTATCCCCCAAATTAAAGCAGCGGTTGAACGCCTCCAATGCAGTTATTGTAATAGTTTTAACCATTCCCAGGCGGAATGTAAAAAGGAACTATTCCAACCAAATAATCAAAACAGCTCTCCACTAAATAAAAACGTTTCTAAAACTCAGCCCACTTCTACTCAAACAATGACGCTCAAGAGTTCCTTTTCTCATGAAAACTATAGCGTCTCGAGAAGTGGAGTAACAAATAAAACAAACAAGGTACAATTTATAAAATTGAACACACAAAGATCTAAACAATCGTTGTTAAAAGCTAAGGATACAAATGGGAATGTTACGGCTCCAACGCCGTGCTTCCTCTTTCGAGGGAAGAGCGTGGAGGTTATTATATTTATTAAAGAATTTAATTGTTCTTTATTAATATGTTATTAATAATAATAAAAGATCTCTTTTATTTAAATATTTGTTTTATTTATTTTTATTTTATCGAACTTAGCTATCTCAAGCTGAGCTCTCTTCTTTCTACTTTTTTCATATAAATTTACTTGTTTATATAGAACATTTTGTTCTAACTGACTGTGGCGTATAAACTGAACAAAACAATCTAGAAGTCTCTGTTACTTAGAATTTTGAATAAACTTTGAACGAAAATCAAAGTGGCCATGTTTTGAAATGAAAAATGTGCTTGTTATGAAAAGGGGCATATTTATGAAATGTGCTGTAAGTGACTGGATATAGAATATTGTGTCTGTTTATTTATGAATTGTATTAACTGAGAATGTAAGATATGTGAGGATGTAGTTTTAAGGGTTGTGTTTGAAAGGACATGAGTTAGTGTTAAAGCGAATAAGGGTAGTATTCTGGAATACAACAGGAAGGTAGAAAATGCCTCACCTTACAAGGTGTCGTCTACAGATGAGATTGGCATTAGAGATAATAGGGACATAAATCAGAGGCAGGATGATCTAACTGCTCCTCAAATAGAAGAAGTAGTGACCAAAGATCATATCCAACAGTCAACATCTGAATCCGTTTGTCTACGGGCCGGATCTGATTATTCGACAAAGACCCCTGAAGATACTATCCTAACACATCCTTCTCCTTTCATATTCTTAAATCCTCCGACTTCCAGCAGCAAAATGTTCAAGATCATAACGCACAAACAAACAATCCCGGCAAAGTGTAAGCCTGAGGAGCAAGAACTCCCAGCAAACTGTAAGCCCGATGAACAAGAATTCCCAGCATCCAATAAGCCTGAGGAACAAATATTCCCAGCTAAGAGTAAGACCGTGAAACAAGAAGTCACAGCAGAATATAAGCCTGTAAAGGACAGCTGTATCAAATTATCCCGTTTAAATTGCTTGTTTGTCCGCACCGTCTCCCTCGTTTCCCTCATTTTTCAAATTTTAAAATCGGTTCTACGAATTAAATCTTAAAAATACCAAATAATAAAAGCCCCATTAACAAATATAATAAACCACGACTCCTCGAAATTACTCTCAAAACTCTCAGTCCTTAAAATGTTTTTTCTCAATGGTATTATTTCCCAAATTTGGAAAGATGTTAAATGGACAAACCCAAGAGGAGTATGGAAAATATTTCACAAGTTTAAAGAAAAACTTAACATGCGACAAGTGGATTTTTCCCATTCGACAAAAAGGTTACGAAAATATATGTATAATATATGAATATATAAAACTAATCAGAAAGTTGCCAACACTGCAAAAATTAAAAACAATTAAAAGTAGAAAAATGATTTAGTAAAGAATTCTTTAATACCACATATATATAGAGAAATAAAATGTATCCCCAAAATTGTACTATTAGCAAAATATGATGAACATTAACCCCTTCAATGAAGATAATTCATGCAACTACCAAAACTTTAAATGAAAACTAAATATAAATAATTTGAAGTAAATATAAGGAAAATATAATAAAATCTTTATTAATACATGTTTTTTAAAATACACGATAAATCAGGACAATGAAAAGTCCTCAAAGAAATAAAACCGATAAATACTCTGTAAATTGCGTACAATACATAACGTACATCTCATGTAATACACAAATAGTAATACAAACAATGTTATTGTCGTCCTACAATTCGTCCATATATTTCAGCACAAAATAAGTTAAAAATAAAATATATTATATAACCATATGATTAGCATTAGAATAGAAATAATCTATAACAAACACCTTTTTTAAATACATTAATACAAAAATAAATTCAAACAACACTGCCGTAACTTACAAAACTATCAGTACATATTAAAATACAAATTGACAAAAGACTTACTTTACCAGTGATTATAGATATATTATTTGTATAAAATTAATGAATAATATTACACAATCATTAGCAATACATTAATATTAAGAAGAAAAAAATGATATGAAACAGTAAATGTTATCTATGTTCATATAATTATCTCAAAACTGAAAACCAAAATTTACTTGTATATATCATAATGAATATAAGAATTAAAACTTTTTATATGAAAACCAGAACAAACAAAAAAAGGAATGAAAGTATAAAACATTAAGAGCACTCTAGAATAAGCTACGAATTAAACATACACTTTCTGTACTATTAGTAACGAAATCACGACGACGCGACGTCGCCCTTTGCCGTTTATCGCGCCACTCCCCTCTTACAGATTAATTTTCTTTCTTGAAGGAGGGGAGGGTGTAGTGCTCCACGAAGCCCTACCATTTCCCTCCCCCATACATTTTACACCATCTTCCATAACTCCATCCATATCCCCAAATCACCATTGAATCCAATGTTGAACAAATTGAAACAAACGTTCAATTGTCGCATTGATTCAATTCCCAGAAATCTTTCAATCCTTAAATCATATGCACTGTATTTCCAATTATTATTTCCAAAATCCCTAAATTAAATGTGCGGACCAGATATCCCATTTGCGAACATATATTATTGAGGATCATAAAATGCGCGTCTGCAATTTTATGATCCTCTAAGAATTTGTTTGCACAAATTTCGTCCCAGAAAAGTGAATATCTATTCACATCTTTCAAATTGAAATACAAACAAATTGTGCCATAAAACGAACCACATGTTCATTTTATCGCGCATCAACATCTAGGACAAAAAATGCGCATCCGCAAGATCCTTTATCTATTGTTTCCTGCCGAAATGCATTTATGACCTTCTTTCCTTTCATTTCCTTTTTGTTATCCATTTTCCAAATTTCCAAAAGTAAAACAAAAACAATGGAATGGCGGCTGGCAATTGAGTCAGTCTCAATTTGGTGTTGTGCGACCGCGGACGAGTATGTATGTCTTAAATAAAAATAAAGGAATTAGAAATTAAAATTGAAGTTTGAATAAAAACAAAACGGTAGCCCACTCTTCCCGGGGAACCAGAAGCACGGTGGGCACCAGGACAAAATTGTACAACAAGGTGTTACATTTTGATAACCAATTATTAAGTGTTAATATCAGAGAATCAAACTCTTTCTATAACATGTTGGCGCCCGAGCAGGGACAATAATAAAATATTGGTAACGACTATAAACAAATACTAATTCTGATAACTAAATATTTAAATGTTAACATTAGGGGTTACACTTTAATGTTACACATTCGACGCATTATCTGAAAATCCCTAAAAAGAATTCTCACAGCATTCACGCATTTAATGCGTTATTCAAATTCCCTGTGACGAGTTCTTCACATCATACGGCATCATAAATCCCAAACCAATCGGCACCATTTGTCATCGTTAAAATGCTATGCCGGACAGCTTGTTTATACAGCTGCAATAAACCGACCCGCGATTCGTTTGTCCAATCGACAACCAATTACCGCATCCCAAGCATTATTATCGAAAACGAATCCTCTAGCATTTCCTAGTACAAACAAGAACTCGGTACCTATAGCAGTCAGAGATGACATAAACATTTAAAACCCATTAGCACCTCTTCCTAATGGCGATACATCTATTAACGCATCTGCACCACTCATCCACGACTGTAATGATGCCCTTATTTGCTTTTAGCACCATTTCTCCGATGAATTGCCGCCTATTATAGCTACAATGCATGTGTTAAACAATGATCCATACGATCCCTTTGTTCTTTTTCCCTCGTTTCAGGTTTCGTTTATCCTTTGCTGAAATGCATCGATAAACACTTTGACCTGCACGATCACCCATACATGCATACACCATGATTTTCATTACGAGATCTGGTTTTCTATTCCACACAGAGAGACTTTACGCGTCTCTTGCGGTAAGTAAACATATCCTTAGCCTTAGAGGATATTCACCACCACCGAATCGAGAGTGAATCAAGAGCCAGATTCCAACCCGCGATTGAGTTGTATTTCAATCTTCGAAGCGGACGGGTCGCCCGCTATCCACTGTACCGGCGCCGGTACGGTGGGTTCTCCAGGAGTCATTTCTTCCTTCACTCCCCTGTGCGCACGGCGGAGTGTTTTGTTAGTTCGTGTATTGTGTACGTTCGAACGATTCAATGGGGAATATTAAGAAGCGCGAATTTATATTGCAAACAAAATTGTACCATTAGTTTAAGTACTTTTAACAACTTGAATTCGTATTTTAACAATTGTTTTAGTCTGAGGTGAAATTAATAAAAAACATTATCATTAGAAATTACACCAGTGTGTTTCAATCAATTTCTCCTGTGTATGGCGTTTTCTCTTGGTGAACCGTTTTATTTTACAGCGAACCTTTTAGAACTTGTGGGGACGAGGTAGAACCCCGTGTCGTACGCCGGCACAACGACTTCGCCCCCCACAAGGGTACTATGGGCCCGGATTCCTAATGCATTTTGCTGCTCATTTTGGCATCCTATCAAGCGTGTTTTAGATGCGCCTAAGCGTATATGGGAATTGACTCCCAAATTTGGACGAATATATACATACTCTTAAGTAGCCAGATGTCATATTTGGTTACAGCCTTGGTGTCCAATATATGAGGCTAAGCTGAAAAGTAATACACACATGCTTGTGGGGCTTGAACAAAAATAAAACAGCAAGATCAGCAAGAAATATATTTTAGTACAATTCTTAAGCTTCCAAATCATGTATTTATTATTCAACATAGTCACCATTGAGATTAATACTTTTCTCTAAACGTGACACAAGTTTTTTTATTTCGTCACTGAAAAATTCCTCAGTTTTTTCTTTCGTATCCACGACTTGACAGCGACTGTCACCTTATCATCCGAGGTGTAACGATTATCCTTGAGATAAAAAAAAAAAATAGCATTGCGTGAGATCAGAAAAAAAAAGGGTGTGGAATCAACCAAGTTTCACAGAGCCTATTTAGTCGCATGCGAGGTGTATGCACGAGCGTGGTCATACTACAAGATTGTTGGTGCCAGGCTGCCTCTAACACGACAAACTCCAGATAGGAGGTATTTCAAAGTATGTATGTGCTGAAAAGAATTTACCATTGTCCCTCGTTGAAAAAAAAAGTTGGTCACATAAACTCGACGAACTTCCTAAAACACAGTCAAAAGAATTTCTTTTACGACGGTTGTTTAAAACTTTATCTGCTGCTAAGAAGACGGATGTCGATATTCAACGCTCTGACTCATCCGCTGTCAGAATTTTCAAAAGGAAGTCGTCTCCTTCGTCACGATAGTCTTGTCGGGAAGTGAAGTATTGTGACAGGCATGGACACTCCGTTCACTTCTTCCCCATCATTCACTTAATGCAAGTCCCGCCAAAATTCAATCACAAATAAATGAACGACCGACGCCTCGTTCGTTCACAACCAGGGGTAAAGGCTGAGAGATAAACACCTAGAACACTGCGACACAGCAAGGAAACAAAACCGTTGAAATAAAACACAAGATTGTTTGAATAATGTCTAGACATTTATTATTCATTTTATATCACTGCCGCGAGATTTTTTTAAATCATTGTACTGGTGATAACGCGAGTGATTGTATTTTTAAAACGCGACACAAAAAAAATGATCAAACGCTCGGACACTCGCGACTTCCAATTTAACCCATCTTCGCAGCGCTAAGGAGAGCGGGAGCGAAAACGACCAGCGTGGTCGACAGATGCAAACGGACTCAATGATACAACTTCCGTTTGGGGTGAGTTTGTGGTGTGGTGGTAGATATCCTCTCCACTAAGGATATGTATTTACTTACCACCAGAGAAACGTAAAGTCTCTCTTGGTGGAATAGGAAACCAGATGTCGTAATGAAGATCATGGTGGTATGTGTGTGCTCGTTCAGATCTGTGTTGTTTACACGTGCTCGAAGGCAATGGAACAACGAAGCAGGCAGGCGGCAAAGGCAAAGGAAAAAGCGACCAAATGCTTCGTTCGGTAATGGGGGTCATGTTTAAGAAAAAGAAATGGAAGATTGTTTGTTAGTGGGAAAACAAACGATGAGTTGAATCTTATGCATGTTTACATGCGTAGGAATATGGTTTATGGCATCTCCGACTGGCAGAGGAACCGAGTTATTGTTTGTACTAGAAAATGCTAGAGAATTCGGCTCCGATGATAATTACTGGGATGCGGGAATTGTTTTCGATTGGAATCGCGGGCCGGTTTATTCCAGCTGTAAAAACAAGCAGTCCCACATAGCATTTTAAATGATAACAAAGGGTGCTGAATGATTTGGTATTCATGGCGCATATACACATTAAAGAATTATTTTTAGGAATTTTAGCTAATGCCTTGTAAAAGGAAATGTTTCAGGTATGCTGGGTGGAGATTGCGGTGGAGGTGTGGGAAATTTGAAATTTGCCTGGAAACCGAAGGTATCGAATTGGTTTCGGGATCCCTGAAAAGGTAGAAAAGAAATCTTACAGGAAATTATAGGAGGGTTGCCTCTTATGTTTCGGGATTTGGCAACCCTAGTGTTGCAATCCGGCAATTGACAGCTCTGTCGTAAAGTTGGACATTTTTGAGGTTATACGCACTCAGAACGTTTTGACATACGAGCGCTATTTGTGTTGTTTACAGTAACTTAAAAGATTCATCTCGGCCCAAAAATGGAATTAAATCGTCAACATTTTCGTGCGATTATTTTTTACAACTTTCGGCATGGATTAACTCAGCAACAGTGCATGGATGAACTTAATTAAATTTTTGGCGATGAAGCTCCATCAAGGACCAGTGTTTATCGATGGTATGGTGAATTCAATCGTGGTCGTAGTTCACTCCAAAATGAATTTCGTGAAGGTCGTCCAAAATCAGTTGTTGTTCCGAAAACCATTGATGCTGTGCGCGAACTGATATTGGAAGATCGTCATGTGACCTATCGTGAGATTGAGACAACCTTACGCGTTAGTGGGACTGTGGGGAGAAAGTAAGTGCCAGCATGGGTACTCCGTTCTACTTCCTCCTCCATCATGTATTGTTCGCCGCGCAAATCACCGAACCGAAAAAAACGAAACAAAACAAAACCTACGCCACACAAAAACACTGGAGGGAAAGTTAATGTTCTTTTATTTTATTGGATGTATTGGTTCGTTTTCACAAAAACTATTGAACACTTTCGTATGAACTTAATGATATTGTTTTATCAATGAGACTATTGCATACCGATTTTATGTGCCACACTATATGTTTTCGATAATAAACAATTTGGGATCAATAAATTTACGTTATTTCATAGATTCACGGATAAATTTACGTGGAAAAAAAAATAAACTAAAACTTCCTAGAGTTGAAAAATAAAACACACACGACTCCCGGTATATATTCGCGTGTTACTGTTTACGCTTCTCCGCTGGTGGCGCGAAGAGCGGGAGTTTCACCGTGCGACCAGCGTGGTCGGAGGATGGAATAAGACTCAAACGATATCCTCACCAATAAGGATATCGTTTTTTACCTACCACCAGGGAAACGTAAAGTCTCTCTTGGTGGTATAGGAAACCAGATCTTGTAATACAGGTCATGGTGGTATGTGTGGGATCGTTGAGATCAATGCTATTCACACGTGCAGTGGAACAGCGAAACGGGCAGGCGGCAAAGACAAAAGAAAAGGCGACCAAATGGTTCGCTCTTTAATGAGGGTCATGTTTATACGATGCCTCGTCGCTATTTTCGACGTTAGGAGAAAAAGGTGCTAAAAGCAATATGGATGTTTATGGCATCTCTGGCTGCAATAGAAACCGGGTTCATATTTGCATTAGGAAATGCTGGAGAATTTGGTTTCAGCGTCTATTGCGCTAATTATATGCAGCTGCTTGGGTTGTTTGTTGGTAAGACAAACAAAAAAGGTTGCCAGGCAATGTGTATGTATGGTATATGACGCGGCTGGGAAAATAGACGGGGCGATATTTATGGTCCCTGTCATAACGGTTACATTGATTGCAATCCGAATTATTTTGTTTACAGGAATTTGTCTGGTGCCGAATTGGTTCAGAATACCAAATAGGAAAACAAAGAAATCTTATGAAAAATTGTATGCGAAGGGATGCATGAAGGTAAGTTTTCTTTATATGGATTTTGGGGTTATAATAATTGGGTATGTTTGATGCGTGAAGCATCTAAGATGCTAATGCGAATTGCATTAGCGAAAGCTGGTGCAGACCCGGGTTATGGTTATGGGGGTTTTTTCAGGAAGGCGAGCCGTGGGATCTGGCGGAATCGCCACAGGACCAGCATACATTCAATATTGCATAAACATTTGACTGTCAAAAAAATTTGTTCGCGTAGGATCACACACAATTTGTCAATCGCCCAAAAAAAGGCTCGTGTCAATTGGTGGAAAGAAATGCTCAAAAAATACGGCCGCGGTGCTTCGAAACACGTCTATGACATCGTGACAGGTGATGAATCGTGGATTTACGCGTATGAGCCCGAGAGTAAACAGCAGTCTATTGTCTGGGTGTTTCAAGATGAGCCAAATCCAACAAACGGGGAATACATTGATGTGTTCGAGATACCTCAATCAGAGTGGCAAAAGTGCTTCGACAATTGGTTCAAACGCATGCAAAAGTGTATAGATCTTCATGGGGAATATTTTGAAAAACAATAAAGTGATTTTCGATGATCAATATTTGTTTTTGTTCTCTAATCCCGAAATATAAAAGGCAACCCTCGTATGCGAAGATGTGCATGAAAGGTAAGTTTTATTTTACGGGGACTTTAAGATTATAAATTTGATAACCTAGATGCGTAAAGCACTGTTACGTACGTCGGCCACCACCATCCTTTGATAATTTGTGTTTAACATAATTTTGTTTTAAAATAGTACGATGGTAAGGTGGTGGAAGAATTGTACGATCCTGAAGTGAGTTTTTGAACCCACCCTGATTCGGGTGTGGATCGTGCAGTTCTTCGAGTTCGAATTTGTTTTTCGAAGTGGACGTGAATGGAGAGCGAAATGAGAGAGACAGGAGGTTGTAAAGGTTCGGTTTTGTTATGGTTCCGTTGGTGACGGTTGTGAAGGAGAACGTTGTGGTTAACGGAAAAAGAACGAAAAAAGAACAAAGAAAAAAGCAATTGTCCGGTCTTGATTTTTGTGTTTTATGAAAAAAGAAAAAGAAAGGAAAGGAAAGAAAGGGTTAAAGTAGAAAAAAGATTCAGTCACGGCTGAGGAAGAAAAGTTTAAATTTATTAAAACTGAAATTGTACAAGAAGAAGAACAAAAGAGTTGTTAAAATTGGAATCGTAATAAACAAAGCTGGAATAAATTATCAACCAAATTTGTGCACCCAATTATTTGGAAGTCAACAAAATTGTATGCACCATCAACTTGGAAGGATATTAGAGAAGCTCATAACCGATTGACTGGGAGTGGAAATCTCGCAGGGCGGCACGCAGCGAAGACATTCCTGATCGGCGTTTCCCCGGATCTAAGGTAACAAATTAATCATTAATTAGTTTTCGGTGGCAAAACCAGAAAAGAGAACTGCCACAACTGGCGCTGCGGACAAACACACCGGGGAAACCTCGGCAGGCATAGAGATACGTTGCAATTAAGGAGGGAGATTTCTGGAAGGTGTTCGGCAGGATAGCAATCGGCGGAGCGAAGACTGGAGGCGGTGCGCTGTGGATGGAGCTTGTTATCAGCAGGAGAGCGGCGAAAGTATTTTTTTTTATTTTTGTATTTTTTTTTTGTAGTTCAAAAATCTATTGTCGATAATTGTGGAATTGTTTTGCCGAGAGTTTTGGTTGGAGTTAATTGTTGTTAAGGAATATTTATTGTAATTGCATGTTTTGATTTTATGTAATTTTTATTGTAACTGAGGACTATTGAGTTTCCTCAGATCTTCGTCCGGACTGTATTTTCCTTTTCATATTAATTTATTGAGGCAAACAATTTTTTTTTTTACTATTAAGCTTTTTCAGCATTCCATTCAAAATTTTGGTGCACTTTCAGTTTTTCTTTTCCTTTCAGAAAATTTCGTTTATTGTAGTGTTAATGTAATTTGGGACTGTCCAGTTTTCGGAATTATCTTCAAACGTTGGTTTGGTCTCGTGTCGTGGAACTTTTGTTGCGATTTAGTTTGGATTTGCGTTTAATTAATCGAACTTTGCTCGATTCTCTCTCTCCATTTCTCGCCCACTGAGGACGGCGATTGTTAGTTAAATTGTGGTTTTTCGTTTTGACTGACAGGTGCGGTGTGTATTTTTCCCTTATTTTTCCTTCTCTTCCCCTTTGAGAGTATTTGTTTGGTGCTTTTGTGATTGTGTGAATCCGTTGGCAGCCCATCCTGTGTTCCCGCTGAATGTTGGTGAATTGTGTTCTTGGGGTTTTCGACTGTCGTTTTGTTTTCGAACTGTTGTTTGCGGGCTGATCTTCTCTGTTGTTCCGGGTCTCCTTGTTGTGTATTAGGCCCATTTAGTATTTGCGAGAGGGGAAGGCTCGTCGGACGGTGTCCTGTTGTATATTGGGAGCGTGCTTGTTTTTGTTTTTCGCACCCTTTCTGTTGGTGGATACTGTCGGCGACGAGGTTGTTTTTTCTTTTCTCCGCGGGGTATCCGGGATTGACTTTGGTGTAGGTGACCTTGAGATTTAGTTAGACGGCCGGCAGATGCAGACAAGGCAACGTCAAAGAGATGTCCGAGAGGGCACCCCTGCCCGGGCACGACCCGAGGCATTTCCCGAGCCGCCGGTTGACGAGGTGGATCCGGAGGCATTCCACGATTCGAGGGACGAGTTTGTGGAAGACCGATCGCCGGCGCGCCCCCCTCCCACCGTCGGTAAACAGCCTGTCGGGAGCATGGAGGACACGCCGATGCCCTCGTATTTTAAACTGGGCCCACAACCATGTCCTGTACGGACCATGTTGGGCACAGATAGGGTTTTCGACCTTGTGTCGAAGGCAGTCCCCATGTTTTCGGGACAGGAAGGACCGGATACGGCCGAGAGACTCTCTTCGTTTCTCAAGGGCTGTAGAAGGACCTTGGATGGGCTGGCGGTGGAGGAGGAACATACCTTCCTCCGGTGGCTGCCCTCTAGGCTGAGCGGCGAGGCCTATCGGATGTTCGAGGAGAGACCACCCACGACATTCCTTGAAGCGGAACAGCGTCTTAGAGAGGCCTACGAACCCCGGGTGTCGTATGAGGAGTTGTGCTCACAACTTTCCAAAATGCGACAACTTCCTTCCGAGGATGCCACAGGTTTCGTTTCCCGGGTGAAGCGGGCCGTGGTACGGTGCGAGGAGGCAGCTGAGCGCTTTTATGGTCGCCAGGGTAGGTCCGTCTTCGCCAGCCAGCTTGAGGGCATGGCCAAACCGGTGTTGGTGAGGGGTCTGAGGGAGGAAGGACTAAAACACTTCCTCCTCACGTTGGGTAATGTCCCTTTTCGACCACCTAACCGGATTCGAGCGAGCTCGAAGGGAAATGCTGAGGCAGGACGACCTGTTTGTGGATGCGCGGCACGGAATCGCCGAACGAGCGTCGGAAACATTAGAGTCGGGACCGGGAAGTTGCTCGACCCTTTTAGAAAACACATCCTCCACTTCTAGGGATTACGCCGCGGCGCCGGCGCCGGTGTTGTCGAATTTAAATCCCCGGGCGGTGTCATTCGTGTTGCCGGCCGAAGAGCCTGATAGTCGTCGACGGGGAGAGGATGGTTTCGTTCGGGAGCAGTCGTGCGGGTCTCTCAATTATAGACGGGATGCTGGTGCCTATGCTCCGGCCCCCTCTGGCGAGGGAGCGTGGTCAAATACCGTCTCTTCCTCGAGTCGGAGTGAAGGGTCGCAGGGTTTGGCTCAAGGGGCGTATGTGCCTGGAGATCGATCGGGTCGGGACTATCCGGTCCGGGATTCGGTTGGTCGATCGGCTCGCCCCCTGGAATTCCAGACAACATGCAGTTTCTGCAAAGTGAGAGGTCACGTGTACGACGAGTGCCTGGGGAGAAGGAACACTCCTTTCTGTCGCGAGTGCTGGCGGTATGGCCACGACATAGTGGACTGCCCGGATCGTCCGAGACAGACGCGCCAAGCCCAGGCTCCGTGCAGGGGTGGTCAGCAGAGCGGAACCGCGCGGCATGGGCCTCAACATCAGCGGCCGCAGGCTCAGCGGAGAGCCCTACCAGAGCCGCAAACCCCGTCTACGGGCGGTGGGCCGGCGACATCAGGCCCAAGAGTATTCAGCGTCCGGTGCTGTTGCGAGTTTTGTGGCCGACAAGGTCATAGCTTGCGCGGGTGCGAATACAGGCAAAGGTGGGAACAACAACAGGGTTCCCAGGGTTCTCCCCACAAGCGGCACGCCGGAACGGCACCTGCTGCGAGCCGAGAGCAGGACACCCGTGTGGGGAGTAGGGCAAGCGCGAGAAATAGACGCAGACAGCGTCGGCGAAATCGGAAAGCCGGTAACGTTGGCGCGGAGAGTGTGGTTTCCCGGAGGTTGGATGGAGTTGATGGACGACGATCGCCCGCGTCGGGCGGTGACGAGAGACGAGCCGACTCCGTGGACTCGGAGTCCTCAGAAGCGGGTGCGAGGCGTGGCACCTCACCAAGGGATAAAAGAAATAGGAGGGAGCGACCTCAGCACCGTGGGCCCAGGTTGGGCCAAGGCCAGTCTAGTCCCGCTGGTTCGGAGTCTATTGAGACTTCCAAGCGGGATAGTCCTGAACGGAAGGACAAGGCACGGTGCGAATCTTGCAGCCGACGCACTTATGCGGCGACGGTGCGTCGGCGGGAGACATCTAATCAGAGGTCGGAAAACTCCCGGAGGTCGGGTCGGGAGACCGTAACCCGACCGCACTGAACACGTTGTTTGGCCAATACTGTCCTCAGCTTTTGCCAGTAGAGGTCCCCATGGTCCAGCTTCCTTTGGACATTGGCCGTAGGAATACTACGCGTCTCATGGTGGACACTGGCGCTGAGGTCAGTCTTTTGAAGCGAAGGGCCCTTCACCGGGGCCAGGCGGTGGACGTTCGGCAATCCACACCATTGCAAACCATATTTGGCAACGGCAAGTCGAGTGGGTCCTGCCATGGGACTCTCAAGTTGCACCATGAGATTCCCTGCAGTTTCCACGTAGTAGACTCCATGCCGGGGTTGGAAGCAGATGGCTTGTTGGGTAATGACTTCCTGTCCAGACATTGCAACATCAACGGACCGGGTGGATGTTTGGAATTTCCCCGAACAACCATAAACCCCGAATTCTTCTCCGTTGGTTTTGTTAATGGTGGGACAAAGGGGCTGAAGCATAAGGTAACCAACCGGGGAGTTGGGACACGGGGACCTGTCAGGGTCGATACCGAGGTCCACACTTCACCGGAGACCCCACCCACACGGGGAAGGGATACGAAAAAATGCTCAGCCAGGTCACCCCAGCGAGAGGAAACATCGTGGATGGATGAACGTGAGTCGCCGAGGATCGAAGTAGCCCTGAGTAGGCCGGTGGAAGTGCCGGCACGCTCCCAAATGGAGGTGGCTATTCCCATTGACATCCGGGAAAAGGCCATTCTGGTGCCGCAAGACGCGCGAGGGAAGATTTTATTCTCGCACTGCGTTTCTAGTAGGGCAAGGAGTGCCAGGTTATTGGCACTTAATACCCAGAGTGGCCCTCAGAGGATTGAACAGCTTACGGTGAAGGTATACCCTACCAAGGACTATAACACCATCCCCTTGGTCAAGCGTAAAGATACGTCGCCGGGAACTGACTCTGACGACGAGTCAAGCAGGCCCGTGCCCGAGAACCAATCTTCGGAGGGACGATCCCTCCACTTCATTCGACACCTGTTCTCGGATGGTCAGTCGCCTGATGAACCCGATTTGAGCTCCAGGTTGGCACAATTGCACGGGGAACTTCGCTTAGGGGATACCCTGAACACACCCGAGTGCCAATCGATAACGGAGTTATGTCGGGAGTTCAACGACATATTTCATTTACAGGGCGACTACCTGACGTACACCAGTGCAATCTCGCACGAAATACCTTTGGTACGGGATCAGGCACCCATTAACCAAAGAATGTACCGATTGCCCGAAAGCAAAAGGCAGGTTATAAACGAGCAAATTCGGGAAATGTTGGATAACGACATTATCCAACCAAGCAAAAGCCCGTGGAATTCCCCCCTTCTAGTGGTTCCCAAGAAAGCGGGCCCCGACGGAGAAGCCCGATGGAGAGTTGTGGTGGACTTTCGTAAACTAAACGAAAAAACCATCGGGGACGCGTATCCTATTCCCCGTATAGAGGACATTTTAGACCAGCTCGGTCGCTCGCGTTACTTCTCCACGCTCGATTTGGCCAGTGGCTATCACCAAGTTTTGGTAGATCTAAACGATCGGAATAAAACCGCCTTTAGCACCAACTATGGGCATTATGAGTTTCGACGTATGCCGTTCGGGTTAAAAGGAGCCCCGGCTACGTTTCAGAGACTAATGAACCATGTCCTTACTGGTCTGCAAGGGGTCGAATGCTTTGTGTATCTGGATGACATCGTCATATATGGTAAGAACCTGGCTGACCATAATGACAAGCTCCGGAGGGTGTTCGACCGGTTGAGATAGCACAACCTCAAACTTCAGCCGGAAAAGTGTAGATTCCTGCAAAGGGAAGTGGTCTACCTGGGACATGTTTGTTCAGAAAAAGGGGCTTCGCCAAATCCTGACACGACAGCTAGTGTCAGAGATTTCCCCATTCCGAAGACGGTACGTCACGTCCAGTCATTCATAGGGTTGGCGAACTATTACCGGAAATTTGTGCCAAATTTTTCCCGGATAGTGCGCCCCTTAACGAACTTATTAAGGAAGGACGTGAAGTTCACGTGGTCGTCCAAATGTCAACAGGCATTTGAAGAGATAAAGGGGAAGTTAATTTCGCCACCACTATTGGTTTACCCCGACTTCACTAAACCCTTTAATCTAACCACGGATGCGAGTAATGAGGCACTTGGAGCGGTGTTATCCCAAGGTGAGATAGGCAAAGACCAGCCTATTGCTTATGCCAGCCGCACCCTGAATGGGGCCGAGCGTAGATATAGCACAATCGAGAAGGAGTTGTTGGCCATTGTATGGGCGGCGACGAATTTTCGGTGCTATTTGTTGGGTAGACGTTTCACCGTGTACACGGACCACAAACCGTTGAAGGGAGTGTTCGGCGTGAAAGAACCCACCTCACGCCTTACCAGATTTCGTCATAAACTATCGGAGTTTGACTACTCAATCGAGTACAAACCCGGTAAATACAACACCAATGCGGATGCGCTAAGCCGTATTCCCCATTCTGTAGACGAAACCCCTTCACCACCGCGATGCAATGTAGTGACTCGCGCCCAGGCAAAGACCCAACGGGACAGCGAGGGATCCCCGGGACGTCCAAGTGACGAAGAGTCACCTTCTGAAGAGGACGCCATTCCTTCCTGCACGGAAAAAGGAATGGAAATAACTAATCCCGAGGAGATCCAACACTTATTACGGGATTACCATGATCACCCTTTAGGGGGGCACCAAGGGGTGATCAAGACGTATAAGAAGATACGCAGGCACTACTGGTGGAAGAATATGATGCGCGATATCAAGCAATATATTAAAGTATGCAAGATTTGTCAGCGCATGAAGTCTTCCCCAAATTTACGAATGCCGATGGTAATCACCGACATTGCCAAGAGGCCTTTCGAAAAGGTTTATTTAGATATCGTGGGCCCCCTGGACCGTACTCCTGAAGGCAATCTATATATACTTACGTCCCAAGATAATTTATCGAAGTATATAGATTGCTATGCCCTGCCCAATGCAGAGGCTGAGGCGGTGGCTTCGGTCTTTTTCGACCAAATAGTTGCAAGGTATGGTGTACCTACACAACTGGTCACCGATCAGGGCAGCAATTTCCTGAGCAGCCTGTTTAAAAGCGTGTGCAGGCTGCTCCGCATCAAAAAACTGCAAACCTCAGCGTACCACCCACAATCGAATGGTGCCTTGGAACGAGCCCATCGACCGCTGGTAGAATACCTACGCAGCATTGTGGGCACAAATCCCCAAACCTGGGATCAGTACCTGAGGGCGGCCACTTTCGTGTACAACACCAGCGTGCACGAGAGTACCCGATTGACGCCGATGGACTGTCTCTTTGATTTTACTCCGGAGGTTCCCTCGAACATCAAATTACCTCCGGAACCGGTTTACAACCACGAGAGCTTCCATAAGCTATTGAAGTACAAGCTTCAGAAAACGTACGAAATAGCTAGGCGCAATCTGTTGATCTCGAAAAAGAGGTCCAAAGGGTACCATGACCGCCAGTTACGCCAGTTCACGTTCCATGTGGGCGATAAAGTCTTGATGCGGGAAGAAAACAAAAAAGGAAAATTGGCGCCCCTATGGAGAGGTCCTTATGACGTGGTGGAGGTGAAAAGTGCGGTCAACAGCGCGGTGAGGCAAGGCAAGAGGACGGTGGTTGTGCACAACAACCGTCTGAAGCCCTACTGGGAGTAGGGGAGTCGTGAGCTCGAGGATTAGATTAAATATATAAGAGCGGGACGTTTTCGCCGGCCGGGTGACATTTTGGAGTGGTTGAACGAGAGGGGATCAACTCGCCTTGGCGGGGGAGTCCTAACCGGATCGTGTGGGCGGTCGAGCTTTTGGTCGAACCATCGGATTGAGTGTCGGACCCGCCGCGGTCGTTTGTGTTGTCATTGGTTTTGTGGAGCGCTAGTCTGTTGTTCCCCCCTCTTATATTAATAACTACGTGTTAGTTAATTTATTTATTTATTTATTTATTTGTACTAACCCTCATATAAAAGTAGTATAATCCCTACTAACATTAGCACTTAAGCATGTAGACTAGTTAATTTATTTATTTATTTATTTATTTATTTATTTGTTGATTGGTCTGCTGATTGTTTATTTGTTTGCTCTCCGCCGTCCACTCTCCGGCGTGACATTCCTCTCCCAAGAATGCCACGCAGTCTTGTGGAGGGGGGAGGTGTGTTACGTACGTCGGCCACCACCATCCTTTGATAATTTGTGTTTAACATAATTTTGTTTTAAAATAGTACGATGGTAAGGTGGTGGAAGAATTGTACGATCCTGAAGTGAGTTTTTGAACCCACCCTGATTCGGGTGTGGATCGTGCAGTTCTTCGAGTTCGAATTTGTTTTTCGAAGTGGACGTGAATGGAGAGCGAAATGAGAGAGACAGGAGGTTGTAAAGGTTCGGTTTTGTTATGGTTCCGTTGGTGACGGTTGTGAAGGAGAACGTTGTGGTTAACGGAAAAAGAACGAAAAAAGAACAAAGAAAAAAGCAATTGTCCGGTCTTGATTTTTGTGTTTTATGAAAAAAGAAAAAGAAAGGAAAGGAAAGAAAGGGTTAAAGTAGAAAAAAGATTCAGTCACGGCTGAGGAAGAAAAGTTTAAATTTATTAAAACTGAAATTGTACAAGAAGAAGAACAAAAGAGTTGTTAAAATTGGAATCGTAATAAATAAAGCTGGAATAAATTATCAACCAAATTTGTGCACCCAATTATTTGGAAGTCAACAAAATTGTATGCACCATCAACTTGGAAGGATATTAGAGAAGCTCATAACCGATTTACTGGGAGTGGAAATCTCGCAGGGCGGCACGCAGCGAAGACATTCCTGATCGGCGTTTCCCCGGATCTAAGGTAACAAATTAATCATTAATTAGTTTTCGGTGGCAAAACCAGAAAAGAGAACTGCCACAGCACTTAAGGTGCTAATGCGCTTGTATTAGCGAAAACGTATGCCAATTGGGATGTATTTATGGGGGTTTTTCACGAAAGCGAACCGTGGGGTTTGGCGGAACCACCACAGTCTCATTGATACCAGAACACATTTTCGTACTGGATCATAATTCAATTCATCGAAACAAAATACCTGTTGACACACGCCAAAGTAAAGGTATGACATTAGAATGCTCATTTCCCAGATCTTCCGATGGATGTGTGCCATGTATAATAAGAGATATCACGGTGCATGACGCTCAGCTATATTCCTGTCATCTGAGGGGTGAGTCGTTGTGGATTAGCCATGCTATATGCAATACATTTGAAGTGACGAAGGTAATTGAAGAAACAGCCGAAATATGATGGCTTCTAACCTACTTGTTATTGGTATGCCATACAAATGTTGGTAGGTGAAATAGTATTTAAGGAACGATTTTTTAATTAATAAATAAGATTCAAACATACTTTTTACTGTATTGTTTCTCATGCTGGCAGATATTTATGGCATTCGTGCCCTGCGCGTCGTTTTAATTAATCAATACACTTTTTGGCAGACTCCTACGACATTCATGCCCTGCGTGATTGGTTAACAATAAAGCTACCGGCATTTCATATATAGCTATTTCTACAACTAGCGGCCAAATATATTTTACGATTTATAGCACGTAATGACTCTTAGTCCAATTTAGTGTGTGAATAAAGGATTTTTCAATTCCATCTTCTTTATTTATTAAATCGAAAGATACATAAAAATCTTCAATTTGGAAATAAATAATGTAAAAAGCTTATGTACGTTCAACGCACCGGTCATTTGACCCGTCCGTGGTAGGTTTAGTGTTAAATCATTAATTCCATCTTAGATAAAAGTAAGCATAGAATCTACTAAGTGGTAAGTTGCTTACCAATCTTCACTCCCCCAGTGAAATATGATCGTCAATTTGTTGGGAGAAATCCTTTCTTTTGAGAATTGCCCGATGGACACGGCGGAGAAAAAAAAATACAACATCATGCCCTGAATCAACACTATAGGTTCGCCTTTCCTCAGAGAAGTAAAATCAAAATGAGGTGCATGTAGCATTAGGCCCCAATATTAACGAAATATTTTATTATTATTATTTATTAGCCTGTAGGAACCCGGAGGTTCATGACCTCACCGACTCGGCTCGGCCATTGTTCCCTGTCCTGTGCGCTCTCCTTCCACGTGCGACCATCCGATCCGATCTCCTCGGGGTCCAATCTCACATTGTCATCCCATCTCCGTCGTCCTGTCGGTCTCTTTCCTGTTAGTTTACCGTCAAGGATTGTATGCACGGACCTATCATCGCCCATTCGCGTTACGTGTCCGGCCCATCTTAATCTTCGCGACCTGATTACTCTCACTATTGTAGGTTTGCGGTATAGCTCTTCCAATTCGTGGTTGTGGAGTTTCCTCCATTGTCCTGACTCCTCGTCATATTTACCGCTAAATATACCCCTTAAAACTTTATTCTCGAATAGGCAGAATTTGTTCTCTTCCCGTTTTGTGAGCGCCCATGTTTCACATGGGTATATAGCAATCGGCATGATTATGGTTCTGTAGATACGGCGCGGACGTAATATAACGTGACAGCAGTTTAGATTTCAACAGTTTACTGGCTGCATGCCAACTAGCGTTGACGGAGTGTAGTCTTTTTTTAATTTCCTTCGACGTTTCGTTTCTGGTCGTCAGTATCGTTCCCAGATATTTCAATTCTTTGACATTTTCAAATATCTTGCCCCTGATGTTTATATGTGTTCTCTGAGGTCCACCTGCTCTCGCCGTAATCATGTATTTTGTTTTGTCTTCATTTATTTCTAGGCCCATCTCTTCTGTCGCTTGCATGATGATTTCACAGTTTTTACTTACAGTTTCGAGATAATCGCCATGAATGGCGATGTCATCCGCATACGCGAGCACTTGTGTGACCCCGTTCAGGGATGATCCGGCCATGTTGTCGTCTTGTACCTTTCTGATGACATACTCGAGCACAAGGTTAAAGAGACACGGTGATAGACCATCTCCCTGCTTTAGTCCGTCCCGGATTTCAAATGGTTCTGAGAGGTGGTTTTCTATTCTAACTCGCCCTTTGTTTTCGTTCATGCAAATTTGAATGAGCGCGGCATATTTTTTTGGGACTCCCGGCTCAACTAGAATATGGTAGAGTCTCTGCCTTGCGACTGAGTCGTAGGCTTTTTTGAAGTCAACGAACAGTTGGTGAACCGTCTCTCCGTATTCCCACTTCTTTTCCAGCAGTTGCCTTATTGTGAACATCTGGTCGCTTGTTGACCGGTTCCGACGGAATCCGCATTGGTAGTCTCCCAATATTTCTTCTGCGTACGGTGTGATTCTTGCCAGTATGACATTTGTTAATAATAATAAGCAACGATATTCCTGTGTAATTATCGCAGTCAATTCTGTCGCCTTTTTTTAAAATGGGGACGACTATTGAGGTTTTCCATTCTTCCGGAATGACTTCCTTGTCCTATAATGTTTTAACCAGTTGGTGGATCTTTCTTGCCCCTCCTCCATACTTCACAAGCTCTGGCGGTATGCAATCGACTCCGGGAGCCTTGTTGTTTTTCAATCGATTTATCGCGTCTACAACTTCGTCGTAAGAGGGCTCTGGGATCTGGAGCTCGGCTGTATGTACGTCTGATGCGTTTATTTGTGGTTGATGGGCGCGTACATTGACCAGGTTTTCAAAGTACTGCTTCCATCTTGTCGCGATATTTTATGTTTCTGTCACCAGACAGACGTTTGTGTCTCGGATTATTTCGGCTCTCCCTCGGTAGCCATTTCTAATTGAATTTATGCCGGTATACATACTTCTGCTGTTCTTTGCTCTGGCATTTGCTATGATTTTTTCGAGCCGAGTCTTCTCCCATTCGCGTTTTTTGCGTTTGAAAAGTCTGGTTATTTCTTTCCGAATTGTCGCGTATCTTACTGCGTTGACTTCATCGTATGTTTCTAAGTGGATCATTCTGATGCGTTTACGTTGTTCGATCTTTGCCCTGCACTCATCGTCAAACTAAGGTTTGGACTTAGTTGTTTTCTTAAATCCTAATACCTCTTGGGCTGTTTGTTTGATTGTGTCTCTGATCGATGCCCATTTAGTGTCCACACTATTGGCTTCCTCTTCCTCACTCCACCCATTCTCTAGGATGCTAAATCTATTCGTTAGTTCGTCTTGGTCTTCAGCCCTTTTGGGTAGGTCTTTTAGTTTATCAATCTCGAACTTTTTGCTCATCTCCTGTGACTGTCCATGTGGGTTTGCTGCGAGCCGACTTCTAATTTTGCCCATCACTAGAAGGTGACCGGAGTCGCAATCTGCTTCTCTATATGATCTTACGTCAAGGATATTCGCGTGGTGTCTTTTGTCTATGAGGAAGTGGTCTATTTGGTTACGCGTTACGCCGTCGGGTGATATCCATTTAGTTTTATGGATTTGCTTGTGCTTGAACATCGTGCTTTTCACTACCAGATCTTTTGACGCTGCGAACGTGATAATTCGAATTCCATTATCATTTGAAACGTCATGTAGGCTTTCTTTGCGTATTGTTGGTTGGACGATATCTTCCTTTCCAATTTTCGCATTGAGGTCGCCGAGGAGGATTTTAACATCGAATGATGAGATCCCATCAAATACTTCGTCTAGGGTCTCGTAGAATGTGTCCTTCGTTTCTTCGTCCGTATATTCTGTTGGGGTGTGTACGTTTATAAATACATAATTGTACCATGGGCCCTGTATTTTTCGCACCGACATTCGGTCATTAATAACTTGCACATCTTTTACATGGGGCGTAATCTTCTTGCTTATGATGAAGCCAGTTCCGAGGTTATGTGTATCGCTACCTCCACACACAAGTGTGAACCCATTGGTTTCGATTACCTGATGTGGGAGTCGAACCTCCTGAAGCGCGACGATGTCCATTTTATATTGTTTCGCGTTTTCTACGACCGTCTGTATCGCGTCTGGTTTATATAACGTTCGAACATTCCACGTCCCGACGCGTATATCCCGCTTTTTCCGTTTTTCCCTACGTCTTCTTTTTGCCGAGTCGGTGTTTTCGGCTCATCACACTTACGGCTACATTTAAAATTACTTAACATAACTTAATATAATTTTATTTTCAATTTACAGTATTTGATATTGCAATAATAGTGACAATTTGATTATGACTTAATATTTACAATGTGGCTATGATTTTAATTTATGTGGATGTGGGATTTCTTGTTTTGGTTGAGGTACATTGAATCTAAAATCCATTGCCTTTATATACAAGTCTTCATTGAGATTTTTATGCGAGAAACTGGGGAAATGGACGGGAAACCAATTTTTAGAATATACACACACCGAGTCGGCGTCACGAGATGGCACTAACTGACTGTTGCAATTCTTCTTGAACAGTTACAGGTTTTAACGTCTCCGGAAACACTCGCGCGGGGAAGGAATTCCACAGTCTTTCCTTCCGTAACGGAACGAGTTCTGATACAGAGGGGGTGATGAACCGCAAATTGGTGCAATCCGCCGGACTGTCTCGTGGAGCACATATAAACCGCATTGGGCGGAACAGTATCACGAATCTCTGAAGAACAATACCCGTGATAATATCTGTAAAATATGGCAGAGGTCAGATACGAACCTTTGATGTGATAGCGACTGTAGTCCCGGCGTCAGCACCGTTGTTATATAACTAATATAACTAACGGCAGCATATTCCCACCAAGCAATAGGCACACTTAATAAACTACACATCCCCAGAAATACATAATCCCTATCCCAAAAACTTAATATTTTGTAACCCATGTCGGTTGCAAAATCAAAATGTCTGCTTCTGCAAAAAACTTTTCATTTCCCACGATTAGAATTTATTCAAATGCCTACCTGAAAAGGCATTTATGGAATCTTTACGATCGGCCCGAAATATTATCTAACAAGAAACAACAACACTTCACCCAATCCAAAAAGTTTGCTTCATTGATTTACCGTTAGAAAACGACCCTTCGTAATGGCATGAGGATAATTGCGATTCCTTATAGCCAGTGCAGAGAGATGGCCAAACAGTAAATTTAAAATGAAGGAAACCAAAAAGGATAATGGATTGGTGAGAACCAAACTGAGGGTCGACTCCACGTGGACTCCTTGCCAGGGGTTGAAAAAGAAAAAATCGCGAATGACGAATGTCCACGGGGAGGATTGATGACAATGAGTTAGTTGAAAATTGTCCCGAAGCTGAATGGGTTGTGCCGTAGGTGCTCTTTGATCACATCCTGTTGTATAAAATTAAAAAAAAAATTATTAAAATAAACTAAAATGATTTACCTCTTGTGAATTAAATAATCTACAATCGCCACCCTTGTTTTAAACAAAAAGTAATAAACATATACAAAAATAGTTATCATTTGTGAAGTGCAACGTACCCATCCCCCTGCAGTGGAAGCTACCACCCACAACGCCCCGTCAAACCGCAAGTACGCTACAAGATAACAACAAAACCTAACACAAAAGATATATATAAAAGTCTTAAGTTGTTATGTAAATTGTTATGTTAACAACGTGTTGAACAATACATACTTTCTCGCGCGTTGGAAAACGGCAATCATGCAGCCCATCGCAAAAAAGAGCAAAGACTGTACAAACCCAATGAACATGCGTTCGATAAGTTTACTCCCAAGCATCAGTAAAGTATTTGAAAAAATCATTAACAAAGCTCTGCTAAAATGGGTAGACGACAATAGCATTATTCTAAATAACCAGTTTGGCTTTACAGCGGGTCATGAAACCACACAAGGCGCAGCTAAACTGGTCTCCGACATACAATGGAATGAATGTAGGAACCAATGCACAGGTGCCTGTCTGATCGACTTGGAAAAAGCCTTTGATACCGTCTGGATCGAAGGGTTGTATTACAAACTGGTCAGACATGGCATACATAAGCCTTTACTATATGTACTTTACGATATGTCAAAGGACAGGAGGTTCGTGGTCAAAAGTGGTAATGTGACCTCTAATAAAACGTATAATATCAAGAATGGCTTGCAACAGGGTGCGGTACTCTCTCCGATTCTTTTTAACATTTACATTAGCGACTTATTAGATGCACTTCCACAGGCTATTACGTACGCAGACGGTCTCATAATTTACAGAACAGCTCCGAAAGTTGAGATCATAAATAGTTTAATACAGCGAGACTTCAACAACGTGCAGCGCTATTGCGATGACTGGAAACTTAAGATCAACTTCCAGAAATGTGAAGCCATCCTATTTAGAACGCCATTATATAAAGCCACTAACGACACAAGAAAAAACTGGCGAAAGCTAGTTATCGTGGGACCGCATGGACATAAACTGGAAACCAAGAGTTTAGTTAAATACCTTGGCATCTGGCTAGACCAATATCTGTATTTCAACAGACATGTAGAGGCTGCTTTGCTCAAAGCGAGGAAAACGTTTGCTATGACAAGGAGGCTATTTCACAGTAGCCAAGTTGACAGCAGGGTAAAAGTCATATGCTACATGACGCTAATCAGGCCAATGCTCATATATGGTTGTCCAGTATGGTTTAACATAGATCCAAATTTGATGGAAAAGATTCGGGTGTTCGAAAGGAAGTGTCTGAGAACCTGTCTCAGATTATATCGAACACCGGAATCGGAATACAAAAAGTATTACTCAAATGAGACTTTATATAATGAAGCCTGCATAAATAGGGTGGATAATTTTATGATTAAATTAATCAGAGGACATATTGCGAGAGCAGTAAGCTCGTCCAATGACCTAATTTTCGGGGCTAATTATCCAAATACGCTGTACTATGAGAACGTGCGTCGCAACGGTTTTGTTCCACCAGAGGCGTTCCTTGATTTGGACATGAAAGGGCTTATACAGGATACATCCGGAATTCCGCTGATCTATCATGTAAGTAGATCATCCGTAGACGGGCGATTGTGCTACGACCGGGAAGTAACGCGCACCGAGGAAGAGCTCCTGCGCTTCAGTAGGGCTATCTCCCACAGAGACCGGGACGATAGTATTAGACAGCGTCAACAGTTCTGGTGGTTGAATGGCATATAAAGACCTGGATACCAAAGTCGGTATAGAATCACACTATCATCAGCTAGCTTACATAGACTTAGCTTTTCTAGAATTAGGGTAGTATACGATTTAAGTTAAGTTAAGCTAAGTGATTTTACATAAAATTAAAAAAAAAAAAAATTGACAAAGTTTTTCAAATTTTTCTTTGTCTTTCAAATAATTATAAGTATTGCCACAAAGTTCTGTCGCCGAAAGGCAAATTATACAAATATTAAGTAATGTTTAGCTTAGAGCGTCTGCGAAGGACCAGTAAGTTATTATATAAGATATTCAAGCTAGAATTTAAGCATTTTTGGTCTAGCCTTTAATTTAGAAACTAAGAATAGAGAAAGAAAATAAAAAAATGTTTAAAAATGATGAATGATGTTGCTGACCTTTTCCATCACCTTAGATAGCCGGCGGTAATTTTGTGGGAGACACTTTTTTTCCTCTTTGGGATTGGGTGTACTCCAGCGATTTTCCAGCAGGTAGGAAATATTAACGAAATAATCTTTGTTAAACAGATGAGTAACTATTTTATTCATCGTCTATTATTATGAATGAAGCTAGTCTTAAGGAAAATTTTCAAATTGTCGTCTGAAATTTCAAATTTAACCTCTTGGTGTGCTCGAAAGCAACGTTTATCGAGACTCCTTACCATGGCTGTACCCATATTATTACGCGCAATTCATCCACAGGAATTTGTACATTCTCCAAGTAAAATGCTTGGATAAACGTATCCATCACACATTTAAGTATGACGCACAACAAATTACCCACCCTTCATATCTTCTGCCAACACTCTTCCAACAAGGTTAAGTGTTGATTATAGAGAATAAGTTCTCTCGCTCTGTTTTATGGTCCCTAATAAAATCATAACAATTTCATAGAGGGTAGATCTAAACAATATTACAATAAACCGTTAAACATCCCTCTGTGTTACCCTTCAGCTACCGCCGTTTCCTGTTTTATATCCTGCATATATGTTCTTATTTGGTGGACTCTGTGTTTCCTTTTGGTAGGATCATCAAATCTCATTTCAGGGAACGCCATAAAACTAAGTTACACTAGACCCAAATGAAATCAAATGGTCTTCTAAGGACATTCAGAGCATTTATTTGCAATATCTGATTATGCGATATGGGTCATCGCAAACTGTGGATCCCGTCGATATGCTGATTTACGAAGCTTAACGTCTACTCTTCGGATAAACTTCGGTACCAGAGGAGGTATCGTCTCCGACGGGCATACATACAATTGTTGGCTTAGTCGAAATATTGAGGGAAAGTGGACTGTTCTCATGTACGGGGTATTTGTAGACCATCAGGATAATCTGATGAATTCCGTTCTACCATAATTTTGCTGTTGATGGAAAAACGATTTAATCATCACTTAGCAAAGGCTTGGCAAGGCTTATCCGATGTTTTGAATTTTGTTAAGTGTGGAATGAGGGATTTTGTCATTTTGCATTGTCTGCTTCTTATTTCGATTGTTGTATTCTGCTTGCAATAAAAGAAATAAGCTAAGTGATGAGTGTATAAGCAACTTTGTAGTCCCAGGGATGTTTTTTATTGGGCTTTCGATATCCAAGATTTATATCAGGTGTCTAGGAAGAAAAAAGATCCATCTATTATATTCTTAAGGGTTTTTGTTGACAGTGCAAGGATATTTATGTTGTGTGGTTTCTGTGTATGGTTGGGTTGCTTAAGAACTCAGTGAATTAATTTCTGATATGAATGGAATTTAAGAATTACTTTTTGAGCTTAAACCAAGTACTGTTGTTTTAGATCAAATTTTTACTTAAATTTATCCGGTGTAGCATGCACAGCCTATCTGTTTGGATCGACTATTACGGCTGAAATAAAGAGTAAGGTCTCTTAAATTTCGATAACAATTCTTTTTTTTTATTCCATACCTTGCTCATTCATGAACATCATCATGATAAAAATAGAAAACATTAACTGTCGTTTGACATTGACTATTTTCAAATAACGTGGCTGATCTCACGCAGACGGATGATGATTTCCCAGCCGCTAGGAAGTTGAGAAGAAGGGGGTAGTGGTGAGACTGAGGTCCGACCTGTAGCGAGTCGACAAAATACAAAGAGGGCGCATGTGATTTTCATCATCATCATCAGCACTATAACCAGGATCCGGTCTTGGGCTTATTTAACAAATCTAACAAATCACCGGTCCCGATTTCGAGCTGATGTCATCCAGTTTGGCATTCTTAGGCTCTGGGCGTCCTGGTCTACGCCATCCCTCCATCGCAGACAAGGTCTGCGGCGCTGTTTCCTTCCATACATCCTGCCATAAAGGACTTTCGGGGCAGGCTCCTCTTTGCTCATTCGAGCTGGTGTCCCGGCCACCGGATTCTACCGAGCTTGACTTTTCTTACAACATTAGCTTCAAGCTAGATTGCGTACCTCCCTCACATACGGGGCCAACAATTCTTCTTAAGACCTTCCTCTCGAACGCGACTAAGAGTTCAGAGTGCCTTTTATTGAGCACCCAGGTGTCGGATACATACATGAGTACTGGTATGACCATGGTCTTGTACAGTAGTACCTTGGATGTTCTGGATAAATTTCGGGATTTAAAGACCCTTGATAGGCCATAGTAGGCTTTGTTGGATTTGATCAGCCATTCGCGTATTTCTTCTTCCATATTGTTTTCGGCTACTACTATTGGCCCAAGGTAGATAAAGGATTGCACGACTTCAAATTCGTGCTGCACCACCATGATAGTTTGACCAACGTTAGGTCTTCTCTTCGCAGAAGTTGCCATAATGTACTTAATTTTGCCCTCATTAATGTGCAGTCCCAGTTTACCGCCTGCTCGATCTGGGTGAACGAATCCTGTACAGCCGATTCGGTTCTACCGATAATGTCAATGTCATCTGCGTAGGCAAGTATCTGGCTGGACTTGGTGATAATAGTCCCTCTAATTGTGATGCCAGATTCACGGATTGCTTTCTCCAACGCCAGGTTGAAGAGGTGGCAGGCCGGACCGTTTCCTCGTCGGCGTCCATTAAAGATGTTTATTGGTTTGGATGGCAATCATCATCATCATCGGCACTACAACCGGGAACCGGTCTTGGCCTTATTTTAGCAAGTCCTGAGGCTTGTTAAATTTTCCATAGTGATTCGTTTTTTTTTTTACGGGCAAGGTCGGCAATCCCACTATTTTTACTTGACTAGTTACGCTGGTGATGGTCAACCTACAAAGTCGTAACAATTTGTTTGAATGGTGCACTCTCTCATGGCACTATATAGTTCTACCCTGGGTATGCTGTCGTAGGCGGCCTTAAAGCCTATAAATAGATGATATAGCGGAATCTTAAATTCCTGACATTTTTCCATCGCCTGCCTAAGGGTAAACATCTGATCAATCGTTGATTTGTCTGGGATGAAGCCACACTGATATTGACCAATGATGACTTTAGCGTATGAGGCTATCTGATCTTGTAGGGTAGAGGAGAGTATCTTATATGCGATACTCAGCAATGTTATACCCCTTTAGTTACTGCGCAGTGTGATATCACGCTTCTTGCGTATGGGGCAAATTATACCACGACGCCATTCTTCCGACATCTCCTCTTGCTCCCATACGTGCACCCCGATCTCGTGAATGGCGTGATGTAACGTTGCCCCTCCTTGTTTGATCAACTCAGCTGGTATGCCATCAGCTCCGGGGACTTTATTTGATTTGAACTGTCTTATGACTTTTAATGTTTCCTCAATGCTTGGTGGCGGCAGCATTTGGTCTTGATCTTGCATTGGTGGAGCCTCCAATTCTTCTGTTCATTGAAGTGGACTTTCCATCGCTCCAGAGTGCCTTCAGGATCGGTGATCACATTACCCTCTTTATCCTTGCAGTAAGTGCAGCTTGGTGTGTACCGCGTCACAGTGCGGATTATATGGTAGAAATTCCACGGCTGGTGCGGACCTCGCTCTCTACTTTTCTCTATTTCACAGACAAGGTTTTTTTTCAGACACTTTTGTTTTGTCTGTGAAGTCTTTTTTCAGATCTGCTGAGCTATTTGTATTTCTCCTCGCGTATCCGCGTCCTATGAGACTGCTGCACTGTCCGGTATGCAGCAGTCTTACGTTCAGTCGCTTCTTTGCATTCATCATCAAACCAGTCGCTCCGACCTCTACGACTGCTGCCTAAGATGGGGTTGGCAGTACTAATAACAGTATTCTTAAGGCGTGTCCATTTCACTTTTACGCCCGGCACTCTGGCCCCAGGACATGTTCGCCCTCCGTTGAGCACTTCGAGGCCGAGTCTTAGCGCACGACCAAAGGTGTTACCTTGAACCTGATCCGCGAATGCAATACGTCTCGTAAGGCAATCCGCGCTCGGAAAACTATATCAAGAAGATAGTGATCCGAGTCGACGTTGGCACCCCGATACGTTCGTACCGTCATCAGGCTCGAGGAGTGGCCGCGATATATCAACACGTGGTGGCAGTTTGGTTGCGAGTGGCTCCGTCATGTGCTACCCAGGTGGCTTTGTGAATATCTTTACCCAAAAACCTGGTAGTAGCAACGACCAAGTTCTTTGATGTTGCCAATTCGACGACTCGTAGTCCATTGTCATTAGTGTTCTCATACAAACTATGGGAACCTACGTAGTGCCTGAAAACCGGCTCCCGATCTATTTTAAAATCATGAAGAACGACGTTCAGATCATATCTTGGACCGGCTCTGAGGTCTCGTTCGACGTTCTCCTAGTATTCTTCCTTTTCGTTGTTAGGGGATTCATCTGCAGGTCCGTGAGCGTTTATGAGGCTTATGTTCTGAAACTTGTCTGGTACGCGAAGAGTGCATAGCATTTCGTTTATTGCATTAAAGCCGATGATGGCAGGCTTCAGTTTTTGGCTGATTAGAAAGCCTACCCCGAGCACATAGTGTTTTGCATGACAGCTGTAATAAATGTCATACTCGTTTCTTTGAATAACACCACCCCCCCTTCCATCTTATTTCTTGTAATGCTGTTATGTCAGCCTTATATTTGGTCAGGCCATCGGCCAGCTGCTGTGCAGCTCGAGCTCTGTATAGTGAGCGGACGTTCCATGAACAAATTCTTAAATTGTTTAGCCATATTCGTTGCCGTGGTCGTCGTCGTGTATCCGGTTCGAGTGGTGTCTTTTATCTATCAGTAAGTTGTCTATTTGGTTATGCGTTACGCCGTCGGGTGATATCCATGTGGCTTTATGAATTTGCTTATGTTTGAACATCGTGCTTTTCACTACCAGATTTTGATCTCTGCGAATTCCAATAAGATTTCAAAAGTCGTGTGGCGTTGCTTTACTTATAGCTCGTTGGAAAATACCTTCCTTTCCAAATTTCCCGTTGCGGTCATCAAAGACAATTTTAGCATTGAATAATGAGATCCCATCAAATACTTCCTCTAGGGTCTTGTAGAACGTGTACTTCGTTTCTTCGTCCGTAGATTCTGTTGGGGGGTGTAGGTTTAGAAGTACAGAATTGTACCAAGGGCCCTGCATTTTTAGCACCGACATTCGGTCATTCATAAATTTCACATCTTTTACATCTTTTACATGGGGCGTAACTTCTTGCTTTTGATGAGGTCAGTACCGAGGTTATGTGTGTCGCTGCCTCCACACTTTTTCTATTCTAATTATTGGCCTGTAGGAACCCGGAAGTTCATGACCTCACCGACTCGACCCCGCCATCGTCCCCTGTCCCGTGCGCTCTCCCTCCGCGTTCGACCATCCAATCCGATCTCCTTGACGTCAAACCTAACATTGTCCTCTCATCTCCGTCGCGGCCGTCCTGTCGGTCTCTTTCCCGTTGGTTTACCGTTAAGAATTCTATGCACGGTCCTATCGTTGCCAGACTTTCTGAAGCGCGAAGATGTCCATTTTATATTGTTTCGCGTTTTCTATTACTGTCTGTATAGCGCCTGGTTCATATAACGTTCGAACATTCCACGTCCCGACGCGTTATCCTGTTTTTTCCGTTTTTCCCTACGTCGTCTTTTTGCCGAGTCGTTGTTTTCTTGACGATTTGTTCCCTTATTACCATAATAATCATCACAATTACGCCTGCCGGGTTTCTCGTGGGATTGTTTTGTGTATATTGGTTATTCATTTTTGTTCCCACGAGTCGTGGGGTTTCAAATAGTCCGTCATATCAGAACCTCTCTTTGATATGGTAAAGTCTGCTTACTGCTCTAATTCGATGTCAGAGAGGCGTCGTTATAATGCAGCCGGGGTTTATCGGCTGGTAAGATCTGGTTACTGTTCAGAGAGGCGCCCGCATAATACAGCCCGTATACCCCTGGTTGCAAACCGTCCAATGGCCACGGTAACACATGACACCCTGAAATAGGGATGGCAGATCTTTGTATGTTACTCCTCGGTAGCCTGTCTGACATTGTTTACCCTACTGGAAGCATCTGCTTCTGTCAGGATAGCTTGAGTGATTCATTGTAGATTAAGACCCCGCACCACCTCAATGTTTCTACCAAGTGGGGGGTTTTGACATTGACAGATTCTGATAAAAAGTTTATATCAATATACAAAATTGTTGTCCCTTTGAGAAAAGCCCATCACAAGCCTCCAATAACTTTTTTTTAAGTGAAAATATGGGAAAGGCAATCGCCCTTAGTCCTTTATTTCGATCATTTTGAGCAGTGCACCATGATGCACCCCTTTTGTTATTCTACAGTTTTCGTTACGATATACAAAATACATCAATCATAAAGTAACTAATAGCTGTAGCTACCAGGACTTCGTCTAATACGAGTTGGGCTTCATTTTCTCCACATTCTATCACATTCAATCTTTGATGCATGTTGTTAATTTGGATGGCGACCAAAAGGTTACTCCTCAAATAGTATGTCGGTAAGAAACAAAACCCAGCTATCATCGTAAACCCTACTATTTAACCTCTTGTTAAAAAGCACGTCAACCACTTTTAGGGTGGTAATAGAATAGACTGACAGCTTGTCAAAAGATATCATCTTCAAAATGAGACCTATTCAGGTTTTATTTAGCCCTGTGACATGGCAACTTCACTGTGATATATCACTGGTATGAGGGACAGCTTCATATAATACATGTCAATATCCATCAGCTTTCAAAGCCTTCTATTTGACGTATCACCAAGAAAACAATTACCCTCTCACATGTCCTATATCCTGCAATGCGTGCTCTTTTCGTGATGGAGAGGCGTTGTAAACATACAACTTTATTATGGATCCGGGCGACAGATTTAGGAGCCGGTCACACTTTATTTACTCGTTACGGAGTTTATTGGAAGCGAAAGCTTCTGTTTGGGTTATTCGACTGACATTGTCATGTGTCTAATTTCTTTTCGTAATTGTTTTCCTTAAATGTTTATCAAAGTAAGATTACGAGAAGTGTGTCCTTGTAGGTGTTGGCTTATTCGTATTAGGAAGAAGCTCATTAATAAATACGACACGAAAATGAAACATGGTATCGAAATATTTGTATTTCAGTACGACATGAAAATTAAAATCAATTGGGGAGTAAACATTACAATAATGTTAGACGCTTTACGACTGGGTCCGAACGTTATAGGGGAATCGAACCCATGAAAAAGTGATGAGAAGCGCAGCACTAATCCATGAAACTAACAACAGCGTCTATGAGATGCCTTGTTATTCTTGTCAACTAATTTTATTGTTACCTATGGTAATTACCAGGTATACGCATGGAGCTGCTTTTTATTCTTCGATTGTTTCATTTGTACTGTTCTTCATTATAGTATGTGTCGTTCCTTTTTAAGTCACCATAGGTTTCACAGCTCATTTTTAGCATGCTACCGACGATTTCTAGAGCAATTTTATATACGCCTAACCAAATATGAGAATTAAATTCCATCCTAGTTCGCATACACGCATTGTAAATAATGGCCAGATTAGATGAATGGTCTTTGTGCCAAACCATGTCATTTGGCGTTTCAAATATCTAATGCGAGAACCTTGCTTTCATCGAAACGGACTCTGTGCCCTTTTCGATAAGATACGCCAACAGCTCTCCTGTGGGGCTGTTGCTATAAACGCCATATTATCGGCCTTTGAGGTGGTCATTTGATTCCAGACAGTTGACAGCTAATCATAGACTCCATAATCTTCAAAGGAGTAGTAGTGAGTGGTGTGGGCTGATGGTAAGGAAGGAATGATGTTTATGGTTAGCAATGTAGGCAGACACAGATGAGGAAATTCAACATAGGGCGCGAGTCTTATAGAGATCGTGCCATTGGAACGGCCCGACATAGAGCACCAAAAACGCTTCCGAATAGGATGCAAGTGTTTGCCTTTACGGTATTTGGGTAAAATTTATTTCAACTTAATTCCGAGGAAATTAGATCTAGGCGGCATGGCAATCAAATGAGGATCGCAGTATTTGCGTTTTGCGGATGTATTTTAAATTGTACTCTTCATCCACCATTATTTAGCGATAATGCCAAATGAAGCTTTTTTTTGGCTAACATTTAGGTTGCCGGATAATTATGACTTTGCGAACTACGTATCATGAGATAGGCAACCAAATTTTGCACTAAAGGAGGAAAAACCCTCTAATATTGGCAAAGATTAAGACCATATTGCGGCGAAAGCTAATAAGCAATATCACTTCGAATGTGTAATATCATGTTTGTTTCTATAACATCAAAACAACAAATCCATGAAAATCCACGACATAGAAAGAAAAGGGACACGAAGTAATACTCAGCAAATAGTAATCAGGCATATTGAATTAAGAAATCTATGCGCCACTTTTTATCTGGGTTTCACTTAGTACAAGGACTGTTTTGTTGTTAAATAATATGTCAGCACAGGGACAAGGGGGAAACTGCTCATTACAACACGAAAGTTTCACAGGATTAAATGGAACTCTTGTGTCATTGCAGTGACTCATCTCTGAAAATCCATGAGATGATTTGTATAAGGGGGCAGGGTCAAGGGGTTTTCTCAGCACATTCGTCGGAGGGCAAAACGTAAGAAACGTCATTGAATGAATTCAATTCTGCGGATATGGGGTATTTGATATGGGGACCAAGCCTGACTGACATATTCAAGAAGAAGGCAAACGAAATTAATGCAGAGTGATCGGGTCACGTCAGGGTTAGAAAATTCCTTAGACCGGCGGTTAACAAAACCGAGGGCTAAATTCGCCTTGAGGATCATGTCGTCAATGTGTGAGAGGAAGTTTAGCTGACTACCACATAAGCTGCCAAAGTCTCCGATTGAGTCAACAGAGGATAAGGGTTGGTTGAATGAGAAGTAGTGGGGGGGGGGGGGGGGGGGGCTTCCGTGAAAACATACTTGATTCACATTTGTTGACATTAAGTTCCAGACAATTCTTCTGGCAGCATAACGAAAAGTCGTCAAAATCTATTTGGAGCAGGAAAGAATCAAGCGGAGAACAAACTGTTTTGAAGAATTTGGTATCATCGGCGTAAAGAGAGATACTTGATGAACATATCCGCGTCGTTTATTGTTAGTGTGAGTAAATGGGGACCCAAATGACTGCCCTGAGGGACTCCAGAGGTAGCACAAAAAGGATATGAGAGAACAGATCTGAAACGGACTCTGTACAGCCGATTACACAGGCATGACGAAATCCACCTTATTAATAGGAGTTCGAAGGCCAAGGAGGATAATTACAGAAGTATCAGTCTTTGCGAAATTTTATCGAAGGGTTAACTAAAATCGTTAGTGACAACGCCGACCTCGTTTACGCTATCTGTGTTTGGGAAGTAAATTCGACTAAGTTGGTGGTGGTGGACATACCACGAAGAAAGCTGTGTTGCCTGGGTGAAATTAGGAATTTGTTGTGGAAGTATAGCCTTTGGTGCAGAATGCTTTTAAAAACGTTGAGGATGTACGAAAGTTTGGCGATGGTAGTTGAGATATCGCCTTTGTCACCCTTTTTATGAACGGGGATGATAAACGAAGTTTTCCAAATATCAGGGGACTCACCTTGTGAGAGCGATACAATGAAATTAGTCGAAAGAGAGGAAGAGGGAACAGAGAAGCATTTTTTAAGGAATATAGCAGGGAGACCATCAGGCCCGGTGTGAATACGCTCTTAATCTGGGTTAGTTTGCTTTCAATTGTGGGTGGGTCAATAAATTGAGAAAGAAATGAGCCATGGGAAAAATTTGGTAAGTATTTGAAATAGGTAAGGTCGGTTCCGCAAGAGTTGTCTGGGAAGGTTAGTCTGAAAAAGGAGGCGCAGAGATTCGCAATGATATGTGAATTCGTTTAGGCTTCCATGTTAAACGGGAGGGTGGTGGGATAATCATCGAATTTACGTTTGTGATTAATAAATTGGAGACACGTTTTTGGGTCAGTTATTAGGTTAACCTGTGTTTTTGTTAGGTATTTTCGGTAAAGTACATCGTAGAGTGCGTTGAATTGAGGATAAGTTCCAAGGTAGTTTGAGTAGTCGCAGACGGAGCGATTACGGACGAGGTTGCCCACATCCTGTTCCGTTTATTACGTAACGAACGAACCTTGCGATTAAACCAAGGATGGAAGAGTTTGACGCCTGGAATAAGGAAAGTAAAGGAAAATTGATTTAAAGATTTCAGTGTAAAGATTGGTGGTAGCATTATCTACCGTCAGATGATCAAAATTAAATGACATTTTGTTGAGGTAATCATTAATAAGGCGAAAGTTCGCTTTGTGGAAGTCAGGTGAGTAAATGACACGGGCCGGGATGGGCTTCGGTGCAAAATTATGGTAAAAAGACAGGGTACGAGGCGCGTGGTGATTGTCAATGATAGACAGAACAAGGGGAGAGCGGGCTGCTGAGGTATGAATAGGGGCCGTCGTGAAAATAAGGTCTAGTTATCTGCCTAGGTGGTTTACGACATTACTAAGTGATATATGCTTGAATCAGTTAGGTGGTCGATGAAGAGGCATTCCTTGGTGGTCATGTAGAAGGAATGGTCCTCTGACAGAGTCCATTGTAGGCGTGAGAGATTAAAGCCACCAAAAACAACGACGTCATTCCAAGAGTTGTTGGATTATTTTTTCTACAATGATTGAATATGATTTATTCTCTGGGTTTTAACCGAACTTACCCCGGTTTTTTAATTTCTTGAGTGTTATCCTGTGTGGGTCCCAACGCGGCCCTCTCTGCTCTTCACACATCATCCATTGTCATCACTCAGAATTCAACACATTCGATAAGTCAAGGTTTAACACATTTACAATTATTTATTCATTAATTATAACTATTTAAATTGTTTACAACTATTATTATTATTTACTGGCCTGTAGGAACCCGGGAGTTCATGACCTCACCGACTCGGCTCCGCCATTGTTCCCTGTCCTGTGCACTCTCCTTCCACGTTCGATCATTCGATCCGATCTCCTCGAGGTCCAATCTAACATTGTCCTCCCATCTCCGTCGCGGCCGTCCTGTCGGTCTCTTCCCCGTTAGTTTACCGTCAAGAATTCTATGCACGGTCCTATCATCGCCCATTCGCGCTACGTGTCCGGCCCATCTTAATCTTCGCGACTTGATTACTCTCACTATTGTAGGTTTGCGGTATAGCTCTTCCAATTCGTGGTTGTGGAGTTTCCTCCATTGTCCTGACTCCTCGTCATATTTACCGCCAAATATACCCCTTAAAACTTTATTCTCGAATACGCGGAATTTGTTCTGTTCCCGTTTTGTGAGAGCCCATGTTTCGCATCCGTATAGAGCAATCGGCATGATTATGGTTCTATAGACACGAAGCTTTACATTACGTGATAACAGTTTGGATTTTAAGAGTTTACTGGCTGCATGCCAACTAACGTTGCCGGTGTGTAGTCTTTTGTTAATTTCCTTTGACGTTTCGTTTCTGGTCGTCAGTATCGTTCCCAGATATTTAAATTCTTTGACATTTTCAAATATCTTGCCCCTGACGTTTATATGTGTTCTCTGAGGCCCACCTGCTCTCGCCGTAATCATGTATTTTGTTTTGTCTTCATTTATTTCTAGGCCCACCTCTTCTGTCGCTTGCATGATGATTTCACAGTTTTTATTTACAGTTTCGAGATTATCGCCAAGAATGGCGATATCATCCGCATACGCGAGCACTTGTGTGAACCCGTTGAGGGATGATCCGGCCGTGTTGTCGTCTTGTACCTTTCTGATAACATACTTGAGGACAAGGTTAAAAATGCATGGTGAGAGGTCATCCCCTTGTTTTAGTCCGTCCCGGATTTCGAATGGTTCTGAGAGGTGGTTTTCTATTCTAACTCGCCCTTTGTTTTCGTTCATGCAAATTTGAATGAGGGCAGCATATTTTTTCGGGATCCCCAGCTCAACCACAATATGGTAGAGTCTTTGCCTTGCGACTGAGTCGTAGGCTTTTTTGAAGTCCACGAACAGTTGGTGAACCATCTCTCCGTATTCCCACCTCTTTTCCACTAGTTGCCTCACTGTGAACATCTGGTCGCTTGTTGACCAGTTCCGACGGAATCCGCATTGGTAGTCTCCCAATATTACTTCTGCGTATGGTGTGATTCTTGCCAGTATGACATTTGTTAATATTTTGTATGCGGTTGGGAGCAATGATATTCCTCTGTAATTTTCGCAGTGTTTACAACTATTAACTGTATTTATAATTATTTATTCGTATTTATTATTATTATTATTATTATTATTTATTACGGTGTAATTAATTACACAATAACTTAATTCTAAATAGCGCTAGCTGCTAGGGCTTTCGGCTAATATCGAGTTACTTTAAAGTTTGTTATGAAGGTTAGTAAGTGTTAGTAATTCGTATATGCAGTTGATATTCTGTTCTGATGGTTTTGCCAGAATGTTGCTGAAGGGGTCGTTTCCAAATAGTTGGTTTGCGATGGTTTGTACTTTTGGGCAGTCGAATATGATGTGATGTGGAGTAAGTGGGACTTGGTTGTTGCAGTTACTGCATTGTGGGGGGGCTGGTTTTTGTAAGGATGTGTTGGTGTGTGATTTTGGTGTGTCCTAGCCGGAGTCGTAGGAAGCATTTTATTTTTCTGTTTGAGACTGTTGTTGGGTAAGTAACGGGTTTGGTGTCCTGTTTAATAGTGCTGTACAGGTGGGTGTAGTGGTGCCATTCTTCTTCCTCCACGTTCTTAAGGGCATTTTTTACCTGTCTTCTTCTGTCCGTTTTGTTAGGATAATAGAAGGAGACGAGAGGCGACTTTGTCCCTAGTTTTGCGGCCTTATCGGCTGCTTCATTTCCATTAATGTTACAGTGCCCGGGGGTTCAAAGTAGCTTTATTTTATTAGCTTTCCTAATAATGTTATCTTGGATTTGACGAATGACAGCATTTGTGGAGTTTACGTTGGTTATTGCTTCTAGAGTTGAAAGGCTATCAGTACAGATAATCGTTGGGATTTTCTGGATCCGTTTTGTTGCTTCCAAGATTGCCGTTGCTTCCGCTGATAGGATGGAACAAAAGGTGGGAAGTGATCCCATTCTGATTATTTTTTTGCGGTTGTTGACTATAGCAAATGACACATTTGATTCGTTTTTGGAACCATCTGTGAAAAACAGGTTCCAGTTTTGATGTTTGTCGATGGTATCCTTGAAAAGTTTTTGATAGATTATCTGATTTGTTGAATGTTTTGGATAATGGGACAGGTCATCTAAGATTGTATTTCTCGGAATTAACCATGGAGGGTATTGTGTGCTGTGGGGTTTTGAAATATTTATAAGGATATGTAAGTCCTTGGCTATATCGATGGCCCTTTCCAGTCCTGAGCGGTATCTCGACCTTCGTTTTTTTAAATAAATTTTGCGGATGTCCTGCACTATGGGGCTTGCTATAGACATTGTAAATTTGTAAGAAAGTGTAGCTGATATGTATTTTAGTCTGTTTTCTATAGATAGGAGACCAGATTCGACGAGGAGGTTTTTAATTGGTCTAGTACGGAATGCTCTGGTACTTGCTCGAGCTGCGGCGTGATAGGGAGATTTTATTGTTTGCAGGGTCGTTTTGCTACATTTTCCGTATATCATTAGTTCGTAGTCGATTTTAGATAGGATGATGGCTTTAGTTATGTTAATAAGGGTGTTAGTATGTGCAGATCCATTCTTATATGCTAAGTATTTTACAATATTTAATCTTGCAGCTAGGCTTTTCTTAAGTGCTAAACAATGTTCTTTAAAATTGTGTTTACTGTCAAAGAGGATACCGAGGATTTTCATGGATTGGATTGTAGGGATTGTGTGATTCCGAAAGGGAAGTGTGATGTTTTTGCTGCAGCTGGTTTTTCTACAAATGTGTAACATTTTAGTTTTGTCGAGGGAGATCTTTGCGCCTGATGTTTTACACCAATTAGTGATGTCGTGTAGTATTTCTGAACAGGTAGATTGTACTTCGTTGAGGTCGTTTACGTTTGTTAGAATAACTAAGTCGTCAGCGTAGAGGCAGTGTTTTATGTTTTTATATTTTACGAGAATGTCGTTAATTCCGTCAAAGGCTATAGCGAATAATAGGACTGATAGTGGAGAACCCTGTGGGATACCGTTTTTTATGTTGTATATTTGTGAGAATGCACCACCTGTTTTGACTCTAAACTTCCTGTTGGAAAGAAAGGACTTGATTATGTAGAACATATTGTTACCAACTCTCCATTGCGCTAATTTATTCAAAATCATATGAGGACCGATCCGGTCGAAGGCCTTTTCAAAATCTATGGAGAGAATTGTTGTATGCTTTTTGGGTGATAAAGAAGATGTGATGAAGTTGTCGATATGGAGTAGCGCATCAATCGTCCCACGTCCTTGCATGAAACCAACCTGTTCAATGCTTATGAGATTGTTTTTCTCCATGAACCAGTTGAGTCGTCTAGCTACAATTTTTTCAAATGTTTTTCCTAGACATGGGAGTAACGATATTGGGCGATATCCTTTTGCCGAGGTCGGTTCGCCCGTGGGTTTTGGTATAGGTACAATTGTGGCTATTTTCCACACTTGTGGAATTCCACCTGTTTGGAGTATGTTATTGAAGAGATGGAGTATTCGGTGTCTCAGGAGTGGTGGACTGTTTTTTAACATTATGTAATCGACTCGATCATATCCTGGTGTTCTACCTGTGGCGCCGTGTAGGGTTGACTCTAATTCAATTTTATTGATCGGGAGATCTATTAATTTAGAGGATGGGCTTGTGTGAGGGGACGAGCTAATTGTGTCTCTTTTGGCAGAGAGAAATGACGGATGAAAGTTTACGCAGTTTGACAATGTTTTGCCGAGATGGTCTGCAATTTGCTGGGGAGATGTGAGAGTGCCTGAGTGGGTGTTCATGCATTTTATTGAGAGGGGGCGATACTGCCCAGTGAGCGTTTTTATATCCGCCCAGATTTTTCTGGGAGTAGAGTTCGGATTTAACTTTTCGGTAAATGTTTGGAAGGCTTTTCTTTTTCTTCCTTGGTATTTTTGCGAAAAAGAGCATTTAACTTTTTAATTGATTAGGTTAAAATCAGAGGTGAATCTTTTGAAAATTCTCCAGGCTTCTTATTTTTTCTTCCTTAGGTTGTCCAATACTGGATTCCACCAGGGAACTACTGCCTTATGGAGTTTTCGACTTGTTTGTGGTATAGAGGCACTTGCTCCTATTCGGATTGCTTTAGTGATTATGGCTGTTTCTTGATTAATATTTTGACTCTCTATTTGTTGACTTAGTGCCTGGGTAGTTATATTTTGAAATTTACTCCAATTAGCAAGTTCGGTTTGGAATTTGGGAAGAAGTTCTCGGAGGGTTTGGGACACATGCTAGTGTCAATGTTTATTATTATTGGAAAGTGGTCGCTCCCGTGCAGATTGGGTAAAGTATTCCAAGTGCAAATTGGGACCAATTGAGGTGAGGCTAGTGATAAGTCTACATGTGTGAAGGATTTGTAAGTGGAAAAATGTGTGTGGCTACCGTTATTGAGTAGTGCTAGATTTGCGGCCAGTATGTATTTCTCTACGGTTTTTCCCCTTTTATTAGTGGACGAAGATCCCCAGATGGGGCTCCACGCATTAAAATCTCCGGGGAGAAGTATCGGTGTTTGGATGCTATCTGTGATAGTGGTAAGATCGTGTATGGTTATTGATTGGGATGTGGGGGTGTATGCTGATATTATCGTGCGGTTTCTGCCGATATTTATTTCTACTGCTACGACCGAGATTGCAGAGTGTACTACTATAAGTTTATGTGGGATTGATTTATGTATAAGTATACCTGTACCATGTTTAGAAGCAACATTTTCCGTAAGGTTGTGAAGGAATGCCGCGTATTCTTTGGGTCCTGTGGCCCGCGAGTCGTGGCGGATGTGCGTTTCTTGTAGAACTATGGTGGATGGTTTCAGATCTTTGATGAGTATTTGGAGCTCATGCATATTGTTTTTGAGTCCGTTCAGATTCCACTGTAGTATTGTGAGTTTATGGGCATGAATGCTATTGTGTATATTAAACCTGCTGCTGTTGGGGATTTTGTTGTTGTAAGGGTTCAGTCTCCGTGTCTCGAGTGTTGATCCATTCAAGCCGAAGCCCTGTCTGCTTCGGCCCGAGTTGGGATTTTCTCGAGACACAGAGACTGTGCTTTCGTTGGGAGTGTTAGGGTTATATGTGGTTATTGTGAGGGAGTGGGGAGTTTAATAATTCTTGAATGGTGGGTTCATTTATTTTTATGTTAGTGTTTTTGTTAATAGGTATAGGTTCGTTGTTACGGTTAGTTGTTGTGGGTTTTATGATTAGAGATGATTGGTTTTGTATGGCTTTACGGTATTCTGCAGATGTAGAAGGGCAGTTTGAAATGGATGAAATAGGATTCCTTTGGTTTGTTTGATGGCGTGGGATTTCGTTCCCTATATATCCGTTTCGCTTCGGATAGAGAAATTTTATTTCTTGTCTGTATTTCAAGAATGGCCTGGTTTTCTATATATTGGGGGCAATATGGTGATGAAGCAGGGTGAGGGCCTTGACAGTTGGCACATTGGGTTTGGGCGCATTCTAAGTCGGGGTGTGGAGGAAGATTGCAGTTGTTGCACGCTGGGTTTCGCTTGCACCATTTGGCTGTATGTCCGAGTAGTTGGCATTGGCGGCAGCGCATTGGTCTTGGGATATACTCATTTACTTTGGCTTTGTGCCATCCGATTTCTATGTTACTCGGTGGAGTGAAGCGGTCAAATGAAAACAACATTAGTCCGGAAGCCCTGATTTCGCTATTTTGCGGTTTTTTAAATTTATGGACACTTACCACTCCTTGAGGTTTCATTTCTTGGGCGATGTCTTCTTCCGGAACATTAATTAGGTATGGTGCGTAAACAATACCTGTCGAGAGGTTTAATTTCGGATGCAACTTTATTGTTACACGACATAGTTGATCGAACCGTTTGGTATTTATAAAACGTAGAGCTGCTGGTTCATCTTTCACTAGTAAAAGAATTGAACCGTCTCTTAGCATGGACACTTCTTCATATTGTGTACTAATTGAGTCTATAGCTCTTTTTAACACGAATACGTTCACTCCGGTCAGAGGTTTTGTCGCGTCATTAGAAACAATTTGTATAAATTTCGGGTTTTTTTCACTTGTCTTTGTTGGTAATTCCGGGAAGTTCGATTCAATAGGACTAAATGCCTGCCGTTTTTTTTTTATTGACGGGGACGTCACCCGAGGACGTTTCCTGCAACATACCGAATCTGTTGCCGGTGTGCTGCTTTGGCCCTAAGGCCATTTTTTATTTATTTTTCTTTTACTTTTGCTTTACTTTGGAACCGGTTGATTTAAAATTCACTAACAAAAGCAATTCACTTACAACACGCACAGTACCGTAATAAAATTTTCACAGGCGGTTTTGTGTTCACAATTCTTTCACTGCACAATACGGTCAAAATTTGCATCATTACTGCTCGAGAGTTCGTCTGGCAATGTTATTGGTATTTAAAAGTAATTACAAACAGGTAGTCAATATTTAACACATTTAAGGTTATTTATTCATTAATTATAACTATGTAAATTATTTACTAGTATTCACTGTATCTATTATTGTTTATTCGTATTTAAAAATATTTACACACATGTAGTCGATATTTAACACATTTAAGATTACTCGATATGCAAATTAACGAATTTCGCACGCACACACGACTCGATTCGAAAATTGAGCGACGACCACACGCTTTCAACGCACGTTTTAAACAAGAAGGAATCTCTTGTCTTTCGTTTTCATATCCTTTTGTGTTCCGCTTCCACGATTGTAGGCTCGTATATGTTTTACGGCCAATGTCCAATTGTAGTTGGACAACTGGGCCTTCCGTCGGCGAAAATTGAGAACAGCTCTGACTATTTAGCGAGTTTAATTCGGTCGGGTTGGGGCTGTTCCAACCGACCGTTTGGCGTTTCCCGACTTCTTACCCATAGCTTTTCGTTTACCAGGTGCGGCCGTTGGTTTTGGTCAATCGCTATTTTGTGTTTTTGTGGAGGGACTCGTTTGGTTTTTTTCTTCCTTATTATTTGGTTCATTTGTTTTTGAGCCTTTTAGATTTGTTTTGTTAACCGTGCAGGTTGGTAGGTTATTTCGGCGACGTACAGGTCTAGCCGTTGCAGTGTGCGTACAAGCTGGAGTCGGATGGGTTTTTCCCAATTTGCCTTATATCGACACTGCTCCCACCTGTGACCACACCGGCCACAATACTCACAACAACATCGAACGCTGTACACTCTTCGGTTCGATGTTGGTTGTGGTTGTTTGGCATTAGAGGGTGGTACTTGTACCTGATTTGTTTGTCTCGGGGACTCCCTCTGCTCATTTTGTGGCCTTTGTGCAAGTGGCGCGGGATTTTGCGACGCTGTTGGTACAACATTTACCCGACAATTCCCGACTTACACACGAGGTGCAAATGGGCATATTATAGCGAGTGATGCACTTGTCCCGTAGGTGCCCCCTTTTGTGGCAAAAACTGCACGCTACTTCTGCAGTTATCGGTTGTGGTTGTGCGTTTCGGACCTGGATGGGAGTTTCTTGATGATAATAATCGCCCTCGCCCTGTTGGTACCTTCGTGCTCCAGGTCCGTCGGGCCTTGTCCCGATGTGTGGTTGATAATCGTGTGGTGGTGCGCGTGCTGTTTCGTACTGGCGGCATGGGTTCCTCACAGGTTGGGGGCGGCTTACGGGGTGGGGTTGTCCAGTATAGGGTCGAGCTGTTTCGGTCGCCCTGCTATAGTAAGCCCCATCTCTCCGAGACGCGTCGTTCGTAGGTTGAGGTTGCCTACTGAACGACTCCCGCTGATCCGGGCTATATTCGCTGTACCTCTGTCCTCGTTGGCTTCTTCCTTCATATGGTGTTAGCGACCGGTCCCCTGGGCGGCTATAATTTAAATATTGGTGGAGCGCCCGATTACTCTCACTGAATTCACGATTTCAACGCACGTTTTAAACAACAAGGAATCTCGTGTCTCTCGTTTTCATATCCTTTTGTGTTCTGCTTCCACGATTGTTATTTCTAGGAAGCGGAATTGGCTAATTGGGGGTTGGGCTATGGACGGTATGGAGACTCTGGCTAATAGAGAGAAAATGGCTATGTACAATAGGAGTGAGGTTTTAAAATAGGGGTTTTACTTTATATAAATTATTCAATTATTGCGTTTGGGGATATTCTATTGTAATGGGAAATTGGTGATTTGGAGGGAAGGAAGGATATGCACGAGATGTTAATTATTCATGGGGGGGGGGGGGTAATTAATTGAACTTAATTATATAACAGAGTCGCTTATCTCGATTATGTGGTCGATAGCTTTAATTGCTAGTTCGTACGCTTCAGTGGGCTGGGATGGCAAAATGTAGAAGCAGATGACATATATTGACTTGTGGAGTAATTTTAATTTGACAGAGACATAATCGAGCTTGGCCTAACAATGCGGATCGGGTCAAGGTTACTTTGGATGACTATGTGCACCCCGTGGCAAGGGGAGTCAATGGAAGGACGGTTAGCAACGTCATCGCGGTATACAGTAAAGGAGGGAGGAAATAACTCTTGATTGTTAATACTAGGGATTAGGTTGGTTCAGTTAGGGCGTATATTTCAAAAGGGAGGTAGTGAATCATCTGCAATATTTGTCGACACTTAGAACGGAGACCTCTCACATTTTGGTAATAGAAAGTAAGAGGCAGATTATGAGGGGCTATGGTGGGAGAAAGATACGGTGACAGTTCAGGGACCAAAAAATTTATTACGATCAGCTCTATTGCATTGAAGATTTAAGCTCATGGTGTGAACGTATTTACCGAAGGCCCGGAGGCCCTTTATGCGGTGGTAAGTTGAGGCTTACGTAAAATATGATGACAGGTTTACGAACGCTGGGGACATAAGTGAGTACGCTTTTTTGTAAATAGATTATAGTATAGAATACATTTTTCTACGAGCAGCTCCACTATATTCGTGCCGAAATCCAGGTCGTATCTTTTCCTCCTCTCTCAGACTAAGAACCCACTCATGATTAAAAATCATTAAGAGACTAGTGATTAGGGAAGCAACAGATAGGTGAGAAGGAAAAAACGAAGGAGTAACTGCTCTCTCGGATTTTTTTGTTGTTGTTATTATACAAATTGAAGATTTCGATCTTAGCGTATGTCGTTCGAACAAGACGGTACTAAAAACCACACAACACGTCCCAGGTCGCGTAATTTAATGATATCGATTGGCCGTAGAGATTATGTGATTTCATGCACTTGGACTTTTTGTTGTCACGCTAAGCGAAAGATCGTGCTTCTGCATTCAATACTCGAGAATTCGAAAACCAACATTCGCTGAAGCGTGTGGGAAGGTTATTGCTTAGAAAACACCCAATGGCAACTCCAAAAATATAATAAGAAAAAATTGTTGAAATCTTAATTCGTTGTTGTTTTTTTTTTTTGGATTTTACTTTCTGAAACAGGAACCAATCTTTATGTTCAACCCCATATATAGATTGAGCTGTTGCGAACATGTATAGGAACGCTGAACGGCACTGAAGCGTAAACACCCGGCAACACACATTTAAATCACTTGTCAATCTCTGACACAGGGTCGAACACAAACTTCAGGAATGACATAGGTGCTCATATCTCCATCCTTCCACGACCATTAACAACTGATACTAGATTGTGTCGCAAGTTGAAATTGTTTGTTGCAAACAACACAGTAATAGCGGCTTATAGGTGGAAACTGCTCCAGCAACCCATTCGTTGGGATTTCGTAATAGTCGACATCAGCGAACGTTTGACAGGAGCCGACTTATAAGCTGCTCGTTTTTTTTACACGAACGCACGCTCAAACGGGTATCTTGAAGCACCCTTAAATGCTAAGCTTCCTTCATCAGGATAAGAAGAGCAACAAAGAGTGGATACCCACTGGCGAGTATGGGATGTTGAATGCAATCACAATACCCAATCGTTACCTAAGACTGCACCGGGGTGTTGTGGCGTGGTGTTCACGGACTGTATTAATTGGTTGAGTAAATGCTCAATGCCGTAAATAAAAGCCGGAGTTAATATTTGTTGTATATTCAATTAATTTATTTGTTATAGTTAATTCAATAGTTATTCACTTATTAATGTGCTTACTCGCTGTTATTTTGTGTAGGGGTAGTACTTCGCAAGAACTGTGGATGAGATGAATCCGTATTTCTGCACTATGTCTTTTTCTTTATTGCTTTTTGTTGCTGTGGTGTACACTATATACACTTGTTTAAATTTAGCAAAATTCCCTTTTAGATTGCCTTGTAAAACTAGAGGATCTGACTTTTTAAAATCCATTTTGTCTGTTAGCTTGCACTGCACTTGCATTTATGTAATCACTTCTACTTTTCACTTTACGCTATAACCTGCTGCGTCATGATGTGTATGGCTAGAATAAAACAACCTTTTGTTGTGACTTGTGTTGATTGACTGGCTCCCAACGCAAGAGAGAGAGAGAGCTTACGACTTCTCCCTCGGTGGGTGTAACACATACCGCTGCTACCACTGATAACTCGTGATTTGAGTCGTTTTTTTGGAGAACCCTTTCCAAATTTTGAGGAATTCATTTTGAGAAAGGGATAGATTGAAAACTTTAGAGCGAAAGTGAAATAATAGATGAACATTTTTTAAGGCGAATGGGCGGAATACAAACCATCAATAAGATATTACAAAAGCTTTTGACCGTAAAAGACGTTTATTAACTGTAGTCTCCATAATTTGACAAATGCTCAAAAAACGTTCGTGTCGATTGGTGCAAGGAAGCATTGAAAAAATTGGATCACGGTATATCAAATAATCATATTTTACTCCGTCTCACCCAGCCCTTTCGTCCTTACATCTATGGGCCACAACCACTCCCCCCTCCTTCTCGTGACCTTCTTCCGAGTCCACTCGCCACCCCCTCCCCATCTTTATGCCTACGACTTCCATAAAGCTAATTTTTGGCTCATCAACGACTACCTATCCGTTGAAGATGCCATCACCCACGTATATAATCCTTTACTCTATATCTCTGTTCATCCCCTACTATAAACAAAGAACATCAACCTCTTCCCCACCATAGTACAATCACAAGCTTCGCACCCTGCGTAACAAAAGGAGGGTCATCTTCTCTCGAAATCGAATTATAACTGATCACTCCAACTTTCTTAGCTGTTACCTTCAATTCACAGAATTTTTACCACTCTTTATCGCACCTATCTTACCAAAACTCTGGCCAACCTGAAAAATACCCCAAAATCTTCTTCCAGTTCGTCAATCCTAAACGTAGATCCGATGGTTACCCCGTGTCGCTTACCTTAAACTCCCACGCCTCATCTGATCCTATTACTATTGCTAACCTCATCGCCACTCAATTCAATCAGTCATTCACTAATCGCTTCTTTGTTCCTGACCGGTCATACAACAACTACCTACTTAACTTTTCCCCCGGGCCCCTTCTCCACAACTCCTTTGATCCACTCATAATTGAATCCAAACTACTGCAACTCAAAGACGAGTTTATACCGGGCCCTGGTGGTATCCCTACAATTCTCAATAAATGCTCATCCATTCTCTCTGCTCCCCTCTCACTGACCTTTAATATCTCACTCTCTCAAGGCGTATTCCCCCACATTTGGAAATCCCATAATCATCACCCCCATCCACAAGAAGGCTCCCAAAAACGATGCTATGAACTACCACCACATCGCCAAACTGTCCCACTTACCCAAGATTCTCGAAAGCATTCTATACGAATCTCCTAGTTTCCAGTGCAAATCTTTTATTTCACCAAGGCATCATGGTTTTCTCAATGGCCGGTCAACTACAATCAAGCTTGTTGAGTTCGCTTCATCTACACTCTCAGCACTAGAGCACGTCAACGGGGTTGATATGGTGTCGACCGACATCAGTAAAGCATTCGACTAAATATCCCACAATATCATCATCATCGGCTCTACACCCGGGATCCGGTCTTGCCCTTACTTAGCAAGTCTCTCGACGATATCCGGTCCATATCCAAGACTTGTTAACTTGTCCATAACAATTTGTTTTTCCGGGCAAGGTTATTATCCTTGCGCCAACCTTTCTCAGGATGTCGCTGCATGCATTGGTTCACTACTTGGCGGGTGCCAAAGTAGCTTACCAGGTTTGTCACATGGGTTGAAAGCAGAGACTTTGCCCTGTATTTTCTTTCTTTTTTGCTTCGAGATCAGTCGAAATCCGACTATTATAAAATCAATAAAGGCAAATAAAATAATATAAAGTACAAACTCTAAATTGAAACGCATTGCTTTTTGTATTGCCTCGTTCGCCGTAAAAGCCACAATCCGGAAAATGCTCTGAACAACCGCCCTCAGTTGGACTCTCACCCTCCATCAAATGGTAAGATTTAACCATCTCAAAAATATAACCTCTACACTGTGACAAAAATAGCTGTGTCCTTAACATCGCCAAATGCCAATCTATAACCTTTTCTCGTAATTCATTCATCCTCACGTCCCCATTCCATTCATAACCAACCCCTGCCATTGTCCAATATATTCGAGATTTTCCAATATATTTAAGATTGGGATCCTTTCCTCTTTCGCATTGATGAGACGATCCGAAAAGCCAATTATGACCTCGGATTCGTGAAACGATGGTCTAAAGAAGTCTCCGACCCTTACGTTACTCGATCCCCTAACCTTACCTTCGCCCGTCCACTGCTTGAATATGGTAGCCGGGTATGGTCTCCTTATCACAAGATCCATATTCGTAAAATCGAAAGTATTACACGTCGCTTCCTTCGGTTCGGTCTCCGTGGGCTAGGGTGGGAAGCCCCTTTAATCCTTCCCCCGTACATTAGCTGTCTCAAGTTAATCAACCTCAGAACTCTTCAGGAGCGCAGGGTCCTTGCTGACACGGTGTTCATCCGCCAGGTACTCTCCTGCGCGGTCGACTGCGCCTACCTTCTTAACTTAATTCCCCTGAATACAAAACCTCGAAATATGCGTAATCCCCACCTCTCTACATTCCCCCCTCACCGGACCACTTATGGTTTCAACGAACCCTTTTCGCGGATGGTGAGAAATGCCAACTCCAATTTAACCATGTTCGACTTCGACCTCTCTGCCCATACTCGCAAACACCGCCTCCTAAACCATTCTCACCACCAGTCTTAAGCGGCGCTTCTACACTTTACTATAACCTGCGAAAACATTCTCCTTCGATCAGCAAGATACATTTTTTTGTTTGCATGGCGCTTTTGCCACCCGCCATTCATTTACGTTATCTTTCCCAGATTGGGACCAAAAAACGAAAAACAAAAAGGAACAATCAACAAAGGATCTTGCTGATGAGCATTTATTATCCTCAATGTCGGTGGGCGATAAAACAAGCATGGGGTTCGTTTTATGGCGAAAATTGTTTGTTTGAAATTGGTTTAGGAAAATAATGTTGATTGCGGGAATGGATTTGTGTAAACAAATCTAGAGGATAGTAAAAATGCAGACGCGCATTTTATGATTCCCAACAATATTTGTTTGAAAGTGGGTCATATGGTCCGTACATTTGTATCCAGGGAATTTGGCGTGTAACCAAACTAATTGAACATTGGGTTCGTTTATCGCGTATTGGATTTTTAGGTTGAATTCAATGTGAGAAAATTGAACGCTTAGGGAATCCAATATTGAATCGAGGATATTGTATATATTGAGGCAATGTATATATTGAGGGGCTGTAGGGCGCTTCATACTTTAGGTGGAAGGGACTGCGGGTACCGCGATTAACGGAGGAGGCTGGCTCCAAAGAGGTAAATAGTAACGGGTGGAAAGTTTTGTGCGTACCAGCTTGTAGAACAGTTAGAAGTTTCTTACCAAGCAATATCACTTCGATTGCTATAAGTATATTTTCCAATAAAGATAAATTTGACAGAAGGGCCGAGTTTGTACCTGCACACCTATTATATATAAAATCAGATGTTCGATGTTACTATAGTTCATCCGTGCTCTTAGGAACAAGAGAAATAACTTGTGGAACATTTTCCTCAAAACGCGTCCCTTCCAAAACTACTCCAACTATCTCGGTTCCTTTTATAAATTTTCCGAGCTCTACAACTCCCTCTACACCAACTATCTCACAAAAACACAATCTAATTTGATCAATGACCCGAAATCTTGTTTCCACTTCATAAATTACAAACGTAAATCCGACACTTATCCTAACTCTCTTTGCTATGGCGCGACTACTTCAACCGACTCCCTAACTATTCGCTTCGTTTTTCAATAAATCCTTCACAGACACCTCCTTCGAACGCAATCCGTCTCACTTCAAAGACTTGCCCGACTTCTCCCTCGCCCCCTTCACCCCCCAAATTATTCAGCGTCACGTAGTTGAGAAGAAATTAAACTTACTCAAAGACGAGTTCAGCCCTGGGCCTGATGGACTCCCGGCTATATTTTTAAAGAAATGTTCCACTTATCTTTCCCTTCCGATATCAAAGATATTCAATCTATCCCTTTCACAAGGGATCTTCCCTAGTATTTGGAAAACCTCCTATTTCAACCCCATACATAAAAATGGACCTAAAAACGATGTAAGCAACTACCGTCCCATCGCCAAACTGTCTTGTGGGGATGGCGGCCGCGACACCAGCATGGGCGAAAGTTCTACCACCAACCCACTCGTTCACTAAGAGAATGTTCCGCCGAGCACCAAAAGAAAACTTCGCAACACCCGGATCAAGTTAAAAAAAACACACTGATTTGGCGTAAAATATTTTATTGTTCCCACTGGTTATTAACTTTAAAATTGAGAAGGATGATTGAAAGATTAAAATCGTAACTTAATCTAATTAAACACTGGTATCACGCGTACACGTCCGCTGGTTGTTATGCGTTCGCAACTTTACGAAAGCCCTCTCAAACATTAAATGTGAACCAAGAAGGTTGAATTTTAGCTTTCTTCAAGAAAATATCTACTGTTTATACCGAAAAATAACAATTATTTAGTTATTACTTTTACGCATCTTCGCAGCCGGCGGAGAGCGGGAGCGGCAGCGTGCGACCACCGTGGTCGGCGGATGACATTCCACTCAATCGAGGGTTAGAATCAGGTTCTTGATTCACCCTCTCCTCGATTCGGTGGTGGTGGATATCCTCTCCACTCAGGATATGTTTTACCTACCACAAGCGAGACGTGAAGTCTCTCTTTGTGGAACAGAAAACCAGATCACGTAATGGAGATCATGGTGGTATGTGTGTGATCGTTCAGATCTGTGTTGTTTACACGTGCTCGAAGGCAACGGGTAAACGAAGCAGACAGGCGGTAAAGACAAAAGGGAGAAACGACCAAATGCGGCGTTTGGTAATGCGGGTCATTGTTTACGCGATGCATCGTCGCTAAAATTGACGTTGGGAAAAGGTGCTAATGGGATTGGTGGCCGAACGAATCCCTTGCATGCGTTTGTATATGCCGGGTAATTAGTTGCGGCAGGGAAAGAAATTGAAGATTGTTTGTTAGTGGGAAAACAAACGATGAGTTGGATGTTATGCATGTTTACATGCGTAAGAATATGGTTTATGGCATCTCCGACTGGTACAGGAACCGAGTTCTTGTTTATGCTAGAAAATGCTAGAGGATCTAGTTCCGATGATAATAATTGGGATGCGGGAATTGTTTGTCGATTGTAAATACAAACGAATCGCGGGTCGGTTTATTGCAGCTGTAAAAACAAGCTGTCCGACATAGGATTTTAACACAGACAAAGGGTGCCGACTGGCTTGGGATTCATGATGCCATATGCACTTTAAAGAATTATTTCTAGGAATGTTAGATAATACGTTGTATGGATTAAATGTCCTTGTAAAAGGAAATGTTTCAGGTATGCTGGGTGGAGATTGCGGTGCAGGTGTGGAAAAAGTTGAAATTTGCCTGGGGTTCCTGAAAAGGTAGAAAGAAAATCTTACAGGGAATATGTATGAGAAGGGATGCATGAAAGGTAAGTTTTCTTTTCCAGGGGCTTTTTTGATTACAGATTTGATCTCTTTAATGTGCGAAGCATTTAAGATGCTAATGCGATTGCATTCGTGAAATTAGGAGATTGGGTGAAAGTAATGGGGGTTTTTAAGGAAATCGAACCGTGAGGTTTGGCGGAACCGCCACAGTCTCATATCTCCAAACTGTTCGAAGGAATTCTTTACAACGTGTTATCTTTCCGTTGTAAATCCATCATCTCATTCAACCAGCATCGTTTCCTTTCGGGTAGGTCGAATCTGATCGAGTTCTCATCCCATACTCTCTGTGCCTTAGAGAATGGCAAAGAAGTCGATGTAATCACCACCGATTTCAGCAAATACTTTGACAAAATCTCCCATAATCTCATCCTTTTTAATCTGTCCTCCCTAGGTTTCGAACCCCTATTGATCAAGTGGTTATCTTCTTATCTGAAAGATCGATCCTACCGTGTCAAATTCACATCCTCCCTGTCCAATCCTTTTCTTCACGCGTCAGGGGCTCCGCAAGGCAGCCACCTAGGTCCCCTCCTATTTATCCTTGCAATCAATGATGTTGACTCCATTATTAAATACTCATCATTCCCTTTATACGGACGACGCCAAGCTCTACAAAACGATAATCTCTCCTCTCGAGTCCGCACTTCTCCAAACGGACCTCGACAGCTTCTCAACTTGGTGCCGTAATAACTGCCTTGAGCTCAACGTCGTCAAATGTCACTCCATCACCTTCTCCCACAGATGCCCCCCCCCCCCTCCCCACGTTCCTACTTCCTGCTAAACCAGCAGATATCATCTCTACCCTCGATACGTGACCTCGGGAACTTATTTGACAGGGAGCTTAGCTTCATCCGCATATTGATGATATTATTCTTAAGGCCAACTCTGCCCTTGGGTTTGTGAAACGCTGGTCTAAAGAATTTTCTAATCCTTACGTTTCCCGTTGTCTCCACATAGCCTTTGTCGGCCCCCTTCTTGAATGCGCCAGTCAGGTCTGGTCTCCACACTACTCGTCCCATGTACGCAGAATCGAAAGCGTGCAACGTCGTTTTCTGCGTTTTGCTCTCCGCGGACTGAACTGGGTGAATCCTCGGATTCTCCCCCCATACAGAAGTCGGCTCCATCTGATCAACTTCAACACACTTGAGGAGCGCAGAGCTCATGCCGATATCCTTTTCGTCCACCGTCATGCACAATCAACTGCCCAAGCTTGCTCTTCACTATCGCACTCCACATAACCCCCGTAACCTGCGAAACCCTCATCTCTTCTATCAGCCCACCCACCACACTTCGTACGGCTCTAATGAACCCATTTCGCGAATGCTGAGGTGGGCAAACCCCTACCCTACCTCCTTCGATATCAACTTTAACTCTACTGCTCTCAAACGTCACCCCCCCCCCCCCCCCCCCGCGACCGCGACCACTCACCGTCTACACTCTTACATGTACTAAGCGAAATAAATGAATGAGTCATAATTGGTGGATAAACCCAGTAACCAACTCGCCAAACAGACCCCCCCCCCCCCCCCCCGCGCCTCCCTGGCCGCTTTTTTTTAACCATATTCTTATATATAGTTTTAAGATAGTTGTTAATTTTTATCGCTTGTACTAAGCTAAATATATGAGGGTTCTGGCCTCACTAAACTAAACTAAACTGCCTTAAGCTCAATCTGCATAGCCTTTGATATATGAATCCGTTTGCAATATATCCAAATGAAGCAATTATCAAATAATGATTTGGTTTCTAGAAATGTACAAAAATACAACAATCAGGAATACCGTCTCCCGCATTTCTAACCGGATAATTCTCGTCCAATTTTTCAATTACATTTTGCATTTTTATCACCCGACACATATAGTGATAACGGGCAACGTAGATGAGGGAACACTGTAAACCGTGACGTTAAAGAAATTGGATTGGGATCTAAAGCGTGGAGGGAAGGTGCACGAACTCAACTGAAATCTTAATTGGACTATGCTCCACAAGGAACTATCTTACAAACACACATCACTTGCGTTTTTTTAGGTTACGAAATTTCGTATTTAATTTTTTCCTTTTTGTCTTGTTTATACAATTTGCGTGCGTAAATATAAAATTTATAGTTAAGGATGAAGGTAAACATCCCACATCTTAAGCCCACCCCTCTGTGGGCCAGGTCTTCGTTTCAGAATTAATTGATTCATTCTTTGCATACCTATCGCTTACATTCAAAACATTTCAAATGCCATTCTTACTGACACTTACTTTTAACACTTGCGCTGAAAATTCGATAACAATCTTGGCACAATTCTGATATCCTACAAAATGTCGCAGTTTCAATAAATATTTTTGTATCCTGAAAAGCCGACTGTGTCAATAGAAGGATTTGCCACACCTTATTCAGGCTAATGGCATTTAAGTATTTGACTTGGAAAACCCCCTTAGGTGCTCATCCCAATTATCATGAAAATGATTTGTTGTCGCGATTGTAATTGATGCGATTCCCAGGGAGGTTAAAGTTGTGTTGTGCTTTCAAATAATTTATTTAACTTCGTGAAACTCATCAGACCAGCATCTCAAATTGTCTCTCAGGAAATCAAACAAAAGAAGATTTAAGCGCACAGCTTGGGGCGGATTTATTCAGTTTTTCTTATCATGACAGTTGAAGAGAAACTGCTGCCGGCTGGTAGTGTAAATATCTAATGAGAAGGCCAGCTGTGATCCCCATTTATAATCAAGGATTATAAGAAAATAGGGGTGTGCCTTCGTCATAGAATTATATACATTGTTTTACAGTAGATTCCAACGAAACTTAAAGGGTTACTGAAAAGTTTCTTGTAAGGGGTGTCTCAAAGTTCAGGCATGGTTTTGTTGTTGTTTTACCACTTTAATAAATAAGCGTATCTGACAATACATTAGTTCCAAGAAAATGAAATTAATTATTTTTATGTTTATTACAAGATTTTATTTAACACGGTTAGGATGGTTCGAGTTAGGTTAAATAAACACTGGCTTGTTTGCCTCTCTTTCGGTTGGCGCCAAATACCTCAAAAGCTCTAGTACAACAGTTCCCACCTCTATTCAAATTCAATTTCCTATATAATTTATTAACACAATACTTATATAACGTCGACATGGCGACATGAAAACTCTGTTGGTAAAATCCTAAGAATGTGAATAAGGAAACAAATTGATAATAACAAAATAAACTGACAACTGAATCAATAGAGAAATAAATATCCTGAGTCACTAATCTTTCTAAGGCTTTGACAAAATATTGTAATGATGGTGGAAGGTTTCACGGACACAACTTTGGGGTCAGGCAACATAGCAGTTCCCTAATAATGAATGAAGTGGGGGCAGAACCCTCAGTTTATTTCGCTTAGTATAAGTAGTAAATAAGCCGCCCTTAATTGAACTAAAGTTTGTTTAGAATGAATGTAATAACAAAACAGCCGTTTGTTATAGAATAGTTGCCAAACGGAATGTAATCAATTAGTACTCCCATTAAAATTGTATTCCCAATATCGAAACTCGTCAAATTAAGGGATTCTGTTAGACCTAATCAACATCATGACCATATACCTGCTAGATACGCAATTAGTTTTAATGAAACGTCTATCATGTACATATGGCTGTCAGGAGTAACTGTTCATATATGCATTGTTTCTAATTCGGTATACACCTGGCCCTAGAATTTCCCTAGAATCACTTCCGGTTTATCACAATGTATCTAATATTTTATGAACATCAACGCATCCCAGGGCGATAAGAATAGGACTAGAGTTGCCTACAACTTCCCCACGCTGGGTGTATAGCCTGAAACTAAAACCGACCCACAGTGTGATATGAACTTTTTGCAGGACATCTTAAGAATAGATCTCCGTTCTATGGCTAAATTCATGTGCGTGTGCCTGTGTGTATATATAGGAAGGACGTGGGTTCGTTTTTTGTTGAATAATCAATTACTGAAATCTCCAATGAATAAAAACAGCAACAAGAAAGAACATATAACTACTGGATGTCGGGCTGATGAGGACGAAACATACACACACACATTGATTTCATGGCGCACAATGATAGAACCTTGTATGAGAACTTGATATGTTTGAATAAGGACACTCCTGGGAAGGAAATTTGATAATACGTTAAGGATATTTTGCAACACATTTGATTTAGGAAGGCTTTCCTCTCTTACTCGGCTGCTCACATCTTGGGAGATATGAATCCGTGTCAGATTGAGGCCAATAGATGCTACCGAGTCCATTGTCGAAGAGATTGCGAAAATATCTGCCGAAGATTAGTAATGAATTTTAATCTGAACAGCTTTGGATAATTAAATTGTAGAGTCAGAGAATTTTCGAAAGCAGACACGACTAGACTTCATCTCCAAATAGAATTTTCACTTAATCCTGTTTATAAAGACGGAATTTGGTTAAAGCCGATCGTGGTGTGGAGGAATCGGAAATGCTGATTCTAACCCAGACCGAACAGGATTGTAATGATCGAATTAGAAAATCTACAATTAGGCCGATTAGGTTGGAAAATTTTCGAGATTACCAAAAACAGAATGGAAAATGTGGTTAAGGACACCGAGTGAAAAGGATTAATTAAAGATTACTATGAAATTACAAGTGAGGTGCTGAAATAGATTAAAGGATTACAAGTTTGGGGAAATTTTCCGTTTGAACAACGGAATTTTAAAATGTGTGACGTGTGTGACATTTGAATCTTAAAAAATCTAATTAGTTTTATTCTGCAGAAATATTTAATTCGCATATTGGCGAAGTTATCAATATCGCTCAGTATTTGTCGATGATTATAATTTCTGTTTGCATCGGTTATTCAACGATTCCTTATACTATAATAAAGGCATAATGATTCTAGTCGGAAAATAGCAGAGGCTGGGCGAAAGGATTTGAATCAATTAAACTGGTTTTGAAGAAAAAAAATGGTTTAAAATTTTAATATAAAATGCTGAATACCTTTTTCGCTACTTAGATTTGGGAAAAAGAAATCAAATACTTTTCGCTACATGGTTCAAGTGATATATACAATGTTTTTTATGTTCCAAGTCGATTTTGTTTGCCATCCTTTCTAGTTTAGGTGATGCTCATATGTTGGGATTTAACAGTCGTATTGAGTGGTCGAAAACAATTTGTTATAGAGCAACTAACGCCGCAAAAAAGTGTTGAAATTATGAAAACATTTTATTCAAATAATAGTTCGATAGTCATCATCATCATCGGCACTACAACCGGGATCCGGTCTTGGCCTTATTTAACAAGTCTGAGGCTTGTTAAATTTTCCATAATAATTTGTTTTTCCGGGCAAAGTGAATACCCCAAAATAAAACCTACGCGACTTTCTTGTTAGTCATATTCCGACCAAGCCAGCCTGTAGTGAATAATTTAAAAAGTTTTCATATATTAGAAAAAAAAGGACAGATTTGGTGTAAAAAAATCTAAGCGAAAAGAGGCCTATCGATAGCGCTCGAAGCAGAATTCTCAAACGCTGCAACAAAAGAGGGGGGGGTGGGGGGGGGGGGGGGTTAAGCAAGACAACCACATGTACGAGGCTGGACAGTTTCCGACCTCATCGTGAAGATAGCAACACTCGCCAATAAAAGCTACTGAATGTAGTTATGCATCTTTTGAGAGTTACTCACCAAAATTTCAGTCATTTTGGAAGCGTCGTTTTTATTTGACAGTCGTTTGGGTGAGTCGATGTGAGTGACTAAATTGAGTATCGCGCTTTCATAAAATTTTTGTTTTTGAAAGGCAATACGCCTACGCAAATCAAAGATGACTTGGACTCCGTGTATGGGGACTCTGCACGATCATTTACCACTGTGAAATTTTGGACAGCTGAATTTAAACGTGGCTGTGAGAGCTTGGGAGACGATGAACGTTCGGGGCGTTCAAAAACTGCAACAACTGTTGATAACATCACTAAAATTCAATAAATGGTGCTAGACGACAGCCGGATTAAACTGAGAGAAATAACAGAGGCTCTGAAAATGTCCAAAGAACGTGTTTGTCACACATTAAATCAAGATTTAGGCATGAGAGAGCTGTACGTGCGTTGGGTGCCGCGTTTGCTCACGTTAGACCAAAAGCGTGTTCGAATAAACATTTCCAAAGCTCAGTTGGCGTAGTTTAGGTGCAATAAATCCGAGTTTTCGCGCCGATTAATTACTGTCGATGAAACTTGGATACGTCATTATACGCCCGGAACAAAAATACAGTCAAAACTGTGGACTGCAAAGGGGGAATCGGCTCCAAATAAAGTAAAAACTGCTTTTTTCGGCTGGGAAAGTGATGGCGACTGTTTTCTTGGGATAGTCATAGAGTTATCTTAATCGATTATCTTCAAAGAGGAAAAACCATTACAGGAGCATATTACGCATCATTACTTGACCAACTGAAGGCAGAAATTGGGGAAAAACGGCCACATTTCGTGAAAAAGAATATTCTGTTTTACCAAGACAACTTGCCGTCATACACCTCAGCGGTTGCCATTGGAAAAATCCACGAATTACGGTTTGAACTGCTTGACCATCCGCCTTACTCACCAGATCTAGCCCCAAGCGAGTTCTTTTTGTTCCCTAATCAAAAATTGCGCCCGAAGGAAGAGATAGTGGTCAAATGAGGAGGTCACCATCGCGAACAGTTATTTCGTAGATAAAAACGCGCTGGGAGAAGTGTGTAGAGTGCCAAGGAGACTATGTAGAATTATAAAAATAAATTTTAAGAAAAAATGTCTTGTATCTCTGTTAAGTCGGACACTTTTCAGCCCCTAGTATACATATATATATATATATATATATATATATATATATATATATATATATATATATATAAATATATATATATATATATATATATATATATATATATATATATATATATATATATACCAGGGTTGCCTTTTATATTTCGGGATTAGAGAACAAAAACAAATATTGAACATCGAAAATCACTTTATTGTTTTTCAAAATATTCCCCATGAAGATCTATACACTTTTGCATGCGTTTGAACCAATTGTCGAAGCACTTTTGCCACTCTGATTGAGGTATCTCCAACACATACATTCTGAATGCAGCAACCGCTTCTTCAGGTGTCGAAAAACGTTGACCTCAGTTTGTTTTTTACGTACGGGAATAAAAAGAAGTCATTCGGTGCCAAGTCAGGACTATACGGCGGATGACCCATCAAATCGATGTTTTGGGTGCTCAAAAATGCAGTTGTCGCAGCCGATGTGTGAGAGCTCGCATTGTCGTGCTGAAGAGTGATCCGTCTTCGGCGGTTGGTTTTCCTGATTTCTTGGAAGACAACTGGCAAACAAATGGTTGTGTACCACTTAGAATTGACTGTTCTGCGTTGTTCTAGTGGTACGGTTGCGACATGTCCAGTTTTTCCAAAAAAACAGGCGACCATTTGCTTGGAAGTGCTTCGTGCATGAACAATTTTTGTTGGATTTGGCTCATCTTGAAACACCCAGACAGTAGACGGCTGTTTTCTTTCGGGCTCATACGCGTAAATCCACGATTCATCACCTGTCACGATGTCATAGACGTGTTTCGAAGCACCGCGACCGTATTTTTTGAGCATTTCTTTCGACCAATTGACACGAGCCTTTTTTTGAGCGATTGACAAATTGTGTGGGACCCAACGCGAACAAATTTTTTTGACAGTCAAATGTTTATGCAATATTGAATGTATGCTGGTCCCATTAAACGCCTAAGGTTGTCTCAATCTCACGATAGATCACATGACGATCTTCCAATATCAGTTCGCGCACAGCATCAATGGTTTTCGGAACAACAACTGATTTTGGACGACCTTCACGAAATTCATCTTGGAGTGAACTACGACCACGATTGAATTCACCATACCATCGATAAACACTGGTCCTGGATGGAGCTTCATCGCCAAAAAATTGAACTAAGTTCATCCATGCACTGTTGCTGAGTTAATCCACGCCGAAAGTTGTAAAAAATAATCGCACGAAAATGTTGACGATTTAATTCCATTTTTGGGCCGAGATGAATCTTTTAAGTAACTGTAAACAACACAAATAGCGCCCGTATGTCAAAACGTTCTGAATGCGTATAACCTCAAAAATGTCCAACTTTACGACAGAGCTGTCAATTGCCGGATTGCAACGCTAGGGTTGCCAAATCCTGAAACATAAGAGGAAACCCTCGTATATATATATATATATATATATATATATATATATATATATATATAAATGTAGGCTCCTCGATAGTATAGTGGTTAGTATACCCGCCTGTTACGCGGGAGACCGGGGTTCGATTCCCCGTCGGGGAGTTTCTGGCGCAAGACTAATGACATTGCCCGGAAAAAACAAATCATTATGGAAAATTTAACAAGCCTCAGGACTTGCTAAATAGGGCCAGGACCGGTTCCCGGTTGTAGTGCCGATGAAGATGATGATGATGATGATGAATGGGGGATTGGATGAGAGTAATGATTTAGGATCACTACAAAGGTAATACGAAAACGAAGGTTTTAACATACACTGTTTTATTGTTATTGGCTATTGTTCAACGACATGTTATAATTCGGTGTAACTAATGTATGTCTAAATGAGACACTATTTGCCGTTGGGCTTAAAAGGTACATTGTTCATAAGTAGATGACAGCACCGCATCACAGTCACCGCCATTGAGTGAACGAAGCGAATTAACTCAGTTTTAGCCGCCAATCAGAGCCAAACCGGCGAAGCCAGAATTTCTCGGAAAATCTAGACGCCTGACGTGCTTTGCTGTTCCTTTTTTGTTCGCGGTTGCTTTGTTTGGGAAGCCTGTTCCCCAATTTTAAGGTGGTATAACGCTATGTGCTTTTGACGGCGGCTTGGTTTAAAGCCACTGCAAATTGCCCACTCTCTACACTAGTGCTAACATCATTAGATTTTTTTTTACCATAAAACAAATCTACGTTATGAAATTATGTTTTATTGGAGTGGACCCAATTTGCACAGTGCCCAAAATAGGAAACATTTGAAAAAAAAAATCACTTTCACAGATAAATTAGATATATCAGTTAATTTTTTTTTATTATTTTTCTTTTTCTTATTTATTAGACTTCTCTCGGGAGAGGCGAACCTATAGCGCCGAGTGGGCGCCCCGAGACGCCCCTTCATGTGCAGGGGGGGGGGGGGGGGGGATTTGGTCTGATTGATAGCAATTTCTTATGTCGCAACATGGATTTCAAATTATTAAAAACTGTTATTTAAATAATTATGATCGGCGAAGCATATTTGAACTTATCTGGCTTTGTTGATAAATAGTCACTATTGCGGCATCCTCAACGGCGTTTACATCCGTGGTTCCTCTAATTGACACTTTTTGTTTTTCTCCCATACGAGTATTTGAAGGCAAAGGTGTACATCAGAAAACCAACCACTACTTTAATGATTAAAGTCAACATTCGAAACGAGATTGCTCAAATAATACCATAAGCTGCGACGATAAAACGGACTTAAAAAAGATGGTCTTGCCGCCACGGGCACCTTACCGACTCCATATTCCAATAATAATGTTAAAGACCATATATTCGACTAGGGGGGTACAAATTATAAAATTGAATTACATGTTAAAGGTGCTCAAAACAACAAGGACATTGAACATAAAAACCACCTTGTATTATATTGAACTAAATTTCAATTATCACAGTCCTCAGTTTTCAGAAATTCTATACTTTTATTCCTTTCCTTTATCTTTAAACACATATAAGGAAGAGTATGGTGTTTAGTAAGGCCAAAGTATACGCTATACGTCTCTACGACTTAATTTGGATTATCCACAAAAATCCATAGCACGTGCAAACATAAAAAATGGTGCAAAACGACTAAAGATGTAATACGTTTGAGTTTCCTTCATCAGTTGGACATGACAGTTACAGGGGTACAGATCAAGTATTTGAATCGTCTATTTCATCCTTGAATTATTTTTATGCGGCCACCCCATTTCTTTTTAGCATTCATTTCTTTGTTCGACGAATAGAGTGTTAGTTGTTTTCAATGCTCCACCATAAATTTCATTCTGTTACGCTTCGTTAAACTTGAAGGGTGCCAAATGAACCCGGACATTTCAGAATCCATTGACCCAAAGATTTCCTCTAGAAGAATTGTCACTGCGGACAACATGGCCGTCATTAATATAAAAGTATCCAATTTCGCCTATAAGATCATCACATGAATTAATTTTTTCTCTCACGAGTCGACATGAATCATTGCTTGCAATTGATTTATGGAGATCCTTACTCCGATTCGACATATTCCCCCAGTACTATCACTATTACTACTACGTCTGTCCTCTTTGAACAGGATATGAAAATTACTTAGTCAAACCGGAAGCCATCGAAGAGAGACATGGTCTCGGCCATTCTGTTCTGGCCACATTTTTCCCCATAATCAATTATTAAGAGGACTATGTAAACTCTGTTGTTGTCATTTGGACAACACAATGTTTCTGATAACAATATATTATACATATATACGGTGTTGCTAAGTCCGTTCGTGTTCCAATAGTAGTTGTAATGATTGGACAATCTCGTTTGCGGCGGCGGTGATGGTGGCGGCTTTACATCCGCTCGTTTCGTCCATTTATTGCTGTGTTGTGAATTATGAGTGAAAGGAAATGTCCTTGCTCCATTGCTGCTATTAGATTCCTCGTCCGGTTGACTATATCCTGGTTTTTCAAATCGAAATTCAAAAGTTAATATTTGAAGATGAATTGGCATTTAGATGTTTGATAATGAATGTAAAAAATTCTCTTGCCTTCCGGTCGTAGGTAGGTTGTGCTGGGCAAAAGTGTACGCAGCTACATTGGTATAAGCTGGGACCTGGAGGCTAGGTTCAGAGGAAATTCGTATCCATTCTACTTTTCTTGAAATTAACGTGGCAGCTCGTAATTATGGCAGACATTACCGACAAAGGAATCGATCTCGAACAGGATAATTGATTGGATGTGCAAGATGAGAAACAAAAGATACTAAAACGGAATCTTTTTGTACGTGATTCGGATGCAAACAAAAGGACCTGTCGTAACGGGGATTTTTCTGAGGTTAATGAATCGGGCTGAGTTTTATTCGGCAGGCTTGGGCTTTGAGAGAGATAGCCTTGTGTATAATGGCCTTTACACGTCATTTGTCACATTTAATGTGTTCCTTGATTGTGGGTATTATCTACTGAAATCTATAGTCTGTGATTGGTCGCTTACCAAATCAAGTGGAAGATTTGGTTGATTTGTTTTGAATGCTTCCAAGGAATATCTTGAAAGTTTCTAAATTCAATTTCTGCAAGTATTTGAATCAGTCGTATTCAGCATAATTAAATAACTTAACACTTGTTTTCTAAGCTTAGTGTCGCGACACGTCGATTGCTTTCACGCAGCTACTTCAAATAAATTATATTAGTTTCGCTAATAATAGTAGAGTTACAAAGTTCGTTGGTGTGTTTCTTTTGTGCGACTCAATTGTTTTGATGTAATTTTCGAAGAGTAACGCACGTTTCGGCTGGTATCACGACGATTCAATTTATTGGTCTGTAGAAGCCTAAAGTTCATGGTATGACTAACTTGGCTACGTAGCCAATGTGCGCCGTCCTTCTTCATTTCATCATCAGTTTCGACTTCCTCAAGGTGAGGCTTTCCACATATCTCTTTCCCGTTGCTGTTCTGTCAAGAAATATATAAACTGTTCTTTTTTTGCTCATTTTCACTACATACGCGCGACTTAATGATTCTCACTATTGATGGTTTGAGGTGAAGCTCTACTAATTCACGATTGTGGAGTCTCATAGGCTGTCTCGTGTCCTCGTCATATTTAGCAGCAAAGAAAACCTTAAAACTTAATTGTTGAACACGCGAAATCTGTTTTTTTTTCCTCATTTTGTCAGCGCGCACATCTCACATCCATACAGAGTGTGGGGGTTCTCTATACTACATGGTGAACCAACCCACAATTTCGACCTAATTTCGACCGCATACAGCGCGTCACATTATCCCCGATCCTACCGTTCAGCTATTTTGCCTGTAAAAGAAAGCATAGCTGAATTATTCTATGCAGATAATGCAGAATTGAATTCAGCTCCCTTTTGCCATACGGCAACTCCATATCATTAACCCTATGAGATTTCTACCGGAAATCTCAACGTCATATTGGTTAGCAACAACTAAATCTCACCAAACGACGCTGTTGCATCATAGCAAAACCGCTGGGGTTATTTCAGCGTCTTTAAATCTGGTTCTCACGCTGATTATTTCCCAAGCATCAGCGGTGTCCTATCGACTTTTCCCCAGACACTCTATTCGCTGGGGATCAATGATCTCTTTTTACAGGTGAATAGCAAAATGCCATTTTCCTCTCCTTCTCATTTTTATCTTACCATAGTTTAATGCACTCTGAGATCACCACATTCACCCCATTAGGTCAGTGGGCTATCCTCAGAGTTGCATTGGTACATGCACACAAAAATCAAATCCACCCCGGGATCATTGCAGATTGTGTTCCGGTTCTCTCATTCTCTCTTCTCCGTGGACTATCGAATTAACCGAAGCGTTTATCCACCTCGACGGGCGGGGAAAATGAGAGAGCACTAATGTAAAGATGATCTCGATTGATTGCTTGTGGTGCAAATCAAAATCCAAATTTCATCCCTAGCTGGGATCAGTCGCTATCCAATCTCCATCGGTGTCGGTCACGCCCCACCAAAGTCGATCTTGATTACTCAAACGGTATACACGCAAGTCAGGCGTCGTGTAACTGCACAGAGTTGAATTTCATTCCCGATGTAGTCCGCACACACATGCGAGTTGAGTCGATTATAATTAAAGATTCATTTTTGTAACTCGGGTCGATTGTTGCTACCTCAGTGAAATTGCAGTCATTTTCTTTAAGACTGAAAACACAGCCAAACACGTATAATAAACTTTCGTAGTGCCTAATTTGTAAAATATAGATATGTGCATATACTTAGAATAAAATCGGAAAGCAGATACGTTTTTGAAAATAAATCAGTGGGATTAAAGAAACGTTGTCAAATACGAATAATAAACTTTGGTAGTGCCTAATTTGTAATATATATATATATATATATATATATATATATATATATATATATATATATATATATATATATATATATATATATATATATATATATATATATATATATATATATATATATATATATATATATATATATATATAAGTGTATATATTTAAAAAAATATCGGAAAGCGGGTCATCATCATCATCGGCACTACAACCGAGAACCGGTCTTGGCCTTATTTAGCAAGTCCTGGGGCTTGTTAAATTTTCCATAATGATTTGTTTTTTTCCGGGCAAGGTCATTAGTCTTGCGCCAGAGGCTCGCCGACGGGGAATCGAACCCCGTTCTCCCGCGTGACAGGCGGGTATACTAACCACTATACTATCGAGGGGCAGCAGATACGGTTTGAAAATAAATCCGTGGAATTAAAGAAACATTCGAAGTAATAAAAACAGAAAAACATTTATACTGCGAATATCAACAGTGCGTTTCATTGTTTCACCTTATTGAAGTCTGTATTCGAAAAAAGTAATTATTTTTTATTCAGCGACGCGTGGCGGGTTCAAAGTGAACCACGTGCCCGTGTCTTGGCACATCAACTTCTAACCCCCACAAGAGTAATAGGCAAGATCATTGCTTTATAAATACGAATTGACAGCATTTTTAATTTTACCAGTTTCTTATTGTGTACCAATAAACATTTCCAGAATGAAGTATTTTATTGATTTGCTTTGTACTCTTATTACCTACCGTCAATATTGCTCCTAGATATTTAGACTCCTTAACGTTCTCAAACATCTTCCCAGCGAGGTTTATGTGTGTTCCCAACAGCCCTCACTGTAACCATATATAATTAGCCCGTCTTCGCTGATTTCCATGCCCACATCTTCTGCCGCTTGCATGTTTATTTCACAGTTTCTAGATAATCACCCAAAACGGCGACGTCATCCGCAAGCGCCAGCACTTGTGTGATTCCATTCAGGGAAACTCCGGCCATGTTGTCGTCCTATACGTTTCTGATGAAGTAGGCCAACACAAAGTTAAAAACACATGGTGAAGAACCATCTGCCCGTTTTAATCCGCCGCCGGCTTCAGATGGTTCTGTGAGGTGGTTCTCTATTCTAACTTCTTCTCGTGCTTTAATTTCATTCATGAAGATTTGTATGAATGTGGCATATTTTTTTCGGTTCTCTTTTCTCAAGTACAATATTGTATAATCTTTGTCTTGTGACGGAGTCGTAGGCTTTTTTGAAAACAATGGTAAGTTATATAGACCATCTCTGAGGATTCGGATTCCTTTTCCTTTCAAATAATTGTGTTACTGTGAGCATTTGGTCGCTTGCTGATCGATTCATGCTGAATACACACTCTCAGTATTTCTTCTGCATATCGTGTGATTCTCAACAGTATGATATTTGTTAGTATTTTGTATATGGTTGGGAGCAATAATATTCCTTTCTGGTTCTCGCAGCGCGATCTGCCGCCGATTTTGAAAATAGGGATGAGTATTGAAGTTTTCCATTCTTCTGGAGTGAATTATTTATCCCATATTGCTTTGATTAATTTGTGGACTGTTCGAGCGGTTACTTCTCCTCCGTTCTTTATAAGTTCCACCGGTATGCTATCGGTTTGTTGTTTTTCAATCGATTTATTGTATGCATTATTATTTTGTTGAGGGAGGGCTCTTGGATAACATAAGTTTGGTAAATTTATTTCTGGCTGATTGGTATGCACATTAAAGAGGCTTTCAAAATATTACTTTCACTTTATCACGATATCGCTTGATTTGTGACAAAACATCCATTTGTATCTGAAATTATTTTGCCTCGTCCTCGGTACCGGTTGCTAATTGAGTTCATGCCGGCGCACATTCCTCTGATGTTCTAAGCTCTATTCTTTTCTATCATTTTTTTTAAAGTCGAATTCTTTCCCATTCTCTTTTTTTGGGTTTGAAAACTCTCGTTATATCTATCCAAATTGTTGCGTGTCTTCCTGCGTTGGCTTCATAATAATTTTCTAAGTGGATGACTATGATATGTTGGTGTAGCTACATCTTCGCCCGGCAATCACTGTGAAACTTCTTATTTTTGTGTAAGCATTCAAAGTTACGGAATTGTATCCCTATTTGAGTTCTTAATATATGCGGCGAGCGGATATGCATCAGCTTTGTCTTTTTAGAGTATATTATAAGTCCATTGTCGTGACACCACTGAACCATCTCATTGACCCTTGTTTGTATTATTGGTTTGCACAACTATTGCAGTGTCGTCAGCATACTGAATCCCGACACTATTTTTTAATACTAATAGCATATCCTTTACTACTACTACTATTTATGGGCCTGTGAAACCCAGAAGTTCATGACCTCACCGACTCGACTCCGCCATCGTTCCCTGTCCTGTGCATTCTCCTTCCACGCTTGACCATCTGATCCGATCTCCTCAAGATCAAACCTAACATTGTCCGACCATTTCCGTCGCGGCCGTCCAGTCGGTCTCTTTCCCGTTGGTCTACAGTCAAGAATTCTACTCACGGTCTTATCGTTGCCCATTCGCGCCACATGTCCGACCCATCTTAATCTTCGCAACTTGATTACTCTCACTATTGAAGGTTTACAGTATAGCTGTTTCAATTGGTGGTTATGGAGTTTCCTCCATTGCCCTGCCTCCTCGTCATAGTTACCTCCAAAGATACCCCTTAAAACTTTATTCTCGAATACCCGGAATTTGCTTTCTTCCCGTTTTGTGAGACCCCATGTTTCGCATCCGTATAGAGCAATCGGCATGATTATGGTTCTATAGACACGGAATGAATACTCAATAACATATCCTTTACATAAATAATACAGAGTAAAGGTCTTAGAAGGGTAACTTGAGGTACTCCGAACAAGACAATTTTTAGTTGGCTTAATTTATTTGCAATTTTTGCTTTACAATCTCTATCCCAAAGATAACCGCGGAACGATTCCAAGATTTCACCTCGGAATCCGATTTTTTCTAATAGTTCGATTAAGTTTACATGGTTCAGTGTCTCAAATTCCTTCCTAAAATCGATGAAAATTACTAGTGAGTGTAGATTTTTATTTAATAATTTAGAACGAAGAAGTTAAAATTGCCAACACAGACTAATTTTGGTTTTTTACTGCAATTTATTTTTTCAATTAAATTGACAACGTTTCGATCAAGTATTTGATCCTCTTCAGGTCTAAAAAAAAAAAAAAAAAAAAAAAAAAAATGTTATAATGATGTTAAAAACCTTCATAGAAACCATAAGACACACAATAATTAAATTAAACTAAGCTTACCAGCAATAATTTGGAACTAGTACAGTAAATTAAATAAGTTAAATAAATAAAAATTAAAATTACTCTGCCAATAATTTGACAGAGAAGTCAAAACACTAAAATAGTCAATCAAAACTGATGCTCCATCATACATAAACAAACCACTAAGTGAGCGCAGGTATATACAGGTCATGGAAATTTACGGTGTCTGTCTGTAAATTTAAAGTGTGTGAGTTGGCTTTGATGTGTGACATCTCAGACATAAGACGTTTAGATAACAGCGCCTCCTTATCTTTGATTTTGATCTTCTCCCAATTTATGACATGTGAAGGATGGTCCAGTCGATGTTTTGTAATAACATTGTGGTATTTGGGATGGCAGTTAATGTTATTTCTATGTTCTTTTATGCGAGTACTCAGTTTTCTCCTTGTTTGGCCTATATAAGTGGCAGGACAAGTCAAACAATCTACTTGATAAACAACATTGGTGTTATTATGTTGCTGTAATTTGTCTTTCCCCCGAGTAACAATGTGGTCCAATTTATTATTAATGGAGTGAACAACACGTATATTATAATTCTTTAGCTTTGCGTTCAACTGTTGAGAAAAACGATTAACATAAGGAACCGTAAGAGTTGCATCAGGTTCCACTTTTGTTTGCCTCGGGTTATTATCATTAGTATTCAGAATTGCTATTCTCCTCCTGATGTGTTTTTTGATAAAAGTGTGCGGGTAGGAGTTCCTCTGGAGGATATCAGTGACCAATTTCAAATTTTCGCCATGAAACTGTTTATCAGACAACTTGATCGCCTTATCAGTCAAACAAGACACCATCGCAATCTTCTGGTGTGTCGGGTGGAATGAATGGTAATGTAATACCCTGCCTGAGAAAGTCGGTTTTTGGTACCAATTGCATATCAAACGGTCGTCCAAACTTCTAATGACCTGTACATCGAGAAAACTAATTCTATTGTTAGTTTCAATCTCATGTGTAAACTGGAGATTGGGATTATATGAGTTGAACACATTTAAAGTGTGTTCAATTTTATTGGTCGGTAAAATCAAAAACGAATCATCGACATACCTATAATAGTGAGTAACTTCGAAATCAAGTTTCTCAAAACATGAAACTTCCAAATCTCTCAGGGCTAAGTCACAAAAAATGGGGGAAGATGGCGAGCCCATAGGTGTACCAAATTTTTGTCTATAAAATGAATTATCAAACGTGAAAAAGGTTGAACCTAATAGAAGTCGGAGGCCGTTCTGGAATTCATTCCATGGAATCCTACATTTGTCCTTGATAAAGTCCCATCTGTTTTTTATACTTCGTATAATACAATCTTCCGGCACGTTCGTGAAAAGAGAAGTTACATCAAACGACACCATACTATGTTCTTTAGGGACTTGAAAATTTTTGATTTTGTCAATAAATTCCATATTGTTATTTATATTAAAATGAGATGCTGGCACATTCTCGGATATCAATTTCGATAAAAACTTTGAAAAGAAATAGTATGGTGTGTCAACATTGGAAACGATCATACGCAAGGGATATCCAACCTTATGGATCTTTGGTAACGCGTAACATCGAGGTAGATTCGAGTCAATAGTAAGCAAATGACTATAAAGTTTCTTACCGCGTTTCCCCTCAGAGTTGAGAGCATCATCAATAAACCTTTCATTCCACCACCGCTTGAGCAAGGTTTTAAGTTTTCCGGTCATTTGACTTAAGGGATTTTTGTTTAACTGTTCATATGTTTTGTTGTCTGATAACATGGCATTCACTTTTTGGATGTAATCAGTTCTTTTCAAAGCTACTGTTGCGTTGCCCTTATCAGCCAATGTGAACATGATGCTGTGCTGCCTCGCGAACTTTTTCGCTTCTATAATGTGTTGGTGTAACCATTTTTTGTCCTTTTTAATGTGAGTTTGGTTTCTGTTTTTGTCCAAAACACAATGTTCAACGATGGTCCGACGGATCGAATCGCGAGACAAAACTGGAACTCGATATAAAATGTTTTCTGTGTTTTTTATCAGATCTACCTTATCCGATAATGTTAAATTTGATTTCTCCAAGTTGAATTTTGGACCCAGTGCAACCACTCTTCTCACATGTGATGGAATTTGTACATCTGTAAGATTAAATAGCCATTTTTCGTCATATTTGATTTTTCCACTATCATTTGCCTTTGATCGAATTTTGCGTAGTTTAGAATCAAGCTTACAAAACATATGATCATTCAAAGACCTTAATTTGACATTTTGGCTATCGAAAAAGTCATTGTAAATGTAACACGGCAAGAGTGACTTTATAATTTCTTCATGTTTTTTTACCTGTGTTGACAAGTACCTGATGTGGATGTTGATATCTTGAATCGAACAATTCAGAAGTGCGTGGTGGAATCTTTGAAGACAATTCGCAAAGCGGTTGTTAGATGTTCTACTGCAAAATTGAAGATCTCTGGTTGTCTTGGTTGAGTTAGCGATAAAGTCAGGCATAAGATCCTCTGTGCGACAAGTAAGAAGAAATGTCCGACGTCTAATAGATGTTGTGAGACCTCGGGAATCATGGATCCAATCCTTCAGCGATCTAACCGCTAATGGTCCATGTGTGTGTCTTATGTATTCAAAAAAGGTTGATTGTCGTGTGGAAGCCATCATAGGTGCAAGATTAAGGCTCATTCAACGTAATTAAGGCAATTTTTGGCTATGCCCACAATTTTGTGTATTGTAAAGGTAATATCGTCTGTTAATATATGATAATTTAGAACGAAGAAGTTAAAATTGCCAACACAGACTAATTTTGGTTTTTTACTGCAATTTATTTTTTCAATTAAATTGACAACGTTTCGATCAAGTATTTGATCCTCTTCAGGTCTAAAAAAAAAAAAAAAAAAAAAAAATGTTATAATGATGTTAAAAACCTTCATAGAAACCATAAGACACACAATAATTAAATTAAACTAAGCTTACCAGCAATAATTTGGAACTAGTACAGTAAATTAAATAAGTTAAATAAATAAAAATTAAAATTACTCTGCCAATAATTTGACAGAGAAGTCAAAACACTAAAATAGTCAATCAAAACTGATGCTCCATCATACATAAACAAACCACTAAGTGAGCGCAGGTATATACAGGTCATGGAAATTTACGGTGTCTGTCTGTAAATTTAAAGTGTGTGAGTTGGCTTTGATGTGTGACATCTCAGACATAAGACGTTTAGATAACAGCGCCTCCTTATCTTTGATTTTGATCTTCTCCCAATTTATGACATGTGAAGGATGGTCCAGTCGATGTTTTGTAATAACATTGTGGTATTTGGGATGGCAGTTAATGTTATTTCTATGTTCTTTTATGCGAGTACTCAGTTTTCTCCTTGTTTGGCCTATATAAGTGGCAGGACAAGTCAAACAATCTACTTGATAAACAACATTGGTGTTATTATGTTGCTGTAATTTGTCTTTCCCCCGAGTAACAATGTGGTCCAATTTATTATTAATGGAGTGAACAACACGTATATTATAATTCTTTAGCTTTGCGTTCAACTGTTGAGAAAAACGATTAACATAAGGAACCGTAAGAGTTGCATCAGGTTCCACTTTTGTTTGCCTCGGGTTATTATCATTAGTATTCAGAATTGCTATTCTCCTCCTGATGTGTTTTTTGATAAAAGTGTGCGGGTAGGAGTTCCTCTGGAGGATATCAGTGACCAATTTCAAATTTTCGCCATGAAACTGTTTATCAGACAACTTGATCGCCTTATCAGTCAAACAAGACACCATCGCAATCTTCTGGTGTGTCGGGTGGAATGAATGGTAATGTAATACCCTGCCTGAGAAAGTCGGTTTTTGGTACCAATTGCATATCAAACGGTCGTCCAAACTTCTAATGACCTGTACATCGAGAAAACTAATTCTATTGTTAGTTTCAATCTCATGTGTAAACTGGAGATTGGGATTATATGAGTTGAACACATTTAAAGTGTGTTCAATTTTATTGGTCGGTAAAATCAAAAACGAATCATCGACATACCTATAATAGTGAGTAACTTCGAAATCAATTTTCTCAAAACATGAAACTTCCAAATCTCTCAGGGCTAAGTCACAAAAAATGGGGGAAGATGGCGAGCCCATAGGTGTACCAAATTTTTGTCTATAAAATGAATTATCAAACGTGAAAAAGGTTGAACCTAATAGAAGTCGGAGGCCGTTCTGGAATTCATTCCATGGAATCCTACATTTGTCCTTGATAAAGTCCCATCTGTTTTTTATACTTCGTATAATACAATCTTCCGGCACGTTCGTGAAAAGAGAAGTTACATCAAACGACACCATACTATGTTCTTTAGGGACTTGAAAATTTTTGATTTTGTCAATAAATTCCATATTGTTATTTATATTAAAATGAGATGCTGGCACATTCTCGGATATCAATTTCGATAAAAACTTTGAAAAGAAATAGTATGGTGTGTCAACATTGGAAACGATCATACGCAAGGGATATCCAACCTTATGGATCTTTGGTAACGCGTAACATCGAGGTAGATTCGAGTCAATAGTAAGCAAATGACTATAAAGTTTCTTACCGCGTTTCCCCTCAGAGTTGAGAGCATCATCAATAAACCTTTCATTCCACCACCGCTTGAGCAAGGTTTTAAGTTTTCCGGTCATTTGACTTAAGGGATTTTTGTTTAACTGTTCATATGTTTTGTTGTCTGATAACATGGCATTCACTTTTTGGATGTAATCAGTTCTTTTCAAAGCTACTGTTGCGTTGCCCTTATCAGCCAATGTGAACATGATGCTGTGCTGCCTCGCGAACTTTTTCGCTTCTATAATGTGTTGGTGTAACCATTTTTTGTCCTTTTTAATGTGAGTTTGGTTTCTGTTTTTGTCCAAAACACAATGTTCAACGATGGTCCGACGGATCGAATCGCGAGACAAAACTGGAACTCGATATAAAATGTTTTCTGTGTTTTTTATCAGATCTACCTTATCCGATAATGTTAAATTTGATTTCTCCAAGTTGAATTTTGGACCCAGTGCAACCACTCTTCTCACATGTGATGGAATTTGTACATCTGTAAGATTAAATAGCCATTTTTCGTCATATTTGATTTTTCCACTATCATTTGCCTTTGATCGAATTTTGCGTAGTTTAGAATCAAGCTTACAAAACATATGATCATTCAAAGACCTTAATTTGACATTTTGGCTATCGAAAAAGTCATTGTAAATGTAACACGGCAAGAGTGACTTTATAATTTCTTCATGTTTTTTTACCTGTGTTGACAAGTACCTGATGTGGATGTTGATATCTTGAATCGAACAATTCAGAAGTGCGTGGTGGAATCTTTGAAGACAATTCGCAAAGCGGTTGTTAGATGTTCTACTGCAAAATTGAAGATCTCTGGTTGTCTTGGTTGAGTTAGCGATAAAGTCAGGCATAAGATCCTCTGTGCGACAAGTAAGAAGAAATGTCCGACGTCTAATAGATGTTGTGAGACCTCGGGAATCATGGATCCAATCCTTCAGCGATCTAACCGCTAATGGTCCATGTGTGTGTCTTATGTATTCAAAAAAGGTTGATTGTCGTGTGGAAGCCATCATAGGTGCAAGATTAAGGCTCATTCAACGTAATTAAGGCAATTTTTGGCTATGCCCACAATTTTGTGTATTGTAAAGGTAATATCGTCTGTTAATATATGATAATTTAGAACGAAGAAGTTAAAATTGCCAACACAGACTAATTTTGGTTTTTTACTGCAATTTATTTTTTCAATTAAATTGACAACGTTTCGATCAAGTATTTGATCCTCTTCAGGTCTAAAAAAAAAAAAAAAAAAAAAATGTTATAATGATGTTAAAAACCTTCATAGAAACCATAAGACACACAATAATTAAATTAAACTAAGCTTACCAGCAATAATTTGGAACTAGTACAGTAAATTAAATAAGTTAAATAAATAAAAATTAAAATTACTCTGCCAATAATTTGACAGAGAAGTCAAAACACTAAAATAGTCAATCAAAACTGATGCTCCATCATACATAAACAAACCACTAAGTGAGCGCAGGTATATACAGGTCATGGAAATTTACGGTGTCTGTCTGTAAATTTAAAGTGTGTGAGTTGGCTTTGATGTGTGACATCTCAGACATAAGACGTTTAGATAACAGCGCCTCCTTATCTTTGATTTTGATCTTCTCCCAATTTATGACATGTGAAGGATGGTCCAGTCGATGTTTTGTAATAACATTGTGGTATTTGGGATGGCAGTTAATGTTATTTCTATGTTCTTTTATGCGAGTACTCAGTTTTCTCCTTGTTTGGCCTATATAAGTGGCAGGACAAGTCAAACAATCTACTTGATAAACAACATTGGTGTTATTATGTTGCTGTAATTTGTCTTTCCCCCGAGTAACAATGTGGTCCAATTTATTATTAATGGAGTGAACAACACGTATATTATAATTCTTTAGCTTTGCGTTCAACTGTTGAGAAAAACGATTAACATAAGGAACCGTAAGAGTTGCATCAGGTTCCACTTTTGTTTGCCTCGGGTTATTATCATTAGTATTCAGAATTGCTATTCTCCTCCTGATGTGTTTTTTGATAAAAGTGTGCGGGTAGGAGTTCCTCTGGAGGATATCAGTGACCAATTTCAAATTTTCGCCATGAAACTGTTTATCAGACAACTTGATCGCCTTATCAGTCAAACAAGACACCATCGCAATCTTCTGGTGTGTCGGGTGGAATGAATGGTAATGTAATACCCTGCCTGAGAAAGTCGGTTTTTGGTACCAATTGCATATCAAACGGTCGTCCAAACTTCTAATGACCTGTACATCGAGAAAACTAATTCTATTGTTAGTTTCAATCTCATGTGTAAACTGGAGATTGGGATTATATGAGTTGAACACATTTAAAGTGTGTTCAATTTTATTGGTCGGTAAAATCAAAAACGAATCATCGACATACCTATAATAGTGAGTAACTTCGAAATCAAGTTTCTCAAAACATGAAACTTCCAAATCTCTCAGGGCTAAGTCACAAAAAATGGGGGAAGATGGCGAGCCCATAGGTGTACCAAATTTTTGTCTATAAAATGAATTATCAAACGTGAAAAAGGTTGAACCTAATAGAAGTCGGAGGCCGTTCTGGAATTCATTCCATGGAATCCTACATTTGTCCTTGATAAAGTCCCATCTGTTTTTTATACTTCGTATAATACAATCTTCCGGCACGTTCGTGAAAAGAGAAGTTACATCAAACGACACCATACTATGTTCTTTAGGGACTTGAAAATTTTTGATTTTGTCAATAAATTCCATATTGTTATTTATATTAAAATGAGATGCTGGCACATTCTCGGATATCAATTTCGATAAAAACTTTGAAAAGAAATAGTATGGTGTGTCAACATTGGAAACGATCATACGCAAGGGATATCCAACCTTATGGATCTTTGGTAACGCGTAACATCGAGGTAGATTCGAGTCAATAGTAAGCAAATGACTATAAAGTTTCTTACCGCGTTTCCCCTCAGAGTTGAGAGCATCATCAATAAACCTTTCATTCCACCACCGCTTGAGCAAGGTTTTAAGTTTTCCGGTCATTTGACTTAAGGGATTTTTGTTTAACTGTTCATATGTTTTGTTGTCTGATAACATGGCATTCACTTTTTGGATGTAATCAGTTCTTTTCAAAGCTACTGTTGCGTTGCCCTTATCAGCCAATGTGAACATGATGCTGTGCTGCCTCGCGAACTTTTTCGCTTCTATAATGTGTTGGTGTAACCATTTTTTGTCCTTTTTAATGTGAGTTTGGTTTCTGTTTTTGTCCAAAACACAATGTTCAACGATGGTCCGACGGATCGAATCGCGAGACAAAACTGGAACTCGATATAAAATGTTTTCTGTGTTTTTTATCAGATCTACCTTATCCGATAATGTTAAATTTGATTTCTCCAAGTTGAATTTTGGACCCAGTGCAACCACTCTTCTCACATGTGATGGAATTTGTACATCTGTAAGATTAAATAGCCATTTTTCGTCATATTTGATTTTTCCACTATCATTTGCCTTTGATCGAATTTTGCGTAGTTTAGAATCAAGCTTACAAAACATATGATCATTCAAAGACCTTAATTTGACATTTTGGCTATCGAAAAAGTCATTGTAAATGTAACACGGCAAGAGTGACTTTATAATTTCTTCATGTTTTTTTACCTGTGTTGACAAGTACCTGATGTGGATGTTGATATCTTGAATCGAACAATTCAGAAGTGCGTGGTGGAATCTTTGAAGACAATTCGCAAAGCGGTTGTTAGATGTTCTACTGCAAAATTGAAGATCTCTGGTTGTCTTGGTTGAGTTAGCGATAAAGTCAGGCATAAGATCCTCTGTGCGACAAGTAAGAAGAAATGTCCGACGTCTAATAGATGTTGTGAGACCTCGGGAATCATGGATCCAATCCTTCAGCGATCTAACCGCTAATGGTCCATGTGTGTGTCTTATGTATTCAAAAAAGGTTGATTGTCGTGTGGAAGCCATCATAGGTGCAAGATTAAGGCTCATTCAACGTAATTAAGGCAATTTTTGGCTATGCCCACAATTTTGTGTATTGTAAAGGTAATATCGTCTGTTAATATATGATAATTTAGAACGAAGAAGTTAAAATTGCCAACACAGACTAATTTTGGTTTTTTACTGCAATTTATTTTTTCAATTAAATTGACAACGTTTCGATCAAGTATTTGATCCTCTTCAGGTCTGTGTTCAACTCATATAATCCCAATCTCCAGTTTACACATGAGATTGAAACTAACAATAGAATTAGTTTTCTCGATGTACAGGTCATTAGAAGTTTGGACGACCGTTTGATATGCAATTGGTACCAAAAACCGACTTTCTCAGGCAGGGTATTACATTACCATTCATTCCACCCGACACACCAGAAGATTGCGATGGTGTCTTGTTTGACTGATAAGGCGATCAAGTTGTCTGATAAACAGTTTCATGGCGAAAATTTGAAATTGGTCACTGATATCCTCCAGAGGAACTCCTACCCGCACACTTTTATCAAAAAACACATCAGGAGGAGAATAGCAATTCTGAATACTAATGATAATAACCCGAGGCAAACAAAAGTGGAACCTGATGCAACTCTTACGGTTCCTTATGTTAATCGTTTTTCTCAACAGTTGAACGCAAAGCTAAAGAATTATAATATACGTGTTGTTCACTCCATTAATAATAAATTGGACCACATTGTTACTCGGGGGAAAGACAAATTACAGCAACATAATAACACCAATGTTGTTTATCAAGTAGATTGTTTGACTTGTCCTGCCACTTATATAGGCCAAACAAGGAGAAAACTGAGTACTCGCATAAAAGAACATAGAAATAACATTAACTGCCATCCCAAATACCACAATGTTATTACAAAACATCGACTGGACCATCCTTCACATGTCATAAATTGGGAGAAGATCAAAATCAAAGATAAGGAGGCGCTGTTATCTAAACGTCTTATGTCTGAGATGTCACACATCAAAGCCAACTCACACACTTTAAATTTACAGACAGACACCGTAAATTTCCATGACCTGTATATACCTGCGCTCACTTAGTGGTTTGTTTATGTATGATGGAGCATCAGTTTTGATTGACTATTTTAGTGTTTTGACTTCTCTGTCAAATTATTGGCAGAGTAATTTTAATTTTTATTTATTTAACTTATTTAATTTACTGTACTAGTTCCAAATTATTGCTGGTAAGCTTAGTTTAATTTAATTATTGTGTGTCTTATGGTTTCTATGAAGGTTTTTAACATCATTATAACATTTTTTTTTTTTTTTTTTTTTTAGACCTGAAGAGGATCAAATACTTGATCGAAACGTTGTCAATTTAATTGAAAAAATAAATTGCAGTAAAAAACCAAAATTAGTCTGTGTTGGCAATTTTAACTTCTTCGTTCTAAATTATCATATATTAACAGACGATATTACCTTTACAATACACAAAATTGTGGGCATAGCCAAAAATTGCCTTAATTACGTTGAATGAGCCTTAATCTTGCACCTATGATGGCTTCCACACGACAATCAACCTTTTTTGAATACATAAGACACACACATGGACCATTAGCGGTTAGATCGCTGAAGGATTGGATCCATGATTCCCGAGGTCTCACAACATCTATTAGACGTCGGACATTTCTTCTTACTTGTCGCACAGAGGATCTTATGCCTGACTTTATCGCTAACTCAACCAAGACAACCAGAGATCTTCAATTTTGCAGTAGAACATCTAACAACCGCTTTGCGAATTGTCTTCAAAGATTCCACCACGCACTTCTGAATTGTTCGATTCAAGATATCAACATCCACATCAGGTACTTGTCAACACAGGTAAAAAAACATGAAGAAATTATAAAGTCACTCTTGCCGTGTTACATTTACAATGACTTTTTCGATAGCCAAAATGTCAAATTAAGGTCTTTGAATGATCATATGTTTTGTAAGCTTGATTCTAAACTACGCAAAATTCGATCAAAGGCAAATGATAGTGGAAAAATCAAATATGACGAAAAATGGCTATTTAATCTTACAGATGTACAAATTCCATCACATGTGAGAAGAGTGGTTGCACTGGGTCCAAAATTCAACTTGGAGAAATCAAATTTAACATTATCGGATAAGGTAGATCTGATAAAAAACACAGAAAACATTTTATATCGAGTTCCAGTTTTGTCTCGCGATTCGATCCGTCGGACCATCGTTGAACATTGTGTTTTGGACAAAAACAGAAACCAAACTCACATTAAAAAGGACAAAAAATGGTTACACCAACACATTATAGAAGCGAAAAAGTTCGCGAGGCAGCACAGCATCATGTTCACATTGGCTGATAAGGGCAACGCAACAGTAGCTTTGAAAAGAACTGATTACATCCAAAAAGTGAATGCCATGTTATCAGACAACAAAACATATGAACAGTTAAACAAAAATCCCTTAAGTCAAATGACCGGAAAACTTAAAACCTTGCTCAAGCGGTGGTGGAATGAAAGGTTTATTGATGATGCTCTCAACTCTGAGGGGAAACGCGGTAAGAAACTTTATAGTCATTTGCTTACTATTGACTCGAATCTACCTCGATGTTACGCGTTACCAAAGATCCATAAGGTTGGATATCCCTTGCGTATGATCGTTTCCAATGTTGACACACCATACTATTTCTTTTCAAAGTTTTTATCGAAATTGATATCCGAGAATGTGCCAGCATCTCATTTTAATATAAATAACAATATGGAATTTATTGACAAAATCAAAAATTTTCAAGTCCCTAAAGAACATAGTATGGTGTCGTTTGATGTAACTTCTCTTTTCACGAACGTGCCGGAAGATTGTATTATACGAAGTATAAAAAACAGATGGGACTTTATCAAGGACAAATGTAGGATTCCATGGAATGAATTCCAGAACGGCCTCCGACTTCTATTAGGTTCAACCTTTTTCACGTTTGATAATTCATTTTATAGACAAAAATTTGGTACACCTATGGGCTCGCCATCTTCCCCCATTTTTTGTGACTTAGCCCTGAGAGATTTGGAAGTTTCATGTTTTGAGAAACTTGATTTCGAAGTTACTCACTATTATAGGTATGTCGATGATTCGTTTTTGATTTTACCGACCAATAAAATTGAACACACTTTAAATGTGTTCAACTCATATAATCCCAATCTCCAGTTTACACATGAGATTGAAACTAACAATAGAATTAGTTTTCTCGATGTACAGGTCATTAGAAGTTTGGACGACCGTTTGATATGCAATTGGTACCAAAAACCGACTTTCTCAGGCAGGGTATTACATTACCATTCATTCCACCCGACACACCAGAAGATTGCGATGGTGTCTTGTTTGACTGATAAGGCGATCAAGTTGTCTGATAAACAGTTTCATGGCGAAAATTTGAAATTGGTCACTGATATCCTCCAGAGGAACTCCTACCCGCACACTTTTATCAAAAAACACATCAGGAGGAGAATAGCAATTCTGAATACTAATGATAATAACCCGAGGCAAACAAAAGTGGAACCTGATGCAACTCTTACGGTTCCTTATGTTAATCGTTTTTCTCAACAGTTGAACGCAAAGCTAAAGAATTATAATATACGTGTTGTTCACTCCATTAATAATAAATTGGACCACATTGTTACTCGGGGGAAAGACAAATTACAGCAACATAATAACACCAATGTTGTTTATCAAGTAGATTGTTTGACTTGTCCTGCCACTTATATAGGCCAAACAAGGAGAAAACTGAGTACTCGCATAAAAGAACATAGAAATAACATTAACTGCCATCCCAAATACCACAATGTTATTACAAAACATCGACTGGACCATCCTTCACATGTCATAAATTGGGAGAAGATCAAAATCAAAGATAAGGAGGCGCTGTTATCTAAACGTCTTATGTCTGAGATGTCACACATCAAAGCCAACTCACACACTTTAAATTTACAGACAGACACCGTAAATTTCCATGACCTGTATATACCTGCGCTCACTTAGTGGTTTGTTTATGTATGATGGAGCATCAGTTTTGATTGACTATTTTAGTGTTTTGACTTCTCTGTCAAATTATTGGCAGAGTAATTTTAATTTTTATTTATTTAACTTATTTAATTTACTGTACTAGTTCCAAATTATTGCTGGTAAGCTTAGTTTAATTTAATTATTGTGTGTCTTATGGTTTCTATGAAGGTTTTTAACATCATTATAACATTTTTTTTTTTTTTTTTTTTTTTAGACCTGAAGAGGATCAAATACTTGATCGAAACGTTGTCAATTTAATTGAAAAAATAAATTGCAGTAAAAAACCAAAATTAGTCTGTGTTGGCAATTTTAACTTCTTCGTTCTAAATTATCATATATTAACAGACGATATTACCTTTACAATACACGATTTTTATTTAAGTTAGTGTTTATGATATTTGAAAATTATAGATTGACATTATTATTCTTGATTGACGTTTCTATTTTTCATAAATCCATACTGATTTTTATTTATCACTTTAGCCATTAGTTCTTCAATTATTTTATCTACGACAGGTAGAATTGATATACGTCAGTAGTTCAGAGCATCGGTTTTTTCTCCTGGCTTGTAAGTAGGACGAACCATGGCTATCTTTAATTCGCTTGGGAAACAACTTTGTTCAAAAACATCTTAATAAATTGAGTTTGGATGAGTGCTAGTAACCTGGAATTATTCTTTAAATGTTCGACCCGTATTATATCTATCTCAGCTGATTTATTTATATTAAGACCGCTAAGCGTATTCTTTACTTCGATTTCAGATACATTTCCTAGAAATATTGATTGTTGTGCTTCCTTCTACACCTTGATATGTTTTGATATCGCATTTGTGAATAATACGTAACGTAAATAATAAAACGTAAACGCCCCAGATTGATCCACTTAGAAAGATATGATGAAGTCAACGCAGAGAGATACGCGACGATTCTGAAAGCGACAATGAGACTCTTCAAACGCAAAAAAAAACAAAAACGCGAATGGGAGAAGACTCGGATCGAAAAAAACCGTAGAAAATGTCAGAGCAAAGAACATCAGAGGTATGTATGCCGCCATAAATTCAATTAAAAATGTCTACCGAGGGAGAGCCAACATAATTCGAGACGCAAACGGCTGTCTGGTCACAGAAAGAAATAATATCTTGACAAGATGGAAGCAGCACTTTGAAAACCTGCTCAATGTACGCACCCATCAACCACAAATAAACGCACCAGACGTACATACAGCCTCAGATCCCAGAGGCCTCTTTCAACGAATTTGTAGATGCAATAAATCGATTGAAAAGCAACAAGGCTTCCGTCGACTGCATGTTGGCAGAGCTTGTGAAGCATGAAGGAGAGGCAACCGCTCGAAAGATCTGTAGCGGTTCAAGCAGAACCCCACCGATTAATCCTCCACCTCAGAACCACCGCCCAGAAAATAATTTAGCTAAAGCCACATTAACAGGTGTGTACTTCAAGCCAATTCGACGGTCGCCTTTTCCAGTTCCCCTTGCAAGTTAATTGCAATCCTATTCGAGGCTGGCAAACTCACCCCCATATAAGATGCAGGCGACAACAACAAAATACAAAAGGCATAGCATCAATGTCAACGGGCAACGTAGTTGCAAACGCTTGAAGTGTAATAACACCAGGCAAGCGCAGGACACCTGCAAGACGCCCCAATGAAAACAACATGCAGCGATCCGACAACTCAGAACCGCCAACGAACATATCGTTCTGTTGCACAAGCTTGCGACACATCACAGGAAATACCAAGCAGTCGAACCAAGCCATGCAAGACACAACGCATGCCCATAAATGGACATGTCAAGTTGCGCCAATGGGTTATAGGGGCGACCGCTCATAATCAAATACGAATCCATGGTCGAACCACACTCATAGCGCCCACCACTGTGTATATAATGAGCAAAGTACACACAGGCAAGGGTACGGTGTGGCGACCAACATTGATGTCGGACTCTGCGATGGCATACTAACTTGCAGCTTCATGGTGTGTCGCCCCGTGTGATGACTTACACAGCCCAAGGCAACGGTGCGATCACATCCTTGGCTGTGTGAGATATGTACAGGAGGAGAAATGATCTCCGCATGAACTGGCCTGCGGAGAGATGGCTGTTGTTGTGTTGGTGTGTGCCAAATCAACCCTTAAGGTACAAGTGCACACCCAGCGAAGCGAGGTTCATTCGGTTAGTGATTACCACAGTGTACACGAGGAATAAACGTCCCTCTGTTCCAAATTAAAAAAATCCATTGATTCAGTGCTACAGCCATTATGGATTTTCGAACCCGGTCTGCTTAAATCGTTTTAAGTTAAAGTTACAACAGTGTACACGGAAAATACATACCTCCGTTCCACGTTAAATAAATCTATTAATTCAGTGCAACGGCCATTGTCGAATGCTGAACCCTTTTTGTTTAAATCGTTTTAAATAAAAGTTACAACAGTGTACACGGAGAATACATACCTCCGTTCCACGTTAAATAAATCTATTAATTCAGTGCAACCGCCATTATTGAATTTTGAACCCCTTTTGTTTAAATCTATTATTTATATTAATATTTAATATATTTAATAAATTTATTAAATATAAATATAAATAATAGTTACAACAGTGTATACTAAGAATTAAAATATCCATGTTCAGTATAAAATAAGATTTGTTTAAGAATTAAAAATACCTATGCTCGCCCTAAAATAAGTTTTGTTAAGGATTAAAAATACCTTTTGTACAATATTAAAATAGTTGCTAATACAATAAAAGAATAAAGACATTAGACGAAGGTGACCCGATGGTTTTTCCCTGATCGACAAGACACCAGTGAACAAAGCTTAACCACAATTCGGCGAACGGTTACGAAGTTTGGGACGTCTTGGTGAACCTGTGTCGGGCCGGCACCTACCAAGACCATAATACCCATAGATCCACCAACTCATCAAAACAATATGGGATAAGGAAGTCATTCCGCAAGAATGGAAAACCTCAATAGCCGTCCCCATTTTCAAAAAAGGCAAGAGATCTGACGGCGAAAACTACAGAGGAATATCATTGCTACCAACCACATACAAAATATTATCAAATGATATACTAGCGAGAATCACACCGTACGCAGAAGAAATATTGGGAGACTACCAATGCGGATTCCGTAGGAACCGGTCAACGAGCGACCAAATGTTCACAATACAGCAAGTGCTGGAAAGGAAGTGGTAATACGGAGAGACAGCTCACCAACTGTGCGTTGACTTCAGAAAAGCCTACGACTCAGTCGCAAGGCAAATACTTTACCATATTATAGTTAAGCTAAGCATCCCGCAAAAATATGCCGCCCTCATTCAAATTTGCATGAACGAAAACAAAGGGCGAGTTAGAATAGAAAACTACCTCTCAGAACCATTTGGAATCCGGGACGGACTAAAACAGGGAGATGGCCTATCACCGTGTCTTTTTAAACCTTGTGCTCGAGTATGTCATCAGAAAGGTACAAGACGACAACATGGCCGGATAATCCCTGAACGGGGTCACACAAGTGCCCACATATGCGGATGATATCGCCGTTCTTGGCGCTGATCTCGAAACTGTAAGTAAAAACGGTGAAATGCAAGCGGCAGAAGAGGTGGGCCTAGAAATAAATGAAGACAAAACAAAATACATGATTATGGCGAGAGCAGGTGGAACTCGGGGAACACATATAAACGTCAGAGGCAAGATATTTGAAAAAGTTAAAGAATTTAAATATCTGTGAACGATACTGACGGCCAGTAACGAAATGTCGAAGGAAATTAACAAAAGACTACACTCCGGCCGCGCTAGTTGGCACGCAGTCAGTAAGCTGCTGAAATCCAAACTGCTGTCACGTACGAGTAACATAAAGCTTCGTGTCTATAGAGCCATTATCATGCCGATTGTTCTATACGGATGCGAAACACGAGCTCTCACAAAACGGGAAGAAAACGAATTCCGGGTATTCGAGAATGAAGTTTTAAGGGGTATCTTTGGAGGTAAATATGGCGAGGAGGCAGGACAATGGAGGAAACTCCACAACCACGATTGGAACAGCTATACTGTAAACCTTCAATAGTGAGAGTAATCAAGTCGCGAAGATCAAGATGGGTCGGACATGTGGCGCGAATCGGCAACGATAGAACCGTGCGTAGAATTCTTGACGGTAGACCAATGGGAAATAGACCGGCTGGACGGCCGCGACGGAGATGGTCGGACAATATCAGGTTTGACCTTGAGGAGATCGAATCGGATGGTCAAGCGTGGAAGGAGACTGCACAGGACAAGGAACGATGGCGGAGTCGAGTCGGTGAGGTCATGAACTTCCGGGTTCCTACATGCCAGTAAACAATAATAATTTGTGAATAATGGTTCGTATCTCCTGTGTAAACTGGATGGCAAATCTATCAATGATTTTTTGTGTATCTGAGACCGATGAGAAATTGCGTATAATTATATCATCTACGTTATTTGTCGTTCTACCAGTAATGCTATTTATTAATCTCCATGTATCTTTTAGGTTATTTCTGTATTCCGCCAATTTATTCTTATAGAAGTAGAACTTGGCTTTTTGAATTCGTTTATTGGAATAATTCCTGAAGACTTTATATTCATTTTCATTCCTTAAGCATCTACTATTGTTTTTCCATTTCCTCTATAATTTATCTCTTTCTTTGGATATCTTCGTAATATCAGCTGTTATCCATAGGTAACACTTTTCTCGTCTTTTTCCTTTTACATTCACAGAATGTTTTACGTAAACCGCATTAAACAATTGAACACATTTATTATAGAATTCGTTAGTATTAGTTATTTTAAAAAAAATGCTCGAATTTATATCTGATATATATTCCAGTATTTTGTTTTCTTTTATAATTTACTACTATTTTACTATTATTTATGGGCCTGTAGGAACCCGAAAATGCATGACCTCACTAACTCGTGTACGTCTTCTATTTGCCGAGTCGGTGTTTTCCTGATGCTTAACACATCAGGCCACTGCCGGTATACGAATTCAATTTCTAAACTTAAGTACCCTCACCCGATGTATACGGCTGATGCTTTTCTATTTCGATTTTCCTTGTTGTCCTTCACTATTTGTTTGTGTACTGTGTGTGTATCTGTCATAAACACCACAACCTAATGACTCATTACAATGTGGTGGTACGGCAACAAGAACCATTTGTTCCCATTATACTCCTAATTGCTCAGCAAGCTTTTCTTGAGTTTGACATGGATTTTCATCCAGTAAAACTTGAAGTTCTTCGGTGTCAATTTCTTTCACTGCATCTGGACGTGGAGCGTCCTCAAGACTCAAATTTCCTTGACGAAATTTTGCAGACCCTTTTTTTTTTATTATACTGGTGAATGACTCGCAGAATGATCACCCAAAGTCGAAGTAATCAGTTCCCTAGCTTCAGCAGCATTTTATATTTTATTTGAAAACAAAACAGAATGCATGGGCATAAATGTTGCTTATCGACATCCACCCCTATACAACTGATGCACACGGAAGGACAGATTGTAAATGCCTAAATCTTAGTCATAAAAACAGCAATGACAAAGCTACATATCTCAAAATGGCGAGCGAATTGGATGTGTTCAAGTATGTTTTTAGTGCAACCAGCTCGGGGCTGAGTTTCTACTTGCATACCTATTATTATGTAAGATCTACTGAACCTGCTAATTTCTATGACTTTAAACTTTTAATAATAGAGGCAACTTCCTCTTTACTGATGTAGCCTTGATGCTAGTCTAGATTTAAGGCAGAGTTCTCTCTATTGAATGATACTAAAGCCAACGTGTCGAAGCTGGTGACGCCGTCTTATTGGAACCATATATCATCCAGATCGATAATTTCAATTTCGGTCCACAAAATTCGGGGAGGATACAATCAAAGCGCTGAGAATTGACAGATACATTTACCCCTACATCGCTTTTCGACAAAGTACTGCCAATGACACCATCAGATCACAATAAAGCACAAACAGTCAATGTTTGTAGATGTAATAATCATCATCATCATCGGCACTACAATCGGGATCCGGTCTTGGCCTTATTTAGCAAGTCTCTCCACGGGTCCCGACTTCGAGCCGATGTCATCCAGTTTGGCACTCCCAGTCTCTGGGCGTCGTAGTCTACGCCATCCCTCCATCGCAGACAAGGTCTGCCGTGCTATCTCTTTCCTTACATCTTGCCACAAAGGACTTTTCGGGCAGGCTCTTCTTCGCTCATTCGAGCTAGGTGTCCCGGTCACCAGTCTACCGAGCTTGATCTTTCTTAAAACATTACCTTCATTGTAGATCGCGTACAACGCATGGTTGTGGCGTCTCCGGAATCGTCCCCCCTTACATATGGGGCCAACAATTCTCCTTAAGACCTTCCTCTCGAACGCGGGTAAGAGTTCAGAGTGCTTTTTATTGAGGACCCAGGTCCCGAATCCGTACATGAGTACTGGTAAGACCATGGTTCTGTACAGTAGAGGCTTGGACGTTCTGGATAAAGTTCGGAATTTAAAGAGCCTTGGTAGACCATAGTAGGCTTTGTTGGATTTGATCAGCCGTTCGCGTATGTCTTCTTCCAAATTGTTATCGGCTGATCCTATTGAGCCAAGGTAGTTAAAGGATTGCACTACTTCAAATTCGTGCTCCGCTACCCTGATAGCTTGGCCAACTTCAGGTCTTCTCTTCGCAGAAATTGCCACCATGTACTCAGTTTTTTCCTCATTAATGTGCAGTCCCAGTTTTTGTGTCGTCTGTTCGCTCTTGGTGAAGGAGTTCTGAACATCGGATTCGGGTCTACCGATGATGTCAATGCTATCTGCGGAGGCAAGTATCTGGCTGGACTTGGTAACAATAGCCCCTCTATTTGTAACGCCGGAGGAGAGGAGGCAGGCCAGACCGTCCCCTTGTCGGAGTCCATTAAAGATGTGTCTTTGTTTGGACAGCAATCCCGCTATTTTTAGTTGACTAGTTACGTTGATCATGGTCAACCTACAAAGTCGTATCAATTTGTTTGGAACTCTCTCATGCCATTATATAGCTGTATCCTGACTATACGTAGGGTCGTAGGTGGCCTTAAAGTCTGTAACTAGATGATATAATGCGATCTTAAATTCCAGACATTTTTCCATCGCCTGCCTAAGAGTGACTATCTGATAAATCACAGATTTTCCTGGGATGAAGCCACACTGATATTGACCAATGATGAATTTAGCGTATAGGGCTGTCCGGTGTTGTAGGATTGAGGAGAGTGTATCTTATAGGCGGTACTTAGCAATGTTATACCCCTATAGTTGCTGCAGAGTGTGATATCTCCCTTCTTATGTATGAGGGAAATTATTCCGCGACGCCTATCTTCCGGCATCTCCTCTTGCTCCCAAACGTGCACCACGATCTGTTGAATTGTGTGATATAATGCTGTCCTTCCTTGTTTGATCAGCTCAGTCGGTATGCCATCAGCTCCGGAGGCTTTATTTGATTTGAGCTGCCTTATGGCTTTTCAAATTTCCTCAATGCTTGGTGGCGGCAGCATTTGGTCTTGATCTTGCATTGGGAGAGCCTTCAATTGTTCTGTGAGCTGACCATTTAGCAATTCATTGAAGTACACTTCCCTTCGCTCCAGAATGCCTTCAGGATCGGTGATCAGATTATCCACTTTATCCTTGCAGTAAGTGCAGCCTGGTGGGTACTCCACTATACTGCGGATTATTTGGTAGAACTTCCGTGTCTGGTGCGGACCTCGCTCTCTATTTTTCTCTATTTCACAGACAAGGTTTTTTATCCAGGCACTTCTCTTTTGTTGGTGGAGTCTTTTTTCAGATCTTCTGAGCTCTTTGTATTTCTCCTCGCGTACCCGTGTCCTATGAGACTGCTGCATTGCCCGGTATGCAGCATTCTTACGTTCAGTCGCTAGTTTGCACTCATCATCAAAGCAGTCGCCCCGACCTCTACGACTACTTCCTAGGATGGAGTTGGCAGTACTAATGACAGTATTCTTAAGGCGGGTCCATTTCTCTTCTACGCCCGGCAATCTGGCCCTAGGACTTCCTCTCCCTCCATCGAGCTCTTCGAGGGCGAGTCTTAACGCATGACCAAAGATGTTACTGGAATTCTCATTGAGTAAGGCAGACGAGTTGATCCGAGCCTGATCCGCGGGCGCAATACATCTCCGTAAGACAATCCGCGCTCGGAAAACTGTACCAACAAGATAGTGATCCGAGTCGACGTTGGCACTTCGGACCGTTCGTTCCGTCATCAAGCTCGAGGAGTGTCGGCGATCTATCAACACGTGGTCAATTTGGTTGCGAGTGGCTCCATCAGGTGATACCCAGGTGGCTTTGCTGTAGCCTTTCTCTCAGGGCGAGAAATTGGGTGAATCGTTGATAAACGAATATTTGATTCGTTTATTGGGATTTTGTATTTTTAAATTTGGGTGATTGATTTTTTTGAATCATCCTGTATGTGTTGGAATTTTGATGTATGTGTGGGGAAAGGAGATGGTAGGGCTTTTCAGAGCACTACAGCTTTGTGAATATCTTTACGCGGAAACCTGGTACTCGCAGCGACCAAGTTCTTTGATGCTGCCAGTTCGATGACTCGTAGTCCATTATCATTCGTGTTCTCATGCAAACATTTTCCGAGAAGAATTCCTTAAGGATCAAGCATCATGTGCTGAAAGGAAACAATTCGGTTACCGTACCATGTAACCATCATAACCAGGGATGATATCTTTGCGTCACCTATTCCCAGCCTCACCATGTATACAACAATGTTCCCCACATACACATTGGCTGGCGACTCTTTTGTCCAACGACAAAGCAACTCCAAGCAGCTTATTGACGCAGCTGCAGACAATTAGCGCAATAGCCGCTAAAACCAAATTCTTCAGCACGCATCATGTGCAAACAAAAGAATTCTGTCTTCCGCATGCATTCTGGCGATACTTTAGTTTAGTGAGGGCATTTATTTAGCTTAATGCAAGCTTACATTAACTTGAATTAAATTAATATAAATATAAAAAACCTTACAGACTATTTTAAATCTAGAGTAAGAAGGAGAAAAAAAGAAAAAAACCAGGAAGGTGAAGATGACTGTGCGTGGGGGTGGTAAATTCGGCATTTGTGAGACAGACAGTGAAGGGCATGTCTCTGCACTGGTGGGGGGCGGGATTGGTGAGCTGGGGGGAGAGGTTGAAATTGTGGGTGGGGCTGGTGGAACTATTTTGAGGGCAGGAGAGAAGAGGTAGGATTGCAGGGTAGATGGGATTATTGGGGGGAGGGGGCGGGTTTAGGATGGGTTTATTCTGAGACGTCGTTTAAGAGCGGGAGTGGAGATGTTGAAATCGAAGGAGGTGGGGAAAGAGTTGGCCTGTCGTAGCATACGCGAGTTGGGTTCGTTAGCGCCGTAAGAAGTGTGATGAGCGGGCACGTAAACAGTCGAGGGTGACGTACGTTACGTTTGGGCAATTGATTGAGCCAGACAGAAGTCGATGGATAAAGATAATGTCGGCATGGATTCTGCGCTCTTCAAGTGTTTTTATATTGATGAGAGGGAGCCGACTTGTGTATGAAGGTAGAATCAGCGGATTTTCCCAGTTTAGTCCATGGGGGGCGAAGCGCAAGAAACGGCATTGAACTCCTTCAATCCTGTGAATGTTAGTCACTTGATCCGGGTGTAGCGTTCTACGAACGCACAATTCTGCGCAGGTAAGGTTCCTACCTTCAAAGAACTTACTTACCTGAGAGAGTTGCACGCGCCCACAGACGCGCGCCCCAAAGTCCCACCATGCAACTCGCAGCCAACGTTGAGACCGGCACCAAAAAGCAAGGAACTGAACGTCCCCAAAGCTTTTAATGCCAAGCTCAACATTCGTAAGTCATCATACCTGAAACAAAAAGAAACATTCAATCTGCCTGCGCCCAGGAACATTCCATTGAATCGGCAATTTCAAACGTCTATGCAATGCAAATTAGCCCACCAACGATGCACGTGCGGGTAGCTGCCATAAAGACCACCAAATCTATCGGCAAACAAAAGAAACGGCAACCGTAATTATCTCAACGAGATAATTCAAATTGTATGAGGTTGAAAACCTACAAGGAAACTACTCCGATCCCACGGTGTCTGTTTGTATTTCACACCCATTAGAAAGATCTAATGGATTTCGGGTGTATTGACAAAAGTCAAACAAAACCCATGAACCATGCATCCATGCAAATTGCAGGATATCTTTCGGCCTTCGCGCCAGATGTGTTATGTAAATAAGGCGGCATACAATCGACAACCATCGAACTGAATTTCGACCACCACCACGGATGGTGATAATGATGTTCGATGATGAGCGAGTTTCTTCTTTCAGGAATGAAAAATCACCCCTGGGACGTGATAACATGCTGCTAACAGAAATTCGGAAGTTCTGTTAGCAGAGCAATTAGGGAAATTTTTCCGTGTAGATACAGATACCAGTTTGGAATCTGGATATCTGTGTGGGCAGACAGACAGTCAGATAGTGATAGTCATCGCGACGAGCCGAACAACGAGAACCAAACGAGGGAGTTTATCCGTGTATTAACAATACAACCGGAAAGTAACGGCAGTGTGCAAACGAACGGTCGCGACCAGAAAAAAAGCTTGTAGTTTACAACACCAGGAATTGTATACTCATGAACTTACAAAAACTTGTGCGAATAAAGGAAAGTTAATATTTTTGAGTTTCATTCGTGACTATTTTCACAGTGTTTTGCGTGTGTGCAGTTTTCCGCTTCGTGTAAGTCCTTGTAGCAGCAGTGTTCGGCGGAACACTTACGATCCAGATAGACTAACTTCCACCAAACGGGGACCAGAACTGACTAGCGTATTTGCGTAGTGGTCGGACAAAAGTTGTGTGAGTGATCGGGTGACATAGGAGTTAAGGAATTCCTTCGACCAGGGTTTGACAAACCCAAGGCCGGCGTTGGCTTTGAGGATTATGTAATCAAAATGTGCGGTAAATTTGAGCTCCTTGTCGCATAGGACGCCCAGATCGCGAATCAATTCAACCGATTTCATCGGTTGGTTCAGTAAGAGATAGGAGCGTGGGTGAGTGGGAGAACTCGTCCGAGAGAAGGTGACTGTGTGACATTTGGCGATATTCATTTCTAGACAATTATTTTGGCACCAAGTCGAGAAGCTGTCCAGATCCCTTGGAGAAGTGAGGAGTCCAGGGGAGAGCGGATTGTCTTGAAAATGTTGGAATCATCCGCGTAAAGCGGGGAAGGAGTTCTTAATGCGCGAGCCTATGTCGTTTATGGTTAGGATATATAGGATAGGGCCGAGATGACTGCCCTGGAGGGCACATGAGGTTGGGAAGAAAGGATCGGAGAGGGTGGATCTAAAACGCACGCGGCAGGTTCTATAAGTGAGATAGGATGAGACCCACTTAATCAGCAGGGGTTCGAAACCGAGGGAGGATAGCTTATGGGACATTTTGTCGAAGGCCTTGCTAAAGTCGGTAGCGACTACATCGACCTCATCGCCGTTTTCTGGGGCATGGAGTGTGTGGGATGTGAATTCGACAAGGTTAATACTAATGGACCTGCCTGAGAGGAACCCGCGCTGGCGATAGATACGATAAACAATCCAAATTGTTTGAAGTATCCTAAATGCATTTCACACCTAATGAGTTGCAGCTTATTTATTTAGCTGGCCCTCATTACAGACCGATGCCTTAGTTCGCTTCTCCCTTTGCTCTTTTTCCCTCATTGTAGGTTTCGTTTATCCTTTGCTGAAAAGCATCGATGAACACTGAGTTCTATACGATCACACACGCACACCACTGCGTGCCAGATATCGCCTTCCATTGGTCACTGGTCAAAGGAAATTTCATTTCCTTTTCACCAAACCACCAAACTCACCCCAAGCGAGGGTTGAATCATTGAGTCTTATTCCATCCACTGACCGAGCTGGTCGATTTTTCTCCCGCTCCCCGTAGCCCTGCGGGGACGCGAATGCGTATCGAGTCGTATTAATTAAATACAATATTTTCAATTAAAAGTAATTTTTCTTGTGACCCGAGTATAATGGCATACAAGTGGAGTACACTGTCTTACATTTTTTTGGTGCATCCGTTTCATCGTCAGTGTAATCAGAATCTGTTTTCTGTAACCTAATTAAATGTAATAAGATTTGTCGTGAATAAAAAGAACCTTTAACAATAAACAAAAAGTGCGTCTCAATTAATTACTTCTTGTGGACGGTGTGTTGCGAAGTTTTCTTTTGATGTTCGGCGGAACTTTCCTTTAGTGACGATGGGGGTGGAGGGGTATCCAGTGCCGTACGCCGGCGCAATATACTTCCTCCCCAGAAGATAAGGTCGATATATATGAGTCTTAGGTCAAATTTTCACCGAACGTTAGCTTCCTCTTAGCAAAACGACAGTTCCTGTTAATTGTTTTAATTGCAATTATGGGCTCAAAATGACGATTATCCCGACCATCATCTATTCATTTAAGAAAAAATCATAATAATCAATGTTGTCATATCTTGGTTTGAACAAATCACAGGTTGGATGCCATCCAGATTGAACAGCTTGCAAACTTACAGAGCTATATTTCCCGAACAACGATATGGATAACCCATTCTGGGTCCATCATATGGTTCATCACTTGCTGAAATAAACCATTCACTCTTTCTAAAACTGAAACATTGTTATATAGTTATGCGGTAACCGTAATTAACGAGTGTAGGCTCAAGAATTAATTTGCTATCACGTAATAGCCACGAGTAGTGTTTCTGTCATGCTCTGAATTAATTTGTTTGATTGCTTAGATAAAAATGGACCATGGAACCCCCGCGGTGTTCCTATTTGCACCCACAATATCCCACAAAACTTTCGGAGTACTTTTTTCTTCTAATACTGACACTTGGTAACTGCGAAGAACATCAGTACAGGCAACAATCATGGCTATTAATGGTATCTGAGGGGCAACGCTTAACTCAAAAAACGGGAATAACCAAACGCCTTTGGGTGCGCTGAGTTTCGCAAAACCCATTAAAGGATCAACGCATTTTAATGCGTCGCCCATGGAGCATAATAAAGGACTAACTTTTAAGCTCAGTGACTCCTCAAACGTCAACCGCTGTCTTTTCTGATTGAAAATTGACACTCTAATCATTTTGGCTTCCACGACCCGAAGGCATCTAAATTGCTTCTAATGGAAAGGTAGCTTTTGCTATTTTTCATCCGCTTCAACAGCTTTGGGGATGACAAAGGGATTTGTTTGGAATTAATCAACACAAAAACTTACTGAAGTTGTTTTTGTGGTTGTGTCTGCTTTTTTTACCCACCAAACCTCACGACGAACTTGAATGTTAATTGCTTCATTTTGTCAGCAACTAAAGCACAGTGATAGGGTTTTTTGCTTTGTACCGACGTTAACACCACATCCAAGACAAGTATCGGCCGAAAGCGTGTGCCAAATGAAAAGAAAAATCCTTATGGCGAACATAACAACTTACAGGACGATGCGGTCGTCAAGGAAGTTTGCGTACCCAAAAAACAAACGAGAGAATGAAATTGAATCAAAAAAATTAAAATTGTTTTATAATTATTATTAATGGCTGGCAGTGTTTTGCGAACGATGATGAAGGCAGACAAAGAGATGAAGATCTGTCGTCAGATATTAACCACACTTATAAAATGATTCACTTACTTCGAGAGTGATTTTATGGGAGGTGTTAATTGGTTTTTGAGTGTCAACTGTCAACCAAAAAACAGCACGATTATTTTTAAGTATCTCTAGGAGAGATTTCTGCAAATATAGGGAAACTTTAATGTTTAGTTAATTAGGTATTATTCTGTACAATGTACAGTTTGACAAGATATCTGCTTGGCCTCATTTGTTACCTTTCTTACATCAATCAGACATTCTACGTAATACTTTATGTTGGTTGTTTCCTAGAATAATCAGTATCGAGATCATTGGTGTAGATGGCTTCGCATACACTTCCATGAAATCCACCTAAACGAATTGGTCCAATTAGATGTAAGCCTTATCAGCTTTGTTCTGCAGGAGAAAGATAAAAAGGTGGCCATAAAGTGTTTTACGAGGATGTTACTGCTAAGGCATTTATTACTCGACATATGTCGTTGTCATTATAGGAAAATCGATTGGGGAAAACATAAACCGGAACGAATTGGCTCATAACTTCCATCCGGGTAGAAAACTGATAAAAAGATCTGTCGTATAGCACTAGACTCATTTGCTAAAGCTCAAGACTAATTTTATATTTTACAGACTCCTGAAACGGACAGTAAAACTGTGTATCATGCTAGCACTATGAAGTTAATATGGCCATCTCAATATTAGTTTAGGAAAGAAGGAATTCATTATTTTTACTTCAGGATTTTTATTTCAGGATTTCATTTAACGTGGTTGATCTGTCCAATATGGGTGAACTGTGCAACGTTTTGTTCTATAATTGTTGGCCTTTTACAACTTAATTTATGAAACCATTCGAATAGAAGCCCCGATCCCTATTGGCGAAAGCATCTCTTAACAAAAATTTCTTATCACTAAGGAAGCTTTGCAATGGAAAAAAAGAAGGTGTAAGTAGAAATCGAAGGAGGATAAGAGTTTGTCCACCTCAGCATTCACGAAATGGGTTCATTAGAGCCGTAAGAAATGTGGTGGGCGGGCAAATAGAAGAGACGAGGGTTTCGCAGGTTACGGAGGTTAGTGTGGAATGCGATCGTGGAGAGCAAGCTTGGGCCTGAGAGGAGACGGTGGATGAAAAGGACATCGGCATGAATTCTGTGCTCCTCAAGTGTGTTGAGGTTAATCAGATGGAGCCGGCTTGTATATGGGGGGAGAATCCGAGGATTCTCCCAGTTCAGTCCGCGGAGGCCAAAATGCAGAAAACGACGTTGCACGATTTCGATTCTGCGGATATGGCACGACTAGTGCCAAGACCAGACCTGACTGGCGTATTCAAGAAGGGCGCGGACGAAGTCCATGCAGAGAGAACGGTAAACGCAAGGATTAGAAAATTCTTTAGACCAGCGTTTCACAAACACAAGGGCAGAGTTGACCAAAAAGAATAATGGCATCAATATGCGGGATGAAGCTAAGCTCCCTGTCAAATAAGATCCCGAGGTCACGTATCGAGGGGAGAGATGATGTCTGCTGGTTTAGCAGGAAGCAGGAATGCGGTGGGGGGGGGGGGGGGGTAACTTATTCCCTTTATTACACAGGGAGCGAACCTTGTGATTGTGTATGGGGGGGGGGGGGGGGGTTGTTTGATTTTCTTTGTGTAGAGTAGGGAACGAACAGAGAAATAGAGTAACGGATTTGGGTATATAAACGGTTGATGGCATCTTCAACGGATAGGTGATCGTAGTTGAATAAAAGGCGGCCTAGGTAGTCGTCGATGAGGAGGAAATTAGCTTTATGGAAATCGTAGGTGAAGAGATTGGAAGTTTTTTTTTTCATTTTTAAAACATTTTTTTATTTTCTATTTATATTCTTAGTTTCTAAATTAAAGGCTAGACAAAAAATGCTTAAATTCCAGCTTAATTATCTTATATAATAACTTACTGGTCCTTCGCAGACGCTCTAAGCTAAACATTACTTAACCATTATATAATTTGCTTTCGGCGACAGAATTTTGTGGCAGTACTTATAATTATTTGAAAGACAAAGAAAAATTTGAAAAAATTTGTGTAATTTTTTTTTCTTAAAATTTAACTTAACTTACCGATTTTTTTTTTTTTTTTTTTGTTAATTTTTTTTTCAATTTTTAATTTTATGTAAAAGTACTTAACTTAACTTAACTTAAATCTTGTTCTACCCTAATTCTAGAAAAGCTAAGTCTATGTAAGCTAGCTGATGATAGTGTGATTCTATACCGACTTTGGTATCCAGGTCTTTATATGTCATTCAGCCACCAGAACTGTTGACGCTGTCCGATACTATCGTCCCGGTCTCTGTGGGAGATAGCCCTGCTGAAGCGCAGGAGCTCTACTTCGGTGCGCGTTACTTCCCGGTCGTAGCACAATCGCCCGTCTACGGATGATCTACTTACATGATAGATCAGCGGAATTCCGGATCTATCCTGTATAAGCCCTTTCATGTCCAAGTCAAGGAACGCCTCTGGTGGAACAAAGCCGTTGCGACGCCCGTTCTCACAGTACAGAGTGTTTGGATAATAGGCCCCGAAAATTAGGTCATTGGACGAGCTTATTGCTCTCGCAATATGTCCTCTGATTAATTTAATAATAAAATTATCCACCCTATTTATGTACGCTTCATTATATAAAGTCTCATTTGAATAATACTTTTTATAGTCCGATTCCGGTGTCCGATATAATCTGAGACAACTTCTGAGACACTTCCTTTCGAACACCCGAATCTTTTCCATCAAATTTGGACCTATGTTGAACCATACTGGGCAACCATATATGAGCATTGGCCTGATTAGCGTCATGTAGCATATGACTTTTACCCTGCTGTCAAGTTACCTACTGTAAAATAGCCTCCTTGTCATAGCAAAAGTTTTCCTCGCTTTGAGCAAAGCAGCCTCTACATGTCTGTTGAAATACAGATATTGGTCTAGCGAAGTGATTGGAAGGCGTGCGGATGGCGGCGGGTGGACTCGGAAGAGGGTCGCGAGAAGAGGGTCGTGAGAAGAGGGGGGTGTTGGTTGTCTATAGATCTGAGAAGGAAGGGGCTGGATGAGACAGTTGTATTGATAACGTCTGTTGTAAAGATGCTGCCTATCCAAGAGGTTTAGAACGTTGCTGATCTAACAGAGACAAGAATCATCTAGTCGATCGATGAAAAGGTCTTCCTTGTCCGAGGTGGGCTGGGAGGTGAAGTGTGAATAATCATCAGATAAAGCCCAATTGAGTTGTGGAAGATTAAAATCTCCAAGGATGATGATGTCGTCCTCACAATTACTCAGGTAATTGCGATAGCTGATGATGTCGTCCTCACAATTACTCAGGTAATTGCGATAGCTGATGATGTCGTCCTCACAATTACTCAGGTAATTGCGATAGCATTTAAAGCTAGCTCGTAAACTTCAATAGGCTGGGATGGCAGGATATAGAAGCACATGACAAAGATTGATTTCCGAGGAAGAGTGATTTCGACAGTCACAAAGTCCAGGTTGGAGGAGGTAGGGAAAGCGATATGTGACGACTCGAGGCTGTTGCGGACAGCGATGAGCACTCCTCGACTGAGTAGAAAACACTGGTTACTCTTAAGACGAGTTAAATTTTGCAATACTACATATTAATCTTTTCCACCTTCGTACATATAAACTGATAATGCTTAATCAAAGATTTATATCAGTTTCCTTACAACAGTTGTCACAATATTCAGGCTTCGTTAAAACGGGTCCACAGGAGATATGATTGCATAGCTTACCGAAAAGTAGAGCCACACTGTAGAACCACTCTGTCCAGTGATTATCGCATTATATAAGTGTTCGACATATTTTAAAATCCACCCCTTCGGTCTCTTTCCTGGAATTCCATTCCTATGGAGTGAACGGTGCACTAATTCAGTGAATAAGAGATTATATTTGTGCCGCTCAATCAGAGTAGTTCTGGATTGTGTCGAATCTGCCGTCTATCAAATTAATGCCGGAGTTTCATACTCTCATCCGCTCTGTTCTTCACTTATATAAATGATCTTTTGTCTATTACCCACAACCCCTGTTTGCTGATGACATTACGTAGAGTTTTTTGTGCTCATTCCAACATGCTCGACCAACTTTTTCGAACCTCATTGTCAATAGGGTTCTATTTGTATAGATTTGTTTTTCTTACCTCGGTGGTTTAGCTTCCGGGTCTTTTGGCTTTAATTTAATATTTGATTTCTTATTATTACTTTTGGCCGTTGCCTCGGCCTCCGGATTTCGACTGATCTCGAATCCAAAATGTGCCGGCCTCTATGACAGAGATTGGATACAAATTTATTTAAAAATTCCAAGAAGCACAAATAAGATTTTGTGTGCTTGAATTGGAATAGGATTTTAGGAAGTGTATAGGAATTTACTTGAATAAATTCCCGGAAGGAGAAATCATGAAATGCATTTAGAATTAGGCATTTCATAATTTTAATGGTTATATGGAATTGAATCAATGCACGACAAATGGACTTTCGTTTAAATTTATCGTGTATATGATTCAATTGGATTGGGATGTAAGGTACTTGGAAATTGAATCAATGTGCGACAAATTAACTTTTGGTTTAACTTGTAGCTCATATGATTCACTATGGGAATTGGATTGGGGTTATAGGTAATTGGAAAAGGGTAGTGATTTAGGATCATTACAGTAACAACACTTCACACAATCCAATCTACATGCCATTTACAAGGCAAACATTCGTCCCAACTAAAATTACACTAAGCTCATTTAGTCGGGTCTCTCGAACAGTGTTACACGCGTTTCTTAGGTTGCTAAAACTAGCAGTGAAACTTATTGCGAACGCATGTAATATCTATCTTTGAATCCCTCTTTAGAACAGGCATATATTTTTTCTATATTTATGATCATGATCGCTGCTCAACTTAACTTAGTGAATGCATTTCGCCTCTCGAACTACTTTCTAACAAGACACACCAATCGAAAAGCTCCCATTGTTTGAGGTTAAAAATTAACATCAGAAATACGGATAAACGTGGGGAATTATTCTTTAGTCGAACCACAAGAATATGAAACACTCTTCCCGACGACGTGTTTCCTTGTCATTGTCCTTATCTTCTCCACTCGCCCTTTTTCGTCTCGAATTGTTCTTTGCTTTTTAAGAACACCCTAAAGCTTCTTTTGTGTGTGTTTGTTTTGTGAAAAGAAATGTGTATGGAGAGCCAGCTCCAAAACCCGAACCGTGTTCAGTAATGTTTTCACTGAACCGATGATAATATTTATTTCTTAAAAGACGACCATTTCAATAGCAAATTAACTTGGATGAATAAAAGAGAGACCAATATCCTCCTAATATTGACGTAATGTATCTCATCACTACGAGTATACTGTATCAGATTCTGTACCAGGATCCTATTTATTTTTATTGGTTTATTTATTTGTATATTCTTTTTAAATAGACTTAGTCGAGTGGATAACGTAAATGCTATATCCGGAAAAATATCTTGAATTCAAACATTCATCGGATTGCAGAGTGATGTAACTAAGTTATAGAAATACCTCGCAATATTATTTGTACATGATTATCCTTATTCCCATAAGAACACTTGAAGTTAAAGAGGACTTAATCACAATCTGTCCGAAGGCGAATCTCCCCAACACATCTCCCATTGTGTTCAAGTGAGTGCCTACATATCCCATTAGCCAATTAACAAGCCACATTTGAAAAGCCTATTTCAATTCGAAATTCCAATTTAATAGATTACCATCCGACAAAATACACATCCCAGAGTAGGCACTTGAAGTTTACGGCCTGAACGACGATAATCACACTTTTTTATTACATAAGGTTGATGATATGATCCTTGAAGATTTGAATTTTATAGGGTCGTCGTCGCTGCTCAAGGCAGTCACGCATACGTCTGTTTATAATGTTATAAATTTTTTATTCATGTCCTTCAGGCAATATTAAGATGACATGGAATAAATGCTTGCAAATCGTCGCTTCCTTACCCCAGCTTAGGCCCTGTCGGTAGGAGGTGTGCAAACATACGACACCCACACATAAGAATGCCTCGACAGTTAAGAGTTTTATAAATATAGAAATTCATTTTGTCATTCCCTTCATCGTTATGCTATGAAGGAATGTAATTGAAAAAAAATATCATACCACATCTAGCATGCAGAATTCGGTTACATTAGTCTAGTGAAAACCACAGCACCTTCTGCTTTTAAGTTCAACTTGTGGAGATAGTCATAATTCAAATTTGAGAAAGTTTTACTGCAGATTCTAACTTCCGATGGTGTCTTCAACATTTTTTTAATATGCTGGTTGAATAGAATTATGTTCGGTGTAGTCTTGTAGGTTTCAATTGTTACTTTATAGCGAGGTGTTCAAGCGCTATAATAATGAAACGGAGATGCACTACGAACTTCATTATTATACCGAGCATTGTATAGTATAAAAAATAACATATATTTATTAAACGTGGCCTGTGCTATAAAAATAAGGCTAGTCTGTTTTATGATTGTGTGGAGGTTGAAAGTATGGGTGCCGACGTACGGCACGGGTTCGCTCTCCCCCACCGACACAAATCCGGGGAACGGCAAATAGTAGCGGGTAATAGCACCGGCAATGGTAAGCTCGTTCGCACTTCGTGTTTTTTAATTTTTCCTTTTCTCATCCGGAACTCACAGCCAAGGAACAGTCACCACTGAGTCAGTTTGGATCGTTTGCAACTACGAGTATTTCGAGGGTTTGACTAATTGGATCGTACCTTGAAGTTATTTACTGGTAGCCGTCCGGTGGAAGGTCGCACTTCGGGCACGTTACGAACACTTGAGAATCGGATGCGAAACTGTCATCCGCGAGGCGGAAATACTACAAATAAAACACTCGGAGTTGCTTAGTTATAATTGGTCTTTATTTCCTCGATATCCGCACTTTGGGTTTTCTGTTTTTTTTTTTTTGGTTTCAGTAGGAAGGTGGAAATCTTCAAAAGATACCTCTTGACCGATCCAGAGGCATGCCGGGTTTTTACCGACTAAACCACCTCCCGCCAGTCTCATATTCCCGTTGATCCCCGCGGAACTTTCTTTTAGATATTCCATCACGGGGCGGGACGGAGTTTACCTGTTACTCCGCTCGTCGCGTCGCAGCTGCTGCATCATTTCACAGAGAATATCATTTGTTGCGGACCATGCCTGTTTTGAACTAAGCATGTATTCTATTACTCCTCCCGGAGTAACTGTCCGTCTCATATGTCTCTCCAAAATCGTCCGTGCAGTCTCGAATCTCACGCACCCTGTGACTACGTGTTCCGCATTTTCTATGTTGCCTTCGCAATACAAGCAGTATGGGTGATTCACATGCTTATACTTGTGCAAGTATTGCCGAAGCATCCATGTCCTGATATTAGCTGAGTCAGGTGGTACTTCAGCTCGCCATGTTTTCTTTTCACCTATGTTTCTATATCAGGTATCATGGTGTGGGTCCATCTTCCTTTGGTCGAAGAATCCCACCTTCGTTGCCATTCTCTTAGGCTTGAGAGCTCTAATTGTTCGGTGTTCCTTGAAGCTCAACCTGTTGTCGAGTATAACACCAAGATATTTAATATAAGGACTGGATCTGATTATTTGTTCTTCTAATTCCAAATCAAGATGTTCAACTTTCTTGCGGCTGCTTATTAAAACTACCTCCGTCTTATGTCCAGCTAGTTTCAGTCAGGCTTTATCTAGCCAGCATTTAGTGCTCTGGATTGCTTGGGACCAAATATTCTCCAGGTCATCTAGATGTTTAGCTACGCCCACTATTGCCAAATCATCTGCGTACCCAATGATTCTAACCCCCTCCGGTACATTGACCCTGAGCACACCATCATACATTATATTTCATAACAACGGACCTAATACAGATCCCTGAGGTACACCCGCTGTTATTTGATATTCCTGTGGTCCCTCATCTGTATCATACAACAGTCTTCTATTCGAGAGATAGTTTGCTAGTATACGCACCAAGTAGGGTGAGACTTGTAGATCGCGCAACGCTTCTAGAATCCGATTCCAATTCACCGAGTTAAACGCATTTTTAACATCTAGCGTCACCACCGCGCAATATTTCTTTGTACCACCTAGCCATCGTGCTCCAGCTATCGCATTGCGAGCGATGTCGCACACCACAGATAGTGGCTTACTGGTTGATCTACCTTTCCGGAATCCATACTGCGATTCAGAGAGCCCCGATATCCCCTCAGTGAATTGTTCCACGCGAGTGGCAATTACTCGCTCAAGCAGTTTTCCTGTCGTGTCCAACATGCACAACGGACGATAAGACGACGGCGCCTCTGGATTCTTGACTCCTTTTGGAATAAGGACAAACCGCTGTTTTTTCTATCGTTTGGGAAATTGTCCTGTTTGAAGGCAAGTTGTGAAGAGACTGCCGAAGGCTTTCGGGTTTTTTTATAAAGCAGTCTTTACAACAGCGTTAGGGATACCATCCAGTTCCGGGGTCTTTTATTTTTTTTTTTTTTTTTTTTTTTTTTGACCACCCTTGCAGCCAAGAGCACGCCTTCGGGGGTCACGGGAGGTATCTCTCCTTCAGTGATACTCCACTCCTCTTGCACTCTCAACACCTCATCACACTGTGGGAAGAGAACAGCAACGATTCTTGCCATGTCAGTTTTGCTTTTTTGCATTTGACTACTGTTGTTCTGTAGTCTTTTCTGGGTTTTCTCTGTATCCACGATCATTTGTTTTACAACTAGGATTACATTGTTTATTAAATTCTCTGTGTCCGCGATCACTTGTTTTACAACTAACGTTACATTGTTTGTCGAATTTCCTGTATCCGCAGTCATTTTTTTACAACTAGCGTTACATTGTTTATTAAATTCTCTTTCTTTGATCAATATACCGGCGCAGGTTTTCCACTCGACTCGACTCTTGGGGTTTTTGAAGTCCGACTCCTGTGACGAGTGATGGTTAAAACTCGACGCGGTTAGCTTGGAGAGCGATGTGCGCTCGACCGTGGTTATGACTCGACTGACTCATCGCAAGCGAGGAAAAGTTCGGCCTCAGTTTCGGCGATCATCTCTTCATTCGACGAAAATTTCCTCCCAGCGAGCATTCTTTTGAGATTTGAGAACAGGAAATAGTCGCTGTGGGCCAGATCTGGAGAATACGGTGGATGCGGAAGCAATTCGAAGCCCAATTCATGGATTTTTGCCATCGTTTTCACTGACTTGTGACACGGTGCATTGTCTTGGTGAAGCAGCACTTTCTTTTTCTTCAAATGCGGTTGTTTTTCGGCGATTTCGTCCTTCAAATGGTCCAATAACGCTGTGTAATAGTCGCTGTTGATGGTCCTTCCTTTTTCAAGATAATCAATGAAAATTATTCCGCGCGCATCCCAAAATACAGACGCCATAACCTTGCCAGCCGACTGTTGCGTTTTTCCACGCTTTGGGGCGGGTTCATCGTGTGCAGTCCACTCGGATGACTGTCGATTGGACTTCGGCGTGAAATGATGGAGCCATGTTTCATCCATTGTCACATATCGACAGAAAAACTCGGGTTTATTACGCTTGATCATCTCCAAACAATGCTCCGAATCATCAACTCGTCGTTGTTTTTGGTCAAAAGTGAGCTCGCGCGGCACCCACTTTGCACAGAGCTTTCTCATACCCAAATATTCGTGAATGCTATGATGTACACGTTCAGTTGGTATATTTAGAGTGCCTGCTATTTCATTCAATTTCAATTTACGGTCATTCAAAATCATTTTGTGGATTTTTCTAATGTTTTCGTCGGTAACAACCTCTTTTGGGCGTCCACTGCGTTCACCGTCTTCGGTGTTCAATTCACCACGTCTAAACTTAGCATACCAATCCTTGATGGTTGATTTTCCTGGGGCGGCGTCTGAAAACTCATCATCAAGCCAAGTTTTTGCTTCAACTGTATTTTTTCCCTTCAAAAAGCAATATTTTATCAACACGCGAAATTCCTTTTTATCCATTTTTTTCACAATAACAGAAGTTGCTTCACTCAAAATACTATAATTCACAAACTAATGATCCGACATCTGTCAAATTTATACACGCGTCTTTTGAAGGTTGGGGCTAACTAAAAATCATATGGATTTAATTCTAGTGCCGCCATCTATGTGTCAGGCGGGGACTTTTCAATTGTTCTGTTAAATAGTCGCTGCCATTTACTACGAACTTTGAAGAGGGTTGCTATGCTTGCATAGGGAATTTAGTTCCGGAGAATCATTGCCATACAGGCTGAGTTAAATTCCTCTGGCGCTATGTATACGAGGAAATTGGTTTGGAAATACGACCAAATATGGACATGAGTTGTCGGTTAGACCAAGGGATGTGGGTCTTGGTCGTTGCGATGGTTGTTTTGCGGAAATGCAACGCATCGTACTGGTGACTCACCAGTAAGGGGAATTGGTATTGGGTAGGATGGGAGCCGAAATGATTTTCGGGGAAACTAAATGTTGCTTGGTTACAAGCAAGGAAATAGTTTAAGCAGCAAGTGAACCGGAATGATTTTGGGAGGAAATTAGAATTGGTTGGTTGCAAGCAAAGTATATAATTTAGATAGGAATTTAACCGACGCGGTTTTTGGGAAAATGTATGCGACTCGATGTAGTTGATGGAGATAGTGAGTGTTCCGTTGTAAATTTGAATATGCATTTATTACAGCTTGGGAAATGGGTTCATGGTAAGTTGGGGGATGTGTTCTTGCGTGTTTGCGAATGAATTACGGATTGGGGTTATGGTGACCCGCTGTCAGCGGTCAAAGTTAGGTAGGAATTGTGGGTTAGTTCTCCATGTGATATAGAGAACCCCCACAATTTTTGTATGCCATAAAGAATATCGCTTTATACTATTTCACAATTATTATACACTGCAATATTGCCATTACATACTATAAGGTTCTCCCGCAACCGGAAAAAATGTCAAATGCTGGTACCCATCCGAAGAAACAGCAATATGTTACATGGTGGGGATAGATAAAGTCTACAGGCATTTATAGATTACCGAATAAGGAATATATCACTGATGTAATTGAACGCGGGCCACGTGCATAATTTAAAGATTGTCAACTGAAAATGGCAAAAGTTCTATGAGCCTATGCTATACAATTAAGAATATCTGATGATGTCGCAACACTATATAAACATCGATACGCTATACACTATCATAATATTTTGAACACACAATAATAAAATTATCCAATATCACATGGTGTTGGGTTATCATAATAATTTAAGTTTTTATAATACACGATGTACCCCAAAAGGGACCCTTCACACATTCAAACGACAAGGCAGAGTACCAATGCAAGAACATGGAGAGAACTGAGATACTAAGCGCCAAGACACATTGAGTTTGAAAGTCAATTTGATTCACAAAGTTACCTTTCTGTTCAAGTAGAGCATACGACACTGCGACGACTAAATAAATTCGTCATCTCTGTTGACGACGCGATTCACATTAACTGAAGAGTGTTCTCGTAAGAACTACACGATGAAAACATTGAATAAAACGGCGAATTATTAACTGATTTCAATAGCACTGTTTTTATTCGATTTACTCATCGATTATAATTAAGTGTACTAACGTTCGTCGTGGCTCCGGGACAGACCTTGGTCGACGTATTACTACACTAACAGAAATAAAAAACACAAACTGAAGCCGTTGCTCTCTATTAATCGGAAGGTCCTGAACCATTAGGACATTCAAGTAAATTGTTTCGTTTATCTGATGTTGTGAACCTTTTTCCGGGCTTCAATCGTTTGTGAAAATTAAGAAAATCAATCAATCAGTAGAACCAATCAATAATTAGAACCATTAACAAAAGCAATCAGCAAATGTATATTGACGACTCACGAAAAAACATCTGTTCACGTTGACGGAGATGGTCGATCAAGGGAAACGAAGGTCGCCGTCTTGGTTTTGAAAACATTGAATATTATGTAACAAATACCATAGAAGACCGTTTCCAACAGCCGGTGTACGGTTGGTCTAGGACATGTAGCAATATTGAGCATTTTACGTTATTCTAATGGCTGTTCGGATTTTGTTTCCTTCTTATTTACATATACAGAATAAACCACAAAAGTCATGAAATTTATAATTTATTAAAAAGATTTATTGACAAAAGCTTGGCACACATTTGCATGATGTAACGTTGTCCCTCCTTGTTTGATCATCTCAGCCGCTATGCCATCAGCTCCGGAGGCTTTATTTGATTTGAGTTGCCTTATGGCTTTTCAAATTTCCTCAGTGCTTGGTGGCGGCAGCATTTGGTGTTGATCTTGCATTGGGGGAGCATCCAATTCTTCTATGAACTGACCATTTAGCAATTCATTGAAGTGCACTTCCCATCGCTCCAGAATGCCTTCAGGATCGGTGATCAGATTACCCTCTTTATCCTTGCAGTAAGTGCAGCGTGGTGTGCACCATGTCATACTGCGGCTTATTAGGTAAAACTGCTTTGCGGACCGGCAAAATCCGCGATTGATCACATATCCAACCTTAGGCAGGCGATGGAAAAATGTCTGGAATTTAAGATTCCATTATATCATCTATTTATATACTTCAAGGCCGCCTACGACAGCGTAGCCAGGGTAGAACTATATAATACCATTAGAGAGTTCGGCAATCCAAACAAATTGATATGACTATGTAGGTTGACCATGACCAACGTAACTAGTCAAGTAAAAATAGTGGGTTTGCTGTCCAACCTAGCACGGTCTGGCCTGCCTCCTCTTCAACCAGGCGCTGGAGAAAGCAATACGCGACACTGGAACTACAAATAGAGGGGCTATTGTCACCAAGTCCAGCCAGATACTTGCCTAGGCAGATGACATCGACATCATCGGTAGATCCGATTCGGCGGTACAGGACCCCTTCATCCAGATCGAGCAGGCGGTACAAAAACTGGGACTGCACATTAATGAGGGCAAAACTGAGTACATGGTGGCAACTTCTGCCAAGAGAAGACCGAACGTTGATCAAACTATCAGGGTAGTGGAGCATGAATTTGAAGCAGTGCAATCCTTTAACTATCTTGGGTCAATAGTATCAGCCGATAACAATATGGAGGAAGAAATACGGGAACGGCTGATCAAATTAACAAAGCCTACTATGGTCTATCAAGACTGTTTATATCCCGAAATTTATCCAGAACATCCATGCTACTACTGTACAGGACCATGGTCTTACCAGTACTCATGTATGGATCCAAGACCTGGGTGCTCAATAAAAGACACTCTGAACTCTTAGTCGCGTTCGATAGGAAGGTCTTAAGGAGAATTGTTGGCCCCGTATGTGAGGGAGGGCGATTCCGGAGACGCTATAACCATGAGTTGTACGCAATATACCTTGAAGCTAATGTTGTAAGAAGAAAAATCAAGCTCGGTAGACTCCGGTGGGCGGGAAACCCAGCTCGAATGAGCGAAGAGGAGCCTGCATGGAAAGTCCTTTGTGGCAAGATGTATGGAAAGAGACAGCGCGGCAGACTTTGTCTGAGATGGAGGGATGGCGTAGACCAAGACGCCCAGAGCCTGGGAGTGCCAAACTGGATGACATCGGCTCGAAATTGGGACTGGTGGAGAGATTTGTTAAATAAGGGCAAAACCGGATCCCGGTTGTAGTGCCGATGATGGTGATGCTTTGCGGACCTCGCTCTCTACTTTTCTCTATTTCACAGACAAGTTTTTTTTCCCAGGAACTTTTTTTTCCCTGTGGATTCAGATCTTCTGAGCTCTTTGTATTTCTCCTCGCGTACCTACGTCCTATGAATCTGCTGCATTGTCCGGTATGCTGTATTCTCACATTCAGTCGCTAGTTTGCTCTCATCATCAAACCAGTCGCTCCGATCTATACGACTACTCCCTAAAATGGAGTTGGCAGTACTAATGACAGTATTCTTAAGGCGTTTCCATTTCTCTTTTACGCACGGCACTCCTGCCACAGGACTTACTCTTCCTCCATCGAGCTAGTCGAGGGCGAGGCTTAACGCATGAGTAAAAGTGTTCCTGGTGTTTTCATTGGGTAAGGCAGCCGTGTTGATCCGAACCTGATCCGCGACTGCAATACGTCTCCGTAAGGCAATCCGCGTTCAGAAAACTATACCAACACGATGATGATCCGAGTCGACGTTGGCACCTCGGTACGATCGTACCATCATCAGGCTCGAGAAGTAGTGGCGATCTACCAACACGTGGTCAATGTGTCATCAGGTGATACCCAGGTGGCTTTGTGGATGTCTTTACGCGGAAACCTGGTACTCGCAATGACCAACTTGAACTTCGGTTCCGAGATCTTTAATTTAATTTAATTCACCGCCTTCTCCGCCCTTTTAGTTTATTCTCCACCTCATCGGTTGTGCCTGTTGTATTGTGTTTTGTTGATGAATTCGACTGGCTGGGCAATATAAATGATTTTTGGGATTGTAATTTTAAATACATAGGGGACACAGTTAGGGTTCATAAACATTGTAATTTCTCTGTATTCCTGTCGTCGGTGCGAAAATTAGAATTTAAAACATGTCAGCCAAAGTAAGTGGGAACAAATTGCGAAGTATTAAAGCAATCGAAACTGCTGTAGTACGTAGGACCAAAGTAGAGAAGTGGGCGTAGTTCCATTGCAACCCGTGAAACAAATTAATATTGCTCACTATAAATATACATAAACTATAAAACGGGTGTACTCGCGGTTGGTGTTATGGATTTTGTTCCTTTATTGCTGATTGAATACTCGGTCTTCCAGAACTAAAGTTTTGTGAAATAAAACACTAACCACCTTGATTGGAACGAACCTTCCTAACCATTTACCACGATTGACAGCGTATGCTAAGTTAAATATAAATTTTATTAGTCCTTTTCACTTTTGATAGATAATAATTTTCTCCACGTTATTTAGTTTTGGTATTAATTGTATATATATATATATATATATATATATATATATATATATATATATATATATATATAGATATATATATATATAATATATATATAATCTTTTCTTCATTCACTTTCGATAGATAATAATTTTCTTTAACTTTTGATAGATAAACAATATTCTCTAAGTTATTTTCTCCTCTCCATTTTTTTTTTTTGTCGATTCCTTGTTTAACGACTATTTGGCACACGCTACCACTTGTTACTACTGGGAACTACTGACTGACTACTACCCAACCCCAGGTACTCGCTCCATGATCACCCATTTCCGATCGCGCACTCAACCTCATTTTCCCACTTCCCCGCCCAGTAAAGGCGAACAAACTCCTACGAATTTACTCAACAGTCAATGAACCCAGGGAAAATGGGAAAATTCCAAAGGGGAGCATGGAGATTTGGGGATTGATTTAGTTTCGCCTGCAACGAAAAGGGAAACCAGAAGGCTGACCACATGACCTTGTTTTAAGCTTGGGTAATTATTCTCAGAATGCAGAACCACAGTGAAATTCGAGAAGAGGAAATGAAAAACGATAAAAATATACTAATGCACACCTTTCACCTGACATTGATTTTGTTCCCAAGCGAATGCTTGTACTTTTTTGTACAGGAAAGAGGGGAACATTGGATAGGGTTTTTTCGGAATTCATAACGGCAAGTGTATTCTAATAAGGGGGAATGGGGGGAGATGAAAAGAATACTCTTGCATACTTTTCTGACAAGAACTATTCCCTAGCGTATTGGTTGTATTGGGGTTTCCAATAGCGACTTGGCAGCTTTGAATTTAATTTGTGAACGCACCCTTTCACTAATCATCGAACAACTGTCACTCTCAGTTTATTCAGTAAACTCAATATTTTGATCATGGTTAAGTACACGAACGAACGACGTCTAAAAATGTACTACCGAAAAAAAGTTTTCAAGTCCCTATTGGAAGACCCATTACTTTTTTGTAAAGGAAAGATGGGATACCGCTTGGGATCTTCTTTTGCATTGGAATGGACTTTGGCGATAGACTACACTGTTTCGGTATGTCGAAACAACGTCGTACACCGGTTGGTGATTCAATGATTTCAGGTAAGGAAATCGATATCGGGTAGTCAGGGAAAAGGGAAAAAGGATGCAAATCAGCAATACAAAGGCGGGGTGACGTAGGGGGGATGGGGTTATGTAACAACTGGTGTATAGAGTTTAGTTAAGAAATTTTAAACTTTGAGCTAAGATTAATAAAATTCAAATAAGAATGAGATTTAAAAGAATCACAGTGGGCGAAGGTGTGTAGTGCTTTTAAAAATATATTTACTTTTCAAACTTGCAACCATCGCCGAACTCTATCTATATACTCGATCGCGCTAAATGTTGGAATACTCTTTTCATTAACATCTGTTAATAAGCTGTGGTGATTTGAACTCCTAATTATAAAAATACATTTCTTAGCGGTCACTACACCTACTTTTCATTATTTTTTTAACAAGTGCGCTAAAACCACTAAAAATCCCTGTGGTGAAATTCTTGCCAGGTCGTAGTTTACAAATTTATCTTGAAAATGACGCAATTTTTTTTTCGATTATGTATCATCGAAGCATCCGGGGCTCCTCGATAGTATAGTGGTTAGTACACCCGCCTGTCACCCGGGAGACCGGGGTTCGATTCCCCGTCGGGGAGCCCCTGGCGCAAGACTAATGACCTTGCCCAGACAAAATAAATCATTATGGAAAATTTAACAAGCCTCAGGACTTGCTAAATAAGGCCAAGACCGGTTCCCGGTTGTAGTGCCGATGATGATGATGATGATGATCATCGAAGCATTAGAAAAAAGGTCGATTTGAGGGAACGGGCGAAACACAGAAACGAAATACTCCGATATAGTATAAGACCTATACAATCTTTTTTTTTTTTTTTGGTTTGGATAAAGGTCTTGGCCATAAAACATTATACAAAGACTGGATGATTTTCCCATAAACTTGAGAGAGATTCCTTTAAGTACATGCTCTAAGAAATGGGTGGGAAGAACCCGTACATTGCCGTACATGCGTAGCATTTAGGTTAAGTTTCATTTAGTATGTGGGGGTTATTTTAAGCTTTCTCAAAGAACCCCCCATTATTTCAACCCAACGTCCATTGTTTCCCGCCAATGCAATCGCATTGGTACCTGCAAACATTTCCTTTTCCAAGCACATTAATGCATACAACGCAGTACCTAAATTCCTAAAAAGAATTTCACCAACAAGGGCATTTTTCCATACATCAACGCATCGGAAAAATGTTCCCAACAAAGAATTCTTTATGGAACAAACATCATATCCCTGAAAGAAAACATATCGGTTAAAGTACCATGTAACCATCATAACCAGAGATAATGATCATTGTGTCGCCTATTCCCAGCCTCATCATATATACAATAAATTTCCCTATAAACACATTGGCTGGCGACCTTTTCACCCAACGACAAAGCAACTCCTAGCAGCTTATTGACGCAGCTGCATACAATTAGCGCAATAGACGCTACAACCAAATTCGTCAGCACGCACCAGTGCAAACAATAGAATTCGGTTCTTTCGCTGGCATTTTGGCGTTACGATAAACAATCCAAATTGTTTGTTGTATCCCAAATCATCATCTAGCATCCAATGAGTGGCAACTTGTTTATTTAGCTGAACTCTCAGCTCATAACTTCCTTTATGTCTTTCAATATTTTCTGGATCCGTTTCTCATGGCCTCGCGGCATGAGCAAACAGAAATTAATTAGCACCCAATGAAATACAGCTTGTTTACTTAGCCGAACTCACTTCTCATTGATACCCATTATTCCCTCTTAATTTTTCAGCGTCATTCTTGGTCTTGTCCTATGAAAATAACCAATGTTCACACATACATACATACCACCATGATCTTCTCTATGAGATCCGGTTACCGAACCCAAAAAAAGACTTCACGTTTCTCTTGTAATAGGAAATGCATCCCTTAACCAAGGGAGCATGCACCACTGGCCGAATTACCATTGCTAGCGAATTCACACCAGGAGTCTTTTTCCATCACCCGACCAAGCCGGTCGTGTCTCCATCTCCGCTCCCGTAGCGCTGCGGGACGCGTAAGTCAACCACAAGTCGGGTTTCTTGTCTTATTACATAGTATTGTGAAAAGTATTACATTCTAATAATGTCGTGTTGGTGTGACGCGTTTCGTGCGGTATTCAAGGGCCCAAAACCTAGACGAACAAAAAAATAAATATATCTGTAGCCGTGGACGTACAAAGGCAAGGTACATACGCGCGCCCACATAGTTTAGCGTACGAGATAAAAATAAGATAACCCAAAAAACATAGTTTGTTGCAAATAATAGTAAAGTGGAAATAAAAGAACCAATAATACTAAAACAGTGTTTCATTTGTTTTTTTCTTTCTTCTGGGTGTTTATCCATCATCCTTTTCCGTTTGTGGAGAATTTTGGTGCTCGCATTTGCTGCGATATTCGGCGGAACAGTTGATCTTTGTGTTAGTGATGAGGTGGGTTGGTAGTAGAACTCTCGCCCATGCAGGCATCCCGACTGCCTACCCCACAAGTACACTGTATGAAATGCTAACCTTCACTTGTACCAAACTACATTGAGCTAATTTAAATAAATTCACCAGGAAAGGCGTAGCTCCAGCGAAGAATCGGCGCCCCGAGATGTTATTTTTTTTTGACCAGCTCAATTCGCGAACCTCTGAAAGATGGTCACAGATTTCTCCCAACCAATTCATGAAGCCCACCGCTTAAAGGGGTGACATTTGACTGGACAACTGGGGCCTTGGGACCCATCCCATTAATCAGTTTTTGCGCCGAACTGCATAATAGCAAGAGTCGTCAGCTGAACCTACGTTTACACATTCAAACGGACGACACAACCTCCTTACTAACTAAGACATTGGAGCGACTGTATTATTATTATTCGTATTTAGAACATTTGTTTATTAATTCCTTCCTTTCTTTTTAAAGTATCGGCCTGCATTCAGAGTAACGATTAAGTTATTCTTCTTCTCTCCCAACTATGCTAGCAAGTTCTACACGTAATTCTGTTATCGTGAGTATAAGTTTCCTTTATTTTTTTGATTGATTTGTTATGTGCTCATTTCATCATTTTTCAATTGTGGTGAAATAGTCCCCTTCGTTGCCCTCTCTTAACGATGGTAGAGTTACGAAATCCGTTTATTTAAAATGGCTGTTAGAAATATGACCAACATTATTCTGGCAAGCATATTAATTCCACATATATAACGCCCAGGTTTCGAATCATATTAAGACATATAAACACATATACCTCACCTTTTATTCTGACCTAAGTTGATTCTTTATTGTAAGAACGAAATAACTCCGCCACACATTTGCCTTGAAACATCCACTTCCATATATGTATCCCCAAGCTACAACCACTGAGAGTACAATGAACGAAAAACTTCAAGGGACGATGATGAGTTGAGCATTTACTTAAAATATACACAAGCACTAATAAAACATAGACAAGCATCCTTCTACACAACGAGTTTCTTACTATGAATGCTACCCTTTAAATTAGTTTCATATTGCAATCGTGGAAACCTCTGTTGAATCCCAAACTTCATTAACTCAATCCATGTAATGCTCTATGATTACGATGGTGGCAAAGCACTAGTGACCCATTCACTTCTAAGGAGCTATCAGTGCAAGGGCTGTCCTTTGGTGCACTGTGTTTCGCGAAGAGAAACTGTATCTAACGAAGCAATTCTATGTGGAAAACCACATTTACCATCAACATCTTTCGAAATCCCCTATCGCAATCATCCTGGATCGTGGTTCTCCTCACAACTTATCCATAACTAATGAAGCAACTTTGAAACCAATAAGTCTCCTCTTTCGTTACAGATACAAATCTGCATTTACCTTTGACTGCATTGCCGAACCAACGTTAAACCCTTAAATATAATGATTATGAATGAAGTAATCTCCTGCAGCTAAACCAACAGTCAAGTTACTTTCAGTAGTACCATCAAAACCACATCATCTAAAGCAGCATAAACGAGGTACTCAAATAAGCATGAAGTCGTTTCCAAATGGGAGCAAAGCACCATCGCTTGTTCTGCTACTTCTTCTTCTTGTAAATTGTTCGACTGGATTTAGTAATACCAATGCAACAGAAGACAGAGATTTTGAACTATCAACCTCCTCTTTATCTCCCTCAGAGGCAACAACAACAACATCGACTTTGGCTATTGAAAATGTTCCCTCAACAACACATTTCAAACCCCTCATCAAGTTAGTTTCTATCGATCTAACAAGAAATTCAACTACAACCTCAACTTCGCAAATCACATCGTTTAGTAGAGTAACTTCTTCAACCGCTACTGAAGCCTCATCGCTTTCCCTTCTGGCTTCTCCTTCGTCTTCGCCTTCATCATCGTTAACGGACAGCCCCATCACCGACGACAGTAACAATACAGTGGATACAAGCTCATCCAACATGATGCACACAACTGCAATAGATGGGACTACTTCGTTGGCCCCCTTAGAAGCGCGTGACTCAAATTCCAATCAACCTGAGTTCGAAGAAGAAAACACTGATGAACGTCCACCGGCATCGTCATCTCTCGCTGAACCTGAATCATCTGCTCCCACCACCCAAGAGAAACTTTTCGTCGACCCGGCAACTACTCCCGGATCCGACCCAGGTCCCATCAGGACAATGAATCAAACAGTCGAACCCTTGTCGACAATAGCTGCAACTCACGAAGCACTGATTAATGATGTTCACGTCGAAAAAAAGCTTAAGAACGGACTCTACCGCATTAAGCTAGCCGAAATTATCACGGACCAATTCAATGGAGGCATTAATCAGCAGCTAGATGACACGAGGGACAACGATATGCCCCCAATGATGAAAATGAACCATCGGTCTAATAAAATCAACATTGCTGACCTATACCCCCTAAAGAGAGAGGACTTAAATCCAGTCATTAGAAATTCAAACGAACAATTTACCCGGGAGAAAAGCGTTTATTTTAAAGACTCAGCGTCAACAACGGCTCCTACGGCCTCAACCAAACCTGTCGCTACATCAAATAGCCTTCGAAAAGAAAAGAATGATGATCTAAATGTCCTCACAAATTCGCTTGATGACCTTTTCCAAGCGGTGGGTGAGAGTATACGGCGCCGGGCTGATACGAAAAATCCATCAATAAACCGACACGAAGGCGACGAGACGGATTTCACTGGCAAGCTGCTTCAAGAGAAGGATGGAGTCATCACTGAGATTGAGAAAAAGTTCCGCCTCGATGAATTCGAACACGCAGCAGCCAAGGCAACCGTCGCACCCAAACCACTCAACCGCCATATCGAATTTATAGACCGTCGTGTAAAGAAGAGTTTCGACTTCCCCATGCATCATGCTGCGGATACTCCCCGCGTAGGTTTCGCTAATACCAAATTCAACTCAGACACTGGCAAATTCGAAACTGGATTACGAAATCCTGTCGGTGCTCCCCACCCCGAATTCTCAACTACCAAGTTTTACAACAGTAAAGAGTTTCACAGTGAACCACTCCAAAAGACAAGGTCACCAGCATCAGTTCCATCTCAAAATCCATCTCCCTCGACCATAACAACCACAGCAACAACAACAATTACGCCTGTGACATCAACATCGACTAAAACGGAACTTATAACTAAGCCCGAGCTCACTGCAGCTCTTCCAAACACTGCTGCACCGACGACACTCAACGCACGTACGAATCCTTCGAAGCACGTTAGAGTTCTACCAGAGCAGAGCACCGCCACACAGGAGTCACCTGTCTCCCTTGGGGTTCGCATTCCACCAAGGGGGTCTACAACAACGGAGAAGGAGTCGACCGACCTGAACACTGTCACGACTATGAGCACCGGTGACGTGCCAGTTACTTCGACCACAAACGTCCGCGAAAAGGACGACACCATCGTGAGTACATCGAGTGCCTGGCAGCAGTCGTTCACCACCCAAATTGCCAATAATCGGTCTACAACTTCAACAAAGAAATCTAAGACCAAACCCCTATCCAGGCCACGTGTCCTGTCGCGGTTGCAGGAAAAAATTAATTCCTTGGAGTGCGACATCCTGAATTTACCTCTGGATGCTCACATGTGGCGCGGCAATGAAACCCACGAGCTGATGCTGCCGATTGTGGTAAGTTTTGTGAACGTCTACATGTGTATGTTTTTGTGGGTTACTGGGAAGGATTTGGGGAAAGTAGATGAAGGACACCTCACAAAAGACGACTTTAAAAATTTTTTCTTCGACATTTTATAGGGTGTTGGGGTGTTTAAAGAAGAAGTAATAGAAACCCAAAAATGATGAGTACTTTCTTTGTTGTCAGACATTGTAGGATTGGGAAGGTTTAGATATTGATTTCAAATTGTACAAGGTCTAGGTATTAGTTTCAAATTGTGCAAGGAGCAAATCACTACGTTTGGGGATTACTGTGTAGATAAAATACAATGCCGGAGGATATTGAAATTGGTTTATTCAGTTCAGAAGAGTCCTTTTCGTGGTGTATTATGTAAAGCAACAGAGTAACTTATTTTTGGGGATTAGCGGGTGTGCAGTATTGAAGAAGTTGGGCCCAATGTCCAATAAATATCGCAGCTCATCACGACATAAAATCAAATTCAAAAATACTCATATTCAAAATCTCCTGATTGGAAGTCTGTATAATTAATAAGACCGTTGAGAATTTTGTATATTACTACCCTAAAGAGGATTGAAGACATTGGATCGCCTTTATTTGTTTCGTTTTCGACTTGAATGTAGTAATCTACAAAAGGCACTGGTGCCCCGCATTCACTTTCTTGGCCGATTCACTTAGTTCTTACTTATCTGGCATTGCCTATGAACTTGTGCCGTTTCCACCAAACGCCACTGCTTAGTTTTCCATTTAATAAGCTGAAAATTCATAAATACAAGTATTATGGCCGTTCCATTTGAACTCCATTACCTACCTTGCTATTTACTATGCAAAAATAACCACCTAAAACAATTACAATACGCTAATGCAATTGCATTAGCATCAACAAACATTTTCCCCAAAGGGATGCTTGCATTCAACGCATCATGTTCCTGAAATCCAATTCGGTTACGACATCACGTAACCGACATAAATCCCCGAACATGCCAATGCACTTAACGAACAAAGTATTTTGCCGCACACCTGCATGGTATGTTCACCCTTGTTTAACTCCACAGACCCATCAGTCGATCTTTCGAACGACAATGCGACGTATACCTCACCATTGGCCACCGAAAGGAATCGAGTGTTGCATAAGGTAAATGCGCACATGATAAACCGACCCTTTGAAAACGCCAGCGATATGTGCACGATAAGCGTAAATGCTGTACGCAGTTACTGATCGGGTAAACACCCCAAGTATCGTCTTCATGATACTTGCCCAGCTGCAAACACGTCGTGTAACATTTCCTTTTATGGAATTCGAATATCCACGGTTCGCATGCTAATGGAGACACTGCCTGAGCGTGCGAAGCAACATATCTGTGTGCGTGCACATCCTCATCGTGACCAATGTATGGAAATTTATCCCCTGTTGGTCACTGAAACGATGAATGAACATTAGTATTCTGTCGTTTCGAAGGAATTTAATCAAGCGCAATTCGGATGCCGTGAAGGCAAGTCGCGCCCTCCACGTAAAACGCCGATAATCGGTGGAGATCGGGCGGTCAAACAAACTAGAGAGTCGATTACCAACAGGAGCCTGCAGTGTTTTATTTGCTTGCGTTGTGAAGTAGTGACAGTCGATTAGGGGATCTTAGTGGACCCGTGAACCTGCTTGCACATACTAAGATCAAACCTAAAACAACACCTCCACAAACTAAACTCACGCCCACTTTGCAACACACTCCTGTTTGTTCCCTAGGGACCGTTGTAGTGCTCCGGAAAGCCCTACCATTTCCTTACCCCTTAGAAACAATCTCCTTCCCCCACATACAAATCCCTACACCCAAATCAACATTGAATTCAATATTAACCACATCGAACTAAACGCTCAAACTCAAACATTGAATTCAATTCAATTCAAATTCCTACAAGACCCAAAAACGTGTATGTGTCTAAACAAACGCATATATATTGTCCGCCGACACACAATTCAAGCAATCATAAACATCTGAATGCATATCTTCACATTGCAGATGTTTTATGATTTGTAAATGCACCAATTCAAAACCCATTACCTAATTCCCACGGATCTTGTGTTCCCCATCCGAAGGACACGCAAACTCTTGTCTGCATAAGCCAGACGGATAACAAAAGCAAAAAACCCAAATTCCAATGCATATCCTAATATGCACCAATTTAAAAACAATTACACTAATGAGCACATCGAACACCACACCCAAAATCGAGATTTTCCATCTGAAATAATGGTTTCAAGATACTAATTCTCGATTTGTTTTCATTTAAAGAAAAATGCATCGCGATCTCCGCGCGGTTGATTTCCAATTTAGATTTCAAAGAGCGCCCAGCACTACTATGGCTCTCAACATATTTCAAAACCACGTCTGTGTGCGGCTCTTTAATAAGGAACCCACCATTGCGGTGAGCCTGGACATTGGAAAAGCTTTTGACACGACTTGGATCGAAGGTCTCCTTTTTGAATTATTGAATACTGGCCTCAGTAGAACGCTATGTAGTATCATCTACCAGTTCGTTCGAAGCAGAACCTTCGAAGTTAGAGTGAATGGAAAGCTTTCCCGAACTTTTCACGCCGCTGCAGGCGTACCACAGGGATCCATTCTAGGTCCCATTTTATTCAATACCCATACCTCCGATATTCTTCGCCCTGTGGACGGGAGAGTAAACCAGATATGCTATGCGGATGACGTCCTAGTATACACGTCATCCAAAAGCCCTAACCTAGCAACAAATTGACTCAACCGTCACTTGGACGAACTGTATCAATATTACAGTCGATGGAAAATTCGACTCAATCCATCTAAAGCAGTAGCTATAATTCTGAGTAGTAAACACTTCCAACCTACTTCTCGATATTTACAAAATATTCGAATAAAAATGGGAGGTACTACGATTAGACCACAGGACAGGATGAAATATCTTGGGGTCATGTATACCCCAAAAATGAATTTCATCAAACATGTGACCCACATTTTCCAAAGGGGTCTCGGTCGGTCTAAGCAACTGCAGCAACTGAGCAACAAAGTTGATACCAATGTTAAGCTTCTCTGCTATAATCAGTTAATCCGATCTGGAATATCGTACGCCTTTCCCATATGGTCCTACATATCTTCGGCTCAAATGGAAAGACTTCGAGTTTTCGAAAGGAAACTCCTCAGAAGATGCACCAATCACTCTAGAAGGCCTGACGGTCGTCACTACGTCTCACCTATACGAAGGCGCCTCCATTACCCCTATCGACGAGTACTTGCTACAATTAGCATACAAGTACATCGAAAGCATTCAGAACAGCGAGAACCAACTTGTACGGGAGTCTTGCGTTCTTGACCCTTCTCTCTCTCGATCTCTTCGGATCAGACCACAACAATTTCTCCTTCAGTACAAAACTGAAGAAAGCACCCTTCCCAACAACGTTCCCCTCTATAATAGAGGATTCCTGGATTCATCCCATACGGTCTACTGTTAACAAACCACACACACACGCACACAGTACAAAACGGCACAAACATACACACACACCGACCAAAGCGCAGATCATCGGACGTGATCTGCGTTTACCACCACACTTAAGACCTACCGGTCTTGTATGATTTCTTTACCACCATCCCTCTATAAAAGTAGTTAGAGAACACTTGGACTAACACTGTCCACACTATCCTTGGATTCCCCCCCCCCCCCCCCTTTTTTTTCCTTTCTTTTCAGATATCTCGAGTTCGAGCCCAACATCCTCACGGGTGTGGGTGATTCTGGTTATCGCAAGATGACCAGAAGCCAGAGACAAGATGAAGGACACATCTGTCTTTGTCTCGCTAAAATCGGCCCTCTCGCCAACCCATTTTTTTTTCTTCGCGCGGTAGTTTAGATTTGGTGTTGTGCGACTGCGGACTCAAGACGAGTTCGTGGTTTCGGTTTAGTGTCGGCGATATATAAAAATTATTAGTAAAAAGTCTTTAATTAAATAAATGAATAAAAACTTAAAAATTGAATTTTGACTAAAAACAAAACGGTAGCCCACTCTTCCCGGGGAACCTGAAGCACGGTGGTGCACCAGGACAAATTGTATTACACCGTCTTTCGGCAATTCTTGCTCGGCCGGAGACGACGTGCTCTATCCATAGTGTTCCTGCAATTCCTATAGTCTGCATATGGTGTTGTCAGGCCATGGCCAATATATTGTTTGAGCCTAATATCTTACATTAGTCGCATATACTGTCCAAATTTATTTCCTCTGGGAGCATACTGCCCTCTACAATCTGCCTCATATTTTCCGCATTTTGCACACATCCTTTAGAGGTCGGGCAGGGTGGGTTCTTCTTCCACCTGAATCTGTGTAAATTATGCCAAAAGTACCCGTCTCCTGTCAGGCATTGGGACATGAGAAAGTCTATTTCTCCGTGTAGTCTAATAATACACGCTATGGTGATCGGTATTATTTCGTGCGTCCATCTTCATTATAGTTGAGTCACATATCTGTTGCATCGGCTTAGACTCCACTCTCGAACAGCCGTGACTTTAGTTTTGTATGGAGTCTTGTGCCTTCAGTTGGCCCAACTTCTACAGTTTGGTTCAACTTAAACAACCATATTTGGTTGTAGAAAAAAATCGTTTCGTTTCCTGTTCAAGTAAAAAGCATTTAAATTGATCTAAGAAGATTTATATACATCACTTTTTGAATACGATGTCGTGCAATGCGGTCACATTTAATTCGAATGTTATATGGTGTTCATTTTTCAGCATTTTTTATCATATTGGCCAGTGTTTGGGCCGATAAGATGGCTATATCTTGCCGGATGTTGACCGTAAGTTCGTCTAGAGTTGTACGCTTGAGGTAGAGCACAATCTTTGTTTAAGATAAACTAAAAGAAAAACCGTCGCGACTCGAATCCTGTTTGTGAACCAAAACAGACAAAAAGCAAAACAAAAACTCTTCAAATTCAATTTATGTGAATATTTAATTTCCTTGATCAGTTAACACTAACTACTGCACTCGGTTCCACCAGTCAAAACAACAGGTTCTCGGTTTTATCTCGTTGAGCAATCGTCGATGTCAGTGGCAGGGTCCCTCTCTTTCAAAAGCGCTGAAGAGCAGATCACTCGATTGACAACGATTCTGGGGGTATTTCGACGCGTGGAAGTCGAGGGACTCGGGTTGGTCCTGAGCCTCTTGAGGTGGGGCGTTCCGAGTACGGGCCATAGTGCACCGTGTGAGGTAGAACCGGAATTAAGGAGTAAAGTCGGTTCACGATTGCTACGTAGGACGTGGGAATGGGTCGTAAGAGGACGCGTAGATTTGAAAGGGGGCCGATGAGGTCAAAAGAGTCACGGGAAATCGAGTGAAGGTGGATGTAGTCAAAATGTGGGCGATTGGTCGCGAATGAAACGGACAGGGCTGTCTTGTTATACAGCTTAATTTTAAAATTATGAAAACTTCAATTGAAACAATCAAAAACGATATTAAATTAAAAAAAAGGTTAAAGTTACGCGGACGTGCATGTGTCTGAATGTGTGTGAGTGTATGTTTATTTATCGCACAACGCTGCTTTCGATATTACTATGTACTCTGAAGGGGTTTACAAATGTTTGTGGTATAATTAATGCAAATACTTTACCTCGTATATTTTTAATAATCTTGTTTACCGCTGTTTTCTACGGTAGGTTTTAACTCCTACCTCCCTCATCGCACAGTCACCTTCACCTTGCTGGTTTTTTTTCTTTCTTTTTTTCTCCTTCTTTTTTTTTTTTTTTTTTATTAGACTTCTCTCGGGAAAGGCGAACCTATAGCGTCGAGTGGGCGCCCCGAGATGCCATAGTTAGTTACTCTAGTTTTAAGATAGTCTGTAAGACTTTTTATATTAATTTAATTTAAGTTAATGGAAGCTTAACAAATGTGGGTTCTGCCCTCACACTAAACTAAACTTCTAAAAAAATAAAAAAAAAAAAAAAATAAAAAAAAAAATAAAAAAAAAAAAAAAAAAAAAAAAAAAAAAATTAAAACATTTATTGTTGGATAAATCTTCGTATGGTTCACAATATTAAGGTCTTTGTTACAAATATGGTGTTTGTCACTATAAATCGTATTCTAATTATTTAGGATAACGTTTTGTTTCACCGTTTACAAATAAGGGGGTGTGGAAGACTACCCTATATTTAATGGTAATTTAAGTTTAATTTTCAATTGGAGAAATTTGTGGTAATTTATTACACTAGTGCTTCGTTTTAGTTTTCGATTTCTCTTCGTTAAGCTTATACGAAACGCTCGAATTTCGTTCTATCGCTCTCGTGAATCCGTCAGCAGTAAAAGAAATATTAATTTTTACTTGAAACCGTTTAATTAAAATTAAATTTTTGCTGTCCTGCTGGTTATTCTGTTCTAATTTATATTAACTGAACTGTGTTATTTTTGTTCTTGTGATACATGCAATTTGGTTGCGACTTTTATATAGTAGGCTATGAGCTTTTGATGGTTAATGGTTGTTTCTTTTTTTCTCTTCGCACTAATTTACAACTACTAAAATTTCTTTAAGTGTTTCCTGTTTTAATATCGTTTACTTTAATCGTAGTGGGAAAAACTCCATGTGACGGTAAAACTTAGGAGGAAGCGAATACATATTCGTAGAAGGAAAATAAATTAACTAAAAAAAATTATATGCACATTGTGGAATCCCGATTCGTTTATTGGGAGCGAACGACGACGACATATAATAAAACGAAATGTTTCCTATTATGAAACTCTTTATTCACAACACAATGTTGGCAACGAACGAAATACTATAATTATAACTATACGAACAAAAATGAATAAGTAGCTAAATGCTATGAACGAAAACGAAAAATTAGCTAAAAACGATGACAAGGAAAAACGAACTAATTTACATAAGAAAAAATGACAAGCAACTCACACAAACAGTGCTGCCAAAACTTGAAGGTATTTACAAAACTATAAAGAATTAATACTAACAATTAATAATAAGAATAAATATAAACTATAATAATTAAACTTCACAGACAAAAGAAAAGTGCCTGGGAAAAAAACCTTGTCTGTGAAATAGAGAAAAGTAGAGAGCGAGGTCCGCACCAGGCGCGGAAGTTCTACCAAATAATCCGCAGTATGACGCGATACGCACCACGCTGCACTTACTGCAAGGATAAAGAGGGTAATCTGACCACCGATCCTGAAGGCATTCTGGAGCGATGGGAAGTGCACTTCAATGAATTGCTAAATGGTCAGCTCACAGAAGAATTGGAGGCTCCACCAATGCAAGACCAAGACCAAATGCTGCCGCCACCAAGCATTGAGGAAACATTAAAAGCCATTAGACAGCTAAACTCAAACAAAGCCCCTGGAGCTGATGGCATACCAGCTGAGCTGATCAAACATGGAGGGACAGCGTTACATCACGCAATTCGCGAGATCGTGGTGCACATATAGGAGCAAGAGGAGATGTCGGAAGAATGGCGTCGTGGTATAATTTGCCCCATACACAAGAAGCGAGATATCACACTGTGCAGTAACTAAAGGGGTATAACATTGCTGAGTACCGCATATAAGATACTCTCCTCTATCCTACAATATCGGATAGCCCCATACGCTATAGTCATCATTGGTCAATATCAGTGTGGCTTCATCCCAGACAAATCAGCGATTGATCAGATGTTTACCCTTAGGCAGGCGATGGAAAAATGTCAGAAATTTAAGATTCCACTATATCATCTGTTTTTAGACTTCAAGGCCGCCTACGACAGCATAGCCAGGGTAGAACTATATAATGCCATGAGAGAATTCGGCATTCCAAACAAATTGATACGACTTTGTAGGTTGACCATGACCAACATAACTAGTCAAGTAAAAGTAGCAGGATTGCTGTCCAAACCAATAAACATCTATAATGGAGTCCGACAAGGGGACGGTCTGGCCTGCCTCCTCTTCAAGCTGGCGTTGGAGAAAGCAATCCGTGACTCTGGCGTTACAACAAGAGGGACTATTGTCACCAAGTCCAGCCAGATACTTCCCTACGCAGATGACATCGACATCATCGGTAGAACCGAATCGGCGATACAGGAATCCTTCACAGAGATCGAGTAGGCAGAACTAAAACTGGGACTGCACATTAATGACGGAAAAACTAAGTACATGGTGGCAACTTCTGCGAAGAGAAGACCGAACGTTGGTCAAACTATCAGGGTAGTGGAGCACGAATTTGAAGTAGTGCAATCCTTTAACTACCTTGGGTCAATAGTATTAGCCGATAACAATATGGAAGAAGAAATACGCGAACGGCTGATTAAATCCAACAAAGCCTATTATGGTGTATCAAGGCTCTTTAAATCCCGAAATTTATCCCGAACATGTAAGCTACTACTGTACAAGACCATGGTCTTACCAGTACTCATGTATGGATCCGAGACCTGAGTGCTCAATAAATGGCAACCTGACCTCTTAGCCGCATTCGATAGGAAGGTCTTAAGGAGAATTGTAGGCCCCGTATGTGAGGGAGGACTGTGGGGGTACGAAGTCGTCCCCACAAACTGTTCACTGGACACGAAAGAGGAATTATTCACCACGGAAAAGGAAATGCAACACAACAAACTCGCCGACATACCGTCCACAAGGAGAAAAAGTTAAGCGCACTATTTTGTTCTTTAAAATTTGGTTTATTTTTTTTTGGTCCGGTTTTACAATTTGTCAGTAGCATAAAAAAACTTAAAATATAGATTCGCGCCGACGACTCACACTCGATTTTTCACGTCACACCGTACCGGCGCGCGGTACGGTGGATGGCGGATGTCCCCGTCCGCCACGGAGATTGAATTACCACTCAGCGATCGTTATCTCATGCAGAGATGATTTCGCTAAGGAAAAAAAAGGAAGAGAGAGAAAAACTTTCCGCCTAACGGTGTGACCACTAATAAAATGCGATCTTTTTGGTGCAGTGGTATATGTGCGCGATCGAACAGATTCAATGTTGTTGCACGTGTTCGAAAGCAGGCAGGCGGCAAGGACAATAGGGAAAAATGACCAAATGCGCCGTTGGTAATGCGGGTCATTGTTTACACGATGCCTCGTCGCTATTTTCGACGTTAGGAGAAAAGGGTGCTAAAAGCAAATTGGATGTTTATGGCATCTCTGGCTTTAGTAGAAACCGGGTTCATATTTGCATTATGCTGGAGAATTTGGTTTCGGCGTCTATTGCGCTAATTATATGCAGCTGCTTGGGTTGTTTATTGATAAGACAAACAAAAAAGGTTGCCAGGCAATGTGTATGAAAAGGTATATGACGCGGCTGGGAAAATAGACGGCGCGGTATTTATGGTCCCTGTCATGACGGTTACATTGAATGTAATCCGAATTATTTTGTTTACAGGAATTCATCTAAGGGAACTTGACTGGCGACGTAGATGTCGAAATTGATTGGAAATTCCTGGTAAGTTAATAAAGAAATCTTAAGGAGCAATGGTATGCGAAGAGGTAAGTTTTCTTTACAAGGACTTAAAGATCACAGATTTGATCTCTTAAATGCGTGCAGCATTTTTAGGTACTAATACTGGTGCATTAGCAAACTAAAGGGAGTTGGGTTGTAGTTATGGGGGTTTTTTCAGGTAAGTAGACCGTTGGGTTTGGCGGGACCGCTACAGGACGATTCCGGAGACGCTACAGCCATGAGTTGTACGCAATCTACCTTGAAGCTAATATTTTAAGAAAAATCAAGCACGGTAGACTCCGGTGGGCAGGACCCCTAGCTCGAATGAGCGAAGAGGAGCCTGCCCGGAAAGTCCTTTGTGGCAGGATGTATGGAAGGAGACAGCGCGGCAGACCTTGTCTGCGATGGAGGGACGGCGTAGACCAGGACGCCCAGAGCCTCGGCTCGAAACTGGGACTGGTGGAGAGATTTGTTAAATAAGGCCAAGACCGGATCCCGGTTGAAGTGCCGATGATGATGATGATAATAATTAATAACAAAAAGTAACAGTAATTATTCAAATGGCTTGAACTAATTAGTTCAAGCACGACGCGACACACATTCTGGATTTTATTTAGTATAACAATAGTAATTCTTCACAACTGACAACAACGAGTAGTAATTAAATTTGCTTTGAGAGAATCTAGGAAATTCTTTACACTTGATAACTTAAAATTAGACAATGTGCCTTAAATCGCGTCTATTATATTCCACCTGAAGCTAGTGTATTTGGTGAGAACTATGCGAATAATTAAAAAAAAAAGGAAAATAATCGTTTCTAATATTGAAAGAAATCTAATGAATATGTAATTTAGTTAAAGGAAATTTCATAAAAATGGAACGAACATAGGACAGTATCGAGAACAAATGGAACCTTCCTTAATGAAGTTAATTTAAATAATTGTTTACATAAGTCCAATGAACACTTGTAAGCCTAACACGAGAGTTTGTTTCAAATGCAAATTCTTTAACGATGTTGTTAATATCACCTAGCTCTTAATTTAGTGATGAGTTTTCTCTTTATTAATTAAGCTGCGAAAGTGCGATACATTTGATTTCACCGGAAGGATGTAAAAAGGTTTTTTTTTTTTTTTGATAAAACTTGCGCTTTGTCCGGTCTGTTGGCTGTTGTACGTGTTTCCTGTGCTGTTGGGGAATCCTACTCTCCTGCCGCGAGGCAAGGCTGGTAATCTGGGGGACGTCAGTGGTGATCAGCACTCGCACTGCACTTGTTATTGGATTTTAAGAGTTTTTCCAAAAGTCACTGGCACTGAAATGATTTTAATTTAGCACTAGTCCCTTTCCTGAGGTCAAAGATGGCGTGTTCACTTGTTAAAAGAGTGATAAAAAAAAACGGTCGCGGTCACCAATGCGGGTAAGGTTTTAAGTAGGTGCCTAGTATGACACGGATTCACTTAACCTTCCACCGACGTAAAAGCTGACAAAGCACCAAACACAAGAGAAAGCAGGAGAAATAAATACACCACCGATGTTAAGACAAAACACTGATCCTCCTAGAATGAAACGCGTTGAATTGTTCTATTTTTATTTGTTTTTATTTGTAAATTAAAACATGTTCTTTACTAATGTTAAGTTCTTGACATACGGATTTCAAATGAATGGAAGTTAACGGTAACTTGTTTGGATACGATCCATGATGACACTTTATTGATTAATCACGCCCCCGAGTTGTGACAACGATTTCCCGAATTTATACTATGCACTGATTTCACTTAAAAATTCGACACACGAATTCCAAACGAATGGAAGGTGATGGTAACTTGGTCCTTCACACCTGTGCTCTCAATGGGGGATGCTATCTGACTCGCCGATGCAATCCATATCCGTCAGATTCAACAGTGGTGGATTACAACGGTGCGGGAGGATTCTATATGTGTCCGTATATGACGAGTACGTTGACCTTCAGCCTGCATATCGGCAACGACGAAAATGCACCTGAATAAACATGGGCTGGTGTAATACATTGCACGCATTATAGAGATACGCAATAGCGATGATCGCCGAAGGGAGAAATAGGTTTCTGTGTCTTAAATAAACAGAAACGCTGTTTCGAGGAACATAAATCTTTGATGATCTGCGCCTGAGAACGAAATAGGTTTTTGCTTTAAGATACACAAAAACGCTATTTCAAGGGACACGATGATATGCACATCGTGTTTAGTCGGGCGTTCATGATAATGCCGTTGTAGGCTATAGGTGACGATAGGTCAGCCGAAAATTTGGGTCTTGTTTACAAAACGGTGCCGGTACATGAGTATAATGGGGAGGAATTAGCCTTGCAGATGTGCAAGCGTACATCTCGCCCAGGGTGGTCATGGACCAGCGGTCGGTTAATAGGGTAAACACAGTGATGCTGTGGGTTTTTTATTAGCGCGTTAGCACGAACGCAGATTCAACAAAAACACCACCGCGGTTTCACTAGGAGAATTCACCCGAGAAAGGGGGGAGCACAGCAGCGGCCTCGATGATCGCCAAGAAAACACCATACCGATAAAAGAAGAGAGTTTAAACAACGTATTTTTTTGTTTCTTACTATTTCTTCAATTTAATATTTTTATTACAATTTGTGCACATATGTCTGAATTTGGTAAATTACATTAAAATATTTCTTCACTGTTTACATTCATCACTGGTGAGGACGACACTCTCCAAAGTTACACTTATCTCTAAACTATTACGCGGACTGAGATTACGTCAAAGAGAAATAAAACCGCGATTGGAAATCTCCAACGGCTCGGAACTCATTTTCCAAATGTCCGCGACCACTTCGGCGTATCAAATCTGATTGGATATTGGATGTCTCTTTACAGACATCCAACGAAAACGAACCTAAAGGACTCGCCGCCAATGGCGAAGGTCCAAACAAAAGAAAAAAGGGAAAAAACTCATGTAGCAGATCGAATCGGCTGCTACATGTTTGGGCAAGATAAACTGCCGCCATACGCAAGGGATAGATTCTTGATTGCCGTGAGTCAATAAAACCCTTGCCGAAGGCAGAAATCTATTTTGGAAAAATGTATCGAACATTGGGCATGGCCGTTGTCAGATCATCTAGCATAAACAAATTTCGGTCTGGTGATTCGATGCATGTTATGTTAGGGATGTGTTAATCCCGTTGAAAAGCACTGTCAGGCGAAAGTATCCACTTGAATGTTTACTTTGTGTAAACTAAAATTGGTGGCTATGACCGATGCTGGTGATAGTTCCAAGAAACGGCAACGGATCATACAATCGGTCATGCTTAGATTCAAGCAAAATATGCGCGCCTGAAAGGCCAATGTTTGATTTGATCTTCTTTACTTAAGGAAAGAAAGATCCTAGACATGCCGTTGGAAATCTGGCTTGCAGCTGTGCAAGCAACCCGAAATAATGCTAGGTCAATGAATGGGTACGAAAATAACACACGGAAATATCAGCGTGTGTTGATGGATATGTGCCATCCATTGTTCGGTCGCGGAAGCTCGGTTGATAAATTGATGTCATGGCAAGATGATAATCTTGCCGTGAATTATGCTTTTAGGAATGACCGTGGGCAAGAGGTTTGGAAAAGCACTCAAAAAAGGTAAGCTGCCTAATATATATTTATGTCGGTTATCCTTGGGGATAACCGAATTAATTCCAGCGAATTGGTTGGCGGTTAATGCCGTAGCAAGGTTGCGTAACCTTGCTGAAGATTCGACTTCAAGGTAAGTCGCATCGCTGGGAATGGTGGGGATCGAGCGATGCATGGCTCTTCGGGCCCTGAAAAGCCCCACAATGCTACTGTGTGTTTGTTTGTTTAACAGGCCGGAGCATCCTTAAGCATGATGTAGGGTATGATTGTCTAACGCAACCGATAAAGGAAATTGGTCGCAACTGTAGCGAACCTTGGGATTGGGGCAATATTCACTCATGAACCGTAGCAAGAATACCGGCTACAGCTGTGTCAACAATTACGATGACCAGCGAGTATTTATCTTTTGTAATTGCTGACAAGCCGAGCCGATTGTCTGGCACGGTTCATGTGAATGAAATAACTTGTTTGATGTGCATGCCTGCTGGGGTTTTACTTTCAGGTAAAAATTATTTGAAAGAAAGCTTAGACTGCTCGAATGCAGGTAAGTATAGTGGTTTATGGAGTGAGGGAAAAGTAGGTTGTTTTAAAGAAATGGATGGTTCTTTAGGAAGTTTTAAAGAACCACCACACACCCTTCCCAACAACATTTCCCTCTATAATAGAGGATTCCTTGACCCACCCCATGGGGTGTACTGCCGATACATCACACATACGCACGCACAGTATAAGAAGGCACAAACATACACACACACCGACCAAGGCGCAAATTATCAGACTCCGAGGACGTGATCTGCGTTTACTACTGCACTCAAGACCTATCGGACTTGTATGATTTCTTTCTCACCATCTCATCCCCATCCGAGTAGTTAAAAAATAGTTGAACTAACCCTGTCCACACTATCTTTAGATACCTCGTCCCCTATTATTTTTTAGATACCTTGAGACCAAGCCCAACATCCTCACGGATGTGGGTGATTCTGGTTATCGCAAGATGACCAGACGCCAGAGACAAGATGGAGGACATATTTGTCCTTGTCTCGCTTAAGTCGGCCTTCCAACACTCCCCCTTTTTTGTTTTTAAATCGTTGAGTTCAACACGAGAGCTGAAGGGATGCGTAGTGTAGAAGATTTTTCGTTTAAATAAATAAAATTATGTTAGGAAAATGTATGTGATCTTCATTAAAGGGAATTTTTTTTTCGTTCCGCTTTTCTTTCTCACTTTTACAAGTACCCTAGTATACTTGTCCCCGCCAGTGTTACAGAGTGCACGAAACATATTCTCCTTTGTTTAGGTATTACAAAAGGCGTGTTCCCACCACCGGTGGTAACAGCCGCCCGAGAGAAAGATGCTAAACGGATACCATGGCACAACGCTCCAGTGGCAGTCGGTAGAATCGGCGTTAGAGCGTAAAGGGAAGGGGTGACTTCTGCAATTTGCGTTCCGGTAGCTTTCGTTTCTTTTCAGGATATCCTTGACCACCTGGCGCAGAATGTTAGATACAGTCCACTACAAGCAACTATAATTGGTCCATTTGAGCCGGATCAATTACAATTGGTCTATGTGAGTCGGATGAATAGTTTACAGCAAAAGTGAATTAAAGATTTGATTGAACGGTGCTATAAGTGAGTCGCCAACGATTGAGGAGACTTTGAAGGGGACAATATCAATTTTCATGAATAAACTGGTATACCTGAATAAATTTCGATATCGAGGAATGAAAAGAGTATGTAGATTACATTAACCTTTAACATGACTAAAGTACGGACAGAATGTCTTAGTTCTTTAGGTCAGAATATTGCGATACGATTATTATAAGTGGGACAATTTGTTGGCACCGTGTTATTATGACGATCAGTCAATAAAACATTTTTTCTTCTCAGTAGAATTGTGGAAAATTCCAGATTCCAGATACATGTCAAAACGTTTTATAATATGCGCACATTAAAAACCTTTTAATACCAATATAGTATCAAGTATAAAACTACGGAATGATAGTTTAAAAAAGGGGGTTAAAAAAAGTTGAAAAAATGTTAGAAGTAAAAGGTGAACTGCATAATGTTTTGGTTCTATATATGCACAAGCCTTTACGCGGAAAACCGATTTTTTTATTCGGTAGAAAAAAGCCTGTAAGACCAGCGAACAATCGTATACAATTCTAGTACAACATTACAAACATAATAGTTTATCTTAGAATACACGATTATGAATATATCATACAGTTTTCCAAATTATTATACTCCCACGACAAACAGAAGTTGGCCGCCCTATACCGATTCAACATCTGCCGGCTTGTTATCATAACCCACACATTGGAAGTTCAAGCCCTTTGACATAAGCAAACATGTGGAAAATATAAACCTCAAATAGAACCAACAATAGCCTAGCTAGCATATAGTAGATCCTTTTAGTTATTAACTCCTTTTGGAATCATTATGCATTACTAAACTAATTGGTGCTACCAGTATTCAGTCCATATATTCCTCAGAAAGAATTTTCAATTTGGAGATCCGTCTATTACTTTTTAGAGTATGTGCTAAGGTACATTAACTATCCCTGGAATCATTCGAGCGTACTATCATAATTCCTGTCCATTCTCCTTCCTATTCCTTTCCCTATGTTAATTCAAAAACCTCCTCCAAATAAAGCGAAATCCTTATCCTTCAACTGTTGGGAATAAAAACTATAAAAAGGATTCAAAAAAAAAAAAAAAAAAAAAAAAACCAAGGAAACCTAATAATAATCCATTAACAAATTTACATTCGGGGTAAACTTCGGCAAAGTTTTGGCTGCAGCCTGTATTTGAGGAGTTTTATCCGAGAATACTTTTCCTTAATGAACTCACTTGTGAGCACAAGTCCCTCGGCAAACGCCGTCTCTTTTGGGTGGCCTTGGTGTAAATATCTGGGGTTTTCAAATTATAATCAAAGTGCAGGGAGACGAAAATACTCGGGTCGACGGCTGTGGTGTCCATGTATCGTCGTCTTCCGGGTAATGTATGCATATCTCGTTACCTGTGCCTATGGCATTCAATATTTGAAAGGAATGCCAAGTAGCTAAATTTTCAATTTCACCGACTTCAAAGGACGGAGCGTCCTGCCACTTTTTTGTATTTTTCTTTTAGTCTTTTCTAGATGTTCGTCTCCCACTTTTACATTCAACATTTTGTTCTATATTGTGTATTGCTGTAACCAAGTTATCCTCTTCGCGATAACCCCGAAAAGAGACCACTTACAGTATTAATATTTAAATAGGACATCGCATATCCTTGATAGTAGTCCCACATTATCTGCAGTATCTACCAGCGTCAGAACACTGAATGTGCTAACAGAATGATATTTGTTTAACAACCCTATCAATTTACATTGAAATCTAAAAACATTGAACTAACTGTACTCATAAAACGGGCATATTACAGGGTTAAATTATAGTGGTGGGATGAGATGATGGTGCTGTCAGATAGACGATATACATTTGACACACAGCTCAAGTTTTTATGATTGCATTAGTATTTGAGCGACAGTGAGTAGTCCATATACCGCCACCCTCAGTGGGTTTTTTAGACCGCCTTCAATGACATGTGACGCCTTGTTTATATGAACTGTGGGGTATGAGAATTATTCCACAAACACACCCCATAAAACGACGTGTATGAAATTTAAAACTTGCCTTATATCGAAAGACTGACGTAACTGGGAGAATGGTTCATGGAATGTGAACTTTCACGACAAGGGTAAATGGCAAGCAGTATAGTTGGAGCCGAAAATAAATTGTTAGAAATCGGTTACTGTTTGTATAGTCTGGAAGTGGACCTTGAAACTAGGACGTCGAGTAGATAGCCAACAACGGAGAAACAAAAAATAAATGTAATGTGCTTGTCTGTAATCAAGAGGGAGCTGAATCGTTGCACTGGTTTTGGTAAATTTAAAGAATAAAACCACGAAGAATCTGACTACATCATAATAAAATAAAATAATAAAAACAACAAAAACCTAGAAACGTATATTTTTGCATTTGGAGGATGGTCGCATCTGCAAAGGTGCACATTTATTTATTTATTCGGCTTAATTCAAGCTTAGTTACAATAAATATAATACCTTATAAATTAACTTAAAACTAAAGTAGTAAGTTAAAAAAGAGAAAAAAAAACAAAGAGGAAATTATATATATATATATATATATATATGATTTAAAAAACATAATTAAAAAAAAAACAATGACAAAAAAACAAGGTAGGAGAAGAGGACTTCGGGGTGGGGGAGGTAGGAGGCTGGAAAAAAGCGAGTGTATGTGGGGGTGTGGGGGTACGAAGTAGGTGTGCCGGCATGGCTACTGGTTCGCTCCTATCTCCAACGATAGTTCATCGAAAGCCGTTCGCAGAAAACTAATCACCCAAAAAAAGGAAAATAAAATACAATGTTTTAGTCAACATTAATTCTTTATATGTTACCACCAGTCTTGATGGGGAATTAAAAACAATTGTTACTTAGGCTATTGCACAGGGGGACTTTGAGTTAACACTAATCGCAGCAGGCAGTCAAAAATGAGTAATTTGAACAAAGTTATGGAAATTGCAACAGCTTGTTCATTGGTAGAACAATTACAACGGCAAGTATTTTGTTTTTTGTTTTTTTTTTTTTGTCCTAACCACGCTAGTTTCAATTTGATTTGATTTAAACCGCGCTAGTTTTAATTTTATTTGATTTGTCTTAACCACGCTAGTTTTAATTTTATTTGGGTTGTCTTTTGTAACATGGTTTTGTTTAGAAAAAGAAACAACACTAGCTCGACACGACACTCGGTTAAACTGCGCTATACACTCTCGGACACACTCGGGGGTGTGCGCACGCTGCAATGGATGGAATAAGACTCCTCGAGGGTTGAATTCCGGCTGGTCGGGTACTCAGCGATTAACCTCGAGAGACTATCGTGAGTCCTCTCTCAGCTAAGGGTGAGTTTTCTTATCACGAGAGAAACGTGAAGTCTCTCTTTGTGGTGGTGAATTGGAGAGGATTTCTCCGGTTAGATCTTAGCTAGTTGCTAATGATCCATTGTGTACCCATGGAATGAAGATCATGGGAACGAAACTGAAAAGTAGAAGGAACAAAGGACATCATAAATGGCATGGAAGCATGGTGCAGCTGCGTAAATAGTCTGCAACGCAATTATGGCCATTGGTGCTAAAAGCAATTTCGGTACACAATGGTGATGTGCACCGAATCTTACTAGCGGCAAGGATCAGATTCTTGTTTGGATGCTTGTATGCTGAAGAATTCGATTTATTGCCGCTAGACGCTAGATGCGTATATTTGCTTTTGTCAATTGGTCAAAAGCCTGCCTAGGCCATGGGTAAGGCAGGGAAATGTGGTGTGCACGTGTGCAGCAGAATTACTTGGGAAACAGGGGTGCCGATAAGTTTTCCTAATTATGGTTTAGTATGTGTAGTGCTCCAAGAAGGCCTACCATTTTTCTCCCATATTACATTTTCCTACAACATTACATATTCCTCCCACCAATAACAAAATCCATTTCATATCCCCAACATAACATTGAATTCAATGTAAAACCGAAATGAACTAAACGTTTAAATTGTCATTTATTGAATTCAAATTCATTTATTCAATTCAATGCAATTGTTCGATTCAATTTCCTAAAATCAAACATCATAATGCATTATTTTCCCATGTATGCTCTAAGCAATTAACACCTAAAATTTCCTACAAGATCTAAAACCTAAAAGTGTACGTGTCTAAACAAAGGCCTATCTATTCGATACGCCGACACACATTTCTTGCAATCATAAACATCATATTTTCACATACCAGATGTTTTATGACTTGCTAACAGACAAGGATTCCCATATCCTAAACTAACAACCAATTTCCACGGATCCTGTGGTACCCATTTGAAATGCACGAAAACTCTTCTTTGCATTAGCCAGATGGCTAACACAAACAAAAGCCCCAAAAAAGAATCAAACGATAAGTGGCGATGCGTCTTGACCTTCGAAAGAAGATAAAGATATGAGAAAGAGTGACTTGACTATGGATGATCAAGAAAATAAATTAATCCATTAAAAATTATCACTCTGTCTTTTACTTTACGGCTCAACAAAAAGTTTCTTTGTCGCTACAGTGTTTTTCGAATCGCGATTTGATCGCTTCCTCCCCAGCTAACAAAAGTGATTTTCATCAATAGTGTTTACGTCGCTAGTGAACCAAGATAATCGTGCGGTATTAAGTACAACAACGGTAGCCCACTCTTCCCGGGAAACCGGAAGCACGGCGGTGCACCAAAAAATATTATATATGCAAAAGAATTCTTTTCAGGAAATTGATATGATGCATTGAATGTATGAATGCTAGAGAATTCTCTACAGGGACTTGGGACGATAACTTAATGAAGGAAATGTCCTTGGTGAAGGGAGGTTTGCAGGTAAATGCAGATTTTCCAAAGGAGTTGGGGTTGGAATTGTGGGTGGTTCTTTGCGTAAGGTTAGAGAACCCCACGGGGGTGGCAAATGCGGCATATGTGAGACAGCGAATAGTGATCGGCATATGTGTTCGAATGTGTACGGGTTGTGAGGGGATAGACATGTTTCAATATTTGGCGATTTTAATCAACACAACTCCGATGGTAGGTACATTATAACAGAACCGCCGAAGTTGGGAGACTCAACTCGTGGAGGAACTGTAGTGCTCCAAGAAGCCCTACCATTTCTCTCCCACAAACACATTTACCCACTTACAAAAATCCCATCGAAAATCCCATTCATATACACAAATTAATATGGAATTCAATGTCAAGCAAATTGAACCAAACGTCAATTGTCGAACATTGAATTCAATTCCGAAAATCCGAACACTACAATGAACATTTCTCACATGCATTGTATGTAAAATCAAACACGTGTGCAAACAAACCCATGTCCATCTGATCCACCGACACACAATTCCGGCAATTTAAACATCGCAATGCACACGCATTGTAACCAGATGTTTTATGACTTACAAATAGACACAAATTCCCATCAACATTCTCACCCATTACCCAAACACGCTAATGGATGACAAAAAACCTCAAAAAGGATCTGCGATAAGGGGCGATGTGTTCGAGACTTCAAGGAAGAAGAAAAGTAGATTAGAAGGTAGTTAGTAGGTCGCGCGAGTGGTGTAAAGACTTAATAAAGTGTATCAAACTTCGAAAAGGAAACAGTCTGTTTTTTTTTTTTCTACGGCTATGGTTGAGAGAGTTCCTTGGTGACCGCGCTAGTTTCGAGCACTTCTAATTGATAGTGTTAAACAGTTCAAATGTCGATATACAATAAAATTAATTACGATCACGTTGAGGGACTTACACGGCTCCATCGTTCGCTTCTCTTCCTCGTTGATAGAGAAGCAGGGAAGCGAACCGTATTATACTGTCCATATTTGCCAATTTCTAAGGGCACAAAGGTTTCCAATAGCTTGCGTCCTTTATATTGGTATGATTGCTGCCCTATTCGGTCGCCCATTCGTTGAAGTCACCGGCTATGACAGTGGACTCTCTGCCTCTAGTATCTACCATGAGGTTGTCTAGCATGGTTTTATATTCGTTTAGTGTTCAGGAGGCCGACCATGAACACCCTAAAAGTGGATGCCGTTTACTTTAGCCCTTATGAAGCTTCTCTGGTCACGGATGCCTTAAAAGGCCTGTCTTCCACATACCCATATGGCAGCTAGTCTGCTCTCATCACTGATCCATATGTTGCTATCGAGAGCTTTATATGGTTCGAAGAACAGTGCCGCGTCGGCTTTCTCCTGCTTGACCATCTGTTTTGGGTTGCCCTGGGCTGGCTTACAAAGGTTTAGACTAATTTGAATCATCATTGTGATTTTTTGGTGATTCCTCTCTGTTATACCGGACAACTCTTAGGGGCCGGCAGATGGTTTCCTCCATCAGGATTTGTTTCTTTGCAAAACATGTATGCGGCCTCGTTGACTCAATCTTTTGCGATGTGGCCAGCGATGTTATAAATTGTTACCTAACACTTAATATTCACCACACACACTTGCTGTACTTATCACACACTTAACACACATTGGTCAATTAAGCACACTATGTTTCGGTTTTAATTTAATTAACTTCAATTAATTGCCCTTAGAATTAATTTATGTTTAATAAGTTCAATAAGTCCTTAGAAAATCTAAGATCGTAACATCGCTAATGGTCTATTTTTAATAAGCATCAATCCTAAAGTTATCTGTCATATACGATATACAAAGGTATCTGTCAAATACAATATATAAATACAATATATAAATAAAATATATAAATACATATATATAGGTATCTGACAAATTGGGTACGAAACAAATATCTGTGAGAAGGGTACGGAATTTTCTCTCAGATGAGAACAAACGCAACCGCGTAGTATCTTGTAAGGCTCTTTTGGAGCCCATGCGTCGCAACCCAGATGAGTTTCTGCGCAGATTAGTAACTGTAGATGAAACATGGATACACTACTACACTCCTGAGACCAAAGCACACCTAAAAAGGTTGATTGGTAAGGGCGAACGGGGTCCAAAGCAGTCAAAGACGGTCAAATCAGCTGGTAAGCTTATGGCTACTGTGTTTTGGGATGCGCGTGGCATTTTCTTCATTGACTATTTGGAAAAGAGACAGACGATAGCTGGAGAGTATTATGCGTCATTATTAAGTCAGCTAAATGAGAAAGCAAAAGAAAATCGTCCTCACGTAAAGAAAAAAAATGCCTCTTCCTCCAGGATAATGCACGCGACACACTGGCGCAGTTTTAATTGTTAAAATTGAGGAATTGAACTTTGAATTGATATACCATCCACCATCTGGCGCAGTTTTAATTGTTAAAATTGAGGAATTGAACTTTGAATTGATATACCATCCACCGTTTTCGCCAGATCTGGCCCTGAGTGACTTCTTTTTATTTTCAAATTTAAAAAAATGGCTCAGCCTACCACGGTTTACATCAAATGAGGTGGTCATCGCAAACACACAAATGATTATTTTGAGGAACTACCACAATCTCTGAAAAGATGGAGGGACGTCTGTTAAAGTGTATGTAGAAAAAATAAATGTATCCGAAAAAATTGTTTTTCTATCGTTTCCTAAAGACTTATTGAGCTACCCTCGTATATTATACGTACGCAACAAGACCCTGGGTACATCTGCCTTTACTTACAAGAGGTAATTCACGACTCTCCCATACTGGCTTTAACACAATTCTTTTGAATTTCTGTCCATTGAGAACGATGGATAGATTTAGATTCTTTTAAATTAAATTTAAGGCGCGACGGGCGTTATAATTAAGGACGTCCGTTCACGACGCTGGTTCAGAAGTGACTGCTATATTTTATTTTATATTTTAATGTGTCCACTTTTGTTTGTATATTTCACTTCTGTATTTTTATTTAACTATTTCATTATTTAAACACTTAAATGATTGAGCATGAAATTTTGTTTTATGTCACTTTTGTGTTTTAAAATGTTGCGTTGTTTTACAGCCGGTGTAGGCTTTGTGAGGTTGTGGCGGCTCTTTAAAGTTTTCTCCAAGAACCACCCACCTCCTCAACTTAACTTAGCTTTCCCCTCACCCACAAGACACCATACCTAACTGCAATTTTGGCCAGCGTAAGCTCCCAGCAGCCTTTTTCATACCTGAAAGGAAATATCTCCGACGGCATATAATTTACCGTAAGATTTCTTTCGTTACCTTATCAGGCAGAACCCCCATTATTACAACCCAATCTACATCAGTTTCTGCTAATGCAACAGCATTAGCACCTGTAAATGCTTCACGCATTATATAGATCAAATCTATAATCTTAAAGTCCCTGTAAAGAAAACTTACCTTTTCATGCATCTCTTCGCATACAATTTTCCGTAAGCTTTCTTGCTTTACTTCCAAACCTATTCGGCAGCTTCGGTACCAGACAAATTCCTGTAAACAAAATGATTCGGTTTGCATACAATGTAACCGTCATGACAGGTACCATAAATATTGCGCCGTCTATTTTCCCAGCCGCGCCATGTGTACAACAATGTTCCCTACATACACATTGGCTGGCGACTTAAATCCAATGGACCATTCTGCGTCTCTTGGCATCAATTAAATCATACAGCATAAACAAATGCAAATAGGAAGTCAACACCTACCCTTAAGAGAAAAGCTTTTCTCTCTCTTCCCCTTTCTTAACCCTAACCTAGGATGGAATTCATGTCAGAGTTCTATCCTCGGGGAGTCAAATTCCATACGCTGACCATCATGGTCACGTGATCTTCCGCTCTCCGCCGGCTGCGGCGATGCGTAATATACCTCGGGGTCATGTCGAAGTGTTTGCAACCTCCATGTCGAATATTATATTTGCGGCAGTCTTTGAAGATTTCTTTATTGACACCATAATGTAACTTTCTAATAAAAAACTGAAACGAAAACAATAATCCGCGAATTCAAACAAGTTATGCCAATAGTAGTGTTTTTCCTCGATTTCGAAATAAACTTAATAATAGAAGAAAAGTGTGTTTCATATTTTTACGTCGCCTGTGGTCGTGTTTGGCTTTCCCTCGGGTTGTACTGGTCGGAACATTTAGAGGAAGTTGTGTGGACGAGGTAGAACACGCACCCGTGCGGCGTCGCGACTCCGTACCCACACAAGGTCTATATGTGTTTTATTATGTTGTTTTTTCTAGTTGAATCCACCTGATCGATGACACAGCTCTGACACCAGGAACGCAGTTTCTGTCACAGCGAAAGCGCATAGCAGACTTCCCCTTGTTTTACCGCCATTATCACGGGGACTATTCCTCGAATTTTGGTGGTATTATTCAGAGAAATTCGCTTTCTTTGCGCTTCACAAGACAATCCGATAGATCCCACCAATTCGCCGTTCATCTCCAGACGGCACGTACATCGCTGAACCAAAACTCGTTCAGCACCTCTTGCGCGAATGTTTCCGGCACATTACAAGCTGCAAATTTTCACAGTAACTCCAGAAGTTATTTAATAGCATTTCGGCTAACTTATCACTGAGAGAAGCAAATTAAAAAAAAAAAACATATTTAAAAAAAATCAACAATAGTCAAACAAGCTCCTAGAGTTCTATTACAAGTCAAAAGTCATGTCAGTGAATTCCGAACTCAACAATACGTACCCATTAGGATTATTGAGATATCTTCACAGTTAAATACACCCTTTTGTCGTCTAAGAGAAGTCTCAAAGTACAGCCGCTATTGATGAACTTTACTTATATTGCTGAAAGCAAATATTTGAAGAGAGAAGTGTAGTAAAAAGTTAATTGTTTCTAAACATGCACAAGAAATATTGCCCCATCGAAACTGACCACAATTTTCAAGACGTATATTATTCGCTTGAAACTGAAATTCAATCCTCATATTTAGGAAGACGCATTTTAAACATCATAAAAAAGAAAACAAAACTTCGAGTGATACTACGGCGTTTGCGGTGATAGTGAAGAACGGTAATTCGAACCGACGTTATGACGGTTAGAGTCACTTAAAGATAGAACCAATGCTCAACACATCAAACCACTGCCGCATGTTCAAATTCGATTGTTATTCTCAAGTACACTCAACTGATGTGGAATTGCTATGCCATTGCTATGGTATACGGCTCTGATGCTTTTCTTATTCGATTTGCCTTCGGTGTTGTTCTTCACTATTTACTAGTGTGCTGTCTGTGTATCTGTTAGAAACGCCACAAAGTCAGTAGACATTGACGTGCAACTCTTTCGATATTATCACTGTCGTTGAACTTAGTGACTATACTGCATTTCTCTAAATATTTTCTCAGGATATCCCTCAATGTAACGAAAAAGTATAACTATTCTACTCTGTTTGTATTTCCTCATAATTACAATCTTCAAGCAATAAAGACCAATCTGCACCGATACCTCCTTTTCTAGTCCTCTGTCTTATCCTCTATCCTCCTTGTTTTTGACACCTGATGGTGTCAAAAAAAAATATAAATTGCTATCGTGCTTGTTTGTTTACACCGATCGTCGGTCAATTTACCGAGCTGATTGCATACCGATTCTACAAATACTTTCCTACTGATCAATCAGAGAGTACACGGACGTTCACGTTAAAAACGAATCTCTGACGTTCAAATAAATACAGTGCATCTGTTTTTTTTTTTTTTTTTGGCCAGATAACACAAGCGTAGAACGTAGTTTTTCGTTAGTACAATATTCGTATACTTAATGCGAATATGTAACTGCACATTGTTTCTCGTCCTAGGTCTCTTTCTTTGGCTTATAATTTAAAGTATTCTGATTTCAAAATCGGGCTCCTCGATATACCCGCCTGCACGCGGGAGACTGGGGTTCGATTCCCCGTAGGGGAGCCTCTGGCCCAAGAACCTTGCCCGGAAAAAAACAAATCATTATGGAAAATTTAACAAGTCTCAGGACTTGCTAAATAAGGCAAAGACCGGTTCCCGGTTGTAGTGCCGATGATGATGATTTTAATATCATTCTAAACTTATAACAATATATTCTGGGGTGTAGGGTGCCTATTATAAATATCAAAGTGGGAAGGGATTCAAAGCAGACATATTTTGTTTGATGTAACACCAAAATGTAATTTGAACGTAAAGATTTCCTTCGGATAATCGAAATTTATACGAAAACAGTTTTTGAGATTAGAGATGTTGAAATGACGCTTTCCTAAAAGGAAATCAAATTTAAATTGTATACTTAAAATTCTTTTTGCGTTTTATTACTCAAGCCATTAAGTGAACTTTTGGTATATATATATAGCAATAAAGCTAGGGTCTAAAGTCGTACATTGTTTTACGCAGTGAAAAGACAAATTACACTTCGGAAGCATGATTACTAAAAAATTCCTCAGAAATGTAAATTAATTTGCCATAGCTGGTTCTTTATAATTTCTGTAAAGTGCAAATATAACTTTTTTATCGTTCCGTTTTATAGGCAAACTGTAAGAAGTTGTTTGTTGGCATTAATTGGTTAAATTCATTACTTCAATAATTTGGGAGAAAGGCCTTTTCTATTATATAGTTCAAGATGAAATTTCTCGAGAGTTTTATAGCAACATCAGCAAACAAATCAACATGTCCTCAATTCTTCTATCCAAACAAAATTTACCCAAAAAATCCGTTAAAAGAAAACAAACGAAAGAAACCGCTCCACAGCCGTATCCCATTCTGGGAAAAAATTATAATCAAATCCAAACTGGCAACTTAGATCCACCAAAATTATTCCGGACCCTTCAAAAATATTTCATCTCCCACAGAAATGTATCTGACACCGGGTAAACATTCTTGGAAGTATCTATGGCACCCCAAAGAGTAATTCAAGTGACGAGAGAAAAATTAGTTTAATATATACGAGCACAACGAGTCATTCCCTTACACGCCATCCTCACCGGAACCTATGGATTAATTCTATCCCACGAAGAAAGGACGAACAGTGAAAAGGGAGTAATTCAGAATCATCCTTGTGTGTGTCTAATTTTCTCGTTACATTTGCATGAGTGGGGGAGTCCTCGATGAGCAGGTCTATATAGCCCCTTGCAAAAATGCAACGACATTATGAAAGGTGCCTCTATTGACGGCATTATGAAGAAGATGGTCGTTACCCCAAGGTCCATATGATGTAATGCTTGCTCTTAAAAGATGAAAGGTGAAAAGTATTTGTGAAGCATATGCAAGTCGGAATAGATGGAGTTAAAAGGACTACAAAGACGTAACGATCGATGGGGACATTTGCCATAAATTATGCTATCAATCTGTGAAGTATATCCTTCGCTATAGGTGTTAATGTATTGTGTGTTAACATCTTCTGTGAGTTGGTCGTTGATTTAAAATATAAACTTTTGTTCAAAAGAATTACAGTGTTATACACACAAATGAAATAGTTTATGTAGTCCTAGAAATACATCATTTTCATAAATAAAAAATTTTATAATTCGTGGTGCAACCAAAAAACAATGAGACTCTTGTTGTTGTAGTGCTCTGAACAGCCGAACAGACCAAATCAAATTCGTTTATCACTCTTACATCAAATTCCCCATAATTATAAAACAAAATCAAACGCATGGCAAATTGAACCAGATGTTCAATTACCATCCGTAAACAAAACCCGAATCCCAATGCATATCTTCATATGCAAACAATCCCATATTAAAATATATTCATTTCCTTCTCATACACACAATTCTAAAATCCTTAGCTCTATCTGGATTGTAGCCAGATGGGTGCATTTTAAAAATAGATATCCCATTCCTTTTCTCCAGTTTCTGACATACAAATCTCAATGAAGATTTGTATAAAACGGAAATGAATTTTGTATTTAAGGATCTCTCTCAGCAAGTCAAACTTCTACTTTATAAACAAATCATCAGGCCCACACTTACTTACGCTTGTCCCATCTGGTTCCATATCTCTCCCTCTCAAATGGAAAAACTTGGTATCTTCGGAAGGAAGTGTTTCAGACTAATCACTGGGCTACGTCGACAGTGCGACTCCCACAAATATATCAGAAGCCTTACGCTATACCACTCCGTCGGCCTGGAGAGATTGGATAGAAGGTTCCTTGAATTGTCGATAACATTCATTGAAAATCTGTCAGCCAATCCAAATCCTCTCATCTACTCCCTTAGTACCCCCAGCCACAATGCATCGAATCCCTATCTCCATACACTCCACATAAAAACTCTCTCCCACGCAGAAAGACTAGTCAACAATGGGAACGGAGTCATCTACCACAACAGAGTAACCGGTCCTGACCAATTCAAATACTGCAACACCCAACCCTTTTCTCGTGTTCTTTCCTTTAACGAGCAGTCGGTGGAGGGGCCTCCCTATGCCGCTCCCTTCCCACCATAGTCTTATATATAACCTACGTAATTTCTACTCTAGTTTAAGACCTAGGCTAACTTCTCTGCTAGGAGCGCAGTGTCTTAATTTGTTTAATTTTATTAGTTTTAAGTAATTTTTAAGCATATTTATTTCTATACATTGTAATCCATCCTGGTTTTCATGACCTTTCCAGGAGTCTTGCTAGCCAATTGTAACTACAATAAGCTCTGTAAACAAAACCTCAAATAAATTTTTACTTGAAAAAATGTCCGAGATATTGTAAGTAAAAAAATTGTCATAACTTAGCTAAGTTAGCTGTAAACTTATGTAACATACTCTATATTGGTCAATAAAGTCAGCATTTAATTAAAAAAAAAAACAAGTATTTAAGGATCAGTCTCTAGGTTGGCGTCCGACGTTTAAGGACGTCAATCATTTAAATTAAATATTGAAATTAATAAAAATAGTTTTAATTTCAAATACCTGCGTTTTATTGGATTCGGCCGAATATCAGGCCCGTATTCAGCAATCGGTTGTCACTCTTCCGGGAGGCCCCGGAAGCACGGTGGCGACCGCAATGGGTCCCCTCAGGAGCGGTCTTAAGAGGAGACGCTCCCCGAGAGAAGGGCCACAACATTGTTTCTTAAGGGGAGGTTCTCATGTTTTAAAAAATCGGTTTTTTTTTTTTCATTTTTTGATAGCTTATAGTATGTAGAATAAGCCACCAAAACCACTTTTACGAAAATAATTTTATATACAGCATAGCGAGGGCAAGTGAGGTCGTTTATTTTATAGTTGGATGCGTCTTATTCAGTAGGCTCTCAATTGTATACTAACAGAGGTCGATTGACCTGAAAGTATATATATACCAGCCAATGGTACATAGTACTATAGAACCTGACATAGTAATTAGACCTGCTGATGCCATCTGCAGGTCGGGCCGGAAAATTGTTAGCCCTTCCTCGTATAGCACTTTGAAAATTTAAACGCGTTTTACTCGGAACACTGTTCTTCACATTGGTCTCCACGATATCTCAAAGACTACTCGATGGAACGGCTATTTTTTAAAATTATAAAGTAAATTAAATTTATTGGAGTCTGAATATACATGTAGATTATTTTTTAATATTATTTTTTCTATTCAACGTTAAAGAACAAAAAAAAAGCGAAAATCTGTACTTAAAGTTTCCTCGTCAGCCATTTTGGCTATTTTAAATTATTATTTTAATTGAATTCAGACTCTGGCAAATATTATATAATTTCCAAAAATTTTTTGTTGTATGATCACAGGCGACTGCAAACAGCTCTACGATGGAAGCCAATTGAGTACCTTTTTTTACGAATTGTCACACTGCGCCATCTATTGACAATTGAGGATTTGTAACATTTTTCACAAACAGATTTTTTGCGTATACCTAAATCATGATCATCGGCACTACAACCGGGATCCGGTTTTGGTCTTATTTAACAAATCTCTCCACCGCTCCCGATTTCAAGCCGATGTCATCTAGCTTGGCACTCCCAGACTCTGGGCGTCTTGGTCTACGCCATCCCTCCATCGCAGACAAGGTCTGCCGCGCTGCCTTCTTCCATACATCCTGCCACAAAGGACTTTCCGGGCAGGCTCCTGTTCGCTCATTCGAGCTAGGTGTCCCGCCCACCGAAGTCTACTGAGCTTGATTTTTCTTACAACATTAGCTTCAAGGTAGATCGCGTACAACTCATGGTTGTAGCGTCTCCGGAATCATCCTACCTCACATACGGGGCCAACAATTCTCCTTAATACCTTCCTATCGAACGCGGCTAAGAGGTCATGTTGCCTTTTATTGAGCACTCAGGTCTCGGATCCATACATGAGTACTGGTAAGACCATGGTCTTGGACAGTAGCAGCGTGGATGTTCTGGATAAATTTCGGGATTTAACGAACCTTGATAGACCATAGTAGGCTTTTTTGGATTTGATCAGGCGTTCGTGTATTTTTTCTTCCATATTGTTATCGGCTGATACTATTGACCCAAGGTAGTTAAAGGAATGCACTACTTCAAATTCGTGCTCCACAACCCTGATAGTTTGACCAACGTTAGGTCTTCTCTAGGCAGAAGTTGCCACCATGTACTTAGTTTTCCCTTCATTAATGTGCAGTCCCAGTTTTTGCGCCGCCTACTCGATCTGGCTGAAGGAGTTCTGTATAGCCAATTCGGTTCTACCGATGATGTCGATGTCATCTGCGTAGGCAAGTATCTGGCTGGACTTGGTGGTAGTAGTCCCTCTAGGTGTAACGCCAGAGTCACGGATTGCTTTCTCCAATGCCAGGCAGGCCAGACCGCCTCCTTGTCGGAGTCCATTCAAGATGTTTATTGGTTTCGACAGCAAACCCGCTATTTTTATTTGACTAGTTACGTTGACCATGGTCAACCTACTAAGTCATATCAATTTGTTTGAAATTCCGAACTCTCTCATGGTATTATATAGTTCTACCCTGGCTATGCTGTTCTATGCGACCTTAAAGTCTATAAATAGATGATATAATGGAATCTTAAATACCAGACATTTTCCCATCGCCCACCTAAGGGTGAATATCTGATCAATCGCTGATTTGCCCGGGATTAAGTCAACTGTTGGCGATGCAATCACGCCGACACGAAGAGCAAGGAAAACGCCAACACAGACACTCAGCACAACGATCAGCTGCACACCGATTGCGGCAAACCACTCGAGAGCAGAAAGGCACTCAAGATACCAGCTCAGGAAAAGAACATCACTCAGGAGAAAACTCATCACGTTAGTCGCTTCCTACCAACCCTCAACCAAGAACTCTTGTGTCCGTTCTAGACTACCCTCAAAACCCAACTCTCGTGTCCGTTCTGGACTCGTCTCCTTGTCTCGGCCCAAAATCTGTAGTCCCAACCATCGTTAGTGGTTTTCTCATTTTTTTCTTTTCTTTAGGATCGAAATCTGGTTTCCTCCGACAGATAAAATGATATCTCCTTTTTCCCGCTTGACCCTTTTTGGGTAAAGAAAAATCAATAGTGCTTTTATTGCGGCTGTTGTTTTCCTTAACCGAATGGGCAAGGATTTGTTCCGTGGGAAACCGATAGAGAGAAAGATCAATAGCGCCCGGGCGAACGTGCATTTTGTGTCATTGCCTGTTGTTTGTTTTAACTTGGTTTGGTTAAAACGGAGACTGGCACTGGTTGTTTTAGTGGTTTTAGGTAACCATTTTTCTAAGGGGTTATAAAATTGAAGGCGCGCATTTTATGATTTCGTTTAAAAGACGGCATCTGGCCTGCACATTTGGCTCTTAGGATGTTTTTGTGGTGAACCTTTGGTTCGATGATTATGTCCAAGTTTTTTATGTGAGCAAATTGAACATTTAGTTCAATTTGCTTGGGGTTTAATTGATTAACGCAAATTGAACGTTTAGTTCGATTTGCTTGCTATCCATTTATGTGGGACCATTTGGTGTATGGGGTAATGTTTTTGGTTCAGGTAATGTCACATACTTTAAATGATGTTTTTGGCGTGTGTCGCCGTTAGTGGTGGAGACTGGCTCCAAATGGTTAAGTTTTATGGTATGGGTGGCTGTGGCCCTAACACCATGTCATATACAATATATAGTGTGTTTGGAGGTATGCCCAGACTGGTAAGCTTATAAATAAGACCTGCTAACCAAACGGTGTCGAAAGTCTTTTCAAAATCAACCAAACATTCTTCCGTGCACTGCCGTTTTACTTTGTTCCATTATTTATCGGAAACTAGTTTTGACGCGGCATGTATAGTATCATCCCGTATCCAAAAATCAAATTAGTTATCCGGGATAATTTTATTATCTTCGGTCCAATTTAATAATGAGTTATTTATTAGTTTTTCGAACACCTTGCTGATGTTCAGGAGTAAAGTAATAGGTCAAAGATTAGCTGGATTGATACTGCCTTCTTCCTCCATTTTCTCCGAATGCTTGTCATTGGAGTGAGGTGCAAATTATATTTCAAGGAGTTGTAAATCCAATGAGGAAGATGGAGAAAAATCCAGTTTATATTAATAAACGTTCTCAGTTTACATTTGCCAACCAAACCAATATTGAGTCCACTGAGAATAGTTAACAAAGAAACCGATGGTCGATTAACTTTTTTTAAAACGCACACAAACAAAGTAATTGAATTTATGATTACAACTTTATCTTTCGCTTAATTTCCCTTCATTTCTACATCATATGAACTTCAAAAAAAGGACTTTAACAGCGCCCTATGACTCATTTACTTTATTTTTGAATTAAAAATCATCTCCTCGACACAATTGTCCACTTCATTAACTCTCTCTAGTACGTGTAAAAATTTGCCCTCACTTAAGTCAATTGTCGAGTATCTGACTACATTCTATTTTCAAATGTATTTCACCGTTTTTTCACCTTGAAAGCGATTGTCTGTTATACTCATTAGCCCACGATTCCTTTGTAGTCTTATAATAAACACTTTGAGTGAGTAAAGCTTGTGAAACTTGTCTAAGGACCTCTCCATCATATTCATTTCCATTCTCCATTCGCTTTGTATAGAGCTTGATTTTATCGCAGCGATGGAAACATGGTAATGTCAACAAATGATTGTTATCTGTTCCATCTGCACACAGCATGTATCTGTCTGCCTCAATAAGTACTAGCAAGGATGATACAAGTGCAATTGCCCAGAGATGCACCTTTTGTTCGCTCCCTATGATGTAACATCTTTGAACATAAATATTTGAATTGAAGGTCCTGAGCACGGTGAAGATGTTCCCTGTCGGCTCAGTAGGCAAACAATGCTTTAGTTCGAACATTAGCCGAGTTCATGATTTGGAAAATCACTTAAGTACAATACGCTGCAAAGCTACGAGAAAAAGGATTGTTGTTAGAATCCTTGAAACGGGTGATTCTACTTCACTTTCATTGTTATGGTTGTTGTGTTGAATTTTATTTTTATGAATTTACTTTTGTTTTATCGTTACAGACGCCGGAGAACTGTAGGAGTAGCGATTGCACGCCAATGCTGATATCCTGGGAAGGTGAAGCGGAAATCCAATCGGGTGATGTGCTGCTGGTAGAAATCAATGACTCGATGTTATATCCAAATTACCAGAACCGAATGAGCAGGTACTTTGAGATTATTTTCTGGAAAATTACTTCAATACTAAAAAGTTCTTTGTTCGTTTGGATTTCCTTAAGTGTACTTTGCAAGATTTATCCTTTATATGATTGGTAAAAGTCGATTATACATGAAAAATATTTTCTAAATCAGTTCATTTCAATGGCATTTTATTATTCTTTATGTGGTATTTTTGGTTTTAAAGATTTTAGGGATCATTACGGAAGTTTATGGGACAGGTTGTAGTCGATAGTACATACTTCGTCGAAAACAGTTGTTAACCTATATTACAATTTGTATATACATTAACGTACGTGCACACTTTTATAAATAGAACAAACTTTTTGTTTTTATAATGCTTTACTATACTAGGGAATATATCTTATCACACTAATATTAAACCATTACGGTTCTGTGGGTATTTAGACTAGGCGTCGACATGGACGCAGGTTCAGTGCAAAACCTCACTACTCTATTGGGAGCACTAAATTGACTCTCCAGGAAAACATAGAAAAAGTTGATCCACCGATGTATTTAAAAACAAAGGCACACACAGTTGTTTAATCGTATATGTGGTTTCACTTTATTAATTATTGTTCTGAGGCGGCACACAGTGACATCGATTCAGTCTTTTAAGTGTATAACCTTAACTCTAGGCTTTTAACCTACTATATTTACTTGCGCGTGAAGTGATGTTTTTTGACAATGGCACATTAGCTTACTGGCGACGAAATATCACGACTCCACCAAACCACTTTAGTTGAAGGAACAATTCGCGTAAGACGTTAAAAAAAAAAGTAATCTTAAGGTTCCCGACTATCATCATCGCGTGTAATAATCTGACTCCTTGTTGCAACTCACATCCATCAGATTCAATGGTGGTGAATCACAGCGATTGAGGAGGAGCAACACGGATCAACTTGACGACAACCAATGGGGATCGAGTAAGGGTTACATGGGAGAATCTCCATTACTGTGTAGTGCAAGTTCGATGCCCTGCAATAAAGACAGATGTGGCCATAAATCGTTGATGTTGGACGCCTGGATACGAAAATAGGTTTTTGCCTCAAAGTAAACAAAAACATTATTTCACAGGTCCAATGATGAGATGTACAATGTTCATGATGTGCCTATGTTGCAAAGGGTCGTCATTGTATTTACATAAGGTTCCAGGGAAATGCCGTTGTAGGCGATATCTACTATTGACGATAGTTCAACCAGAGATTGGGAATCTATTTGCTTTAGCCGAATGGCACTGTAGCAGAATAGGGAAAATTGTTCATGGACGTTAAGTCCACAGAAAACTCAACGACGGTGGCTATGGGTTATTTGTTTGGGTTAGATGATGGGTCTTCATTGGGCATGAACGTGGGTAAGCAATGGTCATGTTCATGCCCAAATCAAATGCTCGGTTGAGTGATGATAAAGGGAATTGGGCGCACTACAGCGAACCTTAGGGATAGATAAAGTATACAATTATGTACGGTAAAAGGGAATATCTGTTGCAGCTGTGTCCGCAATACGCTGGCCAGCGTGAGTTTATCGTTTATTGATGACAAGCTGACCCGATAAAAGATGTGAACTGGTTCATGGATAATGAACCAGAAACCTTCGAAATTATGTATGCCGTCGGAGATATTTTCTTCCAGGTAACAAAAATGCTGCTGGGAGATTACGCTGCCCAAAATTGCAGCTAGGTATGGTGTCTTGTGGGTGAGGGGAAAGACAGGTTAAGTTGAGGAAGTGTGTGGTTCTTGGAGAAGTCTTTAAAGAGCCCCCACAGGTCACACCCAAAAACTTCCTTGTACTCTCAACGCGGAAATATCAACAGTTAACGCACTTTTTTTCCGATCACCTTCATTGACTATTCTATTCCAATTTCGTTGTTGTTGTCGTCTGACGTGCTGTTGTTAAATTAAACCCACTCTTCGTTATTTTGATTTCATTTCTACTCTAAGGAGTAGAACGTGCGACTCTTCCACTAAAATTAAGAGGTTAAGGTCATAGAAATTACTATCTTCGGTGGCGGCTGAAGACGATTTTTTCTACTTCTTCGATTACGCAGATTATTTTTAATTTTTTTTACCCTTTATTCTTGGTAGCTCATTACAACCAGAACAAACATCTACGAATGAAATCGAAATATCTTCTTAGGTCCATGTATCGCAGCATGTTATTTATCTATCCAATATATGGGACGAATGTTTACGCTGAAACTCCTGGTTGATCGTATGTACTTGTTTATTACTTTGAAGCACGCTTGCCCAAATGTTTCGTGTTATATGTTTGGTACTTTAACTTCCTAGTAGAATGGTTTATTACTCATCAAATAGAGGAGGCGTCCGTCCTTCTGAGGATGCTCCTGATGAGGAACTTCATTTTTCCAATAATATGTACGTGATAAACGAATTCGGTGCAAGGCTAATGACCTTGCCCGTAAAAACAAATTATTATGGACAATTTAACAAGTCTCGGATAAGGGCCGGATAGTGGTGGAGAGACTTGCTAAATAAAGCCAAGACCGGATCCCGGTTGTCGTGCCGATGATGATGATGATGATAACCGAACTATTAATACCCATAAAATATTTAAAAATAGAGTGTGGTCATAAAAGGGAGGTAGATATGGTAAGAGAAAAGAATAAAGTGGCCACATAATTTTTAATTATACCAACACATAGTCTCGCAGGACAAGAAATAAACATTTCAACAAAATCGAAGAAAACATTTAAGTTTTATGACGAAGTATGTTGGTCTACCAACTAATCAATCATCTTTGGTTTTTTTTTTTTTTTTTTTTCTTAGCCCAGCTAGCCTACTAGGCCAACCAAAACGAACTTTTATTTGCTATCTACGACAAGCAGACACAACTGTGTTCATATTCCAACGCCATACCGTGGAATAATAAGGTTTGTCGAGCTTCTTTACTGTCCAGTATAAATACGGCGCTATTTCATTTAGCTATACCGTCATGTTCATTTTACTACCAATACTAAGTAGTGTCCCTTTCATAGGTCAGATGAAGGGCGTTTTTCCATATCATCATCATCATCATCGGGACTACAACCTGGAATCGGTCTTGGCCTTATTTAGCAAGTCCTGAGGCTTGTTAAATTTTCCATAATGATTTGTTTTTTCCGGGCAAGGTCATTAGTCTTGCGCCAGAGGCTCCCCGGCGGGGAATCGAACCCCGGTCTCCCGCGTGACAGGCGGGTATACTAACCAGTATACTATTGAGGAATTTTTCCATATACGTTAACATTATTCCTTGAATTACACTCAGTCCCGTTATAACAGCAGCCCGATGACCTTGTTTGGAATACACTCATGCCCAACACTAGGTTTAAGGGGTAATCTTTTAGTGTGTTATTGATGTACTTACCATCGTATACGAAAATGTTTTTTGTTTACGTCTTGGATAACTATAAATTATTTTATTAAACCCTACTCTGGTATATACAAGGTGTATGCCTAAGTTTTTTGCAGTTTCTTTGGTAAAAAAAAAATAATTTTTTTTAACCAAAATATTGGCCATCGGCTTCTACACATTTCGCCAATCTTTTAGGTAATTTATGAATAGCATACCAGAAAAACTGCTTGTCTTTCGCGGTAAACCATTCGTCAAGCTATTTTCTAAATTACTCTAATTCGCTGAAGTGCTGCTCTGCGAGTGCGGGCCCCATTGATGCGAAGAGGTTATAGTCAAATGGTGCCAAGTCCGGAGAGTACGGCGGGTGCAGAAGTGTGTCCCATCCAAGCGATTTCGAGGTGTTTTGTGGCGGTTTCTTCTAACGCCACTACCTATCGTTTCACCTATACGGGTATTTCGGTAACATCCCAAAAGCCTACAAAAAACCCTATACTACAAGTATTTTGGGCAGGTATAGCTGAGCGGCATTGCTTCCCTGGAAGATGGGCATATCAATTTTCCATTCACTGCAATTACATGCAGACATTTCTACTCTTACGAGTTTTCTCCACAAGATACATGCAATGCATCTTCGAAAAAGCGATAAGAGAGGAATCTCATTCATATATTAAGGCGTCATTATATGGCGCCAACGATATTTATCCCAAGCATGATTTCCACCAAGTGCACCATCTTCTTGTGTAGAAAAACGGTCGCATCACTAAACAACCGATGCAACCTGAAATAGATTTGGGCGCGCATATCTCCTGTGTAATACAACCGCACACGTGCAGGATATATTCTCTTTTTTCTGTTTTACAGCGAGCATCTCGGTCGCAAAACCAACCCACAGGCATGGTGTGAACCATGCCTAGCTGCCCCAAGATAACCAAACCAACATAGCACCATCGAAAACGCTGCACCAGTTGCCAACGAGGGATGTACGATCAGCATAAGTGCTGTACGCAGTTGACAATCGTATAAACATCCGACGTCCCTTTATACAACGATTGCACAGCTGCAATCCTTTTGATTATTTTCTATTTTTAATTTTTTTTTCCTATCTGTGTGCGTGTTGGCCGGTCACCAGACTCCAAGAAGTATCATGCGTCGCGACTGGCCGCCGAGGGAAACGGATTCTCCGTAGAATCAACATACACACGAGAGTTAGACCCTTCGGTTGGTTCAGTTCATAAGCATGATCAGCATTGGCGTTGTACACAATTTACGATAATGTAAACACCCTCGTATAAACGGGTTGGCCCAACTACAAGCGTATCTCTCGTCTCTAGCATGAGTATCGGTGTGTCCACGGTTCGCATGCTGAAGGATGGTCGGCATGGGCGACGGGTGTAATCATGGTGTGTGTGTGCGCACCCTGAATGGGACCGATCATCGGAGATTATTTTTCCTACAGGTCGTTAGCCAGGGGGAAGTATTTGGAATGTCTTTTCAATTTTTTTATCTTACTGATAGTAAGATCCATATCTTAGTTAAACCGGAAAAAACGAATGCATACACCTGATATTGATCTCCCCAATTACTCGTAAACGTCTGCTGGTTGATTCTTGTGACACATGTAATGCTTCTGCTAATTGCCGTTGAGTTTGAGTTGGGTCATCATCCCATAACTCCTGCAATTGCTCGTCTTCACATGTTTGTGGTCTACCAAAGCGCTCACTGTCTTTTACATTGAAATCACCACTTTTAAATTGTCGAAACCATGCCTCACATGTTGTAATTGATGGAGCGTGTTCATAATATGTTTCTACCAGCAAACGATGACTTTCAATAGCCTTTTTCTTTTGATTAAATTAGAAAATCAATGCGTGCGGCAAATGTTTTCTTACAGCCACAAAATTCGACAAGATCACTGGACGATAAAACAAAGACGCTCGTTTTTGGCGAACTCTGCTTGTGTGTTTTTGTAGTTAAATCTCAGACGAACAAAATGACGTATGTGTCAAATTAATATGCTGCGTACTTTTCGCTGGCGCCATCCCTTATTTAAAACGGAGAAAACTTATGGATACCCCTGGTACAGTTGACACTGTATTTATAAAGGCTGAGTTGACGATGCATAAGGAAACTTTTATTTTTTATTAGGACACCCGTGATTCTTTCTGCTGCATATTTTGAAACGGCAGTCTCTGCTGTTGATTCACAACTAGTTTCGGCTTTTACTCCCCATGTTCGAGAGGAACTTTGCCTTCCATTACATCTAACTTCAAGTATGTGGACAGGGTGCGGGTGTATCCCACGCACCCAGACATGATCGTAACGATATAAATGATAAGAGTTGCCGTAGAGATCAAGTTAAATTTTTACACATGAAGGTGCTTATTTTTAGGAAAAATTGTCCATTATGTGATTTAAAACCCATAATACGTTTTCTTCACTGAGATTATTAGCTTCGGACGCAGCGGCGGTTCATTTATTTTATCTTTCAGTGGAAAGATATGTAGGAATTATTTTAGTTATGTGCCGACATTGGCACGGGTTGACTAAGATTTCCTGACAAGTTCACTTTACCGACGCACTCAGGAATATAGCAGACTAATAAAACTCACACAGGTTTGGGGATTTAACTGTAACTCCGGGTAAATTTTGCAACGAACGCTCAAGCACGCCGTGGATACCAGATTAGCGTTTCCACGGCGAGTACACTGTTGGTTTGCGAATTCGAATTGTCTTTATTTGTTGCTTGGTAGGTTGACACAATTAGGATTCCTTCACTTTTTGACACTAACAATACTCACTGATACGACCAAATGTTCACTGCTGCATGCCGCTGTACCAGGAAGAAAATGAAGCGCCAGGAAATATATGGTGATAGCTGTCTTTTTATTTAATTGTTTGGACTGTGACGGATCTTCACAATATCAGGTCCGGCACTATGGTCGTAAATGTTATTGACACAAATATTCTTGGGTGTTTATAAATTTATGAAGCTCCTAATTCTGTTTCATTCACACTGATTTTTCCTATAGGAACTTCACATTTAACCGACAATGATGAACGGCAAACCTGATAGATTTCGCGCACTCGGTAACATTCGAATACATCTCGTGACTATTATTTTCCGTTCGTTTAAAATTAACGTTGACTCTCTATTTAATCTTTACAATGAACATGAATTTCTTTCACTTGCGCAGGCGAACTCCACCGTGTATCAAACTCGACTAAAATACTTTCTCTTCGGTTGGGGTGAGTTGGGCGCTGTGGTGAGAAACACAATGAAATTTTCCTGCTGGATCTCCAGTACATAGATCCTATCGAGGGTGTGTCCATTTGCGCGCGGATCACTTTGTTTGCTCGTGATGCGAGCTCATGGGTGGTCGAACCGTGGGAATGAAAATTCGTGAAAGAGCATCTTTGGAAGAAGTGTTTGCAGCTGTCTAAATATCGCGCTGGGGATTAGTATGCGTTTGGGATGATTACACAACAATGGTTGTGTTTCATCACCATCATCATCATCGGCACTACAACCTGGAACCGGTCTTGGCCTTATTTAGCGAGTCCTGGGGCTTGGTAAATTTTCGGAGTTGTTTTTTCCGGGCAAGGTCATTAGTCTTGCGCCAGAGGCTTCCCGATGGGGAATCGAACCCCGGCCTCCCGCGTGACAGGGGGTTAGTATCACTATACTATCGAGGAGTTTACAGCCATGTTAATTGCGTATTGCATTCATAGGGAGTCACGGGTCGAATTCCAGTGTGAATATTTACACTTGCGATGAATTCGGCTATTGGCAGCTAGGCGCGAGTTGCGCTGGTGCTTTGAAGGTTGCATAAAAGCCGCCCGGAGTACTGGTACAACATGAACATCTGTCGCGCACGTGTGGGACAATAAACGCAGGCAGGGGTTCAGCTGATTGTTTCTATAATCCACTTCGGTTATCTAGTATGGCAACCGAGATGTTTTCTTTTTAGAACAATGCTGAGATGCATTGATGTATGCGGTACTGGCGTACCGAATTTTTCCAGGGAAAACGATATTACGCATTGAATGCGTGAATGTCCTTGGTGAGGAAAATGCCTGCGGTGTTGGATGCGATTTGCATAATCGAAAGATGATGAAATCGGTCGGAGATTGCTTGGGGTAGTTAATGTGCTTGCATAAGCGACAAATGGTAAGGTTACTAAAGTTTTAGGGCAGGCAGATTTGGGGGTAAGTTGAAAAGGCAGTGGCATTAGTAGAGCCGCCACAGATCCATTGTGGATGCCTCACACTAGTGTCATCATATTGTTAATGGTTTTCGAATGCTCTTTCTATTAGCAAGATTTCTGTGAAGGCAACCCTGTCAGCTTTGTCCCTAAAATCAATTTACGTATGATGTATCTTTGATTGAACTCTTATCCCCTGGAATTTTGAAGAATGGCAACATCTTGCGATACTGTGCTTGGTAAATTTTATTTATCCAATACTAAGGTCCCTTGGTAGGTTTTGGTTTTAAAATTACATGCTACGAATTAGCCGTGCGGCTGGAGACACCCATGGTGTGACCTATTTACTAGGCGAATTTTCTGGTGGTTTTTTGTGGTTATATGAGAATGCTTACAGTTGCCACAAACAGTTTTCATGGACTTTAGTATGTCTCCCATTCCGTATTAGGTGTCTGGGGAATGATTTTATATTTGGGTTGTGACACAATATGGAAAGTGTCATATTCCACTGTTTCAGTCTAACAATAAACATTCTGAAGCCAATACGTTGCTTAATATCCAGGTGTATTTACTCCTTCCTGTCCTTGATAGATTTCGTTAATTCCCACCTTGAAAGCTTTAAACTGTCAAAATACCCCGTAGGTGGTTTCTTCAGCTAGACCGTTGTTCCCCTCGATTGTCTCGTAAGTGGTTTGCTTTGTGTACCTACATTTTAATGGTCCATCGAAAATATGGAGTTGTTATAAAAAATCGCAACCAATTAACGCGCTACTTCGTCACTACCGTCTGTATAAGGTGATCTGATGTCAGGCATCTATGTCGCCTTAATTATTGCAAGTCCTCATCATAACCTTAAAGGATAATTTGTTGAACCCGTGGCGTTTCAGTTCGAAGCTATTGTTGGTGATTCTCGTTCGTTTAGTCTAATTCTTGTGTGATAGTTTGGTAGCCATTTACTAATCTGTACCGCCCCATTCTCCTTCGTGTTTTAAAGTATTTCTTCTGTCGCCATTTATTATTCCGGATTCTTTCCAAGCAAATGTATACAATGGCAAGACTTGGCTTTTAAGTTAGTTCATTTGTTTTCATATTTGGAATCTGCCTCCTTCATCGACTATAACATTAAACTGGTGTTCGCTCATCGTCCAGCTGTAAAAATTTACGCCGTTTATGTGTTTGGAAAGCGTATCGTTGCAGTTATCACACGATAAATGGTTGATCAGCACACGCGCTAGCTGGCCGTGCATATGCAGCAGCTATGGATCAAACACACTTTTGTTAATTCAATGTAATTCTGTTGAAGTGTATAAGAATTTGGTATAAGTAGAGTATAAGAGCATAAGAATTTGGTTTAAGTAGAGCCTTAAGCGGAAATTGTGTTCAGAACGGAGCATTCACCCTTTATTATAACCGGCGATTTTAACTCCAGGCATTCCCACCGGAACAACTCCATCCCTTGCCCAAATGACACAAAACTGTATCAATAATAAACCGAAAAACGATCATGCCTCTACTTCGAAATAGTCGCACCTACGGGTGGTGCGCGAGGAAACTCAATTCTGGACATATTTTTTGGGTCCAAAGACTTGCTTCCTCAAATCACTCCTCCCAAGTATCGGCGGGTGTGTATGATCACAACGCTGTGACTACGTTCATCCGCAGCTAGCGAGCATCCTGGGGTCATAGTAGATACATAATCAATTAAGGTCGCACAACTTTAATATCACATTGAACGAAAAACTCCACCAACTCTCTCTAAGAACAGACAGGCACGGTGGAGATTAATACTGCAACTCGATTTGATGAGATTGTAGTTGAAACTTCGGAGACTCGCGAAACTGGAAAAGACTTATCTGATTCCCCATGACGACTTCGCTCTTCGTCTCATCCGGGAGGGTAAAAAGCTCTGCAGAATGAGATATCGTTCCCGCTTTATGCAAAAGGAGCCAATATTGCGATCCATTATTCACATTGTGAGTAATGGATCGCAATATTGGTACACTGATAAAACAAAGTATCCAAAAACAGTCATACTCGACAATTAGAAGACAAACTGAAGGGTATTCAGATGGGCCAGAACGTTTATATAAGCGATGAAAAGATATGTGGCACTGTTTGTCCATTGTTTCTCCAATAGCCATCTCGTATCACTAGCCCGATCATCAACAACGGTTGCCAGTAATGACACCAATAAAGCAAACATCATCGGAGAGACATTTGAAAATAATTACACGCTCACTCTCGAGGATGGTGGCGCGGATATTAATGTAATATATTCATAGGTTCACAATAAACTAGACAACTGATAATGATCACGATTTCGTCGCACCAAATATCATGCAGACCATAATCTCGAAACCCTAAGAAGTCACCTGTATCGACAACATGTCGTACCACTCGTTGCGAAGGCTTTTTGCATTATTCTTTCTAAAGGTCTCTATTCTGTTCAACCGTGCTCACAACAGGGGGAACTTTCTCCAAGCTTGGAAGCATGCTATTGTTTCTCCAATAGCAAAAGTTGGGAAACCAACATATCATCCGTCAAGTTTTCACCGCCTTTCGCTCCTCACTTGCAAAATATAGGAAAAATTCATATACGAGAAGCTAAACAACTTTATCAATGCCAGGAACCTAATACCTGATTTCCAATTTGGATTTAGAAGAGCGCACAGCACCCCAATGGCTCCCAATGTATTTCAAAACCACCTCTCCGTTCGGCTCTTTGAAAAGGAACCCACCACTGCGGTGAGTCTGGACATTGAAAAGGCTTTTGACACGACTTGGATCGAATATCTCGTCTTCAAATTATTAAACACTGGTCTCAGTAGAACGCAATGTATTGTCATCAACTATCAGTTCGTTCGAAATAGAACTTTTTGGGTGCGCGTGAATGGAAAGCTATCCCGAACTTTCGCCGCCGATGTAGGTGTACCACAGGACTGCATTCTAGATCCCATCTTATTTAATATAAACACATCTGATATTTCTCGCGACATTCCGCTCTATCATAGCGGATCCCTGGAACCATTTATTATGGTTGTGGCGATTCTCCTGAACGCCAGCACTCATCGTCCCACAATGTAGGTAAAAAACCCCAAATAGGGCATACGACAAAGGAGAAACAAGTACCGTGGCAGTTCCATTGAACGCCACTACTTACCCTACAGGTACACAAGGTAACAGTCCCTGAAATGCATTAAAAGCCTGTACTTACCTTCTGTACTGTACCTGCCAAATAAAAGAAAAACCCTGTGAAACATTAAGTCGGGCTGAAGTGAAATTACAGCGGCATCAAACGCAATATTCTTCAAGGCAATTTGGTTTATCAACCAACCAACCAATATTGCCTGTGCAATATCTATACGATATCCTCTTGCCCACCAGCTGCACACCAGCAGAAAAAGGTATTCTGCCTTAGCAAGCATGCCCACATCGAACGACCGATACATGAGGGCATCCGGCTGGCGCCCCAGCAGTCGAATTCGCAAATGGAAAATTACCATCGGAGTTCGATTGCAAGAATATACAGCGAAATGTACACGATCAGCAATAATGCTTTACGTAGCCACTGATCGTGTAAACATTGCAACCCTTTTGCCGTCGAGGTACTCGCACCTGCTGCGAACTTTTAAAGGGGACTTATGCAATGTTTGCAAACTTGCGGACGCACACGATTAGCAGCGAAAGCAATCATCGTGTGTATATTTCCACCCCTTTTTGAGTGGCATCTAAGCAAAAGAGAATACCAAATATGGTCATCGAAGCGATGATGGGATTTTGGTATCCTATCGCTTCGATGAAATAATTTAATAGCGTTTTGGATTCCGTGGAGGCATGTCGGGCCTCCACGTTAAACTAAATATAAGAAGATCGAAGTCAAGTGGCAAGTGACAAGGAGAAGGGAAGTAGATAAACAGCCCTTAATCGTGTTTAGAAAAAAGCGAGTCCTTTCCATTACATATCGATTTGCGTTTCATATAGATTGTGTGTGTTAACCATTGAACAGAAAATATTCATTCATTGCGTGAAACTGTTTATATTGTACGAGTATAAGAGCGTTGTTCGAGTGTGCAAATATCAATATCAAATTAAATAATTGGAAAAAAAAGTTGTATTATTTTGGTGCGCGGCCCATTTTCTGAATTTGGAAAAATAAATTTATTCTTGTATAAATGGCACAAGCTACTACAGTGTTTTATTTTTCTGGAAGTTGTGGACAATGACGGTCAACTTGGGGTCCTTGGAGAACCAGTACACCTGCCTGTACATAGCCAAGAGCCAACATACCCCATAGGGTCTACTACCGGCACACTACACACATGCACGTACGAGAAAGGGCTAACAAGTTTCCGACCTAACAAAGATACAAGATATTTTTTCTTAAAATGTATTAGTATTTTTCTATATAGTCTCCTTGTAGCTCTACACACTTCTCCCCGCGATGCTCCTATCTCTCTAACCCGTCCAAATAGTTCTCGGCGTTTTTCTCTGCAAAATGGTGTTATGTCAGTCGTATATTCGGTCAGGCCATTGGCTAGTTGCTGTGCAGCTCGAGCTCTGTATACGAGTGTGGGCTGGAAAATTTCCGACCTAACAAAGATACAAGACATTTTTTCTTAAAATTTATTTTTATTTTTCTACATAGTCTCCTTGTAACTCTACACACTTCTCCCAGCAATGTTCCCATCTCTCTAACCCGTCCAAATAGTACGCGGAGTTTTTCTCTGCCAAATAACTGTTCACGAAGCTGATTGCCGCCTCATTTGACGAAAATCACTGTCCTTCGAGCGCAGTTTTTAGATTAGGGAACAAAAAGAAGTGGCTTGGGGGTAGATCTGGTAAGCGAGGTGGATGGTCAAGCAGTTCAAACCCTATTTCCTGGATTTTCGCCATGGCAACCACTGAGGTCTGAGACGGCACGTTGACTTGGTGAAACAGGACATTCTTTTTCTATAATTGTGGCCGTTTTCCCACAATTTCTGACTTCAGTTGGTCAAGTAATGATGCGTAGTAAGCATAATGTAATGGTTTTTCCGTTTTGAAGATAATTGATTAAGATAACTCCATGACTATCCTAAAAAACAGCCGCCATCACTTTCCCAGCCGAAAAAACATTCCCCCGTTGTAGTCCACTGTTTTGACTGTATTTTTGTTTCGGGCGTATAATGGTGTATCCAAGTTTCATCGACAGTACTTAATCGGCGCCAAAACTCGGATTTATTGCGCCTAAACTGCGCCAACAAAGCGTTGGAAATGTTCATTCGAACACATTTTTGGTGCAACGTGAGCAAACGCGACACCCAACGCCTGGACAGCCTTCTCATGGCTAAATCTTGATTTAATATGTGACAAACACGTTATTTGGACATTTTCATAGACTCTGGTATCTCTCTTACTTTAATTCGGCGTTCGTCTAGCACCATTTGGTACACTTTAGCGATGTTACCGTCAGTTGTTCATCGTCTCCCAAGCTTCATGGCCACGTTTAAATTTAGGTGCCCAAAATTTGGCTGTGGTAAATGATGGTGCATAGTCGCCATACACAGATTTCAACTCATCTTTGATTTGCGTAGGCGTATAGCTTTTCGAAAACAAAAAGTTAATGACAGCTCGATACTCAATTCTATCCATTTTCACAAAAACACTCACATCGACTCACTCAATCGACTGTCAAATAAAAACTGCGATTCCAAAATGGCTGAAATTTTGGTGAGTAACTGTCAAAAGATGCACAACTACATTCACTAGCTTCTATTGACGAGTGCTGCTATCTTCACGGAAACTTTTCAGACCACTCTCGTATAATGCAAACATTATAAATACACACACACCGAGCAAACCGCAGGTTATCATACCCAAAGACGTAATCTGAGTTTACTACCGCACTCAAGTCCTGCCGGCCTTGTAAGATTTCTTCCCCAACCAGCCTCCATCCAAGTAGTTACAGACCATTTGAACTCACCGTGTAGAATATATCCTTAGATACCTCTCCCCTTTTCTTTTTCAAATATCTTGAGATCGAGCCCAACACCCTTAGTCACTCTAGTCGCAAGATGACCCGAAGCCAGAGACACGATGAAGGACACTTTTATCCTTGTCTCGTTTAATTCGGCCTCCCACCAATCTTCTTTTTTTAATTCTGTTTAAATTTTAGTCAGCAGTCAATAAAGCGAGAGACTTGTCTCAAGTGACAGAGTGACCAATAAACTCCTTCGGTGCCCGACTGGTTAACGCTTGCGTGGAGTCGGTATCAGAGATTATTCTTCTGGGGATGGAGATGTATATTCCACATTCCATCAACCGAAGTTCGTCTGATAAACCTTGGTTTGATAAACAATGCGAGCAGATTACAGCGGCAAAAAAGAGAGCTTTCAAGCAATGGCGCTCCAATCCAACCGATGTTAACAGAACGAATTTAGTTAGAATCAGAAACGCGTGCAACCAGGCAATTGATACCGCGAAGAAAGCTCACAACGACAGGGTGATCAATAAGCTCTTTCGGTGTCCAACTGGTTCGAGCTCCTTCTGGTCCATGGCAGGGGCTGTCAGCAGTAACTTCGCATCCTCCTCCTTTCCTCCGTTGGTGACAGACCGCGGGTCGTTAGTCTCAAATTCAAAGGATAAAGCTGATGTGTTCACGAATTTATTTTCCGTGAATTCAAACCTCGATCATGGCCTTCTGGAGCCACCTGTGATCGCGCCGGTACGGTCTTCCATGCGGGATGTGAGATTTCGTCCACGCACTATTCAAAGGATTCTACGTGAAGTGGACTGTAGGAAGGCAACCGGGCCGGACGGAATACCAGCAATAGTCCTTAAGAACTGTGCCCCAGAACTATCGCCGGTTCTTGGCAGACTCTTCCGCTTATCTTATGCACGGAGGACCTTTCCTGTCTGCTGGAAAATCGCTCGAGTTCAGCTAATCCCAAAGACGGGAAAAAAGTGTCTCCCACAAAATTACGGTCCGATAGCATTACTGTCTATCTTATCTAAGGTAATGGAAAAAAGTAATCAATACTGAGTTAATTAATTATTTGGAGTGCAACGGACTTCTGAATAACCGCCAATACGGATTCCGTGCGTCAGCATCATTGAAAGTTTTACCATCCGAAGAGTTTTGCAAAGATCGAAGTAAATGGTAATCTGATGGAGCAAGTCAGGACTATATGGTGGATGTAACATCAATTTCCAACCAAGCGCCAATAATTTTTGGCGAATGACCAAACATGTATGTGGCCTAGCGTTGTCCTGGTGAAAAATGATACCTTTTACCAACTCTGGCCGTTTTTGTTGATCGCTGTATTTAATCTTTCCAGTTGTTGACATTACACAGCCGAATTGATCTCGTGATTCTTTCGAAGCAGGTCTAAATGCACCACACCTTTCCAATGCCACCAAATTGAGAGCAAAATCTTCTTTTGGTCGATATCAGCTTTCAATGTGGATTGTGCTGACTCATCAAGCTTGGATCGAGGTTGTTTTCGCTTGACGTCACTGTAAACAACCCTTTTTCATCGCCAGTGGTGATTCGTTTCAAAAAAGGGCCAGATTCATTTCATCTAAGATGCAAATCGCAATCGTTAAATGAATTTCTTTTAAATCATGTGGAATACAAATAACAAGCTTTTTAACGAGATTCATACGTTTTAAATATCTCTCAATGGCTGTATGTGACACACTACACTATCTTGCTATCTCTCGTACAGTTACATGGTGATCCGACTGTATTATGGATTTAATGTGGTCATCATCAAGCTCACCTGGTCGACCTAATCGTTGTTCATCTTTCAGAGAAAAATCAACGGTACGAAATTTGTCAAAACAATTCTGGCACTGTCTTTCTTTTAAGGCCTCTTCACCATACAAATCACGTAACTTTTTATCACGTAACAGAACGCAGCTTTCCTTTACGGAAATAAAAAAGAAAAATATGACAAAAATTCTCGTTTTTGCACACCATATTAAAACTGATCATCATCATCGTCAGCACTACAACCGGTATCCGGTCTTGGCCATATTTAACAAGTCTCTCCACCGGTCCCGATTTCGAGCCGATGTCATCCAGTTTGGCACTCCCAGGCTCTGGGTGTCCTTATCTACGCCATCCCTCCATCGCAGACAAGGTCTCCGCGCTGTCTCCTTCAATAAATCCTGCCACAAAGGACTTTCCAGGCAGTTTCCTCGTCGCTCATTTGAGCTAGGTGTCCCGCCCACCGGAGTTATCGGATGTTGGGGCAGGCATTGAGGGCCCGTTCGACGTTCTCGTAGTATTCTTCCTTTTCGTCGTCAGGGAACGCCTCTGTAGGTTCGCGAACTTTTATGAGGCTTATGTTCTTAAACTTGCCTCGCACGCAAAGAGTGCATAGCCTTTCGTTTATTGCATTAAAGCCGATAGTTTTACTTAATATTTTTTTATAAATTACATTCACTCTCACTGCCTACTTAAATGTATTTTTTTTTTGTCTTTGACTTTAACGAATATTATAGTTTTTGTTTTTCTAGGTTCTAGGCACTTGTATTCCGAACTAAAAGCATTACCATCACAACATTATTATTCCTTTTGTTTTCTTTTTTAATTCCGCTCAGAGACTCCAAAATACGACTCGACGGACTCTTAATAAAAATCGATCGCGTGTGCACGCACCCAAGCTCGACAATGGTTGAGATTTGACTCTGGATGCAGCGTAGCGTGTGTACGCTGTTGTGGTTGGATAGTGACTGCTTGAATTAGGGATGAAATTCTGTATTCTATTTTTGCACAGCTATTAGCCAATCATCATTGCGCTCTTTTCATGACTCTTCTCATTTGCATGTCTCAGTGAGGTGAATAATACTCGCGCATCATTCGACAGTCGCTGGACATGCGAAGGATGGAAAGAACAAAAGAAAGAGCGCAATGACTTCGGGGTTGGCTTAGCTTGTGCGCTGGTATCAAATGCATTTTCTGAGAATGACCTACTGCCCTAGTATTATGGCTGTGGTGATCTCAGAGTGCATTGAACCGTAGGGAGACAGATTTATGGAGGAGAGGAAATGTGGCCGGTGGTATTCACCTGCGAAAAGAGATCATTGATCCCAAGCGAATGGATGAACTGCGGAAAAGCCGAAGTGACGCCAAATTGGCTAGGGTGATTTATCGTGAGAACTAATTTGATATTTCGATAAATTCCCCAGCGGTTGGATGATCTTGCAACGGTGTCGTCTGATTCGACTTGTTGTTGCTAACCGACATGATGTGATTTCCGTGGGAAATCTCATGGGCTAACTAAAATGAAGTTTCCGTATGGCAAAAGGGTAGCCAAACTAAATTATGCATTGTCTGCATATAATTATGAGTTTAGCTATGCGTCCTTTAGGAAAACAATGATTCTCAAGTGAATAGCATGAAAGGTGGGATAGGGGTTGATGTGACGCACTGTTATTGGTCGAAATTAGGTTAGGATTGTGGGCTGGTTCTCCATGTGATATAGAGAACCCCCAGAGTTCCATGAGAAAATTGTCATATCGTTTAGCCATTTTCGTTTCTGTGGTCGTCGTCGTGTATCTGGTCGATATCCGAGGCTTGTTAAATTTTCCATAATAGTTTGTTTTTCCGGGCAAGGTTATAAGCCCCGCGCCAACCTTTCTCAGGATGTCGCTGCATGTATTGGTTCACTACTTGGCGGGTGCCAAAGTAGCTATCCAGGGGTGTCACGTGGAGACTACATGTCAACTTGGATTGAACAGGGACAAGGATCGACCTGGCCTTCGCCGGGGTGAAATCAATCAGTGACATTTTCCTGTGTGTTCGCTCCTATCCCCCTATTAAAACTGACGCCAAATTAATATCTTTTCACAAAATTACGTGCGATTTCCTTCTAAAGCAAAGTAAACTGACGGCTAACAACTGTCAAAAGGAAAAAATACGCTATTGACAGAAGCCATGAATAAATATGGCCAAAGGCATGTATGTGTGAAATCGGCAATTACTTAGTTGCGAACCTGATAGTTGTATTACTGATTACTGATTTCAGCTAATAGGCTTCTTTAAAGAATCTAATATTACAAGACCACCATTAGTTAGAGTGAATATATGCCGCTTTTCTGTTTATGTAACGGCAAGGCCACCGATTAAACGATGTACACGGTCCTGACATCAAAATGCAATAAAACACACCAAGTAAAAACCTTTGGTGTTCCAGTTCAGGTATCTTTGTGATAAGAATTTACACTCCTTAAAGAAGAATCGGTTAGGTTTTTATGCAGAGAAACATTCTAAACAGTTGAAAAAGGTCTCTGCGTTAATTTGTCCTGTTCCTGTAACTTTTGTTTTGTTTTTATTTCCTTAAGAGATTGCACTCCAGTTAATATTATTGGTCCCACCGGCCACTCTTAAGGCTTTCGATAATATATCATTGAAAAAAATGGATGCAATTACATTTGTAATATACCATTAAGCCGAGTTCATTTTAAAATTCTTCCTTCACCGCGGGTCTCCTATTTCATGAAGAACTTCACTTCTTTCCAAGCTTACTTCAACACCCGCTTAGCGAATGGATCATCATCATCGTTGCTCCACTTACAGATTCAGTTGCGAACTGAAGTGAAATATACGTTATATATTTTATGAGTTCCAACCATCTGGTACAATCGCACGAATGTTATGACTCCCCTGATGCATGAACATCAGCATCAAAAGTTGTAAAATATTTAACCGAGAACGTCTTGCTTATCCAGCCAAACCCTGATACCTGTTACCAGAGTAAGTTCTATTTTAGTACCAGGTCACATGCGCATAGTAAAATGTTTAGTGTTTGAAACATCTGCCTTACACACGGAAGGTTGGAAAATTACGTACCCCTAGTGGTTGTGATTTAATTTAACTACTTCTTTGTCCTATACAACTTTCACAAGGATTCATTGGAAGCCTTCAAAAGCAATTTCCACATCCTAAGCCATTCGAGAGATAAAAGAAACAATTCAAGGTATGCCTCATTCACCTCAATGAACTCCAGGTTCGGCAGCAAAAAGCTATTTATAGCCTGCGGTTATATCCTATTTACCGCTTTATCTTTACCTTTAAACCACCCATAACTCATCACCAATTCCCAGAGCACGTCGCATCCTTTTGGCATCGCTCATGTGTACACATGTGATGAAAATAGTTCAAGCCCAGCATCACCTTTTACTGGTAGGACTTCCGTGTGTCGTTCGTCCTGAAACAGCAGTTATGCTTTGCAGCAGATAGATGCGCCCCATTTGATTCAATGAGTGCCGTGAACTGTTATAATAAATTCCCATTTTCTCACAGAGTCGACAGCTGTACAGGAGAAGTATGAGATATTGGCTCAAGGATACTTGTTCATTACCCGCGAATTTTATTTAAGAGTGTTTCGTCGCGGCTGTCATTGCACATTGAGAAATTGTATTTCAATTTCGTTGTTTAAGGCTTAATGACGATAAGTGGAAAGACAAATCTAGACAAGGTGATGAACTTAATTCACAGGACATTACAAGCACTTCACTTTTTGTTGGCGTTTGTTCTTTCGACGAAAATTAAATTAGATCGTCAAAAGTTTAATGGGTTTCAAGACTATACATTTTTGTATGTTAGTACATGACATTAGTATATTTAGAGAGAGTGACTTAAAATATTTGAAATCCAATGAAAAAAGTTCTTACTCTATTTGTGTTTTTATCTATCACTTCAAACAAATCAATCTACCCAATAAGTGTCCCATTTCAAATTTTAATACGTATGTTTCGTATGTGTACAAGGGCATCATTTTATATTGCTCTAAATTTGTTTATGTATAGTGACTGAAACTTAAAATGGTATCTCATAATTTTATTAAGTTAATTGCGATGAGGTAAACAGAACTACCAACAAATTTCAACAAGGACCGAATTCAAACACAATCATTTATGAGTTACACGAAGTCTCTAACTCAGATTCCATTGTGAATTTCTTAAACATACGCAGGATACCCAGTACCATTTGTTATAATTACATTTTACCATTTGTTATAATTTTATTATTATTATTATTTATTACAATGCAAGTAAATTACATGGTAACTTAAAACTAATAGCACTAGCGACTAAGGCTTTCGGCTAGAATATAAATATTAAATATTGTTTACACTAGATTTTGTAACTTAACTAAGGTTAGTAGTTTGTAGAGCTTATCGATATTAGATGATGATGGTTGGGATATGATGTTGAGGATGTCGTCGTTGTAATGTTGGCGAACGAGGTCTTTTACCCCTGCACATTCAAATAGTATGTGTTTGGAGGATAGGTTGGAGTTGGATGTACAGATGTGGCAGGTAGGTGGATTACTCCTGTTGATGAGATGTTGGTTGGTGATAAATGTGTGCCCAAGGCGCAGCCGGAGGAAGCACCTGATTTTATGTTTTGCGGCTGTTGGTGGATATGTGATGGGTTCTCTTCTGGGGTTTACTACTGCATACATATGCCTGTAGTCTGCCCAGTCCTTTTGTTCTAAGTTGTGGAGCTCACTATTAAAGTATCTATGTAAGTCCTTGCTGTTTTCAACGAAAAAGGTTATTAGGGGTTCCTTGATGGCCAGTTTTGCAGCAGCATCTGCTGCTTCGTTGCCTGCTATCCCACTATGGCTTGGCACCCAGAGAAGCTTTATTTTGTTTTGTTTATAAAACAAACTATGCTGGATCAAGTGAATGATTCGGTTTCTATTGTTTGGGTTCCTTATTGCTTGGATGGTTGATAGGCTGTCTGTACAAATAAGTGTCTTGTCCTTTTTTACTAACTTAATTGCTTCCAGTACAGCGGTTGCTTCGGACGAAAATATGGAACAGAATTCGGGTATAAGTCCCTTTCTGATTACTATTTTTGCGCTGTTGACTATCGCAAATGACGTGCCGTCCTCTGTTTTGGATCCGTCGGTGAAAAGTAGGTTCCATTGGCGGTGTTGGTTTTTGATATGTTGATAATGTTGTTGGTATTCTAGGTGGTTTGTTCTAGTTTTTGGGAGTAGGCTTAAATCGGTGTTGAATATCTTAGGTGATAATAACCATTTGATGAATTTGGTGAATTGTCCTTGCCTTTTGTGGTTTAATGTTTATTCGGAATTGGTGCGCAAGTAATATTGCCTGTCCTAGGGCCGACAAGTGCCTTTGGGGCCGTTTCCTCCTAAGGATTCGTTTAATATCCTTCACTATGGGTGTCTCCGGTGTGGCGGTAAGTTTGACAACTAGCTTGGCTGAATGGTACTTCATTCGATTTTCAATCGTCGGGAGTCCACTTTCTGCTAGAATGTTTGTTATTGGGGTGGTTCTGAATGCACCTGTACTTATTCGGGCTGCTGCGTGATAGGGGGATTTCACTAGTTGTAGGTTAGTTTTGCTGCATTTCCCGTATATTGGTAGGCCGTAATCTATTTTCGATAATATAATTGCTCTGGTGATGTTTGTTAGTGTATTAGTATGAACAAAACTCCTTTTTGATCCTAAGTATTTAATTATATTTAACCTTATATTTAAGTTTTTCTTAAGAGCTAGACATTGATTTTTGAAGTTATATTTACTGTCAAGTTGTAGACCTAGAATTTTTAGTGTATTAACATTGCTGATGGTGGAATTTTCAAAGTTAACTGTTAACAATTTATTACAACTGTGTTTTTTACATATGTGTAATATTTTGGTTTTCTTGTTTGAGATTTTGGCTCCGGAATAATGACCCCACATTCTAATATCTGAGAGAATATTTTCAAAAGTTTGACTGATAAGTTCTAAATTGTTGACATTACTGAATACAATGAGATCATCTGCGTAGATACAATATTTTACAACTTTATATTTTGCCAGTATAATACTTAGATCTTCAAACGCTATTTTGAATAAAACTACTGAGAGTGGTGATCCTTGGGGGATACCGGTTTCTAGATTGTGTACCCCGGAACAAACGCCGTTGGATTTTACCCTGAATTTCCTATTAGACAGGAAAGATCTGATAAAATTGAACATATTACCTCCTATTTCCCATTTTTGAAGTTTGTTCAGTATGACGTGGGGGCCGATGCGGTCAAAGGCCTTTTCGAAATCTATTGTTAGAATGGATGTATGCTTTTTGCAGGAAAGTGCAGAAGTAATGTAGTTATCAAGGTGAAGGAGGGCATCCATTGTACCTCGACTTTTTTTAAATCCAACTTGCTGCATACTTATAAGGGTATATTTCTCTAAATACCAGTTGAGCCTTTGTGCGATAATTTTTTCTAACAATTTGCCTAAGCAGGGGAGGAGAGAAATAGGGCGGTAGCCATTGATTGTGTCGGTTTCCCCATCGGACTTTAAAATAGGTATGACAGTGGATGTTTTCCATGTTTGTGGTATGACGCCTGATTTATAAATGTGGTTAAATAGATCTAGCAGACGCTGTTTCATGATCGGAGGGCTGTTTTTGACCATAGCATAATCTATTCTGTCGAAGCCCGGGGTTTTTCCTTTTGCAGAATGCAGACTGGATTCAAATTCGATTCCCGTTATGGGACTTTCTATGGCATTGAGATAGGTGTTCCCTAGGGTGGTTATTCGCATTGGGTGTTCCTGCATTTGTTTTTTTGCTGCGTGGAAGTTTGGATGAAAGTTAAACTTTATATTTGCCCAGGATTCGGCTAGATGTTCGGCTATTTTTTGAGGACATGTAAGTATGTTAGTGCCGGTATTTATTGCCGTAATGCCAGGGGGATTATAATTGCCTGTGAGCGTTTTTATATCAGACCATATCTTTTTTGGGGTGGAATTGGGTGTTAATTTTGCCGTGAAGGATTGAAATGATTTGGCCTTTTCAATTTTGGCAGTTCTCCGAAATTGGGCGTTAAGCCTTTTATATGTTATTAGATGCTGGTCCGTTGGATGTTTCTTGAAGATTTTCCAAGCTGCTTGTTTTTCGGTCCGTAATCTTGCCAGTTCGGTATTCCACCATGGGACAACGGTTTTATGGAACCTTCTTGTTGTCTGCGGAATGGACATGTTGGCGGCCGCTCTAGTCATTTTTGTAATAATACCTGCTTCTTGGTTAATATTTTGTTTTGCGCTATGGGAGCTAAGGAATTGTGTGGTTAAGGTTTGAAATTTATCCCAATTGGCTCGGTCAGATTGGAACTTGGGGAGGAGTTTGATCTTTTTCTTATTGCCGTTGCCAGCCGAGACAGAGATTTTAATCGGAAAGTGATCGCTTCCATGCAGATTGTCTAATATTTCCCAGTTAGTTATGGGAGAAAGTTGGGCTGATATTATGGAAAGGTCTACGTTTGTAAAGGTTTTGTGTGTGGAAAAGTGGGTTGGCTTGCCGTTATTCAGTATTGCCAAGTGGGATTGTAGCAAAAATTGTTCAACGATTTTACCTCTTTTGTTTGTTGTTCGTGATCCCCATATTGTACTCCATGCATTGAAATCCCCCACTAGGAGGATTGGTGTGTGCATGTTTTGAGTTATGTTATTCAGATCCGCTAGATTGAATGGTTGGTTGGGTGGGATGTAAATTGAGATAACAGTTAAACTGAATTTCCCTGTAAGTTCGATTGCGGTAACCGAGAAAGGAGAAGTAATGTTGAGGTGTCTATGGTTAAGGGCCCTACGTATTAGTATACCGGACCCTTGTTTAGAGGAGTTGTTTCCTGTGAGGTTGTTGAAGTAGGCTTTGTATTCCCGAGGCACTTTAGCATTTGAGGACTGGGGTAAGTGAGTTTCTTGCAATGCTATGATCGCTGGTTTTAGTTCCTTTATAAGGATCTGTAGTTCGTGATAGTTATTGTGGAACCCATTCAGGTTCCACTGAAGCATTAAAAGATCGTTTGGGTTGTTGTTAGTGTTTGTTGTGGTCTTCAAAGTGGGGGAGTCAATATAACGGTGATTGGTTATCTGACTCCGCGCCACACAGCTCGTTTCACTCAGTTGTCCAATCCGCTCGGATTGGTTTGAGTGAAAGTCGCCCTGTGCCGCGGAGTCAATGTGTTGGTGACAGAGATTAGGATCATATCTTTTCATGATCAGGTAAAGGGAAATTTTCCGTTGAGTCTAAACGGGATTTTTGCATTTCTGCTGGAGTGTGTTTCGGTTTGTTTGTGTGTGTTTGAGTTTGTATGGGAGAAGCGTTTCGTGTTTTGTTTTTAATTGTGTTTTGTTGTACGATAGGGTGTTTTCTCTTTTCTATTTCCTTTAAGGTTGCATAGGAGGTGGAGGGAAGTATATGTGTTTCTTTGGTAGCAGTTTTGTTTACGGGCATTGGGACTTGTATGTGTTTTGTTGGGACTGAATTGGCACCAGTTGATGTTTTTAATGCGGAAGCGGTTTTCTTTATTTGTTCCGAATAGAGATCATTATTTGTTGTTTGGATGGGATTTTGTTCTCTGTATATGCGTTTAGCATCGGATAGGGATGTTTTATTTTTTGTTTGTATTATTAAAATTTGTTGGTATTGCATATATTTTGGGCATGTAGAGGAAGATGCCGGGTGGGGGCCGTGACAGTTTGCACAGATTGTTCTTATGCATTCAGTTTCAGGGTGGGGTGGAAGATTGCATGTATTGCATGCCGTTGTATTTTTGCACCATTTTGCCGTGTGGCCTAGTAATTGGCATTGTCGGCAACGCATAGGCCTCGGAATGTATTCCTTGACCTTGGTGTTGTACCAGCCGATTTCAATTGTTGTTGGTGGTTGAAGACGGTCAAATGAAAATAGCATTAGGCCCGTGGGCTTCCTTTCTCCATTCATCATTTTGGTGAATTTAAATACATCAACAATGCCTTGGGAATTCATTTCTGATAATATATCAGGTTCTGGGACGTTTATAAGACAGGGGGCGTAAACGATTCCTTTAGAGATGTTTAGTTTGGGGTGTAGTCTTATGTCGACCGGACAGATTGATTCGAATCGTTTGGATTGGATGAATCTATCTGCTGTATCTTGGTCTTTGACTAGAATTAGTATGGAGCCATCCCTAAGCAGGGTTATTCTTTCGTACTGTGTACTAATAGAATCAATTATTCTCTTCAGCACAAAGACGTTAACAGATGTTAGTGGCCTTGAAGCATCGGTTGGGTGAATTTGAATGAACCGAGGTGTTTTTAAAATTGCTTTGTTCGGCAAAGCAGGGAAATCGAAAGACAATGGGCTGCCGGATTGTCTTTTCTTTTTTGTTGGCACGTTGGTTGCAGAGCCTGAGAGTGAGCATTCTCCCAGTTCTAGGAACCTGTTGCCGGTATGCTGGCTTGGCCCTAGGGCCATATTTTGGGTTTCTTACCTGATGTGTCTTTGTTGTGTTTTGTTTGTGAATTCTTAGGAGTTTTATCTGTTGTCAAAAACTTCTCTTGAAATACTTTTACTTTTTAAATAGGTAGTCACTTCACTTTTTAACTGGCGCACTATTCAAAACTGGTGTTCACTGTAAGAGAGTTCGCGGCTGACTCATTTGTTATAATTACATTTTATTATGTGTGGGGGATATTTTGATAAACAAAAAACACTGGTTTAGTTTTATAATTAAATTAATTTTTTTTATTTTATGTTTTAATTTATTTAAAACACAAGGAAAAAAAAACGGTATTCACTAAAGTCTAAATGCTGTCCTATTTACAGTTATTTTTCTTAATTAACTTACAGCCTATTACATCGGGTTTTCCAACAGGGACTTGACAATTTTGAATTTAATTTACGAACGCACCCTTTCGCGGTGGCCATATGAACGAAGTCAAGTTCCATTCACAAATGTTTTGATTGTACTTCAAGCCGGTAATAAAGTTATTGATATATCTCAAATGGTTTGCGTTTTATTTGTCAAGTCCCTATTGAAAAACCCGATATATATCCTATATACTATATATCAGGCCCTCCTATTCTACATCTCTTATATTTTCAAAATCAATTTTTCTCAAACTTTTTTTTTTTTTGTCCGAACACACGAGTTTTAGAACCAAACGAAAAATCATTAGGTATTAAAATAAAACTGAATAGACGGAAATAATACCCAAACTAAGACTACATATAGGGAAGGCAAATAAGAGAGGCATTTTATAATTGGGGAGGTAAAGTCCTTTCTTCGTCACACACTCTCCATCAGTTGGGATGAGATCGGTCTCTTTTAGATTCATCTCCTTCACTGATCACCATACTGAAACATAGGCGATCTGGGACGTTACAAATATCGCTATCATGAAGAATTCGTTTATCCCTGGCACCATTTTTTATATTTATTCATTGCACCTTGCTCTTGCAGAGTGACCACGGATAATTTTGATTATAAAGTTATCTGTTCTGTTTAGTCCTAATTTGTCGTACAGGACTTTATTGATAAACTTGTTATGTTGATGCTCTGGTTTTCTATACATTACAAGGCAGGAACGCAAACGCTGCTTCTCGAACAACCGAAATTTCTCCATGTAGAATGGGGATATGTTATATCATGCCGGACAGCCACACACCAATACTGGTCGAATGAATGCCGAATATGAAATTATTTTGACCTTGGAGTCTAGAAAACTGCTACACAAGAGAATTATTGTCATACCATTTGCGTTTTTAGCTTCGGTAAGAGCTGCTGTTGGGGGGTGGGAGCGAACATACAGGGCAAAGTCACTGATTACTTTCAACCCGACGAAGGCCAGGACGATCCTTGTCCCAGTTCAGTCCAACTTGACATGCAATCTCTACGTCACACCCCTGGATAGCCTCTTTGACACCCGGCAAGGAGTGAATCAGTGCATGCACCAACATCCTGAGAAACGTTGGTACCAGGCTAAACACATTATACCTTGCCAGCAAAACAAATTATTATCGACAATTTAACAAGCCTCGGATATGGACCGGATACACGACAACGACCACAGAAACGAAAATGGCTAAACAATTTAAAAATTTTCTCATAGAACGTGCGGCGACCTCAAGGTGAAGATAGCTGCACTCGTCAATAAAAGTGGATGTAGTTGTGCATTTTTTGACAGTTACTCACCAATATTTCATGCCATTTTGGACGCGTAGTTTTTATTTGACAGCCGTTTGAGTGGGTCGATGTGAGTGTGTAGCGGTTCCCTTGAACGCCACTGCTCACCTTCCCATTCACCATGCGAAAACTTCCAACATAGAGCATCCAAAAACAATATAAAACAAGTATTGCGGCAGTTCCATTGAACGCCACTACTTACCTTACAACCTATGATGAAGAAACAGTTTCATAAAACACATAAAAACATGTACTTACCTTCCATAGTTGTACCAACTATCCTCAGAAATACTTTAAATCAATAATTTTCGCTGATGCAAAATCCATCAACAACAAATAAGAATTTTCCACGATGGCATGGTCGCATGAAACGCACCATGTTCCTTAAAAGCAATTTGGTTGCACCATCAAGCAATCAACATTACCAGAACCAGATCAATGAGATATCTCCTAACGAGTCTGCCACACACGTGCAGGAGATGTTTCTTCTTTTCCTTCCTTTTATCTATGCCCACATCGGTCGGTCATCCGATCGACAAATACATTATGGCATACAGCTAACCGGCCAAGGAAGTCGAGTTCTCCTAAAGGGAAAATTACCACCGAGAATTCGACTACTTGGAGATGCCGCCAAGATGAGCACGATCAGCATAAATGCTGTACGCAGTTGCTGATCGTGTAAACGCCGAAATCTCTACGTCGAGATAGTTGCACCAGCTGGAACCATGCCGGCTAAAGTTCCCCTTATCGATTCGGTTGATCCACGGTCCGCATACTTGTGGACACACACCATGAACAGCAGAAGCGATCATTGTGTGTGTGTTTCGTGCCCTTTTGCTGGACCAATGCAAGGAAAATCATCCCTTGTCGGGCACCGAAGCAACGAACGAAATTTGCTGTGCTGCCGTCTTCGGTGAATTAACTAATCGCGATACGGATTCCGTGGAGGCAAGTCGGGCTTCCACGGTAAATAATTTCGGTTTTTGATTTAAAATTAGTCAGAAAACAACCATCGTCGAAGGAAGAGTGCCCTTAAGTACTTCACTTTTGTAATCAGTTTGAAACATTTTTCAAGCCGTAAATCATTTTAAAGCAGTTTTAATCTTGGAAGGTTTGTGTGTCGAAAGTCTGTAAAGTTACTGCGTGTGTTGTGAATTTCTTGTACGCAAATCAATGCATAGTCGGTCAGCATTGATGCACCCTTAGAATGTTGCAAAACGGTTAATTCGTGGAAAAATCAGTAATTCATTTTATATAAATCAGTTTAAAACATTTCTCTAAATCAGTTGAGTCATGTGGAAAGTAGTGAATCGTTTGTAGCCAGTTAAGCCATTTTAGGGATCAGTAATCCATTTTATTTATAAATCAGTTTAAAACATTTTCTAATCCGTTAAGTCATTTTGAAGCATTTCCAACATTTTGAACCTTAGAGTACTGTGCACCCAAGTTAGTGTGGTTTTCCGTTATTGTGTTTAATATAAAATCTTTAGAGTACTCAACTTAGCGCCTAAGCTATCTGTAAATAGTGAACACCTCAGAACAATGGAGTCATTTTTTGTAGTTAAGGCCCGAAAACCTGGCCTTTTGTTTTAGTTGTTATTTGTGTTAACCTCTTGCAAATAAAGAAATGAATTAAGTGAAGAGGAAACTTTCGTGTGCTTATGTTATCTACTAATGGGAAGACTGTCAGAGACTAAGGAGACATAAAAACCCCACAAGTGTTTTTCTGAAAATGGCCAAAATTGAGTATCGAGCTGTCAATAAATTTTTGTTTTTGAAAAGCAATACGCCTACGCAAATCAAAGATGAGTTGGACTCTGTGTATGGGGACTCTGCACCATCGTTTCCCACAGTGAAAAGTTGGTCAGTTGAATTCAAACGTGGCCATGAGAGCTTGGGAGACGATGCAATTTGGGGACGTCCAAAACTGCAACAACTGACGATAACATCGCTAAAGTTCACCAAATGGTGCTAGACGACCGCCGAATTAAAGTGAGAGGGATAGCAGAGGCTATAAAAATGTCCACAGAACGTGTTTGTCACATATTAAATCAAGAATCAGGCATGAGAAATATGTCCGCGAGTTGGGTGCCGCGTTTGCTCACGTTGGACCAAAAACGTGTTCGAATGAACATTTCCAACGCTTTGTTGGCGCAGTTTAGGCGCAATAAATCCGAGTTTTGGCGCCGATTAACTGGCGATGAAACTTGGATACATACACCATTATACGCCCGAAATAAAAATACAGTCAAAACCGTGGATTACAAAGGAGGAGTGGGCGCCAAAAAAAGCAAAAACTGTTTTTTTTTTCGGCTGGGAAAGTGAAGGCGACTGTTTTTGGGGATAGTCATGGAGTTACTTTAATCGATTATCGTCAAAAAAGAAAAACCATTACAGGAGCATACTACGCATCATTACTTGATCAACTGAAGGCAGAAATTGTGGAAAAACGGCCACATTTGCAGAAAAAATAGTCCAGTTTCACCAAGACAACGTCCCGCCTCACACCTCAGCGGTTGCCACGGCGAAAATCCACCAATTACGGTTTGAACTGCTTGACCATCCCAGTCTTACTCACCAGATCTAGCCCCAAGCGACTTCTTTTTGTTCCCTAATGTAAAAATTGCGCACGGAGGAGAGAGATTTTCGTCAAACAGTTATTTGGCAGAGAAAAACTCCGCGTACTATTTGGACGGGTTAGAGAGATGGGAGCATCGCTGAGGGAAGTGTGTAGAGTTACAAGGACACTATATAGAAAAATAAAAATAAATATTAAGGAAAAATGTCTTGTATCTGTGTTAGGTCGGAAACTTTCCAGCCCACGCTCGTATACGGAGCTCGAGCTGCACAGCAGCTAGCCGATGCCCTGTCCGAATATAAGGCTGACATAACAGCATTACAAGAAATTAGATGGACGGGGAGTGGTGTTATTCAAAGAAACGAGTATGGCATTTATTACAGCTGTCATGCAAAGCACAATGTGCTCGGGGTAGGCTTTCTAGTCAGCCAAAAACTGAAGCCTGCCATCATCGGCTTTAAGGCAAAACGAAAGCCTATGCACTCTTCGCGTGCGAAGCAAGTTTAAGAACATAAGCCTCATAAAAGTTCACGGACCTACAGAGGAGTCCCCTGACGCCGAAAAAGAAGAATACTACGAAAACGCCGAACGGGCCCTCAATGCCTGCCTCAGATACGATGTGAAAATCGTTCTTGGTGATTTGAATGCGAAAATAGGTCGGGAGCCGGTTTTCAGGCATTACACATAGTATAGTTTGCATGAGAACACTAATGACAATGGGTTACGAGTCATCGAACTGTCAACATCGAAAAACTTGGTAGTTGCAAGTGTACCAGGTTTCCGCATAAAGATATCCGCAAAGCCACCTGGGTATCACCTGATGGAGCCACTCGCAACCAAATTGACCACGTGTTGATAGATCACCGCTACTCCTCGAGCCTGATGACGATACGAACATACCGAGGTGCCAACGTTGACTCGGATCACTATCTTGTCGGTATAGTTTTTACGAGGGCGGATTGCCTTACGGGGATGTATTGCATCCGCGTACCAGGTTCGAATCAACAACAGCTTTGCTCATGCGTTAAGACTCGCCCATTGAAAAAATGTTAAAAGAAATAAGACAGCTCAAATCAAATAAAGCCCCCGGAGCTGATGGCACCCCGGCTGCGCTGATCAAACAAGGGGGGCGGGAGCGTTATGTCATGCAATTCATGAGATTGTGGGGTAAATATGGGACCAAAAGGAGATGTCGCAAGATTGGCGTCGTGGAATAATTTGCCCCATACATAAGAAGGGAGATATCACATCGTGCAGCAATTATATGGGGTATAAAATTACTGAGTACTGCCTATTATATACTCTCCTCTATCCTACAAGATTTCCCCCATACGCTAAAGTTATCAATATCAGTGTGACTTTATCCCAGGCAAATTGGCGATTGATCAGATGACGGTAGATCCGATTCGGGTGTACAGGGCTTCTTCACCCAGATCGTGCAGGCGTCACAAAAATTAGGGCTGCGCATTATTGAGGGAGAAATGAAGTGCATGATGGGAACTTCTGCGAAGAGAACACCTGGCATCAGGGTAGCGGACCACGAAATTGAAGTAGTGCAATCTTTGAACTACTTTGGGTCAATAATACCAGCCGATAACAATATGGACTAGGAAATAAGCGAACGGCTGATAAAACCCAACATAGCCCACTATGGTCTATCAAGGCCCTTTAAATCCCGAAATTTATCCAGAACATCGAAGCCACTAATGTAGAAGACCATGGTCTTACCAGTCCTCATGTATGGATACGAGATCTGGGTGCACAATAAAAGGCATTCTGAACTCTTAGCCGCGTTCGAGATCAAGGTCTTAATGAGCATTGTTGGACCCGTATGTGAGGGAGGACGATTCCGGAGACACCACAACCACGAGTTGTACGCGATCTACCTTGAAGACAATGTTCTAAGTAAAATCAAGCTCGGTAGACTCTGGTGGGCTGGACACCTAGCTCGAATGAGCGAAGAGGAGCCTGTGGCGGTTCCGCCAAACCCCACGGCCCACTTACCTGAAAAAACCCCATAACTACATCCCAATCGGCATAAGTTTTCGCTAATGCAATCGCATTAGCACCTTAAATGCTTTACGCATCTAGGATTATCTAAGGTATACTCTAAAAAGTCCCTGTAAAAGAAAACTTACCTTCATGCATCCCTTCGCATATAATTTCCTGTAAGATTTCTTTTCTACCTTTTCAGGTATCCCAAAACCTATTCGGTACCTTCGGTTCCCAGGCAAATTTCAATTTCCCACACCTGCACCGCGATCTCCACCCAGCATACCTGAAACATCTCCTTTTACAAGGACATTTAATGCATACAACGCGTTAGATAAAATTCCTAAAAATAGCTCCTTAATGTGCATATGCACCATAAATACAAAACATTCGGCGCCCATTGTTATCAATTGCAATGCAACGCCGGGCGGCTTGTTTTTACAGCTGCAACGAGCCGACCGGCTATTCACCATCAATAGACAAACAATCATCAATTTCGTACGTCGCCACAAACTAATTTCCCTGCATATACAAATGCAGGCAAGAGATTCGTTTCTGCCACCAATCCCATGACCCTCATTACCGGAGGAAGCATTTGGTCGGTTCTCCCTTTGTTCTTTTTTTTCTCGTTTCGGGTTTCGTTTATCCTTTGCTAAATGCAACGATAAACACGGTGATGGGTACGATCACACACATACCACCATGATCTGCATTACGAGATTTGATTCTCTGTTCCACAAAGAGAGACTTTACGTAAAACATATCCTTAGTGGAGAGGATATCTACCACGACACCAAAAACTCACCCCATAAGCGAATCATCTCTGCACGAGATGATTATCGCTGAGTCGATTTCCATCCGCCGACTGCCATGGTCGTTGCTGACTTCCGGTCTCTGGTGCGCACGGAGTCGCGAAAATCCACGAGTCGCGTGTGTGTTAAATTTTGAAACAATAAAATAAATAACAATCATGTGCCTCATAGACATAACTCGCATTTTCCGCGTACAGTGTAGTTTTTGCAAACGCCGTGTCGAATATTATATTCGTTGCAGTCTTCGAAGATCGTGTTTTTATTGACTTCACATCGTAACTCTCACGTAGTGCTACCGTAAAATAAATAAAAATAAATAATAGAAATCCTGTGTTTTATATTTTTACTTGTCCGGTGTTTGGCGTTTTCTTTGCTTCGTCGTAATCGTGTAGTGCTCGAGGGAACAATTAATTATGATGGAGGAGGAAGTGAATCTAGTGCCCGTGTCTGGTACATAGTTCCTCCCCACAAGCCTGCCGGAAAGTCCTTTGTGGCAGGATGTATGGGAGGAGACAGCGCGGCAGACCTTGTCTGCGATGGGGGATGGCGTAGACTAGGACGTTCAAAGCCTGAGAGTGCCAAACTGGATGACATCGGGTCGAAATCGATACCGGTGGCGAGACTTGTTAAACGAGGCCATGACCGGATCCTGGCTGTAGTGCCGATGATGATGATATTGAGTTATCTCGAAGAAGGGTCGAGTGTATAATATCTATTCGGTCCAGCTGTCCTGTCACTTTTTTTTTCAATTATGTGGATGTTTTCTTAGACACAGCAAGCTGTCCTTGTATGGCCAATAAAATTGCTGTTATGTTTGTTTGTGCCTCCGATTCAGGCGTTTTAATGATATTTCGTGGTTGTTCAATGATTGAGGTTTTCTTTAGACCATCTGCCATTTGGGCATATGACAGACTAGGTGCCACGAGGTTGTTGCTGAGAGAACGAATTTTCATTCTTTTCTCTTCTTCAACTTTCTTCTTTCTAACTTTACTTTTGGTTGTTCGTATTTAGGACAGCCTCTAAAGTTAGCAGGATGGACTGTATTTTTGCAGAGGGCGCAGGGTAACTTATTCTTATCCGGGAGTTCTTTGCCCATCGAGCATTCCCCAATAATGTGGTCGTTTAGACACTTTACATAAATTGCATGTTGCAATTCGATGCCAAATAGCCGAAGGTTTGATAGCGCATACATTGCAATACGCGTTCGGACTTCTTTATTTTCTCCCAAGTAATTGTTTGGTGGTTTAGATATTTAATTACCTAAGCCCATCAACTTTACTGCCGGGACTTAGTGACACAATAACGAAAGGCAACTTACGACTGCGATTTCTAGACTTTGCGGTAGAGAACGGTTTCACACCCATATACTTAAGACTGTAGGTTTCAACAGTTTTTAATTCTCCAATTAATTATTTTGGGTAAAAAGAAGGATCAAACCTTTTTACGAGCATGGAGATGTTGCTAATTTAAATTGCACCCAATAAATAATATATAAAATGGTACTCACGTGGCTGTTTGCAGAATGACGCTTTCCTTCTTGCTCAATTGAAACACTAAGGTTTTGTTTTTGATATGTTGTCTCCAGTTTTGAATTAATTTACTTTTGAATTTAGAATATAACAATTAAATGCGAATTATTGTTTGTCTGGTAACTGCACTGACAACATTGATCCACACTTTATATAATTAAATTCCAATGAAATGTGTCTTTAGTTTGGCTTTAATTTACTTTTGGGGGTATAACACAACAATAAAATGTGATATAAATTCCTCAGACGCAAGGCGAATTATCTAACATGAGATCAATTTTCAATTGATAAAGATGCCAGTTGTCACCTCACACAAAACAAACCGAGTATCTTCTAAAACACCAGTTCACAGCTCTTTTACCACTTTTGCAATATTCCTCCACCTTTCCATTTACCAGCTCCTTGAATATTTTGGTTGTTTGTTCAAACCCTTACTCAAGGTATCCGGGAACACGACGGAAAACCTGCTGGGAGGGTCTTGTGTGTGAAAAAATGTGTGACATGCTGACGTATTATAGGAACTCTAAGGATGGGCACACGTGGAAAAAAGTGTGTGAGAAGATATTTGTGATATACTGTCGTAGAATCAGTATGCAATGCTGTTACAGTGTGGGAAAAATGTGCGATATGCTGTCGTAACATCTGTGTGCAATATTCTTGCAGTGTGGGAAATATATGAGATATGCTGTCGTAGCCTGTGTGCAAGGCTGTGTGGAAATTATAAAGGGCGCGAATTAGCATAGTCATTCGGGGGAGGCTTTTATTACGTAACAGAGACAGTTTTCTCTGCTTTTGGAGTGTACGTGTAGTACTCGCTAGTTGCCCTACCCTTTCATGTTAATCCTCTAAATCAGTACACATAATACTAATTGTTGCATTATTGATGCGTTTGGTTATAAAATGCTTACATGTTAACTTACTGAAGTTTATTACGTCCCTAGTCTCTATATGGCTCCTAATGATGGGTACTTTCTCCTTCCTATTGATTTGTTCTTTCTGTTGCTATTTTTCCCGCTGCTGCTGTTGTCGTCGTCGTTTTTTTTTTTGTTTTTTTGGTTCCCATAATTGTAAACGCAACATATTCCTTTTTTTTAGTGCTGCTTTAACTTCTTTGCACAGCTCATCTTTTTTTTGGATAAGCTCGTTGTCGAGCTCTTCATCAGACTTTTTTTCCACTGGCTCCTTAACGAGCATGGCTTTGTATTTGTTCCCTGCTCCAGAGTAGTGAGCATCAATGGGATACTAATTTTTATCCTTTTTAAGTTTAATTCGGTTGAAGATTCAACGTCCTCCGTGTCTTTTTAGTTATGGCCTGAGCTTCGATCATGGTCAGTGCGTAACTTGTTTTTTTAAATTGTTTATTCTAAATTGTTGTCTGTTTGATGACACACGCGATCGAACCATTGTATATTTATTATTACACACGTACGCTCACGCACTCTATACACACTCACACTATTTTTTGTGATGAACGTGTATTAAACGTCCATAGGTGACTGTTAATTCCCCTGTGAGGAAGACACACACACACACACACACACACACACACACACGCTCACACACAAACGCGCAGAAAGAGAGAGAGAGAGAGAGAGAGAGACACGCACGAACACACACACAGGTGTACACGAACAATGCGTTTAATTTTTTTTTTTTTTTGCTGTCGAGCCACGATCGATGTGGTTCGTTTGACGACTTTCCGGATACTGATAATTAAGGTTATTATAATTATTAAAGATGTACGTGCTTTGTTATATATGTTGTTTCTTTAGTTTAATCAAAAATTTCTATGAAGGCCTATCTCGATCTATCACTGCTTCTGAGCTTAATGCTAGCCATAATTTCTGTATCCTCCCCAGTACTTTCCACCGTACATTTATCGAATATTACAAACGAACGCTTATGTCGCCCCCCAGTCACACACGACTTTTTGTTCCTGTATTATTAAAAACCGCGCATTTTTATAAACAATTTGACTCCGACTTTGTTCTCACGAGGGGTGATACTACTGTCGCTTTAGTCGAATACAAGTCATTACCACCGTCTTGTGATATGTACCTGAAACAGGGAAGAATTTGTTTTAAGCGTATCAAGTTTGACAACGATAACGCGGATAGTCTTGTGTGAGACGCGCAATAAAGTACACATGTAAAACTTCGTCTCTAAAATTTAGTGATGTCTACTTTGCGCGATCGACGGTGTTCGATAAAGTATTGTATTTTGCGTGGGTTCACATCTACCAACACTTATGAGGATTTACGCACGCCATTTAGCAAAGTTAAATAAAGGAACATGTTTTCGATGGCATAAGCCATTCAAAATAAAAAAGGTCATGGGAACATGCCATCAGTCTTATCAAAAAAAAAAATACACACGGGTCTAATACGCACTGACCTCGTATTGAAGCAACTACTGAAGAATCAGACCCCGAAAAAGCAACCAGTTCACGTTAACCTTTGAAAATTATATCACAATAATGTTCGAACGCATAATGCACACATTAAAAATGAATTTCCAATAAAATAAACAGCCCACATCTATTTTATAGTCCAGATCTAGCTCTGTATAACTTTTGTTTTTCTCCATGCCAAGAGGTCTCAAAGACCGTCGATTTACGAGTGCAAATGCAGGAGTCGCAGAAACATAGCATTGCGGTACAATTTTATTTCAAACCCACATTTCATTTAAAGCCCACGGCCGCTTCATTCATATGTTCGTCTTGTTTGACGGTTGAGTAGTGACTCCCTTTGTTTTCAATCATGCAGACCGATGGATACATTTTTAATTCTTCTTACCATTTGTTTTTGTGGCTCATTATAATCGGGGTACACTATCTACCTAATTATCTAGTCTAAACATTCTTTAAGATGCATGCATCGTAACGCTTTCATTGTTTACCGTGCGATTCCTTATTGAGGCCCGGCACTAGGTTATTTTTTTTAGATATGTACATCGCGATCCTAACCAACTTAGCCAATACGTGAGGTGTAACCTGCATTCGGTTAATATTTGCACATGAATGTAGTAGAAAGGGGGACAACATCCCAGCAATCCCATTTAATTTTTATTTCTCGTAGCATTACTCAAACAATATTAATCCTGAACGATTGAATCTACTCTGATTGTAGGGTAAGAATGGCGTCATGTTTGGTAAAGGACGGTTGTGACCTTCTAGATAACGAATCCTATAGGAAAATACAACCTACAGCGGTCATCTTCATTCATCTGATACGAATCTGAGTACTGCAATCTATGCTAATACCGAAACAATAACACGAGGATATTCTCGTGCAATAATCCGGAGTTAATGCTGTTTATCTGCTGCCTCTACCTATACATCTTACCACATCCTAATACTTCTTCCATTAAGCGAAATCCAAGTGGTTTCTGACACCGGTATTTCTAAGTTCAACTATCTCACATCGCAGCATTGCCACATACAAGAATGAGTCATATATAAAGGGCAATTTTACTTTTTTGCTTAGCAACAAGTTGTGGGCTATATAATCTTGTGCGTGAATATTGTTTGGTTTATGAAGATTAGAGGAACCGGCTTGGCTAGCGATCGATTTGGTAGTCAGTACAGCCATGAGCGAGCAAGAGGTACATACGTCTGTTGCGCAACGGATTATTATAAAATTGCTAACAAATGAAGGCGTTAAACCCTCGGAAATTTGTTCTCGATTGAAGGCACAGTTTGGTGATACTCTGTCTCAAAATCGTGTGTATACGTGGGCCAGAGAATTTAAAAGCGGGCATCTCTCAGCCGGAAAAGTTCTTGCAACGATTTTTTCGACACAGAGGGAGTTTTAATGATCGATTTTCTTCACGAACAATGAACCGTGAATGCAGCTTACTCTACTGTCAGTTGTTACAGTCGGCAAAAGCCACATATCGAAACAAAAGCCGAGGTGTGCCCATTCGAGATGTCATTCTTCTTCATGACAACGCCAAGCCTCACCTTGACAAAGGACACTTTTTCTTTTTTTACACTAACACGCATTTAAAAGGGGTTACCTTCTTTGGAGTACCCTTAATTGTCACAGCACAGTGCGAGCGGAATGACAGGAAATGGATACAGAAAGAAGGTATCGATGTACATTGGTTTTAAATGCATGTACATTACACCGACGAAGAAACACATGATCAGGTAGAGTATTCCACATTCGTGTGGTTCGGCTAAAGAATGACTTTCTATATTTATTTGTGCGCTTGAAGTTTACTTTTAACGTGAATTGATGCGCATTCTTAGATTGACGGGTATCGTGGGAAAATGTCTGAAGGAGCGGAACACATTGAGCAAGTTCAGTTGAGCAAGGACAGTAATAATACCTATAGAAAAGAGAATGCCGAGATACGTTGCGCCTATGTTCTAACGACGGAATTGATTGACTTATACCTGAGTCCCAATAAGTTTCACTGCTCGATTTGCATACTATCGAGCACTTGTGGTGCAGTTTTGGATGCGCCTGACCATATACAGGAGTTGAACTCCATTTCCTCAACGAATATGCCCCTTGTAAATCTTTGCCGGGTTGGATAGAGTGAAGTATTACTTGCATCTCTTAAGGAATCCCATACATTTGGCTGCATTTTTCCCAGCTTCAAATCTGTGGTCACTCTAAATAAGAGTCGAATTAATCCGAGTGCCAAGGATTGAAAGTTCATCGACAGTGTATTTACTTTGGGGTTCGCCTTTGGCGACAAGAGGTGGCACTGGATTTTTAAGGCATTGAATTCTACTCGGTTAGATAATCCACATTGATATATCTTTTTGAGATCGGAATTCAATGAATGGTATAAACTAAACTGGTCATTGGTAACGACGTTGGAAGAGATTGGTAGGGAATGCTCGTGTTAGTATGAGAAACGTGCTATAATCAGCGAACGATTGAATTGGGTTGTGGGTAATGGACAAGAGATCATGTATAAAGGTGAGGAAGAGAGTGGATCAAGGAATTGTCCACTCCATATGAATGTAATTTTGATAAAACGGCTGGATATCAAACTCTATCGAAGACTTTTGAAATATCTAGCCGGAACTACCTTGCTTTCACCAAAGTAGTGGATGGAGTGGCTCCACTTTTCGGTAAGGTACGACATCGAATCTCCTGTAGACCGGTTGCTACGAAAACCATATTGGCGGTCATTGAGCAGGTCATTTGATTCCAGATATTTTGAAATTTGACGGTTGATAAGTGATTCCATTACCTTCGAGAGAATAGAAGTAAGTGCTGTGGATCGATAAGAAGAGAGGGAATTGGCTAAATGCTCGGTGACTTCCATCTATTTGGGAAACGGCCAGTAGAATAAGACAAATGGAAGAATTTCCGTAATGGTTTAGTGAGTGATGAGGAACATCTCTTCAGGAGAATTGAGAGAATGTCAATCGGACTAGCGAATTTGTTTGCGTTTAGATCCTTGAGTACGCGGACAACAGAGCGCGTTCGGTGGTGAATTTGTGGCGGTTCCACTGAACGCCACTACTTACCTTTTTGTTAATTACCCAAAAACTTCCTCCTAAAGCACCCAAAATCATTATCATTCGCTAATGCAATTGCATTAGCATCTTCAAACATTTCCCCCAGGGGCATGCTTGCATGCGTCGCATCATGTTCCTGAAAAACAATTAGGTTACAGCACCAAGTAGCCGACATAAAACTTGAAACATATCGGTGCTCATATCTCCCAATGAATTCCGCCACACACGTGCAGGAAATATTCCCCTGTGTTTATCTGCACGCACATCAGCCGGTCGTCCGGCCGACTGGCACACCGGAGCTCACGACTGGCCGCCAAAGGAAATCGGATTCTCCATAGTGTAAATACACACAAGAGAAATCGACCCTCTGAGCCGCCATCGATATGTGCACGATCGGCATAGATGCTGTACGCAGATGCCGATCGTATAAACGTCCAAATTACTGTCTGCATGGTGGTTTGCCCAGCTGCAATCACTTCTCTTGATATTTCCCCTTGTTGGATTTGTGTATCTGCGGTTCGCGTACTCATGGAAACAGCATGGGCGGCAGAGATGATCATCACGCGTATGGTCGCACCCTCGCTGGGACCAATGTGTCGGAGATCTTCTCCCATTGGTGACTGGACGAGGGAGGAGATTCATTTTTCTCTCTTACCACAGGCAGTCGAAATCCAACTACCGATCGAGTCGGTCGCGTCACCATCCGCCGTAGACACGGTGCGTAGACACATACAGTCGAGTATCAACCTTTGTCGAGGGAGCAAGTTGCTGTGTAAAAGCAGAAATCTCCCTGAGTGTTGAAATTTAAATGTTCCTATATAAAACAGTGCCTGGAGTTGAGGACATAATTTGTGTTGTGTGTTATGTTAAGATTGCCCCAGTGATGTGACTTTTAAGTTTGTTAAAATAAACCCTTTATCACCCAGTGAATTGCCTCTTAAGTTTGCTAAAATATAACCAGTATCGCTAAGTGACTTTGACTTTTAAGTTTTCGAAAATAAAGAACCTTTAACACCGAGTGACTTTTACGTTTTTTTCATTAAAAACAAGAAATCATTAATTACGTTGTCAGGAATCTTTAGTGAACCTGTGCCGCTGTGGCACATTACCAGGAGACGTAAATACCTCACAACTTAAAAACCCCACAAATCAGGCTCATAGTGTGCTGCTTATGTTCAAGTTGAGCCGGAACTGATGCGTTATCAGGTAGTGTTGAGTTGGCTACAAAATGTGCAGCAAGTAGATTCGCCTTCTCTATTGTACTGGTAATTGGTCTGTCATCGACTATTAGAGAAGAAATGGATGAGGAGACCGAGTTTTGTATATTTTTCACGAATGTCCAGAAGTTTCTACTACCTATAGGAGAATGTATTTTTGTCTCACTCTCTGGTCATGCAAGAACTTTGCGCGTTGAATATGCGCATTGCAGTCATTTCCGGCACTATTGAATCTTTTCCGGTTTACCTCAGTACCGTTTGATTTCTACAACCGGAAGCTCAACTCTTTGGAAGAAATGGGATGGGAAACCCTCAGACACCCCCTTTATAGCCCAGACTTGTCTTACTCTTGAGGAGCACGTGTGCAATTGATAACAATTCGCCCTAAGTCTTTCTACGAACAAGGGATATTAAACCTGCCAAATCGGTGGCAAAAGTGTGTAGATCACTCAGGAGACTATATTGAAAAATGTTGATAGTATAGTTAGCGTGTAACATTATTCAACAAATTTATAAAAAGAAATTAAATTATTTAATTCACCCTCGTACAATTTCGCCGCAACATGGCATGTATTCTAACCCAAAGTTTGTAGATAAAATTATATGTTCGTGAACATATCACTCACTGATGTTTTCTGTACAGAAAGCCGAACTTGGGTGTAGATGCATCCTTAATTGAATTCGATATTCTACCCGATTCTATTGATAGGACCTAAATCGTTATTGTTGTGAATTCATTGTACATAACCTTCGGTAGCCTTGCTGTTGTGTGCAGATAACATGTGGAGGATAGTGTTTTCAGGTCTCCTTAGATGTAAACCCCTAATTCAACTCGTACACAACCCACTACAGATACTAGGTGTAGACCACCATTCCATCACTACATTGGATTTTGTCCCCAGCCCTAATCGATACAGAATCAAAGTTTACGCTTTCTTGAAGACACCAGATTATCATGTTTAGTTCGCTGTAAAGAATTTATTCAAGGTCCTTATAGTAGACTCAACACAGGAGTCTGAGGTCTTCAAGCACAAATAACTTCTAAACTAAACGGTCCGGGCTTTTCCAGCGTTAACAATCGATCCCGTACCAGCATCGAAACGCTTGGAAGTTTTAGAAATGATTGAAGAGAAAAGCATATTTGGTACCGTATGAGTTCAAAACATCGAGAGCTGTTCAAGGTCATAATAAATTGACATTAAGCAAAAGCAATTTCAATGAACTAACAAAGTCAGCCGGAATGTTTCAAGCCACTTTTTTGGAAAGTTGACCTTGTCATAATCACGCCGACGCCATCGCTAGTGCAAGACATCTAATTTTACTTGCTATGACGTTGTGCCATGGCGCAAGGCTAATAACCTTGCCCATAAAAATAAATTATTATGGAAAATTTAACAAGCCTTGAGACTTGCTAAATAAGGCCAAGACCGGATCCCGGTTGTCGTGCCGATGATGATGATGATGATGACGTTGTGCTATTTCACACAAACTGAAGGGGATATTATCAAAGAGCAATATGTGGTTCGATTCCAAGCAAAAGAAGGTCATTAGGACGAAAAAGTTAAATTTATATTGATATAAAATCAACAATACAAAGCCGATTTGCAAAGCATAACAGCAATGCGTACATTCAAGTTTTTGCATGACCTGCAAATCGGACTAAAGAACATCACCTTGCCCCAGAGAAGACACTCTTAGCCAGTGGTTAAGAGCTCTGAAAGCAATATCGATCCCAACAGTCCTCGTTGGTGATGGTCGAGCTATCAACGCACCTGGTCGACTTGCTGCACGTTTCCCAACGCACCGTGGTATGAGGGCTGTTCAATAAGTTCTTAAACCACTTGAGAAATTGAGTTCATAGTATCGAAAATTGTTTGTTTTTAGTAAGCAACACTACTCATTATACAACTGCACCTAAACTAGGGTGTGCACAAAATCTAGGGTAGATAACACGCGCATTTTCTCTCAATGGAGAATAAGCACAATCGTATGGTTGTCTCTGAGGCTGTTTTGACTCCTCTTCCTCGGGATCTTGATGAGATTATGTAGTTATAGATAATTATAGACGAAGCATAGATACACTACTACCCTCTACAAATAAAGGAACAACCAAAACAATGGGTTTCTGTAGGCGAGGGAAGGGGCGATGGCTCAGAAGAAGACAAAGATGGTGAAATCGGTCAGTAAAATGTTAGTATTTAGGGATACACACAGAGTCTTCTTCATCGATTCTTTGGAAAAAGGAAAAAAGGAAAATAAACAAACGTCGAGTCAATTACAGTATGTGACTCATCCTGTTGTCGTGTGGCATGGCATCATATATTATTCAGTTATTAATAAACGACTCCATAATTGAAACATTTGGTCTCCTTAGTGATTTAAATCAATTTTCTCAGCAACAGGGTGCACTTCCGTTACGACAGCATATATCTTCGAAAAGTGGAGTCATTTGTTGGCAAGTTTTCGTGTTGGATATCTCAGTCATAAATTACACTTCAGCTTCAAGGTCTGTTATCGAAATTGCACAGCTATAGTTGTGACAAAACTTTAATTTAATGAGAAAGAGAGTGTCTTTTTGACTTCTTAACCCAAATGATTTTGGATAGCAAGATTATGTGCATCACCATAAAATCACTGCTGGTGTTTTCTATGCCTCCATATTGTAGCACAATCCATTTCGTATTTTGATGAGTGCTCCGCTGTCCGTCACTCAAAACACAAGGGTTCCAGGCTAGATCATAACGCCCGTCGACCAAGCGTTGTGCCACTCCATCATGCTCTCGGATTCGTGAAATTGTCGGGATATATTGTACCGATTCTCCCACAATTTCAGGCAATCATTTTCAGGCAAACTTACTAATCTGCCATGAGACTTACGTGATCCATGGTCAATAGTTCCACACTCTACGCACAGTCCTCCTAGTGCTGAGAACGAATGTTTAGGAGGACCTGGGTGCATGTGCAGCAGAGCTGACTTATGGTACCAACCTATTTTTTTCGGACGACATCACTTGCAATATTTAGATACGTCGCAAGATTGGACTCAAATGCACAATTGACAATATGAAAAATGACCCATACCAGGTTCTCCGAAGAATTAATGGTATGTTTTCGACAACATCAAGCGAAATCATCCACTGTAAACATCGAAAAATTTAAGCCTTAGTCATCATCATCATCATCATCAGCACTACAACCGGGAACCGGTCTTGGCCTTATTTAGCAAGTCCTGAGGCTTGTTAAATTTTCCATAATGATTTATTTTGTCTGGGCAAGGTCATTAATCTTGCGCCAGGGGCTCCCCGACGGGGAATCGAACCCCGGTCTTCAGGGTGACAGGCGGGTATACTAACCACTATACTATCGAGGAGCCCTTAAGCCTTAGTATCTCGACCAAATTAGCATCGACAGATACGCACTCGTAGCCCCACAGAGCGGAAGCAGCGTCTATAGAACTTCTGGTCGCCGTCACCAAGAACACAAACTGTTGATCGTTTCGATCCAGCAAAAAATGATAAACACAAATTAATATCTTATAAACCTTTTATTTACACTATGGTGGACATTGTTATCTCACCTGACAGTCGTTGCAATTCTTAAAGGTTCCAAATAACAATTCAAAAGAAGGTTTTATAGTTAAAATCTTTTAAACTCCGCTCGTTTCTTCTGTTAAATTTCCGTTGTTTGCGGCCGAGTCTCATCGTCCAAAACCGTGCTCCAAGTTGAACTTAGAATTGCTCTGGTGGCAACGATCCCTCCTGACCTCTCCTTGCTGTACTGCCTCGTCGCCTGAGATCGCTCTTGAATCTCACAACGGATGATTGTATGGAAAGCTCAGCTCTACTCGCAACTTTACCAGAACGAGCCTTCCATTGCCTACCTTTGAGTGCGGGGTTACACTTGCGCCGTCAACTGATCTTTTGAATTACGTGATTAAAAAATGTAATCGATTATGTGGTTTATATCGTTGCCTGTGTTATGATGAGTTGTCAACTTGAGTTATTCTGTTGCATTTGCAACATCTTGCCGGGGCAGCGATGATGCATCAGCAGGTGGTCGTCATTGCCCTTCCGTTAATTTCGACATATCAGCCCGGACGGATTCTTATTTGAAGATGAAGCAAGCTCAGTGTCTTGTTTCGATGTGAAAAGGTGGGGGGTGGTAGTGATTTATGTTGATTATTAAATTAATTGTTAAATTGGTTATGGTACAGTGGCATATTCATATTATGGGTGCGTGTGTGCATATGTGTGTGTGTTTTTTTTTGTTTCGGTAGGAAGGTGGAAATCTGCAAAAGATACCTCTTGACCGATCCAGAGGCATGCCGGGTTCTTACCGACTAAAACCACCTCCCGCCAGTCTCATATTCCCGTTGATCCCCGCGGAACTTTCTTTTAGATATTCCATCGCGGGGCGGGACGGAGTTTACCTGTTACTCCGCTCGTCGCGTCGCAACTGCTGCATCATTTCACAGAGAATACCATTTGTTACGGACCATGCCTGTTTTGAACTATGCATGTATTTTATTACTCCTCCCGGAGTAACTGTCCGTCTCATCGTTCGTGCGGTCTCGAATTTCACGACCATGGTCAAGAGACAGAGTTTAGCTATTGGGCGTTTCAATGTTGTAGTGGCTGTTTTCACTTTGACAACACGAATTCCTGGATACGTTGCTACGATCCTACCTAGTCGCCACAGGGTAGGTGGTGATTGCTCATCAGGTAGGAGCACCGAACTACCTATTTCCAGTTCTGGACTAAATGCAAGCCATTTTTGACGTTGATGCAGCCGAGCGAGCTATTCAGCCTTCCATTTTTTCCAGAAGTCCTGCTGTATTTTCTGCATTAGGTGCCATCTGTTCAGGTAGTTGGACTTGGTCTGGGTCAAATCCACTTCCGGCATGGTGTTGAGCGCAGTGCCAATTAGGAAATGTTCTGGTGTTAAAATGGACAAATCCTCAGGATCTTCAGATATTGGACAGAGTAGACGCGAATTTAGACAAGCTTCTACCTGAGCCAATATCGTTAGATATTCCTCATATGTTAGAGTGTAGTGTCCTATCACTCGTTTGAGGTGGTGTTTCGTGGATTTCACCCCGGCTTCCCATAATCCGCCAACATGAGGGGCTGCAGGGGGGTTGAAGTGCCATGATGTGTCATTGCTCTGAATCTGCCTAACGATGTCGTCGGTCCATTGTTTTGAGGCGTGTGCCTGTTCCTTCTTCATCACTTTAGCAGCTCCTTGGAAATTGGTTACGCAGTCACTGTAGATGTGCGCACAGATCCCACGGCGCGTCGCGAAGCGTTTGAAAGCCGCCAGAAAAGCGGCTGTGCTATACTCGCTGACAAGCACGAGATGCACTGCCTTCGACAGAAGCATACAAAAATTGCTATGTACGCTTTGGTGATTTTGTTGCACCTTCCCTTCCATGCCTTAAGCTGTACTGGGCCGGCATAGTCTACTCCCGAAGTTTGAAAGGGGCGTGCTTGGTATACACGGGGTGGGGGTAGATCACCAATTTTTTGCTGCATTTGTACTGATTTGTGTCAATAGCACTTTAAACATTTATGAATGCAAGCCTTGACGCTGGATTTGAGATGTAATATCCAGTATTCAGCTCGAGGCGTTGCCATCATCAGTTGTTGATCATCGTGCAGCGTTTTCAAGTGAGCACTGTGGATGATCAGGGACGTTAAGAAGGTATTGGAAGGCAGCATGCTCGGGTGGCGCTGTGAATAGGGCAGATCTGCATTTTCCAATTGACCCCCGACTCGCAGAACCCCTTTCTCATCCAATATAGGGGAGAGTCTTGCTATCTTGCTGCCTTTGGTGACTGTTTCTCTCCTTGTGATGCTTTTGATTTCGTCATCAAAAAATTCTAATTAATCGTGATTGCGCTGAAGCAGTCTCTTCCACCGAGAGCGGTCCAGTGACACGACCCGGCATCTTCTTGGCCTGCAAACGTAGGTTTGTAAAAAAACGAAGCCAGTATGCTGTAGCTCGAAGTAAACGTGGTAACGAAGAAAATCGGGTAAATAATGCGTTGTCTTCGAGAGCGAAGTGTAAGCATAGCTGAAACACGCTTCTGATGGGGCACCCAGTTGTGATAAATTCATTTTTTATAAGTTAAAATACCACCCACCTTGATTTCACAGATGCTCCCTCGCTGTAGCTCCGGGTTCCACGTGGTTAAGTACCTTAGATCCGGCTGTGGACTTCACGGATATGCGGCTTCTTGTAGATTGCAAAAAGTATCCAATTCCGCCTTAATGACTCGAACTATCCAACTCTGTTTTAATAGCAAAAATTATCCAACTCCTGGGAGGCAACGACTCGGTATCAAGTCGCATCACAATGGCCTCAGCCCAAGCCACCTTCACGGACCTACCACATTTTTAAATTTTAAATGAAAACAAGCGTTTTTTGGACAAAGTTATATATATTCCCCAATATAGTTGCCTACCAGGGCGATACGTTTGTTATAGCGATTTTCCAACATTTCGATGCCTTCTCTATAGTACGAAACGTACAAGTCCACCTCGGTTTCCGCTGTGACTTCTTCCTTCAGTCTGAATCTCTTTCCCTGGAACCACCGCTTAAGGTTTGGCAACAAATAATAGTCGCTGGGCACCAAGTCTGGAGAATACGGTGGGTGAGCAAACAATTCAAATTGTAAGTGGTCCAATTTGGCCGTCGCTTTTAAGGACGTATGTGACGGTGTGTTTTCGTGACGGTACAGAACTTTTTTTCTTTGCCATATGGTGCCGTTTTTCCTTTATTTCGGCCTTCAGTTTATCTAATAATGCTGCATAATACTTTCCTGTGACTGTTCTTCTCTCTTGCAGGTAATCGATCTTGATTATACCATGCGCATGCAAAAAAAATGATACTATAACCTTCCCGGCCGAGTGCTGGTCTTTTGGCGGCTTTGGTCGGCTTTCGTAGCTTTCCAGTCATACCTGCCAACTGCAGACTGCCTATTGGATTCTGACGCACGGTAATCTACCCACGTTTCAGCTATCATCACAAAATGTCCAAAAAAGTCCGTTCGATTACGCTACAATAGCTCCAAAACAGGCCTTTGCTGCTGTATGTAGCGGACGGCTAACAAACGCGGCATCCATCGCGCCCATAGCTCTTTCATTTACATAAGATACTGCAAAATCGTAGCGCCCATTCTTTCGAGATGGTCACGGTCTCAGATAACTCGCTCAAATTCGCTTTACGATCATTCATAGGCAAAGGCTGTCAGCAGTAACCTCAGTTCCTCCTCTTTTCCTGCGTTGTTGACGGGCAGCGGGACGTTAGTCACAAATTCAATGAATAAAGCTAATGTGTTCGCGAATTTATTTTCCACGAATTCAAACCCCAATGCCAGTCTTTTGGAACCACCCGTGATCGCGGCGGTACGATTTTCGATGCGGGATGAGAGATTGCGGCCGCTTACTATTCAATGCATTCTACCGAATACCAGCAATAGTCCTTAGGAGCCGTGATCCAGAACTGTCGCCGGTTCAAAAACAGATCCAGGGTGTAATAATCACCTCGGGCATCCGGCACTCGCGTACCTTCCTTCACAAGTTGAGTCAAGTTGTGGCTAACAGCGAACATCTCCGCCAGCCATCCAGCTCCGTCGGTTCTGTTAGAATGCACCAACCAGTCGGAATTATGTAAATTAAAATCGCAAAGAAAGACAATTTCAGAAGCTGGGTGGTTGATCTGTATCCAGTCGATGGTATGTGAAAGATGTTCGAAAAGTGTCGCTGGTCGATCGTCTTCCGGGCAGCGGTACGGACAACAAAGAAATTTAACAGATTTCCTCAGCACGGCCCTCAACCACATGATGTCAATGTTATTGAGTTCCAATGCCTCCATCCTTTGATCGGACCGCGCGAAGGCGCAGATTTAGCCCTTAAAACGGAATCTCTAAGTAAAGTCGTATCCTGAGCAATGAAGATATGTTGAATCAGTTGACGAATAGACCTGGGTCACAGTTAGGGCAAGGATATCAGGATTCGCTGTATCCAAATATTGGTCGACGGCGTTTACATTCGTATTGGTGGAACCGATGCCCCTGATGTTACAAAATGCCGGTTCCAGTCGAGTGTCGACAGAGCCTCGAGCGCAATCCCGATTATGCGATGTCGAATTCCTTAAAGTTCGGTTATTTATCATAATATTTGTACGATGTTCCCCCTGACATAGTCCCCTCCCGGAGATCCGAATGCGAAACTAGTTTTTACCCGGAAGTCTTTATGTCAGAAGGTACCATCATGACATATCTCCATGTCAATCCGTGCCATCAGCCACACATCCGAAACATACTCGAAAGTTTCTCCTTTCGATGTCGCGCAATGTAGAGCGTGACGGGGTGGTGTTTCACCTTGGGACCGACGACCATTTAAACCAGCCCATTCTCGAACCGGTCCATCAGTCAAGCTCCGAAAGACGGCCGGGAACTTCCCCGACCATTTCACGGACCCTATAGCTTGATTGGGTGGTATTTCAGCGGGCGACAGGTAGTTGGGACCCCACCTATCACTCGGCCTTTAGTAGCCTCTTACGACAAGCCGGCCTAGCTGTGAGTATATTCCAGCACCCTACTCACAGGTGGTATTGCACGATAATCGGTTCCACAAATCTAAAGATAAAAGAAATGGATACTCACAGTTTTCCCTACTTTGACTTCCTCTACTTGTCGAAGATTTCCTTCAGATCCTTGGACAGTCGCTTAAGTTGGTTGTGGTCATGAATTCCTTTGGCCACGGTTGAATATTCTCTTCTAATTTAGTAGGGTTGTGTTCTGCACCATTCAATTCAATAATCGTATGCCTGTTATTCTTATTTGAAATGAAACACGCCACTTTAGTCCAAACTTTGTATTACACTTTTATTTGAGTTTAAGTTTCTCTAACTCACATATATTTAGTTTCTATTTTTCACGTTACTTTAGTTTCAACATACACGTGTTTACCACATGGACGCTTTCAATGCCATACCCTCCGAATTGTTTTCACTAGACGACGACAGGTTCTCTGCCCATTCGTGCCCCTTTTTACCGATCCCCCATTCCCGATCGCACGCTCATCCTCAACCTCCCAATTCCCCGCCAACAAAATGCAAATAAACTCTCGTGAATTTACTCTGCAGTCAATTAACCCAGGAGGAGTGGGAAAATTGCAAAGGAGAGCAGTTTGGTTAGAAGTGGATTTGGTTTCGTTTGCCACGACGACCGAAACCAACAGGGTGGCCGGGTGACCTCATTTGGAAGCTTGGGTAATTCTCGGAATGCAGAACTACGAAGTGCATTCCGAGAAGGGGAAATGGGGAGGGTTAAAAAGTATACTCATTTACACTTTTCAATGGATGGACAACTATTCTCAAGAGGATAGCCTCCACTTTACATTATTTTATTAAATGGGAACATTGGCTTGGGATAAACTTTTGCATTGGAATTTCCAAAAAGGATTTGAAGATGGACTAAACTGTTTCACTATGTCCGAAAGAAAGTCATAAGGAGGGAATGGTGGTGGTAGTCTATATATGTAAGAACGAAGAGGTTAGGTGAGACTGATGTGTGGATACGTTCCGTAAAAAAGATGAGGTCTAGCTGCCTACCCAGGAAATTTCGAACTTGATTGAGGCAAAGCCCAATTGAGTTGTGAAAAATTAAAATCTGCAAGAACGATGATGTCGTCCTCGCAATTACTCAGCTCTGTTATGTGGTCGATAGTATTAAGAGCGAGCTCGTACACTTCTATGGGCTGGGATGGCAAGATATAGAACTACACTCCTCGGCTGGGAGAAAAGTCAGTGGCCAGATTGATGAGGTCATTGCCGAAGATGATGAACGAGGGAGGAAACAGTTTCCAGTTATAAATGCTAGGGAATAAGTTCATTTAAGCTTAATGCGAAAATGTTAACTTGTAGGGCATGGGAGTTTTTCAGAATGGATTGGGTCTTTGAACGAAGATCTCTTGTTATGTATATATTTTACGAGATTGTTATATATACTTACAATTGTTATATATGTTAAAAAGCCAAATTGTTATGTATATATTTGTTATTTGTTATAGTTTTCAACCTTCATCCCCCCCCCCCCCCTCCCCACCCCCACCGTTCCACTATGTCGCAATGGCCTAAGTCCGGTTGAGGAATTCCGCTGGTGTGATGAGCCTGACGGGTTATGACCGTCCGCAACGTGGCGGCCGTCCTTCCGTTCCGTTCAATAACAAACACAGAAGTATTTTCTACTGATATTTATTTAATTATTGTTTCTATTTGTAGTTAATTTTGCTAGTAATGATAAGTCCACAATATCTATTTAATTTACAAATCCACGGTCTTTATTTAATTATGGTTTAAATCCACAGTATTTATCTAATCTATTGTTTCTATTTGTATTAAGTTAATTGTCAACTCCACAGTATTTATTTAATCTATTGTTTCTATTCGCAATATTTAGTTAATTTACAACGCCACAGTATTTATTTAATCTATACTTTAAAACGAACACACCATCCACTCTTGACTTTCAATTTCAGACTGCCATCAAAATCGACTCTCCCCGTGGACAATCGTCATTCGGGGTTTTTTCTTTTTCAACCCCTGACGTTCAAACCGACTACCTGTTTAGTCCACGTGGAGTCGACCCCTGATTTGGTTCTCACCAATCCATTATCCTTTTTTGGTTTCCTTTGTTCAATCCACGGTTATGGCCCCCCTCTGCAATGGTCATAAGTAATCGCAACTATCCTTATGGCACTACGGAGGGTTGCCTTCCAACGGTACATCCACAAAGGAAACTTTTTGGGGAAGTGTTGTTGATTTCTGATGGATAATATTTTGGACCTGTGGCCAACAAAATATTAATCTATTGGGATAGGGATCGTGTATTTCTAGGGATGTATTTTATTTTTAAATGTGTCTATTGCTTCGTGGGACTATTCTATTGTATCTTTAATGTGATGCTTGATTTAGGGAAAGGACACGGACTGGTGGTAAGAGTTTCAAATGCGTTCAAAGGCGTTGGGGGGGGGGGGGTGGTGATAATTAACTAATGTCAATTATATAACACTCTTACTATCTGATAATAGAGTGTAAGAGGACTTATCTTAACCACATTAGTGGCACCGATTTTTCAGCAACATGCATCTGATATGAAGGCGCACCGTTCGAAATAGTGGAATATTTTATAGCAAGGTTTTTGTGTTAGATACCTCGAAAAGGGTTCTCGAATTGTATATCTTAAGTACCAAGGTTTTCGTATTAGATATTTCAAAAGTATTCCATATAGCTTGCCATTAATGCCTGTTATCGAAATTACACCCTAATTGTGACGAATTCAATGAATAAAAACTCTCTTATTGAATTCTCAATGCCAATTATTCTGGATCGCAAGATTATACGTATTCCATTAAATCACTGCTCGTGTTTCCTATTACTGCTGGTGTTTCCTATTCTTATTGTTACCCACTGCGTTCCTCATTTTGATGAATAATGCGTTGATTATCACTTCCAATACAGAGGTTACTAGGTGTGCCAGGTGAGATACATTACCACCATGCTACAGGATTCGTGAAGAGATCGTAATATATTACAGCTACCCAACAGAAACCCACAGACTGACACCTTCTCGCGAACCGATATGACCCAACCGATTCGGTGCAGGCAAAACAAAAAGACCGTCAGCTGGAGTCATTATTGGAAGCGGAGTTCATTGGGATTCCTTTGTTTTTTTTAATAATTTTTTATTTATTTATTTTTTTTTTATTTTATACCTCGACGAATATGAATTTGTTATTTGCTTTTATACCCTATATATAGTATTTTTTTCATATCAACTCATAGATACAGGGACTTGGAGAAAAGAACACAGCCACTGCGTCATATATGTACACATCCCTTTTCCAAGTGTGATTGGACTATATTGTGCCACATACGGCAACCCTAGAGCAAGATAAGAAGCGCTAATAATGTTTTGGTAGACTTAAGAGTCACGAAGATGATTGCAGAAGTGCCTTTCATCTTGTCGAATATCATATATGTGATGTCAATTGAAAATTCAGATGGTGTCCATAAGTTAAGCCTAGCTAAGATAGTTTTTAGGCTCTCTAGTTTGTAATATAGATATACTTTAGATGTAGGTAATTATGTTGCTTGAATTAAGCCAACAAATGGGGTGGCTGCCCCACTAAACTAAATTTAACTTCAACTAAGCTTCTGCCCTCAATATCCCAAAACAGCCAAGTGCAACGCTAATCTATAAAGCAATAAGATTGTTACTAAGGTACTGACCACATGGTATCATTAGGATTACACCTATTCACTACACGATATTGCATGCCATATTTTCTGATAACATTACGTAATCAAAACAAAGACTACAGGATTACTTAACAGTCAATGTCTTCTAGTCACGCAAAATATAGCTGACGGTGGCATTAAATCTCCAATGACTGACACATCTTCGTAGCAATTAAACACAGTTCAGCAGATCGGGATTCACGCTTCCCGAGCCCATATTGTTGGGTCAATTTGTGTAGTCACTTGACGTCAACCCAATTACATGACCCGTATCATTTAGATCCTTAATAAACTCTGACAAATTCGTATTTAAGTGTCTCGTATATGAAGTGATTCCGCAATTTCCGTCCATGCATTCAGCCTTCCATTTGTGGCAAATTGCGTTACAGAGGTCATAAAGTGTTTATTAAGTCCTTAATGGACCGCTACTTGGGATTAGTCTTCACGAACGTTCCTGCAATAGATTGTCTAGTACAGCCCATATCGGAGAGAGGGATCTCTGTGTTTATGTGAGAGAGACATCTTCGTTCTTTTAGGAGAGAGACATCTCCGTTTTTTTAGGAAAAGAAAATCGAGCTATCGTTTTTCGCTATTTGTAAACACAGTCTACTTTGGAGTTTTGAAAACAGAAATGAATCAAGTCCGACATCTCTAATTATTCACAAGTTGGCTGCTGTTCAAAAACAAAGAGCATTTAAAATGTACTCCAACTCGAGTAACTTTTATGGACGCTATTCCATATCCACCGAGAAAAACATCCTCTTAAAAAATCATCAAATAAACTCAATAAATCCTTTCCGAATCAAAGTCCCTGTAGTGAAACATCAGGAATTTGAATGACTGTTGGTGCACGGGTCAACGTCATATATATCCTATCCGGTGGGATCAGAGTCGAACGCGGCTTAATTAAATAAAAGTACTGACAGGATTCGATGCTCCCTCAAAAAAAAAAAAAAAAAAAAGTATGACCCTCGTCTGATATACTTACCGTAATTTAAACTATCATTTAATTTTATCGATCAAATAAAAACGAACACAATTAATAAGCATTTGTGTATGTGCTCTCTTTTTGTCTCTTCCTTCTGTTTATGGCTGTTAATTCTTCCGCTGGATGCGCCCGACCACTGCTGTTATGGGAATAAATGACACCGCATTTATACCACACTCACACCCACCTATATGTACTCAACGAATAAATTAAGCGGTCACACAACGCAAGTATACCAGGTCACCCGATCGGGTCATGAACACTGCGATGTCACCGAAGGTATCCTTTTGGACATTACTCCTCTTGTGGTTGACGGCAGAAAACTCGTTACACTATACGATAAGGATCTCACCGAGGGAATAAACTTGCTAATTGGTAAGTGGTATCCCCGAAGGATACATATTGTACGGTTGTATCAAACTGTGGGAATATGCGTGCACATGTAACCCACCCAGAACTTGAGGTGAACCGTTATTTAATTTACAGACTCAACCTCAATTCTTAATTACCTATTGATGATATTCAGGCATTCAGTAGCACGACCCGAATTTGGTGATGTTTAGTAAATATCCTCTGTTAATGTCCCTTTCAGTTGTGTCGGAGCTTTGGGGATCACAGTGCATTCGCTTGAAGGTTACGATGAAATCGGACAATTGCGGTGACAGTGCTGACTGCTCTGGCAAAGGAGTCTGTTTTTCCAATGACTCAATGGAAGGATATGAGTGCCAATGCTGCACTGGTTTTGCTGGATCACATTGTGAAGAGATTGATGCCTGTTCACCGAGCCCGTGTACCAACAATGGAATTTGTCTGGACCTGTCCCAAGGGCACGAAGGGAACTCCTATCAATGCCTATGTCCGTATGGTAAGTAAAGCAAATTGATTTACAAATTGATGATGTTCGGCATGTTGCGTCGGTGTAGTTTTAATTTGAATCGAGACGAAGGTCGCCTCTGGGTGTATCCAAAACATTTCCCGTGTTATTGATGTATAGACAAATTAAAAGGGTAGTGATGGGAGTAATGAATAAATAAGGGATTATGTGGAGGGATTTGAGAATGTTCAAGGACAATTACTAGCGAACAAAAAGCAATGATTGGGACTGATCACTATTTTTCAATAGAAACCAAGAACCACAATTATTTGGTTCTTAAGGAATGATGAGGACAAAATGTTTTAATAATTAATTAATCGGTTTCCCAGTAGTGACAACGTGTTTTTAAAATGAAATAAGGAGTTTTCCAATAGAAGAATACGTTTTTAAAATGTTGTGGCACCCATATTAAAATTGGTAGAAATATCAACACCTGTCATTTGTCTTTAGTATAATTTGACTTGAAAGTAGTTGTTTCTTTAAAAAAAGAGATAGAGATAGGGAGATAGAGATAGAGATAGAGATAGAGATAGAGATAGAGATAGAGATAGAGATAGAGATAGAGATAGAGATAGAGATAGAGATAGAGATAGAGATAGAGATAGAGATAGAGATAGAGATAGAGATAGAGATAGAGATAGAGATAGAGATAGAGATAAAGATAGAGATAGAGATAGAGATAGAGAGAGAGATAGAGATAGAGATAGAGATAGAGATAGAGATAGAGAGACAGAGATAGAGATAGAGATAGAGATAGAGATAGAGATAGAGATAGAGATAGAGATAGAGTAGAGACAGAGATAGAGATAGAGATAGAGATAAAGATAGAGATAGAAATAGAGATAGAGATAGAGATAGAGATAGAGATAGATATAGAGATAGAGATAGAGATAGAGATAGAGATAGAGATAGAGATAGAGATAGAGATAGAGATAGAGATAGAGATAGAGATAGAGATAGAGATAGAGATAGAGATAGAGATAGAGATAGAGATAGGGATAGAGATAGAAATAGAGATAGAGATAGAGATAGAGATAGAGATAGAGATAGAGATAGAGATAGAGATAGAGATAGAGATAGAGATAGAGATAGAGCTAGAGATAGAGATAGAGATAGAGATAGAGATAGAGATAGAGATAGAGATAGAGATAGAGATAGAGATAGAGATAGAGATAGAGATAGAGATAGAGATAGAGATAGAGATAGAGATAGAGATAGAGATAGAGATAGAGATAGAGATAGAGATAGAGATAGAGATAGAGATAGAGATAGAGATAGAGATAGAGATAGAGATAGAGATAAAGATAGAGATAGAGATAGAGATAGAGAGAGAGATAGAGATAGAGATAGAGATAGAGATAGAGATAGAGATAGAGAGACAGAGATAGAAATAGAGATAGAGATAGAGATAGAGATAGAGATAGAGATAGAGATAGAGTAGAGACAGAGATAGAGATAGAGATAGAGATAAAGATAGAGATAGAAATAGAGATAGAGATAGAGATAGAGATAGAGATAGATATAGAGATAGAGATAGAGATAGAGATAGAGATAGAGATAGAGATAGAGATAGAGATAGAGATAGAGATAGAGATAGAGATAGAGATAGAGATAGAGATAGAGATAGAGATAGAGATAGAGATAGAGATAGAGATAGAGATAGGGATAGAGATAGAAATAGAGATAGAGATAGAGATAGAGATAGAGATAGAGATAGAGATAGAGATAGAGATAGAGATAGAGATAGAGCTAGAGATAGAGATAGAGATAGAGATAGAGATAGAGATAGAGATAGAGATAGAGATAGAGATAGAGATAGAGATAGAGATAGAGATAGAGATAGAGATAGAGATAGAGATAGAGATAGAGATAGAGATAGAGATAGAGATAAAGATAGAGATAGAGATAGAGATAGAGATAGAGATAGAGATAGAGATAGAGATAGAGATAGAGATAGAGATAGAGATAGAGATAGAGATAGAGATAGAGAGACAGAGATAGAAATAGAGATAGAGATAGAGATAGAGATAGAGATAGAGATAGAGATAGAGATAGAGTAGAGACAGAGATAGAGATAGAGATAGAGATAAAGATAGAGATAGAAATAGAGATAGAGATAGAGATAGAGATAGAGATAGATATAGAGATAGAGATAGAGATAGAGATAGAGATAGAGATAGAGATAGAGATAGAGATAGAGATAGAGATAGAGATAGAGATAGAGATAGAGATAGAGATAGAGATAGAGCTAGAGATAGAGATAGAGATAGAGATAGAGATAGAGATAGAGATAGAGATAGAGATAGAGATAGAGATAGAGATAGAGATAGAGATAGAGATAGAGATAGAGATAGAGATAGAGATAGAGATAGAGATAGAGATAGAGATAGAGATAGAGATAGAGATAGAGATAGAGATAAAGATAGAGATAGAGATAGAGATAGAGATAGAGATAGAGATAGAGATAGAGATAGAGATAGAGAGACAGAGATAGAAATAGAGATAGAGATAGAGATAGAGATAGAGATAGAGATAGAGATAGAGATAGAGTAGAGACAGAGATAGAGATAGAGATAGAGATAAAGATAGAGATAGAAATAGAGATAGAGATAGAGATAGAGATAGAGATAGATATAGAGATAGAGATAGAGATAGAGATAGAGATAGAGATAGAGATAGAGATAGAGATAGATATAGAGATAGAGATAGAGATAGAGATAGAGATAGAGATAGAGATAGAGATAGAGATAGAGATAGAGATAGAGATAGAGATAGAGATAGAGATAGGGATAGAGATAGAAATAGAGATAGAGATAGAGATAGAGATAGAGATAGAGATAGAGAGACAGAGATAGAAATAGAGATAGAGATAGAGATAGAGATAGAGATAGAGATAGAAATAGAGATAGAGATAGAGATAGAGATAGAGATAGAGATAGAGATAGAGATAGAGATAGAGAGACAGAGATAGAAATAGAGATAGAGATAGAGATAGAGATAGAGATAGAGATAGAGATAGAGTAGAGACAGAGATAGAGATAGAGATAGAGATAAAGATAGAGATAGAAATAGAGATAGAGATAGAGATAGAGATAGAGATAGATATAGAGATAGAGATAGAGATAGGGAAAGAGATAGAGATAGAGATAGAGATAGAGATAGAGATAGAGATAGAGATAGAGATAGAGATAGATATAGAGATAGAGGCAGAGATAGAGATAGAGATAGAGATAGAGATAGAGATAGAGATAGAGATAGAGATAGAGATAGAGATAGAGATAGAGATAGAGATAGAGATAGAGATAGAAATAGAGATAGAGAGATAGGATAGGGATAAAGATAGTTTTTTTTTTTGGTTTCGGTAGGAAGATGGAAATCTTCAAAAGATACCTCTGGATCGATCCAGAGGCATGCCGGGGTTTTACCGACTAAAACCACCTCCCGCCAGGCTCATGTTCCCGTTGAACCCCGCGGAACTTTCTTTTAGATATTCCATCGCGGGGTGGGACGGAGTTTACCTGTTACTCCGCTCGTTGCGTCGCAACTGCTGCATCATTTCACAGAGAATACCATTTGTTACGGACCATGCCTGTTTTGAACTAAGCATGTATTCTATTACTCCTCCCGGAGTAACTGTCCGTCTCATATGTCTCTCCAAAATCGTTCGCTCGGTCTCGAATCTCACGCACTCTGTGAGTACGTGTTCCGCATTTTCTATTTTGCATTCGCAATACAAGCAGTATGGGTGTTTCATATGCTTATACTTGTGCAAGTATTGCCGAAAGCATCCATGTCCTGATGTTGGATATTGATTGATGACCAAGTTGTTGGATTTTGATAGTGACCAACTCAACAATATGTTTTCCGCCGCAGTCCGCAGCGTCAGTTTGTTGTATATGATATTTAATATAGATAATAATTAATTAGAATTAGAAGCTTCTTTTCTTCTGTTGATAACTCCCTTTAATATAAAGTCTTTCGGGACGTTTATAAGTACTTAATATCGCAGTTTTAATCGCAATACTATGTGCATATTCTACCGAGGGTTAATTGATATGTGCCAGATTCTTGTGTTCGCAATTTTCTTTACTTGAATCGACTTTTTACTCATATGAATATTATTTTCCTATACGTTGTATGTTTTCATGAATGACAACGGTGGCATAAATCAGTGTAGGTGGTCGGATTTGAAGACTTCTTAGTCCGTTAGTTCGTATAAAATTACCGATAATTTGGTGCGAATCAATTTTAACGTTTTTGGTGTTGCGACAGCGGATAAGTTGAATCGGCTGCGCCCGTTGTATCGTGTAGAGGTAATGCCAATTATAACGTAAGGAAACCGTTGTGGCGTCGGGTCGGCGTTCACACTTAACAGCTCCCGACCACCACCCGATATGCACCGAAATGCCGTTTAATTCCTGTGGATGGAAAGTTAGGAATGTACACGGTTTACCTTGGTTTATCCTCATCACAGGTCACGCAGTTGCATCGCCTGGTAAACTGCTGCCGAGCCAAGATTCACCGGCTCCCGGTTCCAATCTTCCTTGTAGTTTAAGCACGAACAAAGAACAAGATGACAAGTTCGACATGCACCAATATTTAATTTATTAAACAGGATCTTTACATACAATTGATTACTTTCGACAACGATTTAACTTAATTCAATACTTTATACAAAACGTTTCCTTTCACACAGTTTTAGGTTTTATTGGTTAACGACTTTTCCTTCTTCTCTCGAAACTTTCTCGCATATTTTCTCTTCCTATTCTTTTCACTTCACACCTTGACTGCTGCGGCAGTTCTCGTCACTTCTACAGTACTATCTCTACTCTAGCTCCCGTCAATTTCTTATCTTCTTCTCCCATCACCGTTCTTCGAGAATTCATCTTCGACGGCGGTCGACTTTGAAACTAGCCAAAGCCACCACCGCCGAAAAGAAACTGGGTTTATACGCCGCCAGTATTTATTTTACATATTCTGGTCAAAACATAGGCGATGGGGAAGATACTTACGTAACACTGATGTTAGCTGAGTCAAGTGGTAATTCAGCTCGCCATGTTTTCTTTTCACCCATGTTTCTATATCGGGTATCATGGTGTGGGCCCATCTTCCTTTGGTGGAAGAATCCCACCTTCATTGCCATTCTCTTAGGCTTGAGAGCTCTAATTGTGACCGCATTCTCCGACGATTCTCTTGGGAGACCTTATGCAATGCAGCGTTTTCTTTAGCAGCAATGTCAGGTGACGTCCTCCCGGCCAAAATATTTATAGCATCTTCGGATACCGTTCGGAATGTACAACATACTCTTAGTGATGCCAGCCTATGTGCGGAGTTCACTCCCCCATGTACGACTTATACTGTGCAGCTCCTGCCCATACTTGTAGATCGCGCAACGCTTCTAGAATCCGATTCCAATTCACCGAGTTAAACGCATTTTTAACAAATAGCGTCACCACCGCGCAATATTTCTTTGTACCACCTAGCCATCGTGCTCCAGCTATCGCATTGCGAGCGATGTCGCACACCACAGATAGTGGCTTACTGGTTGATCTACCTTTCCGGAATCCATACTGCGATTCAGAGAGCCCCGATATCTCCTCAGTGAATTGTTCCAGGCGAGTGGCAATTACTCGCTCAAGCAATTTTCCTGTCGTGTACAACATGCACAACGGGCGATAAGACGACGGCGCCTCTGGATTCTTGACTCCAGAGATAGTTGTAAAAGGTTATATGTTGTTGTATTTTACGTCTTACCTGGAGCGGGTAGTTTCATCGTATCTTCCCGCACCCGGGTTGGGGAGTCGGTGTCCCTCTGGGCCTGGTGGGTCGCGGTTCGTCGGATCTCCTGGCAGCTGGGTTGGGTGAGTTTGTGCGCGTCTGCATCTGGATGTCCTGGCCCGGTGGGTCCCACAACGAGCTGTCCGTAGCTTTCTCCGGGGGGAGGGGTTTCGATACGGCCTGGTTAAAATAAAAGGCGTTACTTTTTGTTTTGTTCTAGTTATTCTTTATTAAAATATTGGATCGCTCGCTGCCCAGGGATTTGGCTTCTAGAGACTGACTGATCCCGAATAAAAAAAAAAATAAAATAAAATAAAATGGCTGGCGAGAAGCCGACTTTGGCGAGACAACGACAGATGTGTCGTTCATCTTATCTTTGGCTTCTGTTCATCTTGCGATAACCAGAATCGCCGACATTCGTGAGGATGTTGGGCTCGGTCTCGAAATATCTGAAAAAGAAAAAAAAGGGGGGGGGGGGGGTACCTAAGGATAGTGTGGACAGGGTTAATTCAGGAGTTCTTTAACTACTTGGATGGGGGGGTGGTGGGAAAGAAATCGTACAAGACCGTTAGGTTTTGAATGCGGTAGTAAACGCAGATCACGTATTTGGCGTCTGATGATGTGCGCTTTGGTCGGTGTGTGTGTATGTTTGTGCCGTCTTCTACTGTGCGTGCATGTGTGTGTGTGTTGTGTGTTGTGTGTTGTGTGTTGTGTGTTGTGTGTTAGCAGTATATCCTATGGGATGGGTCCAGGAATCCTCTATTATAGAGGGGAATGTTTTTGGGAAGGGCGCTTTCTTCAGTTTTGTACTGAAGGAGAAATTGTTGTGGTCTGATCCGAAGACATCGAGAGAGAGAGAGAAGGCTCAAGAACGCAAGACGTACAAGTAGGTTCTCGCTGTTCTGAATGCTTTCGAGGTACCTGTATGCTAATTGTAAGAAGCACGATAGGGGTAGCGGAGGCACCTTCGTATATGTAGGAGATCGGGTAATGGCGGCCGTCAGGCCTTCTAGAGTGACTGACGCATCTTCTGAGGAAATTACTTTCGAAAACTCGAAGTCTTTCCATTTGAATCGAAGATATGAAGGACCGTATGGGGAAGGCGTACGATATTCCCGACCGGATTAGCTGCTTATAGCAGAGAAGCTTAATTTTGGTGTCAACTTTGTTGTTCCACTTCAAAATGTTGTGCAGTTGCTTAGACCGACCGAGTCCCCTTTGGAGAATGTGGGTCACATGTTTGGTGGAATTCATTTTTGGGGTATAGATGATGCCAATGTATTTTATCCTGTTCTGTGGTCTAATCGTAGTACCTCCTGTTTGTATTCGAAAGTTCTGTGAATATCGAGTAGTAGGTTGGGAGTGTTTACTATTCAGAACAATAGCTACTGTTTTGGAGGAGTTAAGTCGAATTTTCCATCGCCTGTAATACTGATACAGTTCGTCTAGGTGACAGTTGAGTCGATTTGTTGTGCGTTTGGGGCTTTTGGATGACGTGTGTACTAGGAAGTCATCCGCATAGCATATCCCCGTCCACAGGGCGAGGAATATCTGAGGTGTAGATATTAAATAAGATGGGGCCTAGAATGGAGCCTTGTGCTATGCCTGCAGCGGCGTTGAAAGTTCGGGAAAGCTTTCCATTCACTCGAACTTGGACGGTTGTGTTTAGAACGAACTGGTAGATGATACTACACAGCGTTATACTGAGGCCAGTATTCAGTAATTTAAATATGAGACCTTCGATCCAAGTCGTGTCAAAAGCCTTTTCAATGTCCAGGCTCACCGTAATGGTGGATTCCTTATTAAAGAGGCGCACGCAGACGTGGTTTTGAAATATGTTGAGAGCTACAGTGGTGTCGTATTCCAACGCCGTGCTTCCTCGACGCGACCGAGGGAAGAGCGTGGAATTTATTTAAAACAACTAAATTAAATAAAAACCAAACAGTTCTTTTTATACCGAACACACGTCAGTGTTTATTCTATATTTTTTCTCTTTACATACCTTCCTTGTTGGAAGTCTAATTAATTCTATTTGTTATTTATGATTTCGTATGAACGAAATCAATCAGTTGCCCCTAGTTACCTCATGGGGGTGATTCTTGTTAACAGAAACTCTATTACAAACTATGCAGCTGCTTAAGAATTTTTGGGATAACGGAAATTGTATGAACTGTTGTTATGAAATGGGTAGCTTGAAATTTGGTATGTGTATGTTATGTTGTGATATGCAAATTTGAGAATTAGGGATGATGACTGTATTTGTAATGTATAATTGAATTGATTAGTATTTAAATGTATGAACTATGGAAATTGAATTTATATGCAAATGTGTTTAAGGAAAAAGGATATTAAAGGATTTACTTATTATATTAAGTGTATAAATATATATTAAGGGATTTTATGGTTAAATGGATATGTTAGGATTGAGGTAAGGATTTTGGGAAGACGGTAGGGCTGCGGAGCACTACAGTGGTGCTGTGCGCTTCTGATCTCGAATCCAAAATGCGTCCGCCTTTTATATTCTGAATCTACAGAGATTTGCTTAAAATTGTGTATAACAGTTCCAGGAAGCACAAACAAGATTTTGTGTGTGTTTCAATCGGATTGAAATTCTGCGAAGTGAATTGGAATTTTGTTGAAGAAATTCCCGGAGGGTAAGGTCATTAAATGCATTTGAAATAGATATTTCATAATGCTAGGGATATTGGGAATTGAATCAGTGTGCGACAAATGGACTTTTGGTTTAATTTATCGCGCATATGATTAACTTGGGTTTTTAGGGATTGATTAGATGATTAGATTGGGATTTTAGATAAGGGTGGGGCAATTGGGTATGGTTATAAATGTATGATGAAATAATGGTGGATTGGAAGAGGGTAATTATTTAGGATCATTATATAGTGATAGAGCTGATGATGGAGCTTCCGATTTCTCACAATGTTAAAATGGAATTTAATTTGCACCAGTGAGTTTTTATTAAATGTTTCGCTATAAAGTGAGTGAATGATGCGAAGCTTTTAGAAATGTTGAAAAAGTGTTTCGGCACAAACACTCTAAACAAAATAAACATTTGCAGGTGGCACCCACGATTCAGAAGTGGTTATGAGTTGGTTGAAGATAACGAACTGTGGCGTTTATTTAAGCCTGTAGCAAAATTTCATATTATTACACTTCGGAAACACCTTCCGAAATTTGTTTTTTAGCAAACGCTGACGTTAGGTTTCTATATAAATTTTCGCCATCAAAGTTTCCCTGGCGAGAGAAAAATGAGAAATAAAGATTTGAAAACTTCGCTATTCATATACGCGGTTAACTTCATGCGTAATAAAAAAGCAAAAGCGGCCCGTCTTTTGGATATAAAAAGGTTAACAAGTTTCTAACGGTCGTTTCTGTCACAGGCTTATCACTCTGTCAACTTTTTCTACCGGTGATCCGAAGTTTTGGCGAATCTAATTTGTTTTGGTCACTCGGAATATTCAGCCTCGTGTAGTAGACTTTGCTATTTCACTTCCTTTATCCATGCCCTATTCCGTGTTCATTGGTTTAAAAACCATTCTCAGAGTCTATACATAGTCGTTTGTGCAGATTATTTAAGGAAACTAATGTTTTTGGAATGATGCTATCACATTTCCTGACATATATATTCACGGACTTTAGCTGTCACTGCACTGCAGTAGAAGATGAAAATTTTCTTAAGGCGGGGATTAGGCGTATTTCGAGGGTTTGTGTTTAGACGAATTAAGTTAAGGAGGTAGGCGCAGTCGACCGACCCAGAGAGGAGCGGATGAATGAATATTATGTCAGCCACGACCCTGCGCTCCTCCTCGTGACGTTGATTAATTTTAGGCGGTTAATTTACGGGGGGAGGGTTTAAGGAGCTTTCCCATCTCAGCCCTCGGAGAAGGAACCGACGGAAGCGACGTTGAATACTTTCGATTCTACAGATATGGTTCTTGTGATAAGGAGACCATACCTGGCTAGCATATTCAAGCAGTGGACGGACGAGGGTAAGGTAAAGGGACTGAGTAACGTATGGGTCGGAGAATTCCTTAGACCATCGTTTCATGAATCCGAGAGTAAAATTGGTTTTCCGGATCGTCTCATCAATGTGAGAGAGGAAGTTAAGTTCCCTGTCCAGAGGATCCCAAGATCCCGAATACATTGGACAATGGTCGGGGGATGGTTATGAAGAGTATAGGAACGCGGGGATGAGTGAACACGCTTACGGGAAAAGGTTATAGATTGGCATTTGGCGATGTTAAGTACAAAGCAATTTTTGTCACACCAAGTCGAGAAGCTGTCAAGGTCAGATTGCAGCAGTGCAGAATCAACTGGTGACTCAATAATCTTGTATAACTTAATATCATCAGCGTATAGGGACGAGCTAGAATTCTTAATGACCTTATCGATGTCATTAGTGGCCAGTATAAATAGGAGAGGGCCCAGGTGACTACCTTGAGGGACTCCAAAGGGGGCAAGCAAGGGGTTGGATATCATGGACCTGAGCCGAACGGAATAAAGTCTATCTTTAAGATAGGAAGAAATCCATATCAGCAATCCTGGTTCGAAGCTGAATGCGGATAATTTGAAGACGATTCGATGGTGGGAGATTTTGTCGAAGCTTTATTGAGGTCGGTCGAGACCATATCAACCTCGTAACCGTGCTCTAGTGCTGAGAGTGTAAAGGAAGTGAGCTCACGAAGGTTGGTTGTAGTTGATCGGCCATTAAGAAAACCATGTTGTTCTGGTAAAATAACAGGTTTGCAACGGAAACTAAGAGATTCGTACAGAAAGCTTTCAAGAATCTTAGGTAAGTGGGACAGTTTGGCGATGGGGCGGTAGTGCGCGACCGTGGATGGGGGTGATGAAGGAGGTTTTCCAAATGTGGGGGAATACGCCTTGGGAGAGTGAGAGATTAAAGATCAGTGAGATGGGGAGCAGAGAGAATGGATGAGCATATTTTGAGGAGGATTGCAGGGATTCCATCAGGGCCCGATGTGAACTCGTCTTTGAGTTCCAGTAGCTTGGATTCGATTACGGTCGGATCAAAGGAGTCATGGAGAGGAGGCCCGAGGGAAAAGTTGGGTAGGTAGTTAAAGTATGACAGGTCAGGAACAAAGGAGTCATTAGTAAATGACTGCTTGAATTGAGTGGCGAAGAAGTTGGCAATAGTAACAGGATCAGATGAGGTATGAGAGTTTAGCGTAAACGATATGGGGTATCCGTCTGAACTATGTTAATGATTGACGAACTGGAAGAATGTCTTGGGGTCATTTTTGAGATTGGCCTGCATTTTGGTAAGATAGTTGCGATAAAGGGTGTTGAAAAGTTCCGTGAATTGGTGGTAACAGCCAAGAAAATTGAAGTAGTCGGGTATAGTTCGATTGCGAGAGAAGATGATCCATAACTTATTCCTTTTATTACGCAGGGAGCAAAGCTTGTGATTGTACCATGGAGGGGAAGAGTTTGATGTTCTTTGTCTAGTGTGGGGAACGAACAGGGAAATGGAGTAAAGGATTTCGGTATATAAAAGGGTGATGGTATCTTCAACAGATAGGCGATCGCAGTTGAACGAAAGGCGGCCTAAGTAGTCGTTGATGAGGCGAAAATAAGCTTTATGGAAATCGTAGGCGGAGTGATTGGGGGGGACTCGGAAGAAAGTCGCGAGAAGGGAGGGGGTGGTGGTTTTCTATAGATGTAAAAAGAACGGGCTGGGTGAGACAGATGTATTGACAGGGTCTGTTGTAAAGATAGGGTCACGCTGAGTACCCAAGCCGCTTCGAAAGTTGCTGACCTGACAAAGACAAGAGTCGATCGATGAAAAGTCATTGGCCGAGGTGGGGTGGGAAGTGAAGTGTGAATAATCGTCAGATAAAGCCCAGTTAAGTTGTGGAAGATTAAAATCTCCCAAGATGATGATGTCGTCCTCACAATTATTCAGCTCGATTATATGGTCGATATAATAGCTCGCAAACTTCAATAGGCTGTGATGGCAGGATATAGAAGCACACGACAAAGATTGATTTCCGAGGATGAGTGATTTTGACAGTCACAAAGTCCAGCTTGAAGAAGGTAGGGAAAGCGACAAGTGACTACTCCAGGCTGTTGTGGACAGCGATGAGCACCCCTCGGCTGGGGGATAAGTCAGTAGTATGATTGAGGAGATCGTCGCGGAATATGGTAAACGTAGGGGGGGGGGGGGCAGTTCTTGGTTATGAATGCTGGGGATTAAGTTCGTTTCACTTAAAGCGAAAATGTCGACAGGTAGGGCATGGGAGTATTTCAGAATGGATTGAGTCTTTGAACGAAGAGCCCTTACGTTCTGATAATAGAGGGTAATGGGTGTAATACTGTCGGTTTTCCGACGGGGGGGGGGGGGGGGGGGTAAGGGTTTTAGGAACAGAATAGCTTGTTGAGGACGGCATAACTACTATGAAAATGTGATAACGTTCTGGAGTGAACGAAGTGGCCGAAAGCTTTGAGGTCATTCGATACTTTGCGAGGCGATAAATTGAACATTATGTGGAATTTTACGAATAGATTGTGGAGAATGCGGATGAGTTAGTTGGAGCTAATCAGATACAGACTTATCCATTCGAGATTTCCGCAATTTTTATACCTTCGGTGCAACGCACAGCAACAATCCTTCTTAACGATAAAATTACCAGGATGCAAACGGACCTTCAAGAACTTCGTATGGGGATTAGTAGTAGTAACAGTTTCATAACTAAAGGTCTCCTAGAAGAAGCGTGTGGCGATCTCAACTAACGCCACTGCTCAGCTTTTCCAGGTACGACACCAAACTCCCAACTAGAGCATCCGAAAACCCTTTAAAACAAGTGTTATGGCAGTTCCATTAGAGTGCCATTACTTACCTTGCAATTAAGCATACAAAACTTCCACCTAGAACACATAAACCCTGGAAAGCATTTACACACCTTTCAGTTATCTGCTTAAAATGTGTCCTAACCACCTAAGCCATATTTTCGCTAATTCAGTAGCACGAGCAACAAGAGACATTTTTCCCAAGGGCATGATTGCACGAAACGCACCATGTGCCTAGGAAGCAATTCGTTCGGTTGTATGTTGCATCGCCAGAATTACTTGTAAGAAATTATTAACATGCAGCATACACCAAGGGAAACCATTCTGTGCTACTTAAACATACTTACCCTGATACACACATGCGCGGCGATCATCATATTTATCCCAAGTCACAGCTAGTTTTGTCTAACCAACGAAACTTGCTCACATATCTCGCGCCAAGACGTCGGGAGCAAATTCGGTGGCATTGAAACATGCACACAAGAATTCTGAGTAGGCCACCAGCATCGATACGGCGGCACAATCATCGTTGTGCGAGTGTCTTGTGCGCTGATGGCATATGTCGCCCCATATACGGGCAAAATGATCATGCATCTCTGTCTAAACAGAGTTTTGCCCAGCTGCAAATCATTTCTCATGGTGTTTTCTTTATTGATTTGATTTATCCACGGTCCTCATACTCTTGGACACACACCATGAGCAACAGAAGCGATCATCGTGTATGTGTTTCGCTCCCTGTTGCTGGGACCAATGTATGTAAAGATCATCCCTTATTGGTTACCGAAGCGAATTTGGTATTCTGTCGTTTCGGTGGCAATAATCAATCGCAAAACAGATTCCGTGGAGGCATGTCGTGTCCTCCACGTAATACGTCGAGTTAAGTGGCGACGCGTAGTGTTGTACTTTTGATAACGGCTTTGCTGTGTATTGTATCTTTTACTTTTATTGTGAATTTATTTTAATGACTGTTAATTATCCTGGAATGAAACCATTTTATTGTGAATTTATTTTAGTAACTGTTAATTTCCCTGGAATAAAAACAAGTATATAAACGATGTGTTGTGTTGAAGAAAATGAAAAGTGTGTTTTAATCTCATTCGACTGGTTTTGGACTGAACACAATCGGGAAGTGCGTTGCTCTCCATCGAAATTCCTTGACGTCTATCCTTTTTCTACCTCTTCGTCAGTTGATCCGCCATTATTAATGATGTGTCGTTTCATTGCATTACGATAGACGCGATTATAGTGATATAGAAAAGCCCATCGACAAGATGCCCAGAAAAATCCGTGTGTCTCGAAGCAGCGATCGTTTACAGAAGTAAAATGTTTCAAACTGTAGAACAGCATCTACGGCAGTTGTGTGGCGGTTTCGTCAAACCCGACTGTTAATTGGCCGAAAAACACCCCATTATTACAACCCAACTTACATTGTTTCCCACCAATGCAATCGCATTGGCACCTGAAAACATTTCCTTTTCCAAGGACATTAATGCATACAACGCATATCGGGAAATTCCTGTAAAGAATTTTTCCTTCAAGGGCATTCGTACATGTATCAATGCATCTCTGCATTAGCGACCAGGAACCAAATTTCCAATTAGTGTCGATCCTGGCGTCGCCATAGATGCCACGTCCAATTGACACATATGGTATATACAAACCGTCATTGTGTAATCATCTGAATTGCTTCGCAATGACTTGCAAATATCGATACAGCTGCAACTACTTCTCGCTTAGTATTTCTTTGTTTGAATCGTCAAACAATCACCAACGTCGCGCTTAGCCGTCGGATTGGATTCAATAGCATAAACATATGCAAACAAAAGAATCCGTTTCTTCCAGCCGGCAGAGATACGATATACGATCTCTATTATTTCAATCCCTTTTAGCATCTAATGAGTGGCTGATATTTACTCAGCTGACCCTCATTACCGGACGATGCATTATGTCGCTTCTTTCTTTGTCTGTATCGTTTGTCTAGGTTTCGTTTCGCTTTTGACCTGCAAACGTTATGTAAACAATCTGATTTCGACGATCGGCTTCACGCACACCACTACAGGACCTCACCAATGAGATCCACATTCTTCGTTTTCACCACGAGAGGAACACCTTCTCTCTCGAGAAAACTCACCCCCGGTTGCGAAGTGGCTCTGCATCGAGCAGAGGAACGCTGAGTCTTATTCAAACCGCCATCCAGTGGGCACACCCGGATAGGAGTATCTTTTTTCCAATCACCATAGCGTGAGCACGGGGGTGCTCACACCCCTGTGCGCATAGTCGACTAAGCGCATTGCGCTTTATAAATGAGTTTGAATTCGCGTTCAGTATATCTTCTGTTTAAATTCGTTAACGTTAATATTCGCTGAAGAACTAGTCAACATGCCTGTGGAACAATGTTAGTGCTTAAGTACCATGAAACATATAACTAGTATTTTACAATAAAACCTACTAATTAGAGTCCGGATCGATTGTGAACGTTTCCCGTAACGTAAGAAGTTTTTAAGCAATAAAAAGACCATACAAAAATATTTACAATAGCCATGCTATGTGTTTTACTTTCTTTTCGGGTGCATGGCTTGTGGTGGAGTTTTACTCCTTGTGTGGTGACATTTTCAGCTGAAGGATCGATGGCATCAGATTGTTCCTCATTCTTGCGGCTCGCGGATAGATCACTTTTGCAGTTTTACACAGTGAATGATGGGTGGGGATGGAAGGGAATCAGCGCCGTGCGTCGGCGTACCATACTTCCTCCCCACAGTTGCATTCCACAAATCGATCTTCAGCTCCATTAATAACAAAGCCGAAACCGAAATTTGTACCCCACATTGGTGACAATCTCTGGGATAAATTCGTGGGATAGGAGTAGAACCAGTGCCAACGACGGCACACATACATCCTACCCCATAAGCCGTCGTTATCAGAAAAGTGTTTTCAGTAGCTTTTCAAACCGAAGACGAAGAGGTTTGCCTATTTCAAGTAGAACGAATTTTGTAACGACTTGTTTCTATCACAGGCGTTTCGGCATGGACGCTAGAATGTGTAGACAAAAGATGAACTCCGTACAGCCAATATCTAAAAAGAAAGTTCCACGGGGAACAACGGAATATGTACTACCAGCAGGTGGTTTTACTCGGTAAAAATCCGGCATGCATTTGGATCGGTCTTTTGAAGATTTCGACCTTCCTACCTAAAAAAGATACTACATCCGGAAACACCATGACGGCACAGGGCAAATTTAAAGGCAAATAACACTGATCGTGCTACTCATAATAATAATAGCCAATTCCCAGGAAACGATAGCAATAAAATATACAACATATCTTTAGTATCGTTGACAATCTATGGACATTTGTCTGAATACAAGTTGCTAAGGATCGTATTACGCACATGTAAAGTACACTATGCACAAGTGCAGTCAACTGCGGTTCGCAGTGAAAGCATTGGTCCCATTTGTCTTGCGTAAACAATGAATGTACTGCGAAGCATATATATATTTTTTTTTTTAACATACTGTATTTATTTAACCAATAATCAATGTTTACATTAAGTACTACAGCTAACTTATAATTCTAGTGATACAACTGTTTACATGCATACATTACACATTTTTCAAACATAACTGAATGTGTGAATAACTATTCGAGTATTATAGGTTTTAATATTAACAGTTTTCCTGGGGAAGGTCAGAAAACCAGGATTTTTATTTTTTAATTTAATCTAATCTAATACTTAACTTAACTCTAACTTATTCTAGCTTAACCTAATTTATTTTATAATAAGTTAAATATGTAATGTGAATTGGGGAATATAGGGATTGATGGTTAGGGAAGTAGGTTGGGGTGGGATATGGTCAGTTAGTGGCCTCAGGTGCGGTAACACTTTCCAGTTGTTCGTTAAAACGCAGAATGTTGGATAATGGTTGTATGTTACAGTACGAGGGTTGCCTTTTATATTTCGGGATTAGAGAGCAAAAACAAATATTGATCATCGAAAATCACTTTATTGTTTTTCAAAATATTCCCCATGAAGATCTATACACTTTTGCATGCGTTTGAACCAATTGTCGAAGCACTTTTGCCACTCTGATTGAGGTATCTCCAACACATGCATTCTGAACAACTTTTGTTGGATTTGGCTCATCTTGAAACACCCAGACAGTCGACTGCTGTTTACTTTCGGGCTCATACGCGTAAATCCACGATTCATCACCTGTCACGATGTCATAGACGTGTTTCGAAGCACCGCGACCGTATTTTTTGGGCATTTCTTTCGACCGATTGACACGAGCCTTTTTTTTGGCGATTGACAAATTGTGTGGGATCCGACGCGAACAAATTTTTTTGACAGTCAAATGTTTATGCAATATTGAATGTATGCTGGTCCCATTAAACGCCTAAGGTTGTCTCAATCTCACGATAGGTCACATGACGATCTTCCAATATCAGTTCGCGCACAGCATCAATGGTTTTCGGAACAACAACTGATTTTGGACGACCTTCACGAAATTCATCTTGGAGTGAACTACGACCACGATTGAATTCACCATACCATCGATAAACACTGGTCCTTGATGGAGCTTCATCGCCAAAAATTGAATTAAGTTCATCCATGCACTGTTGTTGAGTTAATCCACGCCGAAAGTTGTAAAAAATAATCGCACGAAAATGTTGAGGATTTAATTCCATTTTTGGGCCGAGATGAATCTTTTAAGTTACTGTAAACAACACAAATAGCGCTCGTATGTCAAAACGTTCTGAGTGCGTATAACCTCAAAAATGTCCAACTTCACGACAGAGCTGTCAATTGCCGGATTGCAACGCTAGGGTTGCCAAATCCCGAAACATAAGAGGCAACCCACGTATTTGAACTGATTGGGTGCCAGCTCGGTGTTATGGTACACTACCTCGTTGGAGTCATTAACCAATCTTCCAGAGGTAAAGAGATGGTGTGGAGCCAATTCAGATAGTGAGCCCTGTTATCTAGAGGAGTTGGTAGTAGTGAAGTTATTATGGGGTTGGGATTATTTGGGAGGTTTTCAATAAATTCGATAGACAGCTCTAGGAAGCGTCTATCGAGACGGTAAATATTAGCGGCATTGTATAGCAAGCTGTTATTGTAATACTTGTAAGAGTTGGGTTGTCGGTTGAGGCCAGTGACCAGCCTGAAGCATTTCCTTTCGAAAGTGCGTAGCTTCACCATTTGGGCTGGTGTTATATGATACCACAGTGGACACGCATATGTCAGTGTAGGTCTGATTATTTGTTTATAGATGAGCAGTTTGACTTTGTGAGAGAGACCGTTGGGTTTCCACATCACTCTTCTACAGAGATTCAGTTGTATTGTGGCTTTACGTAAAGTATTTTTAATGTTGGTGGAGAATGAAAGGTCATTGGAAAAGGTTATTCCCAGATATTTTAAAGTTTTAGAAGGTTTTATCTGGGTGTTATTTAGTTTGAGTCTAAGTTTGTTGTTTTTTTTTTTTTTTTTTTTTTTTTTTACCCTTAAAGACTATAAGTTGGGTTTTATCAGGATTTAGGCGAATTTTCCATTTATTGAAGTATGTTGATAGATTTGGGAGGAACTTATTAATGCGGTTTCTTGCCTCTTTTACAAACTTGCTGCTGGAGTAGACTACGGTGTCATCGGCGTAATTCAACATTACGGTATTGGGTAATTGAGGCTGCGGTATGTCGGAAGTATAAAGGAGGTATAATAGTGGTCCAAGAATTGAACCCTGCGGAACCCCTGCGGTTATATTATACGATTGGAAGATAGAAGAATTTATTTTGACCATGAACTTTCTACCAGAGAGGTAGGAAGTAAGAAGTTTGGTAGTATGGGTGTTTAATCCAAATATGTAGTGCAGCTTGTAAAGCAGTCCTGAGATCCAAACACTGTCGAATGCTTTAGATATGTCGAGAGAGATACAGACCGTCGGGCTTTGGTTTTGAAGATTAGTTGTGACATCGTGCGTTAGTTTTAACAGAGCATGACAGGTGGAGTGTTGTGAGCGAAAGCCAAACTGGGAATTTGGGATAATAGCGTTGTCATTAGCAAATGAAAGGAGATTTCGATATATCTTGCATTCCAATATCTTGCTTAATGTGTTTAATAACGAAATCGGACGATAGTTGCTGGAGTTGTTGGAAGGACTGGACTTACTGATAGGGACTATAACTGTTGTTTTCCAGTTATCTGGGAAATGTGATCCGTTTATTATATGGTTGAGAAGAACGAGAATAGGGACTAGATTTGACGGGAGAATTCTTTTGTAAAGAAGGTTTGGAATTCCATCTAAGCCTGTCGACTTCTTGTTATTGCGTGATGTTATAAATTCAGATAATTCGCCTGCTGTTAGGAAGGTCGCATTATCCAGAGGATGAGACGCTTTGTTTGTTTCGTTGAATTCCGCGATGAAAGGGGTGAAGGATGGGATCATTGTTAGTGAGATGTAGTCGTTTACAGTATCTTGAAAGTTGGAGACTGAGAGGGAGTCGTTTTGTTGATGGATTTGATAAAAGTGATTAGCTAGACAGTTTGCTATGTCAATATCTTATTGGACTGGGTGATTGTTAGTAGGGTTGATAATATAATCGATTCGAGGTTTGTATTTTCGACCCGTTAGTCTGTTGATATTTTTGAATAAATCACGATTGGGTTTAATATTTTTAAGTATAGACGTGTAAGCCTGGTCGGAAAATTGTTTTAGTTGTCCATTTATCAGGGTAGTCAAGAGTTGGATTTGATTTTTAATAAAAGGGGAGTAACTGCTATGTAGTTTTCGTCTAAGCTGTTTTTTTACGCGTAAAGGTTTTGTAAGGATGTTGGGTAAAGGTTTTCCTAGATGATTATGAGGGATGGCTGTAGGTGTGTGGCTGAAGAGGGCATTTTTTAGTATTTGCCCTATTCTTAAGGCTGCTTGATCAATTTCAGCAGGGAGTAGATTTGAAGTCTCTGGCAAAGTATAGTCTGTAAAACTGGCAGCAATGTCCCTATTGACTCTTTTCCAGTTTGTCCTGGAGAAATTCGGGATCGGATTGAATGAGTAACATGGTTCGAGGGCTGGGATTTGGACAGTGATGTGGACGGACCCAAGATCGGAAGGAAATTCGAAGGATACTGTAGGGAGGTTAGGTGAGTAGACGTCAACGGATTTTAGGAAAAAATCTATTGTTGATTTAGTAGTATTGGAGATACGTGTTGGCTGTAATGGACAGTCCGCACAGATATATGGATGGAGTTGAAGGAGTGCTAGAAGTTGGCAACCGTATTTATTGCACTTCGTGTCGATAAATGAAGTATGCCGAGCATTCCAATCTCCTCCTATTATGAAAGGTGCAGGTAGAGACTGTTGGATTATCTCAGTGATGTCGGAACTAGGGAAGTTTGGTTCGCGAGAAGGGTGAATGTATACGGACGACAATACAAGCACTTTGTTGCTTTTGCAAAAGATTTTAATTGCCGTGTACTCAATATTATTTATATTGGTGAACCTAATTTCGGAAAATTGAAATTTCTTGTGTATTATAATTCCAGTACCTCCACGAGGCCCAGTGGTTCGTGGATTAGAAACAAGTGTATAATTCGGGATAGATACTCGGGAGTTTGGTTTAAGCCAAGTTTCTGAGAGGAGGAGGATATCTGAAGAAAACTTTTCAACGAACAATCGGAGGTGTTGTCTGCGAATATTGGAATATATGGACTCTGCGTTGAGGGAAATTATGGTTAAATTAGCCATTAAGGGCGAGGATATGTGAAGTTATAAGAGATAAAATCTGACCTTTTTTTTCTATTTCTGAGCTGTGCTTCAACGTGGGCAGCATCTTCTGTAAGCTACTTATGTATCCTGTGATGTCCAGATTCAGATCGTTACTGTTGGATTGGTGATTTCTTGTCATGGTAAAGGAATCCTTGACAACCTTAGCGTATGACATTCCTGGACTTGTAGGATTTATTGATTGATGTGATGTTGTTTTGGTTGGTGAAGGTTTGCTCGCTGCCATGGGCGTTGTTCGCCTTTCTAGAATCCTCAGCTTATGAGGACATTGCCAGAAGTTGGCAGGGTGGGGTCCTCCACAGTTACAGCATGTCACTGTGATTTTCTTCGTTGTAATGGATCCATCAGGGTTTGTTGTTTGGATTGTTCCTGGTTCCATCCCAGGCGGGCTGACGTTACATTCTCCAGGTTGATGTTGCTCTGCACACTTTACGCATCGTACGCTTAGATAACATGCGGCCGCCAAGTGTCCTGAACCTTGGCATCTTTTGCAATGAAGGACGTTTTGCTTATGTGGTTCCTCAATCGCAAGTGCGCAAGTTTTTCTACCGCCTTGTTGTGATCCGTTAAAGTTGTTGTTGTTATGGAAGTCGAAGCTCCTCTTGTGTTTGTGGTGAAATTGCGGTGGCCTAAGGTACTTTTAAGCATTCTAATTAGTTCTTTGATGCTTTTTATATTTTTAATATAGATGGGTGGTGGTCTTGTATTTTTGTCGTGCGTGTTAGGCATTTGATTCCCGACTGTCTTTTGTTGGGGCGATGGTGTTTCGGGGGACAACAATTGTTGGTTTGGAGATGATGGGGCTAGTCCGGGGTGTTGAGCAGGCGTTTCTTCCATGCCGACGTCATCTCTGATATTATTGGTTGTTTTTAGGGAGCGAATTTCCTCGTGGAGTTGTTTCATCTGGAGTCGAAGTGTATTGATATAATCCACGGCTTGCAGATACTTTTTTTGATAGTCCATAGCTTGTGTCTCCATGGTTGTTGGTTTCTTTGTTGCGCTCTGTAAATCGTCGTGAATTGTTGGTCTTCACTGGGGCCGTCGCCCAGCATGCGTTACTGTTAGTTTTCACTGTTTTATTACTAAAAGTATTGTTACATGTGCACTTCACCCACGTGTGTATTACAGACTTTCACAAACACGTGTTTCACAAACACGAGTTTCAACTATGCTATGAGCGAACGTCTGTTCGCTCTGAAGTACTCGATAAGAATGCGTTGCGAAGCATACAATTGTGTGTGTGCCCTGACTGAGCCATAAACAAAGATAGGTAAAAACTGATAATGTATCCTTCAGTCTGTAGATCAAAGGAGGACAAGACTCTGAATCTGAACTTCATCCCAGAAGGACGTTAATTATAAACCTCATCGCGCTTTAAAATCAATATTCAAGGAGTCCATTCTTAACCAGCATCTAGCACAGCTGGAAAATGAATGAAATGGTTAGCTGATTGAGCGATCAAGGAGTTGATCTCATTTTTTTATTCATTCAAAAGAATGGAAGTGCTGGTTCGCCAGGCTGTTTCATAGGGAGAAGCGACTAGAAATCGGTAGGTTTTTAAACATAACTTTTAGCTTATAGTGCTAAAGTACGTAGACAAATGGATCTACAAGAAGTGATCCAACACTGATTGTGATTGTGTCGTCACGCATTGGGCGTTTAATTGATTGCTTATAAGCGTAAAAGTATCGCAAGTTGCGAAGCGTTTTCAGAAAATTATATCTGTTTTATAATTAAAGAAGTTGATACTCATGTGGAGCATCGACGTCGCGACTTCTTAGTAAAGTCGTTTAACCCTTACAATTGACTTTGTGACAGGATTCTCTTAATCTCAATTAATCTCTAAAGATGTATCAGTGTTGATTCTCCTTTCACAGCAGTAAACACCTTTTCGAATATCAGCAAAGTATGCACAAAAACTGCCATGATATCAACGTTTGCCAAGGCTCTAATAATCATCTCACTGCCACCAACCACTTGCATCGGAAAAATCCGATGCGTTATTGTCGCCACTTAATACTCTTACAAACATTGAAAAGAAAACGATTGTCAATTGAAATATCCGCTCACGTATTTGAAGACAAAGTTTCTCACGTTCTTCCGTTGAGAATATCTCTTAGAATTAACAGCATCCTTTAAATAAAAATAAAGTAACCGTCACTGGAGAACACACAGTGTATGCACGGAGCGGACTCAATTAGTGCTTTTCATTTTATCCAAAGGATACCATTCGCCAGGAGCTCCCTGAAGCCATGTGCAAGATAAATAGCTGCTGACAGTGTCGACTCCATGCTCAACTAGAGCTCCACCTATGACATCCCAGGCCTCTAAAGCTCATCTGTGTGGCTTAGGCAACTGACTGTCAGAATCAATGAATGACTTGCGAAAAGGAGTAAAAGGAAAAAGGAATAATAAGACTACTGCCCCGGGACAAATACGACGAGTACACTGGGAGAAACTCCGTGAATAGGAAGATGTGAGCGTGTAATTAGCGCATATTCAATATTTATAATGCAGGAGACCGTAATGCAAAGGACGCCTTGTGCACATGACCCGGCGGGTAAAAGCATACAAAAAAGGATCCCATACGACTCTACTCCTTGGATGGGTTTCAGATTTTTATACCACGTAAGAGCTCAGGATGAAGTTTTTAAAGTCGTAGAATGTTCCTCCGCCGAACGTCAGCTTTTGCGCTATTTAACAGTCTACCCAGCTTAGTCTTTAGTGGAGGAGTTTAAGTGAAAGATGTTGGAATGTGGAGGATGGCAAGTGTAGAATGGAGCAAGGGAAACTACCCGGAAACATTAATTAATTAACATAAAATCATGAAAAAAACATCTTGGGCGAAGAGGAGTATGCATTACCTTTCACGTTTCAGTTACACCGAGTCTCCGAAGTGGGCACCAGGATGCTGAATAATAAGAAAGGAATCATCGTTATAGAGCTATTATTTACTCATTTATTAACGCGACATTCAACCCTAAGGAAGTGCTGTACGAGCTTCTTTGTTGTTCTGCATTTCAATGTAAATATATAGGCTGTGCCTGAAATGATTGACGATACTTACTGGATCGCCGTCTCTGGCGTTGCATCCATGAAGAACTCATCCTAAGCTCGTGAGTGAGGCGACCGGTTCGAAACTTGTTCCCTCCTTTAATATGCTCATCACTATGAGACTCAAATCGTCCTGCCCTATAACTATCTTTGATTCCTCCTGGGTGTAAGTCAGTTTGTCCTCGATGCTCCTTAGGTTTTTGCATCTTCTGATCATCTCCTCCTTTATTTCTTATTCGGGGACTTCCGGTTATCGATCGTTCTCACCTCGATCGACTTTTTATCCTTCTTGTAGGCTTTTTTGAATGCAGTAAGGAGATGGTACATCCGTCATTGGTTCGAAAAGATCGTCAAATACCATTTTTAAGTACGTCTTACCGCTTTTGGCGATGCCCACGGAAGTGACCACCTCTCACCCACTCCTTTGGTATATTATCAGATTTGTTGTTCGGTCGAAAGACGCTGGAGTGTTGTCTTCCTAGATTTCTTTGCGACGTCATCAGTGGAGGTTCTTCTGAGTAGAGGGTAGTGTAATGCGATTTTGGCCACTTAAACAAAGTAAACAAAGATATATAAACAATTGTATAAGTGGTTGAACAGGGAAGGCCAAGGATAGGTCGGAGGCTAGGGTGTGAGTACGAGTGCGGATTGTGAGAGTGTAGGCGTTAAGCCGGATGTGGTCAGGAGAGGTAAGAGAGTAGACGACGCTTGAGAGGGGGAGACGTGTGATTGAAGTCAAAGAAGCTGGGGTAAGAGTTTGCTCACCGCAGCATATGCGAAATGGTTTCATTAGAGCCGTAAGAAGTGTGATGGGTGTGCAAATAGAAGAGACGAGGGTGTTGCAGGTTTCGGGGGTTAGTGTAAAATGTGATGGAGGATAACAGGCTTGGACAGTTGATTGAATCTGAGACAAGACAAGGTGAATGAAGAGCATGTCGGCATAAATTCTGCGCTATTCAAGTGTGTTAAAGTTTATTAGATGGAGACGGCTTGTGTATGGGGGTAGAACTCGAGCATTTTCCCAATTCAATCATCAATCATCCCAATTCACGCTTTCGATTCTGCGAATATGGGACGAGTGGTGAGGAGCCCAGACCTGACCAGCATATTCAAGAAGGGGTCGGACAAAGGCTGTGTGGGGGTTCAAGTTAGGATGCCAAACATGGGCACGGATTCACTTCACCCGCCAACACTTACGTCGTCAAAAATTGTCACCAAAGATGAAAAAATGAATGAAAAGCACTATTGTGTAGTTTGAAATCACTTTTATTTTTCTCCTCTTAATTTTATATGCAGGTATAGTCCTTGCTGATTTGCACTTGATTCACAATGTTTAACGACACTAAGGCAAATTTAGAATATTTGTGTTTCGACACAAAACGATTTGGCGGGAAGTAATTAATTGTCCAATTGAAACTGACAGACACAGCGAGTTTTTGTTAAAACCGTGAAAGGATTCGCGAAAATTTTACAGTGACTTATAACGCAGCGTAGCGTGTGAACGCTGCTGTGGTTGTTTAATGACTCCTTTAATAAATTATTATTTATTTTTATTGGTTGGATAGCGACTCATTTGGTTAGGGGTGAAATTCTGTGTTCTCGATTTTGCACATAGGGCAACCAAAAGAGACCACACCTCTGCTTTCTCATCGTCATGGCCGTCGAAATGTGGTAACTTCGGTTAATTGATAATTGACGAACGTGGAGAATGAGAGAACAGAAACACGATGTACTGTGATCTCGAGGTGGCTTGGTTGTGTGTGCTGGTATCAAATGCAGCTTCTGAGCATGACCTACTGCCCCAGTGTTACGGCTGTGGTGAACTCAGAGGGCATTGAACCGTATGGAAACAGAATTATGGAGGAGAGGAAATGTAGCCGGTGTTATTCACCGGCTAAAAGAGATCATTGATCCCAAGCGAATGGATGATCTGATGAAAATCGATAGGACGCCGCTGATGGTTACGAAATAATCAGCGTGAGAACCAGACTCTAAGACGCTGAAATAACCCCAGCGATTTTGCTATAATGCAACAGCGTCGTTCGTTTAGACTTGTTGTTGCTAACCGACATGATATGATTTCCGATGGAAATCTCATGGGCTAGCAAGATGGAGTTGCCGTATGGCAAAAGAGTAACTAAACTCAATTATGCATTATCTGCATAGGACAATGAGTTTAGCTATGCGTCCCTTAGGAAATCAATGATTCTCAGGTGAATACCGAACGGTGGAATAGGGGTTAGTATGACACGCTGAAAGCGGTCGAAATAAGGCGGAAATTGTGGTTGGAATTGTGGGTTGGTTCTCCATGTAGTATAGAGAACTCTCACAGCTGTATAGACCAATCGGGAAAAGTAGGGATTACAGAATTCTTTGACCAGCGTTCCACAAATCAAGGACAGAGTTGCCCTTGAGAATAATGTCATCGCTATGCGGGATGAAGTTAATCCCCCTATCACATAAGATGCCAAGGTCACGTATTGATTGTACAGGTGAATGAAAAATAGGAATGTATACGGGGGGGGGGGGGGGGGGGGCGTTTATGGGAGAAGGTGATTGAGTGACATTTGGCAATAGTTAATTCGAGGAAGTTATTTTGGCACCAAGTTGAAAAGCGGTCGTGATCCATTTGGAGAAGTGGTGATTCGAGAGAAGACCCGTTCGTGTTGAAGACTTTAGTGTCGTCCGCGTATAGAGAGATGGAGGGGTGCTTGCTACTGGAGTCTATATCGTTAATAGTAAGAATTCGTTTGGCTGAAAGGTGTTGGACAGGCTGCTGGATGAAAGATAGTGTTGGCTGAAAGATACTGTTGGCTGAAAGATAGTGTTGGCTGAAAGATAGTGTTGGCTGAAAGATAGTGTTCGCTGAAAGACAGTGTTGGCTGGAGGATAGTCAGAGTGTTGCCAGAAAGATAATCTCCATCAATTGCCTCATATATATCTTGAGTTACATTTTGTGATTGGCCAAGAGCTGGACATGTTAACAGGCAAGAGTTATACAGAAGTGTAGAATGGCGAAACCATGAAGAATTATACACATTCCAACCAGCCACAATAGGGACTTCATCTTGAGGATATAGATGCCAGCTCCAATCAATAAAGTCGGCTAGAACATTAAATTCGCGCATTTCTATACCAAACCGAGTTCTTGTAGAGCAAACGAAATTTAATGACGCAGTAACCAACGCGAAGTTTTACCTACGAGAAGTTCTGAGTTTTAAAAGAAATCATGTTTTGGTAACGGATGATAAATTATATCACTTCGTATGTATGTGACACACCACGATGTGGAAAGAACGTAGACACGTTAGAGTTAGGCATCTTGGAATACGAAGTGTCGATATACGTCATTATATCGCTTCCACTCAGTGCAAAAATTATTAGTATGGTGGTGTACATGTAGGCACACAAACCTCGAGTGTTACATTAGTCGAAGCGAAACTCTCGCCTCTTTGCAACAGGCTGGTATGACAATGCAAGATTACCATAGAATGAAATAAAAGTCGAGGTGTTGAGTTACTGTCATGTGATGCTGTTTATGGTTGGGATAAACTCCCAATGTCTTAATTCAAAGGCGCACGTGCTATTTGTCTTATATTAACTCTTTGTAATTTATTTATTGATCTTCTATTGCTTTTATATAGTCGTTTACTTATTCAATGTTCTTTACCGTGTTAACGTATTTACTCACTGTAGAGGTGAGTATAGTAGGTCGGACAATACCTTCTGTTCGACTGTCGACTCTTAATATATCACTTTGTTTTTCATCGATATGTTTTTCAATTGCACTTATTTCTACTACAGGCTCCACAAATGTGATAAGCTCCGATAAATCATCCGATTAATCTTCTTGACTACCCCATTTCAATTCGTCCTCATTATTGATTAATCCTTTTCCGAGAAACTCTGGGTTTGCAATACTAGTTAAAGGCATCCGCTGAAGAACAGGATGAAAAATACTACCATATGCGGAGAAGGTTCGATATTTAAAACGTCTTTATGTGATTCTGATAATGGCGAAAGTTGATTGTTGGAATTGTTTTTATTTGTTCTGGAAGAAAAAAAGTTTGGGCACCTAGTCAGAAACAGCTTAGATTTTGGGACTATGCGCACAATAACAACAGATGCTATTTCGATTAATAACAGAAAACTTAATGATATATACAGATGTTTGGCAAAAGTGATATTATTAAATAGTTTATTTAATATGCATAGGTCAAAAAAAAGTTAAATTCATTTTCCTGTTCACTCTTTACAGTTACCACGATAAAAAAAAAGGGATCACATTCTACCCTGGGTACACCTCCTGAAAGCCGGTCGCCGTTTTAGTCCCGTAATCTCGTTTACTCCTTTGTTCGATTATATTTTTCTGATCGCTCGCTGCTAATCTCCTTTGTTCTCGACAAAACGGTATCGTCGCGCCTCTTCGCTACAGGGTTTTTGTACTGTTTACGATCAAGAGCAGTACTGTTGTATTGTTCTCTTGAATTCGCCCCATTAATCCTTATATCACACCTTAACGTAAACGAAACTAATCTAATGGGTTGTGACACAAACTAACACCTCGAGTGTAGAGAGTGGAGAGTTGTTTAAAAACACGTTATTATATGAAGCACCCCAATCATCACTAGTTGTATCGTGCAACATTTTTCCGGCCAAGAACGGAGTTTTCAATATCTTCTTCTAGACTTGTATGTGTTGTGAGTGGCCGGAGAGGGGAGTCTGTGGCGGTTTCGCCAAACTTCACTGCACACTTACGCGAAGAACCCCCATATCCGCAACCCAGCCATCATAACTTTCTGCTAATGCAATCGCATTAAGCACTTGTAAATGCTTCACGCAACAAATGGCCAAATGTATTAGCTAAAAGCTTCCGGAAAAGAATTGTTACCTTCATTCATTAATTCGAATTAAAAATTCCCTATAAGAATGCTCTCCAAATTGATCATAAATTCCCTGAAAGAAAACTCATCGGTTCACATATAATGCAACCGCATAATCAAGGAATCTTAACCTTGAGTTGGCTATTCCCAGCCTCAACATGTGTACAATAAATTTACCTACATACACATTGGCTGGCGACCCTTGCACCAACGATAAACAATCCTGTGGGGGACGAAGTATTGTACCAAACACGGGCACTATGTTCTACTTCGCCCTCAACGAAGTCACTACAAGTTCATCGGTTGCGCCATTAACCGATCACCAAGGATTAAGTCCAAAACACAGAACTAACGCGGCACAGCGAATAAAACACACCGATGGAAGTCACCAAAAAATAAAACGCACTGAGCACAGGTTTTGTATTATTAATGTTTTTGTATTTCACGACGGATCTGAATTCAAATATTCCACTTTACAATTAGAGAGGTCTCAACACTACGACAACGACTCTGGGGTATATTCACGTCTCCGTGCGCACCAGAGAGCGGGAGATAGCACGACCAGCGTGGTCCGCTGATGGAATTAGACTCAACGATATTCATTCGTTGCCAAAAGAAATTCGCCCAGTGAAACTGGCTCTCTTAATTAAGGGGTGCATTTTCCTATTCCAAGAGAGACGTAAAGTCTCTCTTTGGGGTAACCAAACAGACCTCATAGAGAAGATCGTCACGGTACACATGTATTTGTGTACATTGGTTGTTTTATGAATCAAAGCCATGGGAACGAATCTAAAACACAGAAAGGGCATAATGTGCATCCATGAGATGTGAGTTCGGCTAAGCAAACAAGCCGAATCTCATTGGATGCTAATTGGGTTTGTGTTTGCTTATGTGAGAAGGTCAATGGTAAACGGATCCAGGAATATGTAGAACAAAGGGGAAACGACCTAAGGCATCGTTCGGTAATGAGGGTCAGATGAGTAAATAGCAGCCACTCATTAGATGCTAAAAGGGATTGCGATAATTTATACAATAGAGATCGTATATCGTCTCTCTGCCGACTGGAGAATGGGATTCTTTTGTTTGCATATGTTTATGCTATTGAATCCAATCTGGGGGCTAAGCGCGCCGTTGGTGATTGTTTGAAGATTCAAACAAAGATGTATTTCCGCGAGAAGTGCTTGCAGCTGAACCAATAGTTGCAAGTCTTGGGGAAGTAATTTAGATGAGTACACAATGACGGTTGTGTATACCATCTGTGCCAATTATGCATGGCATCTATGGCTACGCCAGGATCGAACTATGGTGTGAATATCTACACTAATTGGAAATTCGGTTTTTGGTCGCTAATGCAGAGATGCATTGATACATGTATGAATGCCCTTGTAGGAAAAATTCTTTGCAGGCATTTCCAGGTAATGCATTGAAAGCATTAATTATCCTTGGGGAGGAAATGTTTTTGCTGCGGGTAGATTGCGGTGCAGGTGTGGGAAGGTTGGAATTTGCTTGGCAACCGAAGGTACCGAACAGGTTTTGATTTATGCTCCTGAATAATGGAAAGAATTATTGTAGGGAATTTGTATGCGAAGATATGCACAAAAGGTAAGGATTCTTTTACAGGGACTTTTAGATAAATAAATTTGATCTATTTGATGCGTGAAGCATTTAAGGTGCTAATGCGACTGCATTAGCGAACTTATAAGATTGGGTCGAAATTATGGGGGTTCTTCAGGTAAGTAATATTGGGTTTGGCGGACCCGCCACAATCCAACGCAGCTGCATACAATTAGCGCAATAGACACTGAAACGAATTCACTAGCATGTACCATGTACAATCAAAAGAACGCTGTCCTTCAGCAGGCATTCCGGCGATACGGCAAACAATTCAAACCATTCAAGTATCCCAAATGCATCTACTATCTAATGAGTTCCAACTTGTTTACTCAGTTGAACTCGCAGATCATAAATTCCCTTGTCCTACATATTCCTGTATCCGTTTACCATTGACCTTCTCACAGAAGCAAACACAAACCCAATTAGCATCCAATGAGATTCGGCTTGTTTGCTTAGCCGAACTCACATCTCATGGGTGCACATTATCCCCTTTCTTTGTTTCAGTTTCGTTCTCATGGTTTTGTCTAATGAATGAACCAATGTACACACGTACCTGTGTACCACCATGATCTTTATTACGAGATCTGGCTTTCTGTTCCACAGAGAGAGACTTTACGTCTCTCTCGTGGTAAGAAAAACCTATCCTTAACGGAGAGGATATCCACCACCACCGAATCGAGGGTGAATCAAGATCCAGATTCCAACCCTCGATCGAGTCGTATTTTAACATCCAGCCACGCTGGTCGGTTTTTCTCCTGCTCCCCGTGCCGCCGCGGAGACGCATCAGTCCCAGATTCTTATTCAACCGAGTGTTCGAGTCCTCTGTTCTATGTGCCGAACCAGATTGTTCTCATTTTCGTGATTCATAACCAGAAAGGAAAGAAGAGTGTTGCGTTTTGTTGCTTTGGAAGTGTCAGTTCTTTTCACGGTCGAAATTGAAATATAGTAAAAAGAGAATGTGCTCAAGGATATGCGACACCGAGTACCCAAAATTGAAGAGGAAACAAAAGATTCAATGAATCGGAAATGTAAAAGACCAATCTTATACATCAATTTTGTGGATTATAACGTGTGAAATATTTTAATTGTTTTGTGTTTTGAAAATAAAAGGACCTTTATAACATAACTCCCAGTGTTTCATTCTCTCCTGTGATTGGTGTTTTCTGCTTCCCTCGGCGATCATTCGTTTGTATTTGGTGCAACGTTTAGTGGATGATGGGGATGAGAAATGAGTCAGCGCCGTACACCGGTGCACATATTTCTCTTCCCCACAAGTTTTGTGCTAATGTGTAACATATTAGGTGTGCTGTTGGCGGGTGGTATGGTGCGGTGAGGTCTGGTAGGGACGTCCTGTAAGCTATACGGTTCTATCAGCTGTGAGTGCTGATAGATAACAAGCAGACGGCGGTTCCTTACGCTGGGACACTCTCCCGTCACTGAAGAAGATGGTTCTGAAACTATAGTAGGGTGACTGGTGAAGCAGGCTATAGTATTTTGTTTCTTGTCGTTGGGTGGCGATATTAATGTTGTCTTCAATCGTGACTAGGTCCAAGGTTTCAATGTTGTTTAGTGCGATGTTTGAGAAATTCCGCGGTGAATTCCACAAAGAAGGGACTCAACGGATCTAGCATGCTTTAAAGAATCATTTCCCCACTTGATGTGACGGAAATGATATTGATTGGTATATGTTAAAGGTGTGGCAGCGATTCTTTCATCAGAACTGGATTTCACGTGTTTCTTAAGGCCACACTAATTGTCGGTTGAGTTGATTGATTGGTCTGTTGTACACATGTGATTGGTATTGACTCAGTGGTTGGAATGATTATTTCTTTGTTTGATGTATCATCTTCCCTTTCATCATCTTCGTGAACATTATTATCGTCGAAGAGATTATTTAAGGATGTCGCACGTCGCCTTGTGTACATGGATATACGTCGTTTATTCATAGACTGAAGCAGAGTCAAGTTCAAGCAGCGACAACGTAATTTGGATCCATGCCTGGACCACCCTGCAGCTGATCTTGGTGTTGCACGACACGATGTATGGATGAACGAAGGCCACCACCGTGAGTATTATGGACTCATAGCAGCAATAATCACTCCAACTTGTTAGATTATCCCATAAATCCATTAATGGTAGAGAATTATTGGAGAGACATGCGAATGACAAAACTAGATAAGAAAAATAAGTTCGGTGCGGCGGTGTAGCAACTGGCCCATAAGTTTAACCATTTCTGCTGTAAAATGGGAAATTAAGAATTTCTTAAAAAAGGGTTTAGCTGTGACGATCCTTTTTTTCATTCCAGGCTGAATGACCCGACGCTCTTTTGAGTAACTAAAACATATCCTTGAAATAAGAGATGAATATTACAATCTATCAGAAGGGGGCGGGTTTTAATTTTCATTTGATTAAGTCACTAGGTTGTGTCAGTCATAAGTACTGGTACACGAATAAGTGCATCCATGGCAAATGAGGTAATGCACAAATTCGTTTCAGTTGGACTACCTTTTTAATGTCTTAAATTCACTGATATTCAAAACTGTTAACCACGATACACTTTATATTATATACTACATATTTTAGGAAAATATTAGATTTCGAAATTGGTCGTTTCTCCAAACGACAACAAGACCAAGAAAGTACAATACCTAGAAAATTCTCCAACAACATATTTCAATTTTCTCATCCTATACCAAACAATGTCTTAGTCCACCTGGTTTGTCAACCTTAGCAGGTACATCCTACAAAACGGTAGTGGTACAAATATTGAAGGATGCAATTTAGTTTAGTCTCTCAGGTACACCGAAGTCAACCAACGGAATAAGAATGAAATCCTAAAGAAGCAAATAGCCTGCTCCCCATTGAAGTGTCCACTTTCCCAGGACTTCACTCGACTTACGGGTGACACATTCACATAAAACATTTAACTCCTATTGCATGTGAGGATCCTTTTGTTTTTCTTGTTTGGCATTTTCAATTTTCTTACTGCAACTCCTTCGAGTTCGAATATCCTATTAGGAAGAATCCTTATGTAGCCATAAGAAAAGGCATAACAAGATAACCGAATAGTTTCCCTTTTTTGGTGAGAAAAAAAGAAAACACATACACACAGCAACAAAACTAAAACACGTTACAGAGGACATAATAAATCCCCGAAGGTTGCATAAGACGCGACGCAGAGCCAAGGACTATGTGCCGATTTTATCTCTTCTATAAAATCCGCATTCTCGAATATACATCCCTGCGGCAGCGACGAAGGCTGAACACGAAGGAATATCCCCGAAAAAAAGATCCCTACGAAAACAAATTGAATACAGTAAATATTGAGTTTTTATTGTGTATCCTTGCCAAGGATAGCGGAGCTAACAGCTGCTTTCCCCGCTCTCTGCTGGGCTTATTGTACACATGTATTGCCCTACAGATCGATTCAACAGTGAATATACAGCCATCGTGTTTGATCCATACCCCTCTTTGCCAGGGCTGTATGTTCAGCGGAACTCTCATTGCACTTAGCCTTATTCTGTAAAGAGGATTTTCTTACATTAAATATATCGGGGAAGGGAGAATATGCTGAAGGACCTTGGGTTGTGAAGTGTTGCTTTAAGGAATTAATAATCTATTCAGGTTGTTTTGGCATGCGAATGAGTTCACGAGGTGCAGTAAATTCGGTTGAACACCCGATGGGAGTTTAATAAAATGCATGAACAGCAAATATTGTTATATAGTATATTGTCGGTAGCCTGGGGGATGCTTGCTGGCAGCCAACTTAATCAATAGTCTTTACGACTCTTGTAGCAGGGGCGTTCGATTGATTTTCTCAATCAAGCTTTAAAGATGTTGTTCACCTTTCAAGTTGATTAATTAAAATTTCAACAGCACTCGCATTGCCAATATTTTCCGCTCATTTTCTTTTCGCAAGTGGTTGTGGTTGTCGATTTATATGCTTTTGCCTCACACGCAACGCGGCCTTATAGTGAATTAAAAATATATTACATATGACGCCGTCCAAAAGTAAAGGGATTTGGAGAGATGGGAACAAGCTTTTGCTGTCATGGGATCACGATGTACGAGTTATGCGTTTTTAATTTTGTAGTATTACAAGATATTCTTATGCGTCAACGCACAGTGTGAACAGAAAATAAGAAGATAGGAAAGAAGTTACACATTGGTTTTGAATACCCGAAATAACCTAAAAATGCCTGATCAGACGCAGCGTTTCACATTTGTGTGGTTCGACTGAAGAACAATACCCGGTGTTAATTCATTTTTAATATTAATCGGTCCATACCCTACGATTGATGGATATGGGGGAATGCGCTTGCATTCTTCACTCTTCAAAGCAGTTTTTATTTAAAAATGAGTTGGCAATTGGGTGGAGAGTTAAAGTTTTTGATCAGTATAGCGTTTAATCCCTGGAATCTATTGCAATATACAATGATTAGTTCTTATTTTAACTCGTCGCCGTAACTTATCCATCAATAAGCATTTTCCACCTTTTTGATTTAAAAAACGGATTGTTGATACCCTTATGATGTTAAAAGACACAGCGCTGTCAAAAAGACAGAAATATATAGAAAAATCCCTAGGGGGGGGCTCACAAAAAGAGTTTGAGAACAGTAGTGGTGAGGTTAAAGTCAAAGGAGATGAGGTAAGCTTGGGCACTCGATTAACTTCTTCAGATGCGTTCCTTAAAGCCATAAAGGGTGTGATAAGAGGGAAAATAGAAGAAACGAGGATTCCGTGGGTTATTGTGATTGGTATGAAACAAGACGGAGAAGAGAAGCCTTAGGCAATCGACCGACTTGTGTATGGAACCAGGATCAGAGGATGTTTCCCATTCAATTCACTGAAAGCAACACGTCAGAAGTGATGTTGAATGCTCTTGATCTTAGACCAGATCTGACCAGCATATTCTAGCACAAGATGGACAAAGCTAAAGTAAATTGATCGGGTCACGTAAAGGTTAGAGATGTCTTTAAAACAGGATTTCACAAATCCTAGGGGAGAATTGGCCCCTAGTATTATGGCATCAATATGTAAGACGGAGTTTAGCTTCTTGTCACATTAGATGCCCAGGCTGTGAATCGATTGAACAGATGTTATCGACTGATTAACCAGGAAATGGGGACATGGCGAAGTGCGCTTCCGTGAGAAGGTGTTTGGCATTTGCCGATGTTAAGTTAATGGTAGTTCTTTTGACGAAAATGTGTCGAGATCTATTTGAAGAAGGAAGAATCGAGTGGAGAGTTAATTGTCGTGTAAACCTTAGTGGCGTCTGCGAACAAAGAGATATAAGAGCGCTTGATTCTAGTGTCTATACCATTTATTTTTATAGGAGAGGATGAAGATAACTCACGTGGAGGACACGATTAATTCGGAAAAAGGGATTTAATAGAACAGATCTGAATCTAACCCTGTTGAATCGATTATTTAGATAGGAAGCATTCCACTTAACCATAGGGGTTCGAAGCCAAGAGAAGATAAAAATATAAGTTTGCGGGAAATTTTATCGAAAGTCTTACTAAAATCTGTTTTTGTTCTCTCAGGAAAGGCGAACCCATAGTGCCCTGAGATGCTTTTTTTTTCTCGATCGGGTTCATCAGCCAAGCTCCGAAAAATCTTCAAGGATTTCTGCTAACCATTACCCGAAGCCTATGGGGTGGTATTTGACCGACTGGCTGGGCTTTGGGACCCTACCTACCACTCAGTAATTGTGCCGAACAGCACAGTAGCAAGAGTCCAGTTGAACTTAGGTTTACACAATTAAACGCAAGACACAACATCCTTAATAACTCAGCCTTAAAGGCGGTCCTGATAGCATCGACTTCGCTGCCATTCTCATACACGGAGAGTGTGGGATATTCTACTAAATTATTGGTGGGAAACCTACCAGTAAGGAAGTTGTGTTGATTAGGTGATATGAGGGATATAGCGCTTTATATAGAATGATTTCAAACAGTTTAACGTGGTTAAAGTCGCCAAGGACTAGGGAACCAATCATCTCGATTAACAGGTCGATTGCTCTTATTGAGAGCTCATTATTTGATTCCGCGTACCAGGAATAGCCGGAAAAACGAATTATTATGGACAATAACACATATATATATATATATATATATATATATATATATATATATATATATATATATATATATATATATATATATATATATATATATGGCATACCGATGTGTATTGGCTTCACGTACCTACAGTTAATACTGAATGCATGACACTTCCACTGATTGGAACCTCATTATCAGGAAATTAGATGGTGCTGATCTTTTATAGAGGCGCATATGGTGGAGTATGTTTGGGTTTTCTCATTTAACATTCCGCACGGCTTTGCTGATCCTGGCAGCGTTAGAACCGTAGCTTGTGGTTGTTGCTAGGAAGGCTGCCCTATTCGATTGGAATCGTTCTCGTTTGGGCTGGAGATGTGTGGCAACTCTAACAACAGATACACACAATTCACAGGCAAACATAGTGAAGAACATGAACGAAAAAAATCGAATAAGAAAAATACATCAGAACCGTATAGCAAGCGATAAATAATAAAAATAATTCACATCAGTGGAATATAGTCGAGTTTGGAAATCAAATTCTAAACACGGTCAGTAGCCTGGTGTGTAACGCTTAGGTAAATTTTTTTTCGTGATTCGAGCTGTCATAGCGTCAGTTCGAATCACACGATCTTCTTCACTATTATCAAAAACGCTATAGATGTACCACGCAAATCGGAGCTTTTGGTTCGTTGTTGAAGGTAGTCCAGGCGCGGAAGTTCTACCAAATAATCCGCAGTATGACGCGGTACACACCACGCCGCATTTACTACAACGATAAAGACGGTAATCTGATCACCGATCTTCAAGGCATTCTGGAGCGATGGGAAGTGTACTTCAATGAATTGCTAAATGGTCACCACACAGAGGAATTGGAGGCTCCACCTTGGCTGCCGTCAAGCATTGAGGAAACATTAAAAGCCATAAGACAGCTCAAATCAAATAAAGCCCCAGAACCTGATTGCATACAAGTCGACTTGATCAAACAAGGAGGAGCAGTGTTACTTCACGCAATTCATGAGGACATCGTGCACGTATGGAATCAATAGGAGATGCCGGAAGATTGGAGTCGTGGAATAGTTTGCCCCATACATAAGAAGGAAGATATCACAGTGTACAGCAAGTATGTGGGTATAACATTGCTGAGTACCGCCTATAAGATACGCTCCTCTATTATACAAGCTCGGATAGCCCCATTCGCTAAAGTCATCATTGGTCTATATCAGTGTGGCTTCATCCCAGGCAAATCAGCGATTGATCAGATAGAATAGGCGATGGAAAAATGTCTGGAATTTAAGATCCCATCATATCATATATTTATAGACTTTAAGGCCACCTACGACCGTACGCATAGTCAGGGAAGAACTATATAATGCCAAAAAAATTGATACGACTTTGTAGGTTGACCAGGACCAAGGTAACTAGTCAAATAAAAATAGCGGGATTGGTGTCCAAACCAATAAACATATTTAATGGAGTCCGAGGAGGGGACGGTCTGGCCTGCCTCCTCTTCAACCTGGCGTTGTAGAAAGCAATCCGTGACTCTGACTTATCACCAAGTCCAGCCAGATACTTGTCTACGCAATTGATATCGACATCATCGGTAGATCCGATTCGGCTGTACAGGACTCCTTCACACAGATCGAGCAGGCGGCACAAAGACTGGAACTACACATTAATGACGGCAAAACTAAGTACATGGCAACTTCTGCAAAGGGAAGACCTAACGTTGGTCAAACTATTAGGGTAGCGGACAACGAATTTGAAGTAGTGCAATCCTTTAACTACCTTGGGTCAATAGTATCAGCCGATAAAAATATGGAAGAAGATATACGCGGATGGCTGATCATATACAACAAAGGCTACTATGGTTTATCAAGGGTCTTTAAATCCAGACATTTATCCAGAACATCCAAGCTACTACTGTACAAGGCCATGATCTTACCAGTACTCGTGTATGGACCGGAAACATGGGTGCTCAATAAAAGGCACTCTGAACTCTTAGCCGCGTTCGAGATGAAGGTCTTAAGGAGAATTGTTGGTCCCGAATGTGATGGAGGACGATTCCGGAGACGCTATGCGACGTATGCGATCTACCTTGAATCTAACGTTATAAGAAAAATCAAGCTCGGTAGACTCTGGTGGGCGGGACACCTGGCTCGAATGTGCAAAGAGGAACCTGTCCGAAAAGTCCTTTGTGGCAGGATATGTGGAAGGCGTCAACGCGCCAGACCTTGTGTGCGATAGAGTGATGGCGTAGACCAGGTGGAGAGACTTGCTAAATAAGGCCAAGACCGGATCCCGGTTGTAGTGCCGATGATAATGATGATGAAGTTGAGACTACTGTGGTGCCTTTGGTGATGGGCCAATTGTGATGGTTGGGCTAACTGCTACTTGCATTATCGCAAATGGGAGTACAGAACTGGTGGTATATACATATATATGTATTTCCTATCGCCATTTGACCGTTGCCGCCTCTGTCGGACATATTCGCAGGGCAAAGAGAATACATGCGTTCTACGAAAAGAAAATTGGGTGGTGCTGATCATTTATATTGGCGCATATGGTGTCCGTATGTGTATGTTTGGGTTTTTCTTTTATAACCAAATATGGAATTAAGAATATGCGCTTTGTAAACGGTAGTCAAGTTGGATGAACGTAATTGTTTTTGGCCTTGACAATGCAAGAGTTGGTTGTCAACAGCGCGTTATGTTATAATTTACCCATGTTTGCCTTGACATGATTGTAGATGGAATTCTTCAGATTGTTGTGTTTGTTGTTGAGGTTGCTGTTATTGCATTTGCCTTTGCATTGGTGGCGGCATTTCTTGGAATTGTTGCGAGTGGATGTGATGGGTTTTAATTAGCTGTTATGATTCTTGGTGCTTGGATTTTTGTTGAACCTGTATTTGACTAAAAAGGGCCAACAACGGATGGAGAAGTTTGTGTCCATTCGGTGTCATGTACTGGGGCTTGCTGTTATTATTGTTTGATCACAGAATCGACTTCTGGCATTGGGGGCGCCAGTTGACTTCGTGGTGAAACAGCAGCGGCAATCATACTCATGGGAATATCTACGATATAGGATATTCTAGTTGTCCAGCTAAAGTCTTCGGAATTCTGAAATATACTGACATTGTCTGTTTTTTTCTTTTCTTTTTTTTTGTTTTGTTTTGATTCTGAACCGGCACCGACCGACGCAATCGTTATTGTCACTGTTGTGGTGGTTTAACTCCTAATGCGATGGGCAGCATTGGGTTACTTGCTGGAAGAAGGGTCTGTTCAATCTCTGTTATGAAGCACGCCCGCTGAGGTGGTTCCGTGGCTCACGGTTTAACTGCACGATCACTGAAGGAAGTCGTGGTTAACTGGTGTTTGCATGATTGCAAATGTGAATATAGAACTGGTGATATATAAATATATATATGGATTTTCTCAGGCGGAGTCTGATAGATTGAGTACCCAACAACAAACCTACGCCAACGACATATATAGAATTTGCTAGAAATGTCAATGGCATCGGTTGTTGTTGTTGTTCCCCGTAAAAAACTGAGACAGCTGGCTTAGGCCACTCAACCCAGACAGTTATTCCGCATTGTGTGCGAAAATTTGTGATCTGTGATACGAACTTACATCCATAATATTTTTATTTGCATTTGTAAGTAATAACCTGACGAACGGTGTGCGGCGGTCGGCCCTTGTTGTTGGCTACAGATGACTATCCCCAAAATGGATCTTTCTAATCCCACTTAGCGGGTTTGTGGCGTTTCTAACAGATACACACACGATATACAAGCAAATAGTGAAGAACACCGCAAGAAAATCGAATAAAAAAATGCATCAGCCGTATACCAACCAATAACATAGCAATTCCACATCAGTTGAGTGTACTTTAATTTAGAATTCGAATTTGTACACGCAGCAGTGGTCTGCTGTGTTGAGCATAGGTTCAATTTTTAGCGATTCTAACCATCATAGCGTCAGTTCGTATCACACGTTCTTCACTATCGCAAACGCTAATATTGCTGACCCCGACGTGATCTGTATACACACAACACACAATTTCCCATAGGAACTTTACTACTCGATCACGACTTCCGCATAGAGCATCGACACACTCCCCTGCTCCGACGTCCTGTAGAGTTTCCGCCAAACTCTACGGTCTACTTACCTGAAAAACCCCCATAGCTACTACTCAACTCCCTTTAGTTTGCTAATGCAACAGTATTAGTACCTAAAAATGCTGCACGCATTTAAGAGATCAAATCTATGATCTTTAAGTCCCTGTAAAGAAAACTTACCTTCATGCATTCTCTTCGCATACCATTGCTCCTTAAGATTTCCTTATTAACTTACCAGGAATTTCCAATAAATTTCGGCATCTACGTCGCCAGTCAAATTCCCTTAGATGAATTCCTGTAAACAAAATAATTCGGATTGCATTTAATGTAACCGCCATGACAGGGACCATAAATATCGCGCCGTCTATTTTCCCAGCCGCGTCATATACCTTTTCATACACATTGCCTGGCAACCTTTTTGTTTGTCTTATCAATAAACAACCCAAGCAGCTGCATATAATTAGCGCAATAGACGCCGAAACCAAATTCTCCAGCATTACCTAATGCAAATATGAACCCGGCTTCTATTGCAGCCAGAGATGCCATAAACATTCAATTTGCTTTTAGCACCTTTTTCTCCTAACGTCGAAAATAGCGTCGAGGCATCGTGTAAACAATGACCCGCATTACCAACGGCGCATTTGGTCATTTTTCCCTATTGTCTTTGCCGCCTGCCTGTTTCCCACTACACGTGTGAATCGCATCTATCTGAAGGATCCCACACATACCACCATGACCTTTATTACGAGATCTGGTTTTCTTGTTCCCATAAGAGACTCTACGTTACACTTGTGACAGATAAAACATATCCTGGGCAAGGATATATTCACACCCTTAAGGGAAGAGTTTTTCTCTTTCTTCCTTTTTTTCCTTAGCGAAATCATCTCTGCATGAGGTGACGATCGCTGAGTCAAATTCTATCCTTCGACCTGACAAGGTCGTGTCTCCATCACTACCCTGGTGCGCACAGGGGAGCGATAATCGCGTGAGTCGGGAGTCGTAACTCAATCTCCGTGGCGGTCGGGTTGCCTGCCATTCACCGTACCGTGCCGGTACTCTGTTAAACGTATCTCAAATTGCTAGTAATAACGCCGTGACAAATCGTAAATACACAAATGTGACCAATAATGTACAATAAATACTAGGTATCTATTAAAGCCATAAATCAGATAATCAGTGCGTTTCTTTCATGCGTTGCAGTTTCCACCAGTATATTTGTATCGTACTTTTCTCTTCTTGCGTTGGTGGACAGTGTTTTGGATATCCTTCGGTGGAACATTTAGTGACGGTGGAGACGAGGTAGAACTCTCGCCCATACTGGCGTAGCGATCTCGTCCACCACAGTCCTTTCGGTCGCTCGTTCCTCGATCCGTAGTTCGCACACGAAGTTGATCGGAACCAAGTTACTGAGGAGGGAGTAGGGTGGCATTTCTAACAGATACACTCACAATATACAAGTAAATAGTGAAGAACACCGAAAGAAAATCGAATAAGAAAATGCATCGGACGTATACCAAGCAATAACATAGCAATTCCACATCAGTTGAATGTACTTGACTTTAGAATTCGAATTCGTACACGCGGCAGTGCCCTGACGTGTTGAGCATCGGTTCAGTTTTTAGTGATTCTAACTGTCATAGCGTCAGTTCGAATTACACGTTCTTCACTATCATCGCAAACGCTAAAGGTTGGTAACAGAGAGGAAAGTGTATCCATAAACAGAACTTGAATTAAAAGCCACTCGTCGTTCTTAGGAGTGAGTCTATGTTTTATTTTACTTTCGATGGTTACAATTTAGATCATCACAATTTAGATAATCACACACTGATGGTTACAATTTGATAGTCACAGAGTTTAGATAGTCACAATTTATATCGTCACAGAGTTTAGATGATTATAATTTAGATCGTCACAATTTATATAGTCGCAGACTGATAGTTACAAACAACTAGTCACAAAGTGATACCACAGGCTGATATTTTGATAGTCACAATGTTTAGATAGTTACAATGTATATCATCAACATTTAGATAGTCACCGACTGATAGTTACAAACTAGTCACTAACTGATAGTCACAGACTGATATGTACAGTTTGACATGGACTTTAAATAGTTGCAATGTAGATTGTCACAATTTAGATAGTCACCGACTGATAGTTGCAAACAACTAGTCACAAACTTATAGTCTCATAGTGATAGTTACAATTTGATAGTCACATACAACTCCAATAATCTACCCCCAACGACGGTCTTGGCACAGTGCTAGAACTCAACTCCTCGTTTTTGTTTTCGTTTGCTCGAACGAAAACTCTCTCCTTCGATCGTTCAGATGGAAGGGTACAATCTTTTGTTTTTGTTATCCCTTTTCCCACCCAGTAATCATTTTGCTTCATCTTTCCCGGATTGGGATCACAAGAGGGAAAAAAAAAACAATCAACAAAGGACCATGCGGATGAGCATTTTTGATGCTCGATATTGGTGGGCTATAAAATAAACATGTGGTTCGTTTTATTGCGCAATTTGTTTGTTATCCAATTGGTTTCGGAATTTTTTGCAAACAAATTTTTAGAGGATCATCAAGTTGCAGACCCACATTTTATGATTCTCAACAATATTTGTCTGAGAGTAAGTCATCTGCTCCGCACATTTGGAACCAGGGAATTTCGCGAGTATGCGAACCAAATGAACATTTGGTGCGTTAATCACCCAATGAACATTTGGTTCGTTTATCAAGTGTTGGAATTTATAAATTGAATTCAATGTGAGACAATTGAACGTTTAGTTCAATTTGTTTGACTTTGGATTCAATATTGAGTGGAGGATATGTTATGGAAGGTGCAAAATGTATTGGGGTAATGTTAATGGTTGCATAGCGCTTCATCCTTAAGTGGTTGGTTCTGTGTGTACCGCGATTAACATTGGAGGTCAGCTCCAACGAGGTAAGTATTAAGAGGTGGAAGGTTTTGCATGTAACACATTATCAGCGACCAATTAAGGTATCAATAAAAAACAAATTAATGACTTAAAGGCTTTCATGTCGTATGATCTAGTGGTACACAAACAAAACTGCCGAAATCTTTTGCCACATGGTTGGTCATTAAGTAACTCGTTTGTTACTAGATATTTCGAAGGTTAAAGCCTAACCACTGACTCAATAATCATCGTCAGAACAGGATTTAGAAATATGGGTTGATGAAAAGGGAGATAATTGGTCACTTTCTTTGGGATCTGGCGGGATAGTCAAACTTCCACCTATTAGTATTTGGGAATTGACCAGTTGAGTAGGTCAGATGGAAGTGCTTTCACAGTGATTAGCGAATGAATAAAAAAAACATTTTCTCAAAAGTATAAGGAGAATGGTATATATTGCAAAATATTCTGTATGTAAATTTCGGATAATCAGGATTTATTTGCACCGAGAGAAAATACCGGCAGATACGCTAGCATGTAACTTTGCGTTCGATGCTTTTAAAAGAAATTAGCTTTTCTTGGCTCGTCTGCCTGGAAATAATGTGACCTGCAAAGTCCAAGCCAAAGCAAGGGAGCATTTTTCGAATACTATTTAATCTAATGTGCTGAACATCTCTTCTGGGGGGAAAGGCAACCGAACGTCAATCAACTACGAACTGACTATAAAACCATAAAAAGAGAAAATACCATACTGAGATTGCATTCTATTATCCATTTGGCAAGTATCATCAACACGGTAAACATAAAACAATATATTCTATTTAAGACAGGAAAGCAGGTAATAAGATCATATTTCCGGTAAAACACGGTTGTATCTTATTCTTCGCATCCTGACGTTAGGAAAGGAAGGAATCTTGTCATGGTGTCCGTCCCTTAAGTTGAAGACGCGGTAAATACATGTTTAATAAAAATATGTTCGCTATATTAAAAGTTTGTACGCCCACCAGTTAAAGTCACCACTATGAAACCGGGCTGAAGTAATAAACTTCGCTGGAGGTTCACGGTAGAAAATTCATAGTGTTTCCGAGTTTGTCGTCGCACAACATACCCACATAGTGAGCACTATAGAGGCAAAAAATGTAGTTCGTTGTTTTAACAAAACGTTCAAATTCAAATGTACACGCTAAGAGATAGACGATCCTGTTCGGAAGCATTTTCATTTAATTCAACATGGGACAATGAAAACTTAACCGCGTTGTGATAATAAAAACTGAAGAGAAATGTAATATACTGTCAAACAATGAAGAATAGATGAAAGTAGACAAGATTTTTTTAATAATTTACTAGCGAGGTGGAATTTTTTTAAATCATTCCTACATGGTGGAGTAGTTATTATAGTTGTCCTATTTAGGAGGGGCGTTCAAAATTAAGTCTTTTTGAAAGGAGATAGTAAAGGAGGATATGAAGAGAACAATGCTTTAAATTATCACGTACGCCTAGGGCAGACATTTGAGTTCATATACAGGATGTGAGGGGATGTTTAAGCACCTCAACTGCCATTCATAATGATGTTGTGGCGGTGCCGCCAAACCCCACGGTACACTTAACTAAAAACCCCATTACCCCATCCTAAGACGCATAAGTTTTCGCCAATGCAATCGCATTGGGCACCTGAAAATGCTTCACACATTAAAGAGATCAAATCTATGATCTTTAAGTCCCTGTAAAGAAAATTCACCTTTCATGCATTCGCTTTGCATACCAATTCTCTGTAAGATTTCTTTATTAGCTTATCAGGAATTCCAAACCAATTTCGGCATCTACGTTGCCAGACAAATTCCCCTAGACGAATTCCTGTAAACAAATGATTCGGTTTACATACAATGTAACCTTCATGACAGGAATCATAATTATTGCGCCGTCCATATTCCCAGCATCGATGTGTGTACAAAAAACTATCTACTTACACATCGGCTGGCGACCCCATTTAGCCAGCGATAAACAGCCCAACGCAGATGCACGTAATTAGCACCATCTGCGTTGAGGCTAATGCCTTACCAATGCACTAAGTGCAAACAAAGGAGCGCTGTCTACCAGCAGGCATTCTGGCGATGCACAAACAATCCAATCACCATGCATCCCAGACGAATCTACCATTTAATGAGTTGCAACTTGATTACTCAGTTGAACTCACAGGTCATAAATCTCTTTTATCCTACATAGTTCTGGATCCGTTTCCCAGTAACCTTCTCACATAAACGAAGATCTCTACGATCCTTTTACCTTTCTTTGTGTTTCAGGTTCGTCATCATGGCTTTGATCTATGAAAAGAACCGACGTACACACACACTTGTGTATCGTGAATGTCTCCTCTATAAGATCGGGTTGGTTACTCCAAAAAGAGGCTTTACGTCTCTTTTGGAATAGGAAAACGCACCGCATTCCCTTGTCAACGAATTAATATCCCTGAGTCAAATTCCATCCACTGACCACAATGGTCACGCGATCTCCTGTTCCTCGTTTCACGCTCGGGGACGTAAATATACTAATGTCGACTCGAGAAAGTGCGTTTTTATTAAAAAGTAGATAAAAGTCCGATTTACGAAATTTTGCTTTGTAATTTGTAAACGTAGTCTAAGTGAAGTATTAAAACTCTCAAATTTATAACGAACGCGAAAGAAAATAAAGATCATTTACTTTTAAAGCAGTGCGTTTAATTTTTCCTCCAGTGTCTGTTTCCGCTCTCCTATGATGGACATTGTGTTGCGGAGGTTTTGTTTTGTTTCGCTCCTACGGTTTGTGTTCCTGTAAATCTACGGTGGAACATTCGTGATAGTTGAGGACGACGTAGAACTCGCACCCTTGGCGGGTGCCAAGACGTCGTACCCCACAATGTCAATTGCTCCCTAAAGACGACTTAGATTTGCGGGTTTTATCCAAAAAGTATACGAAGCTGTTTTTTCGCATGTGTTGTGTGGGGTGTTGTATTGGTACTTGGGAGGATATTATTTTTGTTCGAACAAGACCTCTTTATTGATGCCCACAAGTTCGCCCGTTGTGGTCGTCACTGTGCTTCCAGAGTTAACCGGGAAGAGTAACGATCGATTGTTTAGGGAAAAGGTAAGATGTAAAAGACACCCTGAGACTGATTCGTAGTGTACTTTAAACTTTATGTTATGTAATACTTATTTTAAATTATTGGCGTCCTCAGCAATCGGACGCCAATCTAGAGATTGATCCTCGAATACAAAATCCATCGCCCTTTTATTCAAAATCTTATCGGGATTTTGTATCGGGGATGCATCGAAATCCAAAAAGAATTTCGAAGTGCACTTCGAGTGGAGTCGAGTACTGGGGATTGTGTAGGAATTCGGTTAAACGAGTTCCTGAAAATTCGGGATATGCAGGCCATATGAAGATATGTACTGGGATTAGTAGTTTTGATTGGGTATGGTGATTGACCATCTTGTTAAATTTACCGTGCGTTTGTTTTAATTTGGGGATTATGGGGAATTGGGTGTTTGGGCGATAAACGAAAATTTGATTCGTTTATCAGGAATTTTGTTTGATCGGTAGAATGGTTAATGTATGTGTGGGCGAAGGAGATGATAGCGCTTTTCAGAGCACTACATCCCCCCCCCCCCCCCCCCCCTTCAAAAAAGAAAAATATTCTTTTTGAGATTGATTTTCTGAAAAGTGGCGCGATTGAGGGTAAAGGGTGATGTCATCTTGATTCGTTAATTTGGATTTAAAATCGTATAACGGTTACTTTAAAGTTTCATTGTAGTTACATATGCTTGTTCCTTTTTTCAATTGTTGTTCTTATTTTTAAGTATTATTCAAAATTTATATTTGATTTTTTTAGCTTCGGGTAGAGTGGTGATCGGTGTTTTTTTTTCGTTTTTACAAGTTCTAGGTTTATGTGTTAAACACCGTTTTTCTTATCATGTATATAAGCAAATTTTTAAGTTTTGATATTGAATTAATTAAAGATTATGTTGCAATTACTTATATTAATAATGTTATTTACAGTGTTTTTTTTTCCTTTTTGTATTAATGTATTTAGTTTAGTGGGGCTACCACCCAATTTATTGACTTAATTCGGCCAACATAATTGTGGCGGTTCCTTTGAACGCCACTACTTCCCTCCCCACCAATTATTCAATAAACTGCTTCCTAAAGCACCAAAAACCGGGAAAGCATTTACTCACCTTTCCATAGTTTGCGCTTTAAAACTATAATTTTCGTTGACGCAAAATCCATCAGCAACAAATAAGTATTTTCAACAAGGACATGGTCGTATGAAACGCACCATGTGCCTTAAAAGCAATTTGGTTGCACCACCAAGCAACCAACATGACCCAAACCACTTCATTGCACATGTCTCCGAACATTGCACATGTCTCCCGCGCTCGAATATTGCTCTCATGTTTGGAGCTCGGCTCCTAAACATACCCTCGACCTACTTGAGAGCGTACAAAGACGAGCGATCCGCCTGATCTGGGACTTGGCGCTGACGTCGGGACTACAGTCGCTATCACATCGAAGGCGCGTGGCCGACCTCTGTCTGTTTTACAGATATTATCACGGGTGCTGTTCTTCGGAGATTCTTGGCATTGTTCCACGCAATTCGGTCTATATGCGCTCCACAAGACAATCCGACGGTTCGCACCCGTTTGTGGTTCATCTCCCGACAGCGCGAACATCCCTGTATCGGAGCTCGTTCCGTTACAGAGCGGGGAAGCTGTGGAACTGCCTTCCCACGCGAGTGTTCCCGGAGCGTTACAACATGCAACTGTTCAAAAAGAACTGCAACAGTTATTTGATGGCATCTCGGGGCGCCCACTCGACGCTATAGGTTCGCCTCTCCCGAGAGAAGTCTAATAAAAAAAAAAAATAAAAAAAAAACGAATTCTGCCGCACATATGGAGGAGATATGCCTTCTTTCATTCTTACCTACAAGCACATCGGTTGGTAAACCTACAAGCATTAGCATCCTATATCCAAGTATCGACTTCATGATACTTGCCCAGATGCAAACATTTCCTTTTATGGAATTCGAATATCCATGGTTCGCATGCTCATGGATATACAGCATGAGCGTGCGAAGCAATCATATCTGTGTGCGTGCACATCATGAAAGATGACCCCTTATTGATCACCGAAGCGATGGATGGAATTTGGTATTCTGTCGTTTCGGTGGCAATCGCCACTCGTTAAACTGATTCCGTGGAGGTAAGTCGGGCCTCCACCTAAAACGTCGAATGGAGTGGCGACGCTAGTGATGTTGCGTTTAATAACGGTCTTCGTTGTTTTTATTGTGACTTAATTTTAATTTTCTTGGGTTTGTCAAGCCCTTCCTCTATTGAGTTGCTTTCGATAACAACGTCTTGTAAGTAAACTCCAACATCCCCACGGTCCATGCGTGCCTTTATGTGATTCATGCACATTTGGAAGTATGCTGGGTCATTAACTAGACCAAACAGTATGCGAACAAACTCATACAGGCCATTCTTCATGGTAAAAGCACTATACTTCCGACTTTGCTCCGCTATTCGCACCTGATGATATCCAGACATAAGGTCCAACGTTGTAAAAAACTACTTTCCAGCTAACATTGCTAGTATTCCTTCCACAGTAGGCATCGGGAACTTCTGCTTGGTAGTTACCTTATTCAGTGCCCAATACTCGATGCACATTCTGTCTCCACCAACCTGCGGCCATACAGGGCAAAGTCTCTGCTTTCAACCCGGCGAAGGCCAGAACGGTTCTTGTGCCTATTCAATCCAAGTTGACATGCAGTCTCCACGTGACACCCCTGGATAGCCACTTTGGCACCCGCCAAGTAGGGAACCAATGCATGCAGCGACATCCTGAGAAAGGTTGGCGCAAGGCTAATAACTTTGTCTGGAAAAACAAATTATTACGGACAATTTAACAAGTCTCAGATATGGACCGGATACCGATGGGGAGATTTGCTATATAAGGCCAAGGCCGGATCCCGGTTTTAGTGCCCATGATGATGATCAATCAACATCATTTTCCTTTTTCAATAAACTAAATTCAAAACAAACAACTTGCGCCATAAAACGACCCACGTGTTCGTTTTATCAACCACCAGCATCTACAATCAAAAATGCTCACCCGCAAGATCCTTTGTTGATTGTTTCTTTTTTGTGATCCCAATCCGGGAGAGATAAAGGAAAATGTAAGGCAGGTGGCAAAAGGGACTATTCAATCTGCAAGATCGAAGGAGAGAGTTTTCGTTCGAGCAGACGAACACAAAACCAAGGGAGTTGAGTCCTAGGACTTGGCCAAGGCGGTCTTTGAGCGAAGAGTATGGGGGATGTGTTTTTGTGGTTTTAAATTCAAGTTTTAGTTGCGACTATCTACAGTAACACAAAATAAAAACATACATTCCCTCCTAAAGACAACGAGTGGTTTTAAATTCAAGTTGTGCCTATGGATAGACTTCCCTCTCTGTTGCCAACCGGCGAAGTGGAATTTGGAAGATCCGTTTTAACCCACGCTATATGTTGTGATAATCACCTGTAGCCAACAACAAGGGCGGACCACCCCACACCTCCCACCAAGTAATATTTACGGTTACATATATAATAAAGAAAAAGGAAGCATAACTTTACCTAAATATAACGTTACACCTGTCGCCTATATGCAGCATCGCCTATACGCCCAATGAATGCAGGAGATGACCACAGAGAATGGTCACATTTCGCGCAAAATCATATTTAGTAAGAAGGCTTTTTCCTACCTTAATGGATTTGTAAAATTAGCGGAATTCTTACATCCGGGCGGATAAAAATCCAAGAGCGACCGTTTACAAATCTATGCCAGCACAAACTGTACTGGTGGTGTCATCGTTCCGTACTTTTTTGAAAACAATGCCGAACAAGCAGATCCCGTGGGCGGACTTGTGGTTGAAACTGGATGATATGAATCTAGTCGCCCCCAATGCCAATTTCTATATATCGAACGAAACGAGAAGGTTGTTCTATGCGAGAAGTTCCCTGGATGCGTTATCACCTGGCAAATGCAATTTAACCTAGTTAAACTTCTTGCTTTGGAGTTATTTGAAGTCAAAAGTGGGTGTGGGCAAGCCTAAGATCATTCAAGAGTGAACGGCAGCCATTCTTGTATGTATCAATACCGCGAATGAACAGCCATGCCGCCAGCTCATCGAAAATGTTCACAAGTTGAGCGAGGTAGTTCCCCGGAACCGTGACGAATATTGGTAAGACATTTTGTCGACACCTAATCCCATCAATTTATCGAATATAACAAATTATTAAGTTGGATAAAAATATTGCGCCTTATATGATGCTTCGTCGTGTGGATTTTAAGGAAACTCCTCATCAAAATGCTAATTGTAGAGATTGCTTAAAACTAGTTTGGTGTTTCTAACAGATACACACACAATATGCAAGCAAATAGTGAAGAACACCGAAAGGAAATTCGAATAAGCCAAACGCATCAGAGCCGTATACCATAGCGATAGCGTAACAATTCCACATCAGTTGAGTGTACTTGAGTTTAGAACTCGAATTCGTACACGCGGCCAGTAGTCTGATGCTTCATTGCTTCGCTTCTCACCCGTTTCATCGTATGTTCAAATCACCGTCTTTACTATCCTTGCTTAACGCAACAATACGACGTGATCTGTGTATACACACAACACACAATCTCCCATAGTTAAACAGAATTCTACTAATCGGTCACGACTTCCGCATAGAGCACCGGCACACTCGCCTGCTCCGTCATTCGCACACACAGTTGATCGTAACAAAGTTTCTGAGGAGGGAGTGGGGTGACGTTTCTAACAGATACACACACAATATGCAAGCAAATAGTGAATATGCCGTATGCCATAGCGATAACATAACAATTCCACATCAGTTGAGTGTACATGATTTTAGAAATCGAATCCGTACACGCGGCAGTGGCCTGATGTGTTGAGCATTGGTGCAATTTGTAGTGATTCTCACCGCCATAGCGTCGGTTCGAATCACACTTTCTTCACTATCATCGCAAACGCTATACTATCTATTTGGGTTTTCACTGCAACAGTCAGAACAAGTATCCCTTTAGGTAGATAGTAATTCCACATTCATTCGTATATTCGTAGAAATCACAGTTGGAGGGGATATGTTTTGCACCAAACCAAAATAAAACCAACACGTCTCAGTATATCCGAAGCTGAAAATCCAATTTTTCAAAAGTGAGAAATAAAAATTGCCACAAAAATGTTTTACTCCTTTCAAAATCCTTAAAAATGATCGAATAAACATCCCATTCACACTATGCAATGCAGTACCTCCTAAGAAAACTACGCACACAATTCACGAGATTTAAGCCCTCTTATTTGTATTATTTCTTTCCTCTTACATCAGCTGCGGTGATGCAAACCGAAATTGCATCAACCCCAACAATCTTTGACATATTCCACTCCAACTCCGTTGATATTGGATCTCAGAGAAGTTCCCCTACCACTCATATCCCCTTGCATCCACGGAAATAGAGAAATCGAACTTCCTGAATCATCGTGCATCGAACATATATCATCATTTTTATGATGCTCCCGAATTCAATATGCGAATAGCACACACCGAACCACATCAGATTTGCAATACCATAAACCCACATCATTATCTTTCCGCCTCTTGAAGCGGATGAATATCTCCGCACCCCCAGCCTTTCGTAAAAGACATGCCTGCACTGAGATTTCTCTCACGTTCCACGATGAATACCAAGCGGCAGTATGACCCTAAACCACTCGGATCCAAAACCCTATGGATCGAAACAATAAAGATACACTATTGCATTATGATTCGAGGGAATAATAACCTACACTGTAGTCCTGATCCCGGGGGTATACATACATCGTCATTTCATTTTCAGAACGGGGACGTGCCGCCATTGCATTAGGATTCCTTGGGAAATTGATTCCAGAGATCCTTACATTCCATTGCATTCGATTGGGTATATCTACGAATTTGCTCCTTTTGTTCTTGTTCGCCATCGTCCTTTTATTTCTAGGATTTTTTCTTTGCTCGCTTTACATAGAAGAAACGCAAGAATAACAGCTACAGACACATTTCAACCAAATGGCTGAGTGGACAGCTAAAAGGTCCACAGAAGATTGGACACAATGTCTGTGCAAAGTAGGGTAAGGACGAAAATCAATTTCACCCATAAGAACGACAAAAGTACTGCAAATTGTGTTAGCACTTGGATGAATTTTTAATAGCTGCTGTTTGTCCTGAAAGGATATCATTTCGCAACTCTTTCATCGTCGATTACCAACGAATCTAGTCGAGCGCAGAAGAAGAGAAAAATTCGTCACGTGGCGATAATGACGCAAAGGGACAACACGCTCCTTGGTAGCGTATCCGATGAAGGCCACCTATGCCCTATTGGAATTTTATTACGGTCTTCTGTGCCTGAAATCCTCTTTCCCCATTTGTTGCGGTTCAATGACAGTAATATTGTCATTTGGTATCTGTTGTTGGTCACATTTTCTCCAACACCCAAGCAGTCGCCTGCCTCCCCGCATTCTTTCTCGTGTTGTTCTTTCATGCCCATTGTCTTTCCTCGAGTGGTTTATGGCTTATTTATCTATTGAGGTGTAAACGAATTTCCATTTCATTTGTTAGAACTGTGTGTCGTGTCACTGTTATCCCCAAAAGGATACTTAAACACCGTAATAAGTATTTGCCAAATTTGTTTTTCCATTCTTTATACGATTTGCCTTATTTGTTTGAATGGCGAAGGTGGCCAATTCAGGCCAGACATTATTTCAAATCCTGACTGGCGGGGAGGTCAGGAAATTGTCACACATATATATCACACTTAAGTCGTTTTTGCTCTTAATTAGAACGCACACAATCAAAGGAGGGATAACAGCAACGCGGGTAATGAAGTGTGAGGGTGACTTTGACGATTTTCCGACTCGTTTAATTATGACTAATCGGATTTTTATTGCTTGCGTACTACACAGAAAAGGTGGCTGTGTTTTACTAATTACCTGAAATAGGCGAACAGAGGTTATGCGAATTTCGTGTATTCCTTGCGGCGAGAGAGTGTGGGAGTACTAAAATAAATTTAAAATACTTCATTGCATTCTTTTCCACCTAATTTATCAATTGTCACTGGACTATATGCAATAATTTTCATTTTGGATGGGTGGCTTTGTGACATTATTTAGGTTAAGAAGTACAATCAACTGAGAAAGTCCTCGGAAATCCGTTGTAAGGACATCATGAAAATCAAAGGTGAGGAAGTAACATATTTAAGTAACCAATAAAATGGAGTAAATGAAAAATAGTGATTCCGCCATTGTCGTTATTTATGGCCAGAAATTATAATAAGACAAGGGATTTTTGTTTAGAAAAGTTCTGCGGTGGATAGGTATGTGTGTCGGCAAGGGCACGGGTTCATCGATACTCCCACCTACTTGTTCCACTGAGAGCGAAAGGCACCAAGTTCACTAGCAGGCTTTAGAAAAGTAACAAAAGTGAAGCACTGGAATGTTGTTTGAATTAACGTTCATTTATTTATCATGTATTAACTTTACAAAGCCGTTTGTGTAAATTCCTCGCCCTCGGAACAAATTCTAATCCAATTAAGTTCGTGAGTTTTAAGTAATTGGTAATTCAAAATTACAGTGTCACAATCTCACATATGAATTCCTCGCACTCGGGACAGATTTAAATGCAGTTAAGTTGGTAAATGTTAAGTAATTATTATTCCGAAACTAAAATGTCACAATCTCACGTAATCGTTAGCGTAGTTAATCAAACACCTAGCCGTTTAAATATTGCGTACACACGTCGCGCGAAGGGATTCTGAACCAGGTGACATGGAAACAGCACAACCGTTTGAATTAATAAGGCTGGTAAGTAGTGTAAAGACTGCACTCGTACACGCTATCTTAAATACACGCCCGTTAATTTGCGATGACGATTCATCGAGCTCGACGACCCGACTACTCAGGGATGCGCACTGAAGGGTATGAACGGAGGTCTGTCCTTTGGGGTGGTTATTACTCGACTGATTAATGAATGGAAAGAATCTATTCATCGCGTCATGGCGGTTGAGTCATAGCAGAAATAAACTCACTGCCACTTCCTAGGATCTCGAAGGGGATTGCTATGCTTGCAGTTCCAGCGAGTCCTCGCCCTATAAGCTGAGTTGGATTCGTTGGTTGTGCATACCGGGAAATTGGTTTTGGCGGCATAGCCAAGTATGATCAAGGGTCTTGATTGTTGTGATCGTTTCGAGGAAAATTAGCTGTCCCTTGGTTGCGAGCGAGAAGTCTAGTTTAAGGAGGAAATGGACCGAAATGGTTTTCGGGGGAAATTGGAATTGCTTGGGTGCGAGCAAGGAATATCATTTAGGTAAGATATTAACCGAAGCAATTTCGGGGAAATGTATGCGGCTCGGTATAGTTGGTGGTGATGATTAATGTTCCGTTGTAGGTTTGAATATGCGTTTTATTACAGCATATGAATTTCGAAACTAAGATTGCTTGGTCACAAGGAAGGAATATGACTTAAGTAAAGAATTGACCGAAGCAATTTTGGGCAAGGTCATTAGTCTTGCGCCAGAGGCTCCGCGGCGGGGAATCGAACAAAGGTCTCCCGCGTGACAGGCCGGTATACTAACCACTTTACTATCGAGGAGCCGGGAAAATGTATGTGGGGTGATGTAATTGAGGGAGATGATTAATATTTCGTTGTAAATTGGAATATGCATTTATTTCAGCTTGGGAAATGGGTTCCTGGTAAATTGGGGGATGTATGCTATTGCGGGTTGGGGACAGATGCTGTTGCATATTGGGATGGGTGGGCTTGCAGGTTTTGCATGGTTGCGGATGTGTGTATATTTCAGGTTTGAATAGGGAGTTGGGTTGAGGTGACGCGCTGTTAGCGGTCAAGATTGGTTGGCGTTGTGGGTTGGTTCTGCATGTGGTGTACAGAACCCCCACAGTTCCATCTACCTAAATTAAGGCAACTGAGTTATTGGATCTGAATACAATTTCCATACTAGCCCAATTACACCCCAACAATACATTCTACAAACAATAAATTTCTCTAGTTCATGTTTTATAGCGAGTACGTTTCACCGCCCGACCAAGCAACTATTGGTTACAGCTCATACATTTTACATCCTTCTCTGAATTCGGCAGACCAGAAAAACATTGAAAACAACCAGGGATATATTTATAGCGTTTGGGATGATAGTGATGAAAGCGTGATTCGAACTGACGCTATGACAGTTAGAATCACCAAAAATTGAACCAAAGCGCAACCCATCAGGCCACCGCCGTGTGTAGATTGTGAATTGTTATTTTATCGTTATGGTATGCGGCTCTGATGCATTATCTTATTCGATTTTTGTTCGGTGTTCTTCACTATTTGCTTGTGTATTGTGTGTACCTGTTAGAGACGCCACATGTTGATTCAACTTTGGGATAGAACGCTTCATTGAATTGGTAACAATGTTGTTCGTCGTCAAGAGATAATGATCAATTTCATCATTATGAAGATTTCTGTCATTCGGTAATTCCTTTTTCATTAGTCGATCAGAGCGCGACCAATGTGCCTTTCGCAAGTTAAAAGAATGTATCTGGTCATATTTCTCGAGTAGTGAGTGTCCGTTTGGAACATGAATTACGGCACCAAGTCCATAATGAACACTATCGTACTCAATTATACGTAGAGTAGAGTTTCGAGTGGTTATATCCGTGTCTAGTAATTGCATTCACTCATCCAGCAAAAGTAATTCCATGAAGGAATTATTTCTTGGATAAGTCGGCCAACTTGTAGCGTGAAATTCTAATTTATGTTCGATGGCATTTGTTTGCCACCAGTCGAACAACACATTGCCTCTTGTGTTCGAGGGAAGGTTACCCCAAGCACTGTGCTTGGAATTGAAATCTTCCGCCATAAAGAAATAATTATTTTCCGACTCTAACTTGATACCTCAGAAATGTATATCAACTTCATTGATAAAGTGTGTATATTGGGGAGCTTCAGGAGCATAAGTGACTGACTTTGTGGCGGTTCTACGAACCACACAACCCACTATAGGTTGAGATATCGGTTCCTTTGTTACGCACCTGAAGCACACAACAACTCTTGTTGTCGTAAGCCAGATGGGTAACACAAACAAAGCCCATGATAGGATCGAGAAAGACGTGGCGGTACCCTTGATCCTTCGAAACAAGATTCCGATAATAAGTTGGAATTGAAAACCGAAATGTAAATTTTCTCTTGAAGATAAGAGACAGATAAGAGGATTAGAATGAAAATTATGATGGAACATTTCCTTTACAGATGAGGGGAAGATAGATGGATAGGAAAATTAAGATAGAACAGCCAAAATCGAGAGTCCAATAGTGAACCCCACGAGGAGGTCGGTCCGTGCTACACAACTCACTAAATTATCAAACCCTACGCGCATACAGTTAGTTACTGATTGTTTTCAACCCGGCGAAGGTCAGGAGGATCCTTGTCCCTGTTCAATCCAAGTTGACATGCAGTCTCCACGTGACACCCCCGGATAGCTACTTTAGCACCCCCCAAGTAGTGAACCAATGCATGCAGCGACATCCTGAGAAAGGTTGGCACAAGGCTAATAACCAGGCCCGTAAAAATGAACTATTATGGCAAATTAAACAAACCTCGGATATGGACCGGATACACGACGACGACCACGGAAACGAAAATGGCTAAACGATTTAAAAATGTTTTCATGGTACGTCCGCTCACTATACAGAGCTCGAGCTGCACAGCAGCTAGCCGATGCCCTGTCCGAATATAAGGCTGACATAACAGCATTACAAGAAATAAGATGGACGGGGAGTGGTGTTATTCAAAGAAACGAGGGTGACATTTATTACAGCTGTCATGCAAAACACCATGTGCTCGGGGTAGGGTTTATTGTCAGCCAAATACTGAAGCCTGCCATCATCGGCTTTAATGCAATAAACGGAAGCCTATGCACCCTTCGCGTGCGAGGCAAATTTAAGAATATAAACCGCGTAAACGTTGACGGACCTGCAGAGGAGTCCCCCGACGGCGAAAAAGAAAAATACTACAAGAACGTCGAACAGGCCTGTGGGGTTTTTTTTCTAGAGGCGTTAGCATGAACGCCGGTTGGACGAAAACACCACAAATAATTCACGGCAGATGATTCCTCAAAACACAGTTCTCCACGCAATACGAAAATAAAAGGCACTGGTGTTGTTTTAGAACATTATCCTTTATTGTAATCTTTCTGTGGTTAGACGGATACACTCGAATTTTAGCTACAATGTATTCTTTACTATAGTCACAATCGATTCGTGTTTTACTCGTGTTAAATCCACTAGAAAATTCGGCCCAAATTGACGCGGCAAACCATGACAAACATAAAACACTACACGAGCTTCTAATAAGAGGTATATTTATTCATCTATCAAACACGTAAATTATCGTTATCTATACATCCGTCAAACACGTAAATTATTGTTGTTTAAACATCCATCAAACACGTAAATTATTGTTATTTATACATTCACCAAACACGTAAATTATCGAATCCTTCCGACTCTGATACACTATGGCCTCGAATTCACTAGTGACACTTGCGCACCATGAATAATGAAATCTGACTGACTAACATTCATCAGAACTAGGGTGAACTGATGACGAACAGCCTCAAAAGGGGAGGAGCGACACGATCAACCCGAGGCAGTCAATCGTGGTTGGGTTGGATAACATGGGGTGAATTTTCCATGTATGTGTATGCGCTACATAGGACCAGCAACGGACGAACATAGATGGATGCGGACGTTGTTATTGTATCCCATCGTAATGATCATTAGCTGAAGGAAAAGACGATCTAATGTCAACAGAAACGCTATTTCCCATGATCGACGACGGGGATGCGGATTGTTTGAGTTCGCCGGCATTGGATGGGTTGGAAGCTGTGTACACAATTGATTTGTGTAACGCTTGCCGGCGGCGGACCCTTCTGGTGTGAAAACGCACCGAAGATCCGCTAGCACATATGAGCAACCATAAATCAACGTTTAGTTGATTGACATGATGTTTCCTAGATCCGCGGACGGTTGGCGACCGATAACAGAAACTCTCGCTGAAGACAAACAATCCCAATAGACATGGATGCCCGTTGGATTCTGTAAACGAACACAGGATACAACCGTTGCCGGTTATTTAAAATAACACACAACGGCCAGATACAATCAGATGCATGTAGTTTTAGTTAATTACTCCCGTTTAGGTGTCTACATTAAGTAAACGAAAACGGCTTCGCTAGCCATTGTGTGAATCGTGGCTATTCATTGGGTAAGTAAATATTGATGGTCATGGTCGATGCTGGTGATCGTTCCAAGAAACGGCAACGGATCATAGAACCGGTCATGCTGATAACCCAGTAATATGCGCGCCTGCAAGGCCAATGATAATTTGAACCTTTCCTCCTTGGAAAGGATAGATCAAAGATCATACCGATGAAAATCGGTTGATGCTGGATCGATGTCATGGCAAGCTGATAATCTTGCCATGAATTATGCTTTCAGGAATGACCGTGGAGAAGAGGCTTGGAACAGCCCCCAAAAAAGGTAAGCTGCCCAATATGTATTTATGTCGGTTATCCGTAGGGATAACCGAATTGATTCCAGCTAATTGGGTGGCGGTTAATGCCTTAGCAAGATTGTATAATCTTGCCGAAATTTCAACTTTAAGATAAGTTGTATTGCTGGTAATGGTGGGGATCGAGCGATGCGTGGCTCTTCGGGCCCTGAAAATCCCCACAGGCCCTCAATGCACCAAGACACGATGTGAAAATCGTTCCGCGGCGGTTCCGCCAAACCACACGGCCCACTTACCTGAAAACCCCCATAACTTCATCCCAGTCTGCATAGGTTTTCGCTAATGCAATCGCATTAGCACCTTAAATGCTTCACGCATCAAATAGATCAAATCTATTATTTAAAAGTCCATGTAAAGAATCCTTACCTTTCATGCATCTCTTCGCATACAAATTCCCTGTAAGAAGTCTTTCCTAACTTATCAGGACTCCCAAAACCAATTCGGCACCCAGGCCAATCCCCCTAGACGAATTCCTGAAAACAAATGATTGGGTTTACATACAACGTGACCATCATAACAGGGATCATAAACATTGCGTCGCCTATTTCCCGTCCTCACCAAGTGTATCATAAATCACCACACATACACATTAGCTGGCGACCTGCATCCAGGGGACCAAAACAAATATACGCATCTCGCGTCTCTTGTCACCAGTTAAATCCTACAGCATAAGCAAGTGCAAATAGGAATTCAATACCTACCCTTACCAGCGATGCCATAAAGACCATTTCCCGGTAATCTAGCTAAAACCCATTAGCACATTTCCACATTGCATTGCCGCCTATTTATTTGGCCGCAATGCACATCTCAGACAAAGACGCAAACGTTCCCTTTGCTTCTCATCAGCAGAGGCATGAGCAAATAGAAAACCAATTAACATCCAAGGAGATTCGGTTTGATCGCTTTACCGAACTAGCGTCTCACGAATACACCCTATGCCCTTTTCGTCGTTTCAGGTTTCGTGGTTTGTCCCATGAAAGAACCCATGTACACACATACATGTGTACTACCAACGATCTTCACGGTCCCTTTGTCCTTACCGCCTGTCTGCTTCGTTTATCCATCGCCTTCGCATGTGTGTTGAATATTATGATCCTCACGATCACCCATGCACACATACTATCATGATCTCCAATACAAGATCTGGTTTTCAGTTCCACGAAGACTTTACGTCTCTCTTGTGGTAGGTAAAACGTACCCTTAGTGGAGAGAAACACTTTCTCTCTCGGGGAAACTCACCCCATTAGCGAGTCAGCTCTGTACGAGCCGTTTATCACTGAGTCCTTTACCATCCACCCAGCCGGTCGTATTGCTCCTGCTGCCCGTAGCACTGCGGACGCGTATACATCCCAAAGTCGTGTTTAAGTGTGTCCAATACGTATCGCGTTCCAAAATCTAATAGTTTCAAACCACGGTGTTGGAAACAAGTTTAGAGTATAAAACGATGTGTAATAACTTAATAAACAGTATAGTGTAACTGCCCGTGTTTAATTCAAATCTCTAACTGTATTTTAAATCCTCTTAACGAAAGTGAAATAAAATAAAAATCAATTACGAACAACAGACTAACCTTGTATTTTAATTACTATCTGGTGGACGGTTTGTCGTGCAGTTTTGAACAAGTTGGTGGACAGTGTTTCGGTTTTCCTTCGGTGGAACATTTAGCAGCGAGTGGGTTCGCGGTAGAACTCTCGCCCATGCTGGCGTCGCGACCGTCGATCCCCACAGTTGTTGGTGATTTGAATGCAAAAATTGGTCGGGAGCCGTTTTTCGGGCACTACAAAGATTCACATAGTTTGCATGAGAACACTAATGACAATGGACTACGAGTCATCGACCTGGCGGCATCGAAAAACTTGGTCGTTGCAAGTACCAGGTTTCCGCGTAAAGATATCCACAAAGCCACCTGGGTATCACCTGGAGCCATTCGGAACCAAATTGACCACGTATTAATACATCGCCGACACTCCTCGAGCCTGATGACGGTACGAACGTACCGAGGTGCCAACGTCGACTCGGATCACCATCTTGTTGGTACAGTTTTCCGAGCGTGAATTGCCTTACGGAGACGTATTGCATCCACGGATCAGGTTCGAATCAACACGGCTACCTTACGCAATGAGAATACCAGTTACACCTTTGGTCATGCGTTAAGACTCGACCTCGAAGAACTCGATGGAGGGAGAGTAAGTCCTGGGGCCAGAATGTCGGACGTAGAAGAGAAATGGTCACGCCTTAAGAATACTGTCATTAGTACTGCCAACTCCATCTTTGGCAGTAGTCGTAGAGATCGGAGCGACTGGTTTGATGCTGAGTGCAAGCTAGCGACTGATGTTATTATGCTGCATACTGGGCAATGCAGCAGTCTCATAGTACGCGGGTGCACGAGAAGAAATACAAAGAGCTCTGAAGATCTGGAAAAAGACTTCACAGACAAAAGAAAAGTGCCTGAAAAAAAAAAACCTTCTCTGTGAAATAGAGGAAAGGAGAGAGCGAGGTCCATTTGCTTCTGGATTAGCTTATCCTGGATCAGATTGATGACTTTGATTTTGTTGTTTGTGTTTTGAATTGCTTGGATGGTGGGTAGTCTGTCGGTGCAGATTAGTGTATTCTTTTTCTCCACTAGTTTGATTGCTTCGAGGACTGCTGTTGCTTCGGTTGAAAAGATGGAACAAATTTCAGGTAGTAGTCCTTTTTTTAGCACTGTATTATTATTTTTTACTATTGCGAGTGATGTTCCACTCTGTTTTAGAACCATCGGTGAGGAGTAACTCCCACTCCTGGTGTTGGGACTTAATTGATTGGAAGTGTTGCTGGTATACCAAGTTGTTAGTTGTATTTTTGGGGAGCTGCGATAAGTCCTCTATGATACATTCTGTTGGTAATAGCCATGACGGGTAATGCGTTCGTTGTCGTTGTGGTTTAGTTACCACATGGAGCTGTTTAGCCAGTTCTATTGCCTCTCTTAGTGCCGAGCTGAATTTCAGAGGACGTTTTCTCCTAAGTATCTGTTTGACATCGTCTGGGATGGGGGTTGACGACATTGCGGGAAATTTGCCAGCTAATTTCGATAGCAACTTTTTTTTCTGTTTTCTATGGATGGAAGTCCGCTTTCAGCCAGTATATTAATAATTGGGGTGATACGAAATGCCCTTGTGCTTATGCGGGCTGCTGCGTGGTAGGGAGATTTGATCGTCCGTAAAGTTGTTTTGCTGCAGTTGCCGTATATAGGTAGACTATAGTCTATTTTAGATAACAGGAGTGCTCTAGTGATAGTGATTAGTGTGTTAGTACGCGCGGAGGCCTTTTTACATGACAGGTATTTAAGAATATTTAACCTTAAATCTAATTTTTTCTTAAGAGCTAAACAATGGTTCTTAAAATTTTACTTACAGTCAAATTGTAAGCCGAGCATTTTTAATGTGTCGACATTACTAATCATAGCGTTTTCAAAATTTGCTATTAGATTCTATTCATATATTTACACAAGGGCATCACTCATCTAAGACTTTTATGATGCCCTCGTCTCACCTTTGCTTTTACCACATTTCTTCGCTGTATCGTCGTCTATTTATTTAGACGCGATGCACTCCAGGGACAACGATATTTTCCATCCTTTTGTCTTTACCGCCTGTCTGCTTCGTTTACCCAGTGGCCTCGAGCACATGTAAACCACACAGATCTGAACGATCGCACACACCACCCAGACCTTCATTACAAGATCTGGTTTCCTATTCCACCAAGAGAGACTTTACGTTTCTCTGGTGATAGGTAAAAACGATACCCTTAGTGGAGAGGATATCTACCACGACACCACAAACTCATCTCTGCACGAGGTGATTTTCGCTGAGTCCTTTACCATTCGCTGATCGCTACGGTCATGCCGCCCCCGCTCCCCGGTGCGCACGGACACGCGAAAATACCCGGAGTCGTGTGGGTAATAGTTTTTAAAGTATTTTCGTAAAGTTGTAAACGTAACGAACCGCAGACGTGTTGGCGATCGTGTCAAAGTTGGTGAATGTATTAATTAAAATTTTGTCATTTTATGTGTTGTTCGATTTTGATATACATTCAAAACTAAAGAATAAATCTAAGTGAAAGTATAAACGTAACGTGAAAGTTGTTAAAGTTAAAACAAAATAACAAGGACCAAATAAAATTAAAGAACTTAATTCGAACAAAATAACCTGCGTGTTTTCTTTACTCCCGGTTGTGGACAAACGTGGCGGCGTTTCGTTCTTCTTTCGGTTCGGTGTTTTACGCGGCGAACAATTTGTGATGGAGGAGGAAGTGAACAGAGTGTTAGGCACAATACTTCCTCCCCACAGAGGTATACCCGTTTTTACCTTATGGACATCAGAAAATACGCCGTTAGCTTTGATTCTAAATTTTCTATTATTTAAAAAGGACCTAATAAAGTTGAACATGTTGCGTTCTATTTTCTATTTTTGTAGTGCTTCGAGGATAATGTGTGAACCGATCCAGTTGAAGGCTTTTTCGAAGTCTATTGATAGAATGGAAGTATGTTTTTTGCAGGAAAGAGCGGAGATAACGTAGTTATCAATGTGGAGAAGTGCGTCCATCGTTCCCCTACTTTGTTTAAAGCCGACTTGTTGGGTACCTATCAAGTTATATTTTTCTATGTACCAGTTCAGTTTCTTAGCAACGATTTGTTCCAGTAACGTTCCTGGGCAAGGAAGTAAGGCAATGGGGCGTAAGCTGCTAATTGTGTCGGTTGTGGAGTTTGGCTTTGGCAGAGGAATAATTGTGGCTATTTGCCACATTTGAGGTATGATGCCTGTCGTGTGTATGGAATTAAACAGATTTAGGAGGCGGTCCTTCACAATCTGTGGACTGTGTTTTAGCATTTGATAGTCGATTCTGTCGAAACCTGGAGTTTTGCCTTTTGTGGTATGAAGATCGATAATTTTATGAATTTCTTTTGGGAAAATATGTACCTATTCACAGGTAGTATTATGGGGTAAAAGGTATGGTTTCGGCTTTGTTATTAGTGGAGCTGACGATCACTTTGTGGAATGCAACTGCCGTGGATGACATTCTAAAGGTTGAAACATTTTACTTCTGTAAACAATCGCCGCTTCGAGACACACTGATTTTACTGGGCATCTTGTCGATGGGCTTCTCTATAGCACTATTATCGCGTTTATCGTAATGCAATGAAACGACACATCATTAATAAAGGCGGATCACTTGGCGAAGAAGTAGCAAAAGGATAAACGTCAAAGAATTTGAATGGCGAGCATCGCACTTCCCGATCTGGTCAGTCCAAACTAGTCGAATGAGATTAAAACACACTTTTCATTTCTTTCAACAAAACACGTCGCTCTAATATTGTTTTATTCGAGGGTAATTAACAATGATTAAATTAAATACACAGTAAAAATAACAGACACAATACATGTTTTACTCCAGGATATTTAATAGTTAATAAAAATTAAGCCAATATAAAAAAAAACAGTGAAGACGTTATTAACGCACAACACTCGCGTCGCCACTCTACTCTCTACTCGCGTTTAACGTGGAGGACCCGACCTTAATTTTAATAATTAATTAATTATTGCCACCGAAGCGACAGAATACCAAAAATTCCATCCATCGCCTCGGTGACCAATAAGGGATGATCTTAAATGATGATCACGGAGAGGATGTGCACTCACACAGATGCGGTTACCTCGCACGCTCATGCTATGTCCATTGGCATGCGAACCGTGGATATAATAATTCCATAAAAGGAACATTAGCTGGCATGGTTGCAGCTGGTGCCATATCTCGACATAGATATTTTGTTGCTTACACGATCAGCGACTGCGTAGCGCATTTATGCTGATCGTGCACATTTTGGCCGAAGATTAAGATGGGCCGGACACGTGGCGCGAATAGGGAACGATAGGACCGTGCATAGAATTCTTGACGGTAGACCAACGGGAAAGAGACCGGTAGGACGGGCGCGACGGAGATGGGAGGACAATGTTAGGTTTGACCTTGAGGAGATCGGATCGAATGGTCAAGCGTGGAAGGAGAGTGCCCAGGACAGGGAACGATGGCGAAGCCGAGTCGGTGAGGTCATGAACTTCCGGGTTCCTACTGGCCAATAAATAATAATAATAAGTGCACATTTTGGCGGCATCTCCACGTAGTCTAATTCCCGATGGTAATTTTCCATTTATGAGAACTCGAATTCCTTGGGCGGCCAGCCGTATGCCTTAATGTATTTTTCGGTCGGATAACCGACCGATGTGGGCATGTATGAAAAGGAAAAGTTGAAACATTTCCTGCACGTATGTGGCTGACGCGTAAGGGTATATCTTGGTGATATGGTTCGGACAATGTTGGGTGTTTGGTGTATGTCGCATGTTATACTTTCCTACTAGGAAATCCGATGATGCAACATACACCCTGCGAATTACTTTCTAGCACATAATAGCCGTGAGGAAAATGTCTCTTGTGGTTTGTGCTATTGAATTAGCGAAAATATGGTTTAGGAGATACTTTAGGTGGCTGACACAAAGGTAAGTACATGCTTAATTGCTAGGCAAACAATCAGTACTTGTTTTATCGGTTTTTGCCCGCTCTAGGTGGAAGTTTTTAAATGGTTAATGGGAAGATGATTGGTGGCGTTCAAGGGAACCACCACAGTACATGTTTCTGGGTACAAAATTTCCAACAGGTATAAGGAGCGAAAATTAATTGAAAAATTGGTGGCCTCATCCTAATGATTGGGAGTGTATATATATGTAGATGTAAATTACTTTTAAGTTAAAAAAAAGTGGACACAACGTTTTTTTAGTTTTTCTTTGTTATTAAAACAAACATATTTACAAAACTAAGAAAATTCTGTCGCCGAAAGGCAAATTATACAATAGGCATGTAAAATTTAGCTTAGAGCGTTTGTTAACGATATTTTAACAATTAATAAGTTTATTGTGTCCACAAAACTTACCCCAGCGTGGTCTTGTGTTGAATTCTGATTCTTTGATATGCGCCAAGGAGTAATGCCGTCTGTGGTGTCTTCTTTTGCCTGTATTCTGTTTGGCCTCAGTCCGTTTGTAATTTGTTATCCAAATTCGATTAGATACGGGATATCAACTACTATTACTAGTACTAGAACGTATCCAGGAACATACTCCAAGAACTTTTCACAGATATCCAATTAAATATACATTAAAGTATTTTCAACACCATCGAGTATTACTCCATTCGGAAAGGGTTTAACTGGTTTAACACTACGGACATTAATCTCGAAACATTTAGAAACACATTTTTTTGTTGTCTTTTTATTTGATTTTTATTTCAATTTCTAAAACTTTAACGGCACACACGATTTCTTTTCTAATCATTTGAATTTAATTTTTTCCTTTACCTAACCGACGGCACGCACGATTTCTTTTCTAATCAATTGAATTTAAATTTTTCCTTTTCCTAAACGAACCACACACGCACTCGACACACGTTTAACAAGAACAAATCTCGCGTCCTTCGTTTTCATATACTTTTGTGTTCCGTTTCCACGATTGTTATTTCTAGGAAGCGGAATTGGCTAATAGGGGGATTGGCTATGGACGGTAGGGAGACTATAGCTAATAGAGAGAAAATGGGTATGTACAATAGGATTGAGGTTTTTAAATAGGGGTTTAACTTTATTTAAATTATTCAACTATTGTGTTTGGGGATATTCTATTGTAGTGGGAAATAGGTGATTTGGAGCGAAGGGAAGGATATGCACGTGAAGACACGAGATGTTAATTATTCATAATAAATCAACTTAATTATATAACACGTCTGCGTAGGACCAGTAAGTTATAACATAAGATAATTAAACTAGAATTTCAGCATTTCTTGGCTAATGATCAATGAAATAATATACGGTCACCGACATATTGTCAGAAGGGTTCGCGTTTTATATGCCGTCTACTGATTATTCGTCCCGCTATATGGGAAAACAAAACTCACACAGAGCCCCTTTTAAAATATACTATTCACTCAATGAGTCCCAAACACCAAAAGAAATTCCCAAATGATATTATTGAATCCAACAGAAAACACCCAAAACTCTTTTTATTTTTATGCTTTTTGTGATCCAGACATACCAACAAACAAAATGTTTAACACCCCCTCATTTCCATTTAAATTTACAGGGTACACCGGAAAAAACTGTCAGTATGAGTCGGATCCATGCAACCCAGCCGAATGTCTCAACGGTGGATCCTGTGTGGGCAACTCAAGTCATTTCAGGTGAGTCGACCGCACTCATGGTAAATTATGCAAACACTCTGCTGACACACGCAATTGCAACACAAATTTCATGGCTTTCCCGTTTCTTACTTTCCTTGCATGTGTTCGACATGATTTCATTTCAACCAAAACGTCCATCATCTGAAAACCACCACTGGACCCGATAACTGAAAAAATCTAAATCAACCACGCAATTGGCCGCACGTGTCAATATTTGGATTCGGTTGCTGTAGATGTGATTGTGCACCCGGCTACGCTGGTCCCCTGTGTCAACACAACCTGAACGAATGCGAATCGTCTCCATGTGTCCATGGGATCTGTGTGGATCAAGAGGACGGCTTCCGGTGCTTCTGTCAGCCAGGTGAGTCTGATTCTAATTGACTTTAATTTCGAATACAATTCTCAGTCGATTGCTATCGGATTAAGGTGTGAGCGAGGAGGGGTTGAGATGCAGGAAGAACCACAAAATCCACTACATCCATTGATAGCCGTTATTAATTGCCATTAGACGCACATTTGCTTAATTAGTTTCCGAACGATACTTTCTCGATTGGAACTTAGAGAGTACACAAAAACTTGTACCGGGGAATCTAAATTAACGCCCCAATTGTACACCCATTAATATCTGATTATTTGGAACACTGGATGTCAATGTGCCTTGGACTTTGCCAAGGACTACCAACAGAGGGCGATAGTGGGAGACGCTCATTGGGCGGCCATCGTTGGGCATTTGGAGTAAAATGTCGGGTAGTCGCGTACACCCATAAAAAAAGTAATTTTCTAAAATTGGTTTTGTTATTGATTTTTTTTCTGTGTATTGTTTAAAAACTTTGCATTCGAAACGGTTGAACTTTTACCAGAAGTTTCGAAATGAAATCCCCTTTTTCGGTTGCGCCTTCTCCTTGTTGCCTTCGATACATTGCAATTTCATTGCGTAGGAATTCCGATTGGTTTGGTTTATTAAACGATTGAAGCGATTGCTAAAAGTTTTAAGTAGCCCCGATTCGGTTTCCCTTTTCAATTTCACTGAGAGCTGGGGAACCGCTTGCGAAATGTAAACTTGTGCTGGTGGGAATGTTGGTTGGCATTGCTATGGTAGTCGGCGGTGTCGCAGAGTACTTTGTATTCCGAGCAACGGGAAGTATGTTCGCTCGTACATAATAATGATTACCATCCAATCAAGCGGAAATTTTCAGTGGGTCGTTTGAGACAAAAGGATTCGCGGATTCAATGTGGATTTTATATGAGCTCAGGACAATTTGAAAGTGATTCAATGTTTTTGAGTGTAATTTATGAAGCAGCTCGTAAAATAACATTTTATGGTGGAATAAACGAGGATTTGAGTTCGCATATTTGTGAAAGATTTTTTATTTGGCGTAGTAGCTCTCCGTATTCTTAGGGTGTTCTGTTGTTCTTCAGGATAAGATGCATATAATAAGTTTGAATTGACAATGAAGAAAGAATATAGAAAATAGTCGATCGGGGTTCATTAGTTTGATACGTTAGATAAATCAAACGCAAATAAACTGGAATTTTAGACAGATGATGTAGATCTTCGTCAGGCTTTCTAAGTGGTTGACGTCTTATGAAATCCATACCATCAGGTTTTTTAATAATGTGATATCAGAATTATCAATCGAAAATGTACGCTTACAAAGTGTCCTTAAACACTTCTCTAATCAAAGGCGAACCTATTGGGCTGACTTCCTCTGCTCACTTTAAAGTAACTTAAAAGCTGCGGAATGGGATACTAAACAAAGATGGATAGACAATAGTATAAGCGGTAGGACGGGGAAGAGCGAGGATGGGCCGGAGGCTAGGCTGTGAGTACGAGTATGGGTTGTGAGAGTGGTAGTGGTGAGCTGGATTTGATCAGGAGGGGTAAGGGAGGAGACGACGTTTAAGACCGGGAGATGTGAGTTTGAAGTCAACGAAGATTGGCTAAAAGTTTGCCCACCGCACCATAACCGAAATTGGTTCATTAGAGCCGTAAGAAGTATGATGGATGGACAAATAGAATACACGAGGATTTCGCGAGTTTCGGGGGTTAGTGAAAAATGTGATCGAAGAGAGAAGGCTTGGGCAGTTGATTGAATCTGAGAGAAGACGGTGCATGAAGAGGATGTCGGCATGAATTCTGCGCTATTCAAGTGTGTTAAGGTTCATTAGATGGAGATGGCTTGTGTATGGGGTTAGAAGCAGAGGATTTTCCCAATTCAATCCTCAGAGGGTAAAACGCAACAAAAAAAAAACGACGTTTCAAGCTTTCGATCCTGCGAATATGGAACAATTAGTGAGGAGACCAGACCTGACTAGCATATTCAAGAAGAAGACAGGCAAAGGCTGTGTAGAGCGATCGGGAAACGTAAGAATTAGAGAATTCTTTCGACCAGCATTACACAAAACTAAGGGCAGTGTTGGCCCTGGGGATTATATCATCAATATATGGGATTAAGTCACGCTCTCTATCACATCAGCTGCAAAGGTAACGAATCGATTGTAGACGTGATATCTGTTGGTTGAGCAAGAAATGGGAACGTAATGGGGAGGAATATTGTTTAGAGTGACATTTGACAATATTTAGTTCGAAGGACTTGTGGCGTTTCTAACAGATACATACATAATACACAAGCAAATAGTGAGGAACATCGAACGAAAATCGAATAAGATAATACATCATCAGAGCCCTATACCATAGCGATAACACAACAATTCGACATCAGTTGAGTGCACATGAGTTTAGAAATCGAATTCGTACACACGGCCAGTAGCCTGATGTGTTACGCATGGGTTCAATTTTTGGTGATTCTTACTGTCACAGCGTCAGTTCGAATCACACGTTCTTCACTATCATCCCAAACGCTATAGACTTGCTTTGGTACCAAGTTGAGAAGATGGATCTCGACAGAGAATTTCAATCAGGAGAATGTGATTGAGTGACATTTGACAATATTTAGTTAGAGGCAATTGTTTTGGCACCAAGTTGAAACGCTGTCGAGATCCATTTGAAGAACTGAGGAGTCGAAAGAAGGGCGGATCGTCTTGAAGAGTTTAGTGACGTCCGCGTATAGAGAAATGGAGGCGTGCTTGGTACTGGATTCTATATCGTTAATAGTGTTGGATAAATACACAATTAAAATACAATATAGAAAGGGACGGGTAAGTAAAGTGAAAATTGTTGTATAATATATTTAACAATTTAATTATGTTGTATGAAAAGAGCACTTAAAAGAAACTAATGCAACGGGACTTACTTGTACTGACCGTGGAGCGGTCGATGTTGCTTGTCCCTGGTGTGCAGGTTGCAGGGAGAGTTGAGTTCTTGACTCCCCCTGTTCAGCTGGCTGTTTGTTGATGATGGTTATTTGTATTTTCGGTTTTAATTATGTTAGGACTAGGAGGTTAGCTGAAGCGTTCGCTTTTAGTAGCAAGTTGACTCAACTCGTGGATGAGACTAGGTGAGTGTCGGTTAACCAAAGTGTTTCTGTAAATTCCCTGGATCTATTTCTTCCACCAGAGACAAGTACTTATTCCGTAAACACGACAGCGCCATTGGGAAAGTCGGACCACTGTCCGATTTCGATTATTCACCTCCATAACAAACGACTAATCAACCTAAACAGCCTCGCCGAGTAAGTAGGCATAGAGCTGCTAACTTTTGTTTTTTTTTTTTTTTTTTACATAAACGTGAGTTATGTTTTCTTAATTCCACTTAATTGAAAAGAAAAAAAAACGCTTTTTAAATAAAATTTATTTTTATTTAATTTCCACGAGAATAGGAACCGTCTGCTCTTTGGAGAGTCGTTTCTTAAACTGAATTTATTCTAACATAAAATCTTATACCTAGGCTTATCTGTCTACGTTGCAATATTGTATCTTTCTCACAATAGATATTATATTGAAATTTACTTAATCTCTATTTTCGTGTTAATTACGTTTGAGTTTGTTCTTAAGGAATTGTATTTCCATCTGGAGGAAATCTGTAATAAGGTAAAATATTGATGGGTTTTTTGGTATTGTCGTAACATATGTTGCGATAAACATTATATTGTAATTTGGTTATTCTATATTTTCATCTTTCTATGAATTTTTGTTATTTGTTACCTTTTGAGTTTATTCTTAATTATATTTTTGTCTGGTCAACTAGAGGTACGAGTGTTGCGGCTGGCAGTAATGGCGGCCATAAATCATAGAAATAGTTTCCTATGATGTAGACAGACACTCAAGGGTACTCTATTGTGTGTTTGTCTTTTCGGCCACATAATCTGTGTAGAAATTGCCGCCCGGACGAAAATCATTTCTTCCGTCTACATTAAATAGACAGAAACATTTTATGGGTGGTGTGTAAGGGATAATAAAGGCGACGGTGTTAGATTCTTCTGTGATGTTAAATCGGCAGAAGATCGCCCGCCATCGAGACTGATCTTTTATTATCCCACTCATTATGTCCGATTACAGGGCTATTAGACATCTGGTTTGCAGATGTGCAAGCCAGCCAATAGCCCAGCCAGTGTTTTGAGTTTATTCTTAATTATATTTCCGTCTGGAGGAAATGTGTAATTAGGTTACACATTTCGGTTGATGGGTTTTTTGGTGTCGTTGAAGGATTCTTTGACGTAACACGCATTTACAAAAGGGGACTTCGGAGTACCCTTAAATGTCAGAGCACAGTGGGAGCGGAAGGAGAGGAAGTGGATAAGGAAAGGATGTATCGAAGTACATTGGTTTTAAATGACTGCACATTACAACAACGAGAAAGACATGATCAGTTAGGGCATTCCACATTCGTGTGGTTCGGCTAAAGAACGACTCTCGGTGTTTATTTGTGCGCCTGAAGTTGACGTTCAACGTGAATTGATGCGCATTCTCAGTTTGACGGGGATCGTGGGAAAATGTCTGAGGAGGCGGAACACATTATACAAGTTCAATTGGGCAACAACCGTGGTAATACCTATAGGAAAGAGATAGGCATGATACGTTGCGTCTATGTTCTAACGACGGAATTGATTGACTTACAGCTGGGTCCCCAATAAGTTTCACTGTTCGTTTTTTTGCATCCTGTCAAGCACGTGTAGTGCAGTTTTGGATGCGCCTAACCAAATATGGGAATTGAACTCCATTTTGGAACGAATATGCGTTCTGTATTTCTTGTAATGCTGTTATGTCAGCCTTATATTCGGACAGGGCTTCGACTAGCTGCTGTGCAGCTCGAGCTCTGTATAGTGAGCGGACGTTCCATGAAAAAATCCTTAAATCATTTAGCCATTTTCGTTTCCGTGGTCGTCGTCGTGTATTCAGTCCATATCCGAGGCTTGTTAAATTTGCCATAATAGTTCATTTTTACGGGCCTGGTTATTAGCCGTGTGCCAACTTTTCTCAGGATGTCGCTGCATGCATTGATTCACTACCTGTCGGGTCCCAAATTAGCTATCCAGGTGTGTCACGTGGAGACTGGATGTCAACTTGGATTGAACAGGGACAAGCAGAGACTTTGTCCTGTATGTTCGCTCCCACCCCCCCGAACAAAGATAACTTTCAAAATATTTTACAATGGTACTTAGATAAAGACAAAACCTACGGCGAGGTGGCTAAAATTGTGAATGGTGTTTGTGGTCACAGGCTCCTCGATATTATAACGGTTAGTATACCCGCCTGTCATTCGAGAGACTGGGGTTCGATTCCCCGTCGGGGAGCCTCTGGCGCAAGACTAATGACCTTGCCCAGAAAAAATAATTCATTATGGAAAATTTAACAAGCCTCAGGACTTGCTAAATAAGGCCAAAACCGGTCCTGGTTGTAGTGCCGATGATGATGATGGTGATGATGCGTCCTGTAAATAGTGGCCAGGTTGGTTGGAGTGAAGTATTTTTTGCATCTCATAAGGATACCCATGCATTTGGCTGCACTCTTCGCAGCTTCACAAATGTGGTCGCTCCAATGAAGAGTTGAATTAATTCGAGTGCGAAGGATTGATAGTTCCTTGGGTTCGTCGCTGCAAGTGCCGATCATCGACATGACAGTATATTTACTTTGGGGTTCGCGTTTGACGACAAGAGGCCGCACTGAGTTTTTAAGGCATCGAATTTTACTCGTTTTGATAATCCGCATTAATATATGTTGTCGAGATCGGAATTCAATGTTTTAAGCATAACCTGCTGATTGGTATTGACGTTCGAAGAGTTTGGTCGGGAATGTTCGTATGAGTATGAGAAACTCAATGTGCTATCATCAGCAAACGAATGAATTGCGTTTTGGGTAATGGACAAGATATCATTTATAAATATGAGGAAGAGAGTGTGAGAGTACAGAACCTTGGGGAACACCTACATTAATTTGATGGGAGACAAATTTGACACCATCAAGAACCACTTGCATTGAACGGCCAGAAAGATAGTCCTATCCATCGGATCAAAGAATTGTCCACTCCATGGGAATGCAATTTTGATAGAAGAGCTGGATGCCAAACTCTGTCGAAGGATTTTGAACTATCTAGTGCAACGACCTTGCTTTCACCTAAGCAGTGGATAGAATGGCTCCACTTGTCGGTAAGGTACGCCATCAAATCTCCTGCTTGCTACAAAGGCCATATTGGCGATCATTGAGGAGCTCATTTGCCTCCAGATATTTCGAAAGCTGACGATTAATCAGTGCTTTCATCCCCTTCGAGGGATGGAAGTTGGTGCTATGGGTCGATAAGAAGAAAGGGACAATTTGTCGCCCTTTTTGGGAATTGGCCGAATGTTTGCCGACCTCCGCCTAATTGGGAAGCGGCCAGTAGAATAAGACAAATAAAATAGTTTCCGCAATGGTTAAGCGGGTGAAGAAGAACATCTCTTCAAGAGAATCTGGGCAATGCCGTCCGGACCTGCGGATTTGTTTGCGTTTAGCTCCTTGAGTACGTGGGCAACAGAGCGCGTTCGGAAGTGAATCTGGCTCATGGTGTGCTGATTATGCTCAAGTTGAGGCGGAACTAATGTGGTATCAGGCAGTATTGAGTTGGGTGCAAAAAATGGAGCAAGTAGATTCGCTTTGTCTATTGGACTGGTGACTGGTCTGTCATTGAGTATAAGCGAAGAAATGGGTGAGGAGACCGAGTTTTGGATATTCTTCACAAATGCCCAGCATTTTCTAGTACATGTAGGAGACTTGTACATCAAAACATATTTTGTCTCACTCTCTGGGCATGCAAGAACCATGGGCGTTAAATATGTGCAATTTTTCAAACGCATGTCTGCAACAGACTTTCCTCATAGTATCTGCTGAACAGAATTCCCCATCGTATCTGTAAAAGGAGAGAATTTTTTTTCTCCCGATTATCATTATCATTATCTGGTGGTTATCAGAATCTTGTTCCTTTGTCTTATGATCGGTGGTACGCCGCTTATTATCCGATATTTTTCTTGGGATTGTTTGTCTTTCCCATCTGGCCTGAGAAACAAGGGTTCTCATGATATTCAGATGTATACAAAGGACTATGGGATCGGTAATGCTCTGTTTGCATTTCCAACTCATAAACATCTATCGCGGGTAGTGTTAAGATGTTAATGATTGCATGACTATTGGTCGGCAGCGAAACGATATGCTTTGTTTGCACAAGTGTGCCTTTTGCGTTAGGGTCATGCAAGGAATTTAAGTTCTAATTGCTATTAGCTACCAGAGTAGGTTTCCGTTGTTCGGTTTATTTACCGACAATGGTGCTTCATGGGAAGCATCGCGTTGATGCTTAGAATGGGTGCTTGTCTTACATGCGATGCCTTGCTGCATTTGGCGCATTGGTTTGGATGCGATGTATGGATGCGTTGAACTCGATTTTGGAAGCTTTTGAACCTTTAATTCCTTGATTTCTGATATCGACGTCAACGTCGTTGCATGCCATATTACCTTTTGTTTCAAGTGTGGTTAATGACTATGGGGGACACGTGTCTGTGGGCACGTGTACTGGCAAAGGTGTGGGGGTATTCAACTCTTACGCCAGTACAGGCGCGGATTCAGTAAATCTCCACCGATGTCGCTCCGGGCGCCGCTCGCCGAAATGCCAAATAAAACGCACTGAGTGGTCGGTAGCAAAGGGGTTCTTTAATTGATTGCAATCGGGTTTCGTTTATTAGTTGTAATACACCTTGGTTATGATAATGTTTTCCTCCCCTCTTATTTGGTAAACTAACGAACAAACACACGTGGCGGGGAAACGACGGTCGAGCTATAGAATGTCGGTGCTTCTGTTTTACTTTTGCTAAACTAGTGTTTATACGCAACGGACAAATGTGAAATGCTTAAGGCGCTCGGTTTCTATTTTTTATTCTGTTAAGCTACGGTGTTTAAACGCAACGGACAAATGTGAAATGCTTAAGACACTCGGTTTCTACTTTTTTATTCTGTTAAGATACAGTGTTTAAACGCAGCGGACAAATGTGAAATGCTTAAGACACTCGGTTTCTATTTTTTATTCTGTTAAGCTACAGTGTTTAAACGCAACGGACAAGTGTGAAATGCTTAAGACACTCGGTTTATATTTTTTATTCTGTTAAGCTACGGTGTTTAAACGCAACGGACAAATGTGAAATGCTTAAGACACTCGGTTGCAGAATTCGGACCCTTCTCGATTGGTTGTTAAAACTCGACTGACTCTTGGATGAATATAATTCATTCATTGCGTCGTGGCGGTGCGTCATGGCAGAGTTAGGCTCGCTGCCAATTACGGGGAATTGTGGACGAGTTGCTATGTTCGCATAGGAATTCAGTTCCAACGAATTCTGGCCGTACAGGCTGGGTTGACTTCGTTGGTTGGGTGTACCGGGAATTGGTTTGGCGACGCGAGCGAGTATGGGCATGCATTTTCGGGGGAAATTGGAATGGCTTGGGTGCAAGCAAGGGATATCGTTTAGATAGAAATGTTAACCGAAATAATTTCGGGGAAATGTGCGCGGTTTATTTGGTTGGTAGTGTTCCGTTGAGGATTGGGTATACGCTTTGTTAAGGCATATGAACTTCGGAGAAATGTGTGCGGCTGGGTATGCTTGCTGATGTTCCGTTGAGGATTGAATATGCGTTTGCTATGGCATACGAGTTTCGGGGAAATGTGGATTGTTTGGTTGCGTTGAGGAAATATGGATAATTGAGTAACGCAATTTTGGGGAAATGCATGTGGTGGTGATTAGAATATATTCGGTTGAATTATATTCTCTTGGAGGTTTGGGAAATGTTTTATTGCATATTTGGGAATATATGCTATTGCAGATTCGATGTTTGCATGTTTGCAGGTTAGGGTTGTGGGTTGGTTCTGTGTGATGTAGAGAACCCCCACAAAGGTGAGGATATTCCTTGGCGGAAGGATACCTCACCCTATAGTGGGTTGCGTGGTTCGTTCTACTACTTGTGGGAGTGTAGTATTTTTTGTCTCACTCCCTGGTCATGCAAGAACTTGTCGCTTTGAATATGCGCATTGCAGTCATTTCTAGCTCGCTTAAATCTTTTACGGTTTTCTTCAGTATTGTTTGATTTGTACAACCAGAAGCTCAACTCTTTCGCCTTAATGGCTTCTCTGCAGCATATATTTCTCTTGGGTTTGATACTCGTTACTCTGTGTGGCATAAAGGCCCGCATACCAAGTAGAATCGTGTCCGTCATTGTGTACGCTATAGAGTCAACATCGTTATTGAGAGAAAATAAAGACCAATTTAACTTCCTAAAAAAGCTGTTCAGACCTTCCCAGTTGGCTTTCTCGTAAAACCATATTGTTCTTTTGGGAGTTTTCTCGTTAGCGTTGCTGTTGGTTAGAGTAAATTGAACTCACACGACAAAGTGGTCTGAAGTGCCCAAAGCGAAGAAACTTCAATTGTGTATTTGTGTGGGTGGGTAGTGAGAAACAGGTCCAATGTGTTGGCAGAATGACCATCTATATCAGGTACCCACGTTGGGTCATTGACGGGTTGAGTTCATTTATTTATTATTATTTGAACTGGAACGATTTGCGGAATTTCTTTCCAGCCTTTCCACGGTCAGAGAGTTTTTTAGAGACTCTGGCGTTAGCGTTTGCGCAGAGTCAGTCACGGAAAATATTTTTCTCTGTATCGAACTTTGCATTTCATCATCGGCACTACAACCGGGATCCGGTCTTAGCATTATTTAACAAGCAATATTTGTTAAGTTTTCCATAATAATTTGTTTTTCCGGGCAAGATTATTAGCCTTGGGCCAAACTTCCCATTTCACAGTCTATCAAATGAAATTCATGGGAAAACCTTGGTTGTGAACAAATAACAGCATCTAAAAGTATGGCCTGCCAATTCCATGGTGGTCAACAGAACGAATTTTGTCAAAATCAGAAACGCATGCAACCAGGCAATTAAAGTCGCCAAGAACGTTTACAGTGGTAAATCGACCAGCGAACTGCTTGAGTGTGCAACTGGTTCAATTTTGATCAATGGCAAATGATTTTGGCAATAGTTTTGGTCCCTACACTTTTCCGTTAATAACGAACTATGCGACACTACCCACGAATCCAAAAGATAAAGTCAATATTTTCGCCAATTTATTTTGCGCGAATTCAACCCTTTACACTGGTCTTTTGGAACCACCTGTGATTGGGCAGGTTCAATGCTAGATGTGAAATTCCGTCTATGTTATATTCAATGTGTTCTCCATGAACCGGCTAGTAATTAAGCAATCGGCCTGCATGGCATACCTGCAATTGTTTTTAAAAACTGTACTCCAAAACTCTCGCCGGTTCTTAGCAAAAGCCTTCCCATACCTAGCTTTCCCCACATATTGAAAAAACGTTCGAATTCAACTCCGCAAAAGAAAAGGAAAAAGTGTCCGCCACAAAATGAACAGCTTAGCCTTATTGTCTATCTTGTCCAAGGTGATAGAAACACCAATTCCGAATTGATTAAATATTTCAAATGCTACGGAATCCGAATGATCTTCAATACGAATCGTATGACCACGGGAAACTTTGGCGGATTTTGTTTATGTCTTTGAAGGGATGTGTTCCGCCCAACACAGTTCATCAGAAACACAACGGATCGAACACGGTTGCAAATGAAACACGATGAAATTTTGTTTTATTTTAATATTTATTTTATTGTTGTAAAATTTTATTTCTATTAACACATCAATTAATACGGGTGTAACAAACACGTGAACGCCCGTGGCGATTCTATAAGAACTGGTGTGTGCACATTTATCTTTTCTTATATCCTGCTTTGTGTATTGTATGCGACGTAAACTACTCGATTGCAAGTGAAGTGTCAAACTCAACGGAAATTTTTAATATACTTAATTTGGCTGATTGTTCATTGTTATCCACGGTTAAAAAAAGTTTTAACTAATATCGCACTTAATTAATTCACAGCACACATATTAATCGCGACTTTCTGGCAGACGTTAGGGTACACGATAGTGTCGCTAGGAGGATAACCGCGGTGGCAGTTCGGTCGATTGTTTTAAGTTGACTCGCGTAATTTTGGAAGGTTTACTTTGGAAAGACAGTTTCTGTAGCGATATATTGCGCGGCGCGGACTAACTTCCTTATTCGGTTCTCTATGTCGACCGAAGTCACTTTCTCTGGGGATGATCCTATTCACCCCATAGTTGTCTTTCTCTTCTTTCGCTTTCCCTTTCTCTCAATCGAGAATCTCTCCACCAGTGAAGATCGCGCTCACACATACAGACGCGGGGGTTATTATTTGCATGCTGTAGATCACTCTGTGATCAGAATTTCACACCTCTGATGTATCGGTTATGCACACAATCGAATGTGTGATTTACATTAGGTGATCGTGAGATAATGTTTACTTTGCCCTGTGGGAACAGCATTTTCGTTTATTGCTGTTGCTCCGCAATGGCCTTTGTTTAGGCGGCGTACATTGCGGCAGGGACAAACGTTTTGTCGACGGATCGGTTTTCCGGCAATTCGCTTATCGCCGGAGATGTGATGTTTGTCGACATCTGGCACAGCCGCGCCAATCGTTTGCGTATATCCAGTTGATGGATAGATACACAATTTCTATGCTGGGTCATGTCCTTCGATCGCCGTGCAGGCGTAGGAAAATTGGTCGGATTTGTTGCCCATGTATCTGTGGATACGTGGGGTTGTTGACTTCATGATGAATGTTACCTTTTATTTCAGGTGGAAAGGAGGACTTTTGAGGACACGTATCTGTAGGCAAGTATAGTTTGGCTATAGGTGGGTATGTTCCTCTTACAATATTGGCTTCAAGGTAAATCGCGACGGTTGTAACGTCTCCGGAATCGGCCTCCTTCATGTACGGGGCCAACGATTCTCCTTAACACCTTCCTCTCGAACGCGGCTAAGAGTTCAGAGTGCCTTTTATTGAGTACCCAGGTCTCGGATCCATACATGAGTACTGGTAAGACCATGGTCTTGGACAGTAGCAGCGTGGATGTTCTGGATAAATTTCGGGATTTAACGAACCTTGATAGACCATAGTAGGCTTTTTTGGATTTGATCAGGCGTTCGCGTATTTCTTCTTGCATATTGTTATCGGCTGGTACTATTGACCCAAGATAGTTAAAGGATTGCACTACTTCAAATTCGTGCTCCAGTCTCTGATAGTTTGATAATTTGACCAACGTTAGGTCTTCTCTTCGCAGACGTTGCCACCATTTACTTATTTTTGCCCTCATTAATGTTCAATCCCAGTTTTTGTGCCGCCTGCTCCATCTGGGTGAAGGAGTCCTGTACATCCGATACGGTTCTACCGATGATGTCGATGTCATCTGCGTAGGCAAGTATCTGGCTGGACCTGGTGATAATAGTCCCTCTAGTTGTGACACCAGAGTCACAGATTGCTTTCTACAACGCCACGTTGAAGAGGAGGCAGGCCAGATCGTCCCCTTGTCGGAGTCCATTATGTGAATTGAGAGCTGGTTAAAATCCGACAATGAGGTAAAGCTAATACAACGAAGACAACGTTTACAACGTTAAATGGTTCGTAAGTTCCTCACGATTAATAACCAGGTTATTAAATCTAAGAAAACCATGAATTTGGTCGACGTCACGGTTTGAAATATCGCCGAATCCGCCTCCCGAAAAGAGGGTTATCTTTTGAGAGACAAAAAAAATATTCTACCCTGGCTCAGCTCCTCCAAATCCCAAATTTAACCTGGAATCGAATACTGTTCTTATATTTAGACTTCTGCTATTCGGCAATCCCCCTGATCGAAATTGTAGCGCTGACATCGAGAGCGCAGACACTTTTCCATCAAATGCTCATAACGGACCTTTGTCTGTATCTGTATTATCAGATAGATTCGTAGCATTGTTCCATAGAATTGGGTTTATATGCAACCTGCGAGACAATCCAACGGTTCCCACAAATTTGAAATGCATCTTTCGATCGCACGGACGTTTCTGTTTCAAAAGTCGTTCGATTGTAGAATAGGAAAGCTGTGGAACTCCCTCCGTACGCGAATGTTTCCGGAGCGCTATAGGTATAGTTTCGCCTTTGAAGAGTTATCATCTGATAGGAATTATTAAAAAAGAATTAATTAATTAGGAGTAAAATACAATTTTGAATTAACAATATGACATTTTAAATCCTGCTGATTTTGCCTTATGAGACCATTGTAGTAATTTATATGTAATGACAAGGGTTTCAATGTTCTACAACCACTTTTTATAAATTAATTAATTTTAAACATATAATTGAAATATTTGTAATAGTAATTATATTTAATTTACCGAGCTTATATTAGTACTACTATTCTAATACCTTCATCCACCACTTATTACGACAGTTGGATCTGTCAATTCCAAGATTGTAAACAGAGATTAGAGCATTGAAAATATATGTCATGGATGTGAGCAGTGAATCTAAAATTTGATTTCCCTTACCTACATTACGACTATTCTTGAATTATGCAAAATAAAATCTAGCGTAAAGTATTTCATAATAAATCATCTCTGTCCAATTCATCTATCTTCTCCCTATCTGAGAACCGCGAACCATAAATCTCGGAATTGTTGTTTGAGTATCTGATTCCACTTTAAAAGAACCATAAACCATTAAACAAGTATAGCTGTTAAGTCACCCACCTTATGGAAACTCCCCAAAAATGAGTAAGGCGAACCTCAATTCATTTAATCCTCGATGAAAAGATAAACCGAGGCATAAAATTTAAATCCCTTGTCATCTTGACACCCACACGCCCCTCTATACGTGTGATATTTCTCGAAGAGGTAACAGCCATGTTAGCCACCTTCCTCACCACTTAGTGGTACTTAATTCCAATTCCCTACTGCCACCCCAAATAAAATTCGTAACAAGCACAAAATGAAAATCAACACGTTATGAAATCCGAAGTTCAAGCTGCCACCATGTTGGGCAGTCTAAGGAGGTAGCAACAGAATATATTAATCCATTCAGACCATTATTCTTGAGCATCTCGTAACTACGAGCTGCCGCCGCCCATTTAGCGCCACACCCTTCTATAGTTTGGCGAAAAGTAATTAATAATTCGCCGTTAATTAATATAAACGTCACGAGTACGACGGGAACACCGAGTATTGGTCCTTGTGCCTCAGAAGCCCGTCACCCATCAGCAGTACAATGAAGTCAAGGAGTGAAACTACTAAGATGCAGCTGCCAAAGAAATTGCTAGACCAGCTTAAATTTTGTCAAACTTGATCTCTGCTTTTATTCGTTTCTTTTTTTTTGGCTTTGTTTTTGTAATTCTCATGACTTTATTAGAAGCAGTTCCTTCTACTATGCCATCCAGGATTCCATTTCAATGGTGATCCGTGAATAAGGTAAAAACAAAAGTTATTTTTATATTTTACGTTGAAATTGAAAACAATCTACGCCCCGTATCTTTCTCGTCACGGCCACCAACATTGTTTTTCTCCATTTCTACCTAACACGCCTGTGCGCGCGTTAGTGTAAAAAATAAAACAAACAAAAAACACTCAGCTGTATCCCTACCTCACCTCGAATCCCATTACAAAAGGACAATTCCTTTGGTTCGTGATTATTCTTTTGAGATAAAATTACAAACAAAATATAAAGCCTCCCCTCTGACCTTTTGCCAGCAAAATTGTCTAAGAAGAAACAGCTCACCATCCCGCCGACCCATGGCAACATAAATAAAGTCAAATGAAGGCAAAAAGGACAAACGAAGCCGCCAACAAGGGAAATAATTTTGGAACCGGGAAAGGTCCCGTAGGGGCAGCGAATGTTAAACAAAGACATCGAGGTGTAAGAATAACATGGAAAGTATAAGCTACAATCTTTCTTTTATTGCAGCCGTATTTTACGGTAATCCACGTGTCGCAAGGAGCCCGCCGTTCTTTAGTCCTTGCCCAGGGGTTGGCTGTTTCCTCCTTATTTGACGCTTCAACCTCAAAGTGAGTGCGTAAGATTCATCGTGCTATTCTTTCTTGCTACATGCGTCTTCTTATACCGGAAGATTGTGTGGAACCACATTTATTTTTTTGTTTTGTACTTTTTGGTAACATTTAACATTCTCGTGGCTTTATCGTTCCTGATGTAAATTACAGAGATACCGACGTAAATTGCCAAGAGCGGAAGAGGGGTGCGGCAGTGGCATACCCATGTCCAAGTACAATGTGGAATTGTTGACATTTTTCTTGTTAGAGACAAAAAATGTTGGGAATCTCTTTCATTTGTTAGTGGAGCTTGACGTGATGGAGTTGCTGACGGCATCAGTTAATTTTGATTAGTCCGGAAGCTGTTAGATAATCCAGTTGATAAAAATGTCGGCATTTGTCGTAGACACTCTATGACTGAAATTCTTTTTCAAATCCTCATTCAGCACATTCACAGGCCTGCGGGTCCGAACGGCTTTCCCCCTCAACTTTGTAAGATGTGATTATTTTTTCCTTGCTAAACTACCACAAACGCTTATCCATTCATCGTATTTAAATTCCCAAATAGATGGAAGTCAGCAAATATTTAAGCTCTCAGAAAGGGCGTCCCATTACTCCTCTCTCTCCGTCGAGTCATAGCATTGTTTTCATTCTGATTAACTGTCAAACCGGACTTTTAACTGTTAAACCGACCTTTTTGTTGCAGCAGCGATTCTGTCGAAGACTTGGACACTTACCAGTCCACTGTAAAAAAATTCAAAACACCCGATTGTCCGTCGATATACTTTTCCACCAGCTCCATAAATAATTTTATAGGGTTTTGTGAAGGATGTGATTTGAATTCACGCTATAAAAGGCGAAAAGATTAATTTCAAAGCATTAACACATCAGACCACGGCCGCGTGTACACGAGGTTGTAATCTCTCGTTAAACTAAGGCCGTGGACTGCTGCGTTTAAAGGATAACGCCACTCTGGCTCGCTCAAAAAGGAGCATTTTTCGTCATTTTTTGTGGAGAAATGAGTAGATTGGTGGGAAATTGTTAGTAAGGGGTTATAAATACAGATCTCTAGAATCCAAAAAAATGGTTTATTGGCATTTGCATACAAAATAAGGGCAGCACTCATAATAATCCAAAAACAGAAAATGTTTCGAGGAGGCTCCCCCTCGAGAAACGTGTGGGGTACGAAGTAGGTGTGCCAGGTCAGGGGCACGGATTCACTTTTAACCCACCGAGGAAACGACAACACACAGATCGCACAAGAGAAAAAAAATCCTTGGTTTGATTGGTAATTAGTTTTTATTGTCCTTTGATTTCGTATATACACAAGCGACCGAGAAACGATGCCAAATTTACAATTTGACTTTATTTCCTTTATTTATCTCAATTATTATTTTTTTGATTATTTACAATTGATTTCTTATTTACACAAGCGACCGAGAAACGATGCCAAATTTACACTTTGACTTCAGTTCCTTTATTTATCCTACAACGATTCGACCGTATGGTTAATTATTAATGACTTCTCTCCACGAGTGTTTTGCAATTGACTCTATGCGTGGTCGCTCGGTGCAGCATGTACACACGACGGTGGATATTTAATGACTGATCTGAATTAGGGGTGAAATTCTGGATTCTACTTTTGCACACAGGACAACCAATAGAGATCATACTTCTGCTCTTTCGTTGCCATGCCCGTCGATGTGTGGTGAATACATTGGCCTATTCGATAGTCGACGAACGTGGTAGAATGAGAGAACAGAAACACGATGTACGATGATCTCGGGGTGGGTTTGGTTGTGTGTGCTGGTATCAAATGCAGTTTCTGAGAATGACCTACTGCCCTAGTGTTACGGCCGTGGCGATCTCAGAGTGCACTGAACCGTATGGAAACAGAATTATGGAGGAGAGGAAATATAGCCGGTGCTATTCACCTGCGAAAAGAGATCATTGATCCCAAGCGAATGGATGATCTGTGAAAAATCGATAGGACGCTGCATCGGCTAGGGAAATATTACCGTGGGAAAAGCGCTAAGGAATGCGGTAATTACCCAAGCCTTGGATGATGATGCAACCGCGTCGTTTGATTCGACTTGGTTGTTGCTAACCAACATGAATTGGAATTTCCAGTGGAAATCTCATGGGCTAGAGGAATGGACTTGCCGTGTGGAAAAAGGGTAGGTAAACTCAGTTATGCATTATCTGCATAGGATAATGAGTTTAGCTATGCATCCTTTGAGAATACATGATATTTCAGGTGAATAGCATGAACGGTGGAATGGGGGATAATATGACACGCTGAAAGCGGCCGAAATAAGGCGGAAATTGTGGTTGGAATTGTGGGTTGGTTCTCCATATAATATAGAGAACCCCCACAAACGTAACTGCACGAGCCGTTTATCGCTGAGTCTTATTCCAACTACCGATCGCGACGGTAGGTTTTTCTCCCGCTCCCCGTGGCGTGTGTGGATGCATAATCCAAAGTCGAGTGATTTTTATCCCCCGAGGTGCGTGCCGTTATTTTAGTGTTGTGTCAAAACTATCCATAAGTAATAACAAAGACCTTAAGTCAGCGATACGTGTACGTTTAAAGTTTAAGTGGTTTTCCGGCTAATAATAACTAACATTAAAAAATAAAAAAAATAACCTTTTATACAAATCCAAACCAGTGTTTAATTTTCCATGCTGCAGTTCCTGAGTGTGTTTTCTTCATTCTTGTTCCCTTGGTGATCGTGTTTTCAGCGGTATTTGTGATGAGGTTGAGAAGTGAATCAGCGCCGTATGCCGGTGCACAATACTTCCACCCCACAAGCTTACTTACTGATATTTTTTCATTGTAGATTCACCTCCCTTTATTACGACTTACTTCCCTATTAAGTCACCTACATTACCTGGTAACTTCATTCCCACTCTGATCGTCTTAGTGAGTAGACGCGTTTTGCCACTGCTTACTGCTTGTTGAAAGAAAAAAAAAAAAAAAAACACGTGTGCGCGTGTGGACTATAAATGTGGTACCGTTACTAACAACGGTCTTAGACTGAACATTTGCCTATTGTTTTAAGTGATGGTGAAAATTTCGTAAATTTCGGTGATACCTTGTGAAAACTATTATATCCTAAAATTGGTAAACCAAAACAAAAAATCAACGACCGTATCCGGACTTTGCGTTCGCAGATGCCGGGCAACGGTCGCAGTGCTGCCCAACAATTACCTATAAAACGGAAGAAAAAAACCATCCACAGTAGCTTAAACGTCCCGAAGAAAAAAGCTACAATGACCACCCAACCAACCATCGACTACCATAAGAAATACAATGACGCCATGGAACAAATAAGGCTGCTTACAGCCCAAATGAACCAACTGCACGACAAAATATGCTCTCTTCAATCACCGACCAAAACCTACAACGATGTCTGCATGAAGGAAGTTCATTCCCAACGATCAGGCATCTCCTTAACAACCAACATCAAACCATCGTCATAACATAAACCGTCAACGTCCCAATATACTAACAAAATAGAGGACCAGTGGCAAACAGTTGGACACAAAATTACAAATAAGGTGAGGCCACCACCAATTTACATCAAAAAGGCAACTAGTATCAAGGAAGTAATCAAGATGCTCGAGAATGCCCTAGGACATCGAAACTTTACCACAAATTCCAAAGGCTCCTCGATCTCAATCATGACAACAACTTTGGCGGACCACAACACGGCAGTAAAAAAACTCACAAAAAAAACATTAGTTCTTCACTTTTCAACATGCCCGGATGAAACCTAGTCTCCCTCAACACAGAATCCATATATTCCCGCACTCGTAGACAACACCTCCGTTTGTTTGTTGAAAAGTTCTCCCCAGATGTTCTTCTTCTCTCAGAAACTTGGCTTAAATCAAACTCTCGAGTATACATTCCTAATTACACATGTTTGTCCAACCCGCGAACCACTGGCCCTCATAGTGGTACTGGAATTCGAATACACAAGAAATTCCAATTTACTGAAATCAGGTTCACTAACATAACTAATGTCGAATACACGGCAGTTAAACTCTTCTGCAGAAGTAATAAAGTACTGGTCTTGTCGTCTATATACATTCACCCTTCTCGTGAACCTAACTTCCCTAGCGCAGACATTTCTCAAATAATCCAGCAGTCTCTGCCGGCACCTGTCATCATAGGGGGAGACTGGAATGCTCGACATACATCATTTAATGGCATCAAGTGCAACAAATACGGCTACCAACTCCTAGATCTCCTCCCACTTCATCCATATGTTTACGCAGACTGTCCATTGCAACCTACTCGAATTTGTAGTTCAGCCAAATCAACAATCGATTTCTTCCTAAAATCCACAGATATCTATTCATCTAATCCCCCTACAGTGTCCTTTACATTCCCATCCGATCATGGGTCCGTCCACTCCACGGTTCAAATCCGTTCGCTCGAACCGCTCTACACAGTGAATCCTATCCCAAATTTTTCCAAAACAAACTGGAAAAAAAGTCAATAACGATATTGCTGCCACTTTTTCAAATTATTCTTTACCGAAGTCTTCAAACCTATTCCCTACAGAAATTGACCGGGCATCTGTAAAAATAGAGCAAATACTGGGAAATGCTCTCTTCAGCCATACCCCTACGACCGTCCCTCATAACCACTTAGGAAAACCATTACCCAACCTCCTCACAAAATTATTGCGCATAAAAAAACAACTCCGATGTAAATTGCATATTAGCTACTCACCCTTTATTAAACAACAGATACAGCTTTTGACCACCCTGATAAATGGACAACTTAAAAATTTCACCGATCAGACCTATACGTCTACTCTAAACAGTATCAAACCAAACCGGGACCTATTCAAAAATATAAATCGACTAACTGGTCGTAAATTGAAGCCTCGAATAGACTACCTCATCCAACCAACTAACACTAACATCGCTCAATCGGATACTGATATAGCAAACTGTCTCGCTGAACACTTCTGTAAAACTCATAAACAAAACGATTACCTCCCAGTCACTAATTTCCAACACACCAATGAATTCATCTCAGGCACACTGGAGCCATCCTTCCCACCATTCATTACTGAATTCAACGAAACCAATAAAGCGTCACATCCCATGGGAACCGACACATTCCTAAGCTTTACAGAATTATCTGAATTGATTACTTCGCGTAACAATAAAAAATCTACAGGCTTGGATAGAATCCCTAACCTTCTGTTTAAAAGGCTTCACCCGGAAAAATTACTCCCCATTCTCGTTATTCTCAACCACATAATAAACGCTTCACATTTCCCAAAATGTTGGAAAACAGCGGTGATAGTCCCTATTAGTAAATCCGGTTCTTCCAACAACCCGGCTAACTTCCGTCCCATATCACAGCTAGATTCGCTTAGTAAGGTTTTGGAATGTAAGATATACAAAAATCTTCTCTCATTTGCTAGAGACAACTCCCTTATCCCGAATTCTCAATTTGGCTTTCGTCCACAACACTCAACTTGTCATGCTCTGCTAAAACTGACACATGATGTGACAATGAATCTCCAAAACCAATCCCCAACAATATGCGTCTCTCTCATAGCAAAAGCATTCGATTGCGTTTGGATTGCAGGACTGCTCTATAAACTACATTCAATGTTCGGATTAAACACCCACACCATAAAACTTCTCGCTTCCTACCTTTCTGATAGAAAGTTCATGGTGAAAATAAATTCAACTCTTTCGACACCATACAGTATAACCGCGAGTGTTCCTCAAGGTTCCATTCTCGGACCATTATTATACCTTCTTTATACTTCAGACACCCCGCAGCCACTGTCACCTAATACAGTAATGCTGAATTATGCCGATGACACTTTAATTTATTCAAGCAACAAGTTTGTCAAGGAGGCAAGAAACTGTATTAACAGCTATCTCCCGAATCTCTCAGCATATTTTACTAAGTGGAAAATCCGACTCAACCCAGCCAAAACTCAACACATAGTGTTTATAGGCAGAAATGCGAATTGTACTAGCAACACCATACGCTGCCATAACAAAATCAGAATCAAGTTAAATAACAATATAATTAAACCCTCCAAAACCTTAAATTACCTGGGAATAACCTTCACCAACAATCTGTCCTTCTCCGCCCACACCAAAAACTTGTTTCGCAAAGTCGCAATTCTGTAGTGCTCTAAAAAAACCCTACCACCTTTTTCCCCTGTGGCGGTTCTTTCGAACGCCACTACTTACCTGCTCATCTACCACCAGGTAACCATTTTCACAAGCGTCCTATTTCATAAAAAGCATGTACTTACCTGTCCGTTATTTGCGAATACATTTGCCTAAAATATCTAAACGTATCATTTTCGTTGATGTGAAATCCATCAGCACCAAACAGATATTTTCCTAAAGGCACGGTTCCCGGGCGCACCATTTACATAGGGCCAATTTAGTTGCAACACGAAGCAACTGACACGACCACCACGGTGCACATAGCACCCATTGAAATTACAGCACACAACCAAGAGATACTCTCGCTTGGCTTCAATGCTGTAATCACATCGGTCGCTAAATCGAGCCACATGAAATGGTAACTCGCACCTGGCCGCAAAAAGGGATCGAGAACTCGTCAGTGTGGATACACACACGACGGTTCTACCCTGTTGACGCCAACAACAACATGTACACGATCAGCATCATGCTACTCGTAGTCACTGATCGTGTAAACATTTCAACCCCTTTTTGCGTTGAGATACTCGCACCTGTTGCGAACATTTAAATGGGATGTAGGCTGTATCTGCATACTAGCGGATAGACACGACGAACAGCAAAAGCAGTCGTCGTGTGTGAGTTTCAACCCCTTTTGTGTTGAACAAAACGCAAAAGAGTAAATTGCCAAATATGGTCATGGAAGCGATGATGGAATATGTGCTATTCTGTCGCTTCGATGAGCTTATTTAATCGCGTTTTGGATTCCGTGAGGGCAGGTTGTGCTCTCACGTTAAAATACACATCTCTCGTGGGGCGTCCCAAGAGATTCGAATCGCGTTCAGATTCCGTGGAGGCAAGCATGGCCTCCACGTTAAGTAAAAGTGGTGTCGGTGTGCAGAATCTTTTTCTTATTATTGGTTTTCTTAATTGAACATACAATATTTAGTTAAATTACAGTTTTTTTTGCAACTGTTAAAACCTTTCTTTAACACCAGCTATTTATTTAATTGTACTTCCGAAACCGCGTGCAACCTATAAATTGTAAACGGTTAAACAATATTAAATCAACGTGTTTTATTTAAGGAAATAAAAATGTGTTTTAATCTCTTTCGACTAAATCTGGAATGACCCCAATCGGGAAGTGTGTTGCTAGCCATCGAAATTCTTTGACCAAGTGACCCGTTTTTATTAATAATGTGCCGCTTCATCGAACTACGATAGTCGCGATATTGGTGGGAGAGGAGTAGAACCTGTGCAACGACGCACTCATATTTACTCCCCCATACCTCCATTACTACATCCAAATCCCAGCAATAATACTCCAAAACCCAAAATCCTGCCAAAACCCGAAAAAACCCAAACATAATCCAAAATTCGCAATAAACGAATCAAACATTCGTTTATCGCATAACATTTGCCCCCACTCCAAAATCTAAAGTAAAATTAAAATTCACAATAAACGAATCTAATATTCGTTTATCCTTTCACATTTGCCCCACGGCATCATCATATCCAAAATTCAGAGATCGTTATCTCTATCTGAAAAATTCCATCAAACTAAACAAATCCAAAACCAAAACCAGATACATATCCACATCTGCGCAATAGTTTCGTAAGAATTCAAGAAATTGAATTCTTATCTTAAATAAACACTGAGCATCTCACTCAGGATACAAAAATCGGAATTTTTGTATGAAACTGTGTATTGTTGAGATACAAATCTCGATTTGTTTCTCTTTATAAGGGTGATGAAATTCGTATTCGAGGATGAGTCTCGATTGGCGTCCAATGGTTGTGGACGTCAACAATTAAAACATAAAATCTGTATCTGTGCTATGTCCGGCAATGTGGACCTCGCCAATCAGTGTATTAATTTAAGGATAATAAACACCTAACAATTTTAACCTCCGTTTTTTAATCAACCCGAACGAACGGTAGCTGCTCTTCCCTCAAGGCATATGAGGAAGCACGGCGGCAACCGCAACGGTTCCCCTCAGGAGGAGACAACCTCCCTGAGAGAAGGACCAAAACAATTCATCTTAATCTCTGCAGAAAAGTGATGTACAAGCCGAATGGTCTCTCTCCCAAAGTTCAATCACTTATTTACAAACAGATAATCTCACATATGCATGCCCGATATGGTACCATATCACACCCGCCAAATGGAGAAGCTACGCATTTTCGAAACGAAATGCTTCAGACTTATCACTGGCCTCAACCGACATACCAACTCCAACAAATATTACAACAGTAGTTTGCTCTACTATGCCGCTAATATTGAACGTATAGATCGACGCTTCCTCGAGCTGTCCATCAAATTTATCGAAAATCTTCCCAATAATCCCAACCCGATAATAAACGCGCTCACATCGACTCCATCAAATAACCGAACTGCCTTCCCGAACTGTCTCCACATCAGAACGTTCTTCACCTCTGGCAGGTTGGTTAATAACTCTAATGAGATTGTATACCACAATACAGAGCTTTCACCTCACCAATTTAAATATAGTAATATTCAACCCTTCTCCAACGTGCGTTTCAACGAACAAACGGAAAGTAGTTCCCCAACCCACATCCCTGACTGACAATAACCCCACTAACCCATAACCTACCTATTGATCACTATGCTTCCCCCTTCCACATCGCACTAACTTATTTCAATAATAATTAAGTAACTAGACTAGTTAAGATAAGTTAAGGTAAGTTAAGCAAATTAGCATAGGTTAAGTAAATAACTATATCCAGGTTTTCTGACCTTTTCCAGGAAGCTCTACCCACTAGAATCTTAATCCATAATCAATATATAACTTCATCATATTGTTTGAAAAATGTACTAGTAAGTATATGTAAACAATTATAGCTAAAGTATCATAAGTTATCTGTATTGCTTATTGTAAAAATTATTGATGGTCAATAAATAGAGATGTGTAAAAAAAAAAAAACTGGTAACTTATTTACAAATGCGTCTTCTTGTCATACTAAGGTTTCACACTGCGTATAAGAGCTTATTTTTAAACATGAAACACATGCGTTAAAAGTAGATAGAAATAAAAAAAAAAACGTTAACAACATATTTCGCAAGCTGTGCGGTTTAGTTATCCCTAAACTCATGCACACATTTTATGATACTTCCCACGAAAGCCACCTTAATCGAATGCCGAATACAGAGGCAGAACCTGTAATGGGAATTTTTTAATTTATCTGGGTACAGTCGTCTTTCATCTTTTCAAATATGCCTGAAACCCGGACTTCAGGTAATCGCATAATACACACCACGAACGCCCAAATATCCTATGCATATGTGGCTTTTCGGTATTAGTAAAAATTCTATCACATTAAACACCATCTGTATACTCAGAGGACAAACTGTATACTTATTGAAAAATACTTAACGTTTCACATTTTCCTTTTTCCAATTAAGTAACCTCGTTTTTCTTCCGTTTTTGTGGGACTCGGAGTTCCGGCAACTACCTACTATGGACGAGGAATACTTTCAATGGTATCCTTTAAAGCTCCACCTTTGCTATCGAAGAATTAATAACTCATAGTACAGGATTCATCTACTGTTATCCTGTTTTCGACTAATGGCATTCTCTGTGATTTGTGGCGAAGTCCCTTCCAGGCATTCTCCATTTTCGTCCTTTCTCGCTTACGATGTTTTCTTTTTCTATTTGATTTTCAATCCACATATCTATTTCCGTTCCTTTTTCCACAGGTTTTGCAGGAGAACTTTGCAATTACGAGTACAACGAATGCGAATCGAATCCATGCTTGAACGGAGCTGAGTGCATAGATCAAATTGGTAGCTTTGAATGTAGATGCTCTAAAGGATACATCGGAAGTCGGTGCGAGATTAAGGTACAATCATGTAAACTCCCTACAAATCCTTTTTTCTATGCAAATTTCGTTGATTCGGTTTTTGTGTGTTGTTATTTTTCTTCCTTTCCGATGGACTGACTTCTGTTGCTGGTAAAATAACTCGACCTCACTTGTGCACGTACAACAACGCATATCCGGATAACCAAAAAAAAAAAAAAAACAATAACAAAAATATATGAATACACACCAATATCTTTGACACGGACAATAACCATAGGTGGATTTTTGTGCCAATAAACCTTGCCCAGAGGGACATCAATGCATTGATCATGGAGATGATTTTAGTTGTGAATGCCCTGGAGGACGCAATGGACCGGATTGTAATCAAGTTCCAAGAACGGTAAGACAGTGTATCATATCGTGTACAAATACTAACACTAAAGAAAGACACATTTTGAAAGGGGCATACGCACTAGTATAGTATACTGATACAGACTATCGTCCTTGAACTCCTACGATGCCTATACTGATAGATGTATACAACACGATGGTTAAATAATGACGGTACGGCTGAACGGCACGGCGCTAAGAGTCCTGGCAAATGGAACACAGGGCTTTTGCCTCCATAGTTCTATGTGGTTTGATACCAATTCCGACCCCCCCGGTAGTCATAGCAATAGAATAAATTTACGACTTAATCAGGGGCGAAGTCTGCACGAAGGAAGAAACACTTCTCGTGTGAAACTGCTTAAGATATGTTTGTATATTATGATACGGTTGGCATATAGGCAGCGTTTAATAATGGTTTTAACTTCATATTGGGGATATTTATGTTACAGATTGAAAGGTTACAGCCCGCACATTTTGTTGATCAAAACTCGCAGGGGGCTACATTTTCGAAAACTAAGTAGATGTGGGATTATTTTGAACTACTTCAATGACACTATCGATGTGTTATTGATTGTTAATTTTCATTAAAGTGCTCCGGTATTAGTGAGTACATATTTTCGTCTGCAAGGGCAAAGGGTTAAAATAGCATTTGAAATAATAGTGAAGAAGATCGTGTGATTCGAAATGACAGCTCGAATCACGAAAAAAATTTTTCCTAAGCGTTACACACCAGGCTACTGGCCGTGTTTAGAATTTGATTTCCAAACTCGACTATATTCCACTGATATGAATTATTTTTATTTTATCGCTTGGTATACGGTTCTGATGTATTTTTCTTATTCGATTTTTCGTTCGGTGTTCTTCACTATTTTTGGTTGTGAATTGTGTGTATCTGTTAGAGTTGCCACAGTATTACCACAAAATTCGATACAGAAAGAATCGATGGTAATGCAAGGGACGGAAGAAAGGCTCGCCCAGGATGAAAAAGAAACACCAAACCATTCCAAAACAGTCGTCAAACTGATACAGAAACAAAGAACGGCCATGAAAGAGCTAAGGAGGATTAATGTACAGATAACTAACCTCAAGGCAGACGAAATGAAACAATGTTGGCAAGTTCTGTGGGGTGGGTGGCCTTACCAATGTCGTGTTCAGCGGTGAGGCGCCGGGGGCGGAGTCTGCAAAGCTGGAAGATGCGGGGTAGGGTAGGAGGGGGTGTCAGTAGGTGAAGAGAACTTTTGTCATAGGTTGTGTTGACGAGGTGAAGCGACCAATCAAGACCATGAATGTGCGCTGCAAGATGGGTGGTTGGTGGACTTCAATCTCGACCAAAGGTAAGATGACAACGATAGTTCTACAATAGGGCGCTACGGTCGAGCTATTTTCATTGTGTGCTATACGGTTGAACTCTATTCAACGGGTGTGTGGCGTCTCTAACAGATACACACACAATTCACAAGCAAAGTAGTGAAGAACACCGAACGAAAATCGAATAAGAAAATACATCAGAGCCGTATACCATAGCGATAACATAACAATTCACATCAGTGGAGTGTAGTCGAGTTTAAAAATCGAATTCTAATTACGGCCAGTAGCCTGATGGGTAACGCTTAGGTTCAATTTATGGTGATTCTAACTGTCATAGCGTCAGTTCGAATCACACGTTCTTCACTATCATTGCAAACGCTGTAGGTGCTTTACGGTCGAGCTCTATTCAACGGGTGTTCTACGGTCGAGCTCTGTCGACGGCTGCTCTACGATCAAGCTCTGTTCAACGGGTGCTTAACGCATCTTCCAGCTTTGCAGACTCCGCCCCCGGCGCCTCACCGCTGAACACGACATTGGTAAGGCCACCCACCCCACAGAACTTGCCAACGTTGTTTCATTTCGTCTGCCTTGAGGCTAGTTATCTGTACATTAATCCTCCTTAGCTCTTTCATGGCCGTTCTTTGTTTCTGTATCAGTGTGACGACTGTTTTGGAATGGTTTGGTGTTTCTTTTTCATCCTGGGCGAGCCTTTCTTCCGTCCCTTGCATTACCATCGATTCTTTCTGTATCGAATTTTGTGGTGATACTGTGGCAACTCTAACAGATACACACACAATTCACAAGCAAAATAGTGAAGAACACCGAACGAAAATCGAATAAGAAAATACATCAGAACCGTATACCATAGCGATAACATAACAATTCACATCAGTGGAGTGTAGTCGAGTTTAAAAATCGAATTCTAATTACGGCCAGTAGCCTGATGGGTAACGCTTAGGTTCAATTTATGGTGATTCTAACTGTCATAGCGTCAGTTCGAATCACACGTTCTTCACTATCATTTCAAACGCTATAGGTGCTTTACGATCGAGCTCTGTTCAACAAGGGCTCTACCGTTGAGCTCTATTCAACGGATACTCTACGGTCTAGCTCTATTCACTGGGTGCTCTACAGTCGAGCTCTATTCACTGGGTGCTCTACGGTCGAACTGTATTCAACGGGCGCTTTGCGGTCCAGCTATGTTCAATGGATGCTCTACGGTCGAGCTCTATTCAACGGGTGTTCTACGGTCGAGCTCTGTCGACGGCTGCTCTATGGTCAAGCTCTGTTCAACGGGTGCTTAACGGTCGAGCTCTATTCAACGGGTGCATTAAGGTCAAGCTCTATTCAACGGGTGCTCTACGGCCGAGTTCTATTCAACAGGTGCTCTACGGTCGACCTCTATTTAACGAGTGCTCTGCAGTCGAGCTCTGTCAACTGGTGCTCTACGGTCGAGCTCTCTTCGACGGGTGCCCTACAGTCGAGCTCTATTCAACGGCTGCTCTACGGTCGAGCTCTGTTTAACGGGGGCTCTATAGTCGAGCTCTATTCACTCGGTGCTCTAGGATCGAACTCTATAGAAGGGGAGCTCTAGGGTTGAGTTCTATTCACTGGGTGCTCTTCTGTGGAGCTTCACTGTGTGAATTTACGGAATGACAGTTACTAGAAAAAGAATGCCAGTCTCATATAACCTTCCTGTCGTCACAAGTAACGAAAAATGTGTAATGGGGACATGTGGGTCAATAGTCCTGAAGCAGGATATGCGGTCATTGTATAGTGTACTCTCCCAGAGCAGCCTTGTGCAGTGGAAATCAGCTCAGGTTGACACGTCGAATGCCACCTGTTCTTCCAACTGCAGGACAGTAACGAGCGTTAGATGCAACCCACTGAGATTAAGTCAATGGCTCACAAAAGGTACAGTTGTGGGTTGGTCACTTAGTACTTGCACTAATACTAACACTTGTGTCGCAAAGCTACAGAAGTTGACTGGTCCTGGGACTTAACACGCGCACTAATAATAACACGAAAGACATAGTTCGCAAAGTTACGTAAGTTGACTGGTCTTTTAAACACTGGCACTTAGTACACGCACTAGTAATAATGCTATAGTCATATGGTTAGCAAAGTAACTTAAGTTGACTGGTGCTTCAAACTCAGGCAGGCGATTGAAACTGAACAAGAGATAAACGTCTGAAGTCTCGCATGTCGTATAAGAAATTAACAACTCACTGCTCTTGCCGGAAATATCTACTCGATTCCATTGGTTCAGATTGTTGTTGTTAGATGGTAGGGACATAAGATGTACGGAACTAAGTTGTGGAGTGATGGGTTGGCAGGAGAATGTGTGATCGCGAAGATGTTAATATAATGTGCGTATCTGGAAATGATAGCCAAAGTGTGTCCTGGGGATCGACAAGCACAATCCTACACAGCCTGTTATGTGATTCTTCTGTGATGCTTTCCTTAATATAAACAAAGGAGAAAATGAAACTCAAAGACGTATTACCAAATGTAGTTTCTTAAATACAAATTTTTGTTCAAGGGAATACAACACAAAACAAAAAGTACCCCTTCTCTGAATGTGGCTGTTTTTTTTTTTTTAAATTGGTTATGCAGCGGCGTGTCGAGGTATGATCTTCCAACACAAGTAAAAGAAAAGTGCACCAAAATATACTGAGATGACATCCAAGCCATGCCCGGAAAATCTGCGAATAATCTTCTGATCTTTGTCATGAAGGTTGCGATATTGCAGAGAACTACGCCCTAGATAAAGAGCCACAAGAACGCCGAATTAAACGGCCGAAGTTGATGTCAACACATGCCCTAGAGTTGATGAGGTGATAACAGCCTGAAACTAATCTTCCCGAAATTTGACGGAGATTGCATTAAATGGGCACGTTAAACGAGCTGTTCAGCGTACTAGTGCACAATAAAAGAATATTGAACTCAGGGGAGCTAAAAGCTAGTCTTATCGGAAAAGCGGAACGATTGATTCGGCACCGGCCGAATGGGCCAACTACAAACCAGATATGGTAACAGATGTATTGCATCAAATATTTGTTAGTTTGTTTGTTTACGATATGTCTAAGATATGTCCACGACGTTTTGGATATGTCGAACTCGACCAACACTTATAGCTGGAGCCATCTATTGACAAACACCGGGAACTTGGTTGGCCCCTTAATACAATATTCGCCAACTCGCTTGCTTAACCAAACACATTAAAGCGAAAATGCCAGTTCAATAAGGGGACTGCATGATGTCACCCAAGAATACCTCCACGCATTAAATGGTTTTGACTTCGCCACAAGCTCGTGAGATCCAATCATCGTACACTTACTCGCGAAGAAGCTGGACAGATCTACGCGCACACTTTGTAAGCAAACTGTAAAACATCTCAGGTTTTTGAAACATCCGATGGACTTTCTCAGTTGAGATTCTAAGTCACTCACAGGAAGGAACAAACCATCCGCAGATGCGCCAAGATGCCGCCAACAAGCTCGTGAGATCCAATCATCGTACACTTACTCGCGAAGAAGCTGGACAGATCTACGCGCACACTTTGTAAGCAAATTGTAAAACATCTCAGGTTTTTGAAACACCCGATGGACTTTCTCAGTTCAGATTCTAAGTCACTCACAGGAAGGAACAAACCATCCGCAGATGCGCCAAGATGGCGCCAACATCACGGGGTGCGAATGGACCCACGTATTACCACCGAATGTATCCTGTTAGTTCCCCAAAGGAACGATGGACTTCGTGAGGAGGAATCACTTGTGCTTGAAAAGTCTGCAGACCGGATATATCTAGAGGATATGAGGCTTTCGTGTATTCCTTAAATGCGACAGAAGACATCACACACTTGTGGCGGTGCCGCCAAACACCACGGTACACTTACCTAAAAACCCCCATAACCTCATCCTAAGTCGGATAAGTTTTGCTAATGCAATCGCATTAAGCACCTGAAAATACTTCACACATTAATTAGATCAAATCTATAATCAAATCTATAATCTATAATCTTAAAGTAAAACCTTACCTTTTCATGCATCACTTCACATACAATTTTCCGTAAGATTTCTTTGTTTGCCTGTCTGGAATTCCAACCCAATTCGGCACCTTCGGTACCAGACAAATTCCTGTAAGCCAAATGATTCGGTTTGCATATAATGTAACCGTCATAACAAGGACCATAAATATTGCACCGTCTATTTTCCAACTTCGCCATGTGCACGATACATTTCTTTACGTACAGATTGGCCGGCGACCTTTTTCTCCCAGCAATAAAATTCTCTAGCTCGCACCATGTGTAAACAGAAGAACGCTGTTCCTACATAGGTTTCCTGCGATACCATAAACAATTCATATCGTTTGTGGTATCCGAAAAACATTTTTTTCATTTAATGAGCGGCTGCTATTTATTTAGCTGACCCTCATTACCGAACGATGCATAAGATCCCAATAGCATCCGACGATTTCGGTTTTATTTGCTTTACCGAAATCGTATCCCATGAATGCACTTTATGCCCTTTCTTTGTTCTAGGTTCGCACTGAAAGAGTGCATTTCTGTGGCGGCCACACCCTTACGAGAAATGTTTTTCTCTCTCTTCCCTTTCCTTAACCCTAACCTAGGATGGAATTCATGTCAGAGTTCTATCCTCGGTGAGTCGTTTTACATCAGCAGACCAGAGCGGTCACGCGTCCTCCCGCGCAGATATATGGAGTCATTGGCGTAGTGAATTTTATTCGCCATACATTAAGTCGAGCGGTGTTTTGTCGGTTTGTTTTTATTTGAACCAAACGATTTCAAAAAAATACATAAAACTCATAAATCCAACGATATGAACTTGCATTTAAGTTATCATTTCCAGTCCAGTGTTCGATCATGAAGTGTAAACAAATAAAAATTAATTGAGAACAGCGTGCGTTTTACTTCATTTTCCTGTTATGGACGTTGCATCCAGAAGTCCTGTTTGTGCTTTTCCTTTTATGTTTGGCGAAACAACGGAGTGTTTGTGGTGACGAGGTAGAACTCTCGCCCGTGTGGCGTCGCGAAGTGTCGTTTGACAAATTATATACAACCAGTGGGCGATTGTGGCGGCAATCGCTAAAAAAATATAAACAGGGAGTTTCATTTACTTTCCTTCTGGTGGACGGTTTGTCGTGAAGTTCGAACACCATCGGTGGACTGTGTTTTCCCCCTACTCCCGGTTGTGGACAAACGTGGCGGCGTTTCGTCCTTTTCCTTCGGCGTTTTACTTGGTGGAACTTTAGTGGAAGTTGTGGGGACGAGGTAGAACTCTGGCCCATGCTGACATCGCGACATCGTACCCCCACACACTCCTACATGCAGAACCGACAGTTAACCCACCGACATCGACACCAAATACACCAGGGACCGCCGACCAAGGAGCGGTGTTGAGCAGCCCAGGGTAGTCTAAACTGTTACTCGGAACTGCAAGGATCAAACTGATCGACGGGCATGAGCATCCAATAGAACACATAGCCATATTGGACTCTGGCTCGCAACTAAACTTCACCCCTGAACATAGGGCAGAACCGTTTGCCTTGATGGAGCTCCCGGAAAACAGTAGTATCCAGGATATTGATCAGAGCAGAAAACTATCCGGACGAAGAGAAAATGTGGAGGTACGATAACGAATGAGTTCTCTCTCAACAAGGATTGAGGATCACATTCTACCCAAGTCTGTGCCGGGGTAACAAGCGGAGACAATAAACACAACCATCTAGGCCCTGCCTAACAACATACAGTTACTATCAGTCCTCATAGACCTGTTGATCAGCGCAGAGTTTTATGTCAAACTCATGTCGATCTATCAAATTCGGTTGGGGCGCCAAATGCTCATTATGTAGAGTCTTTAGATCTTTAGATGGACAGTCGCAGTCCGATTTGCGGAGTGAGGACTGTTCATAATGTTATCAAGCACTAAGTTTTCACAGTATGAATACTACTTAATTAGAAACGCCTCATTGTTATATGATGTTATGGTCGAAATTCAATGAATTGAGCATAAGGCCTTGATTAGTGCGATATAAATTATCGACTATTCTTTATACATCTTCGATCATTTCGATCCTACATGTCCTGCTGTGATCCTCACCTCTGCGATTTAAAACTCTTATGGGGCATGCTATTAATTGATCTCGCCCAACGCTAGGTGGTATGGTGCTACCTACCACGCTTGATGGGATAATGCTCTTGCAGAGAGAAAGGGCGGTATCGTGCTAAATTTCGCCGATCTAATCACGCACGCTAGTTCTTCTCTTCTGTCTTGTATAGTAGGAGATATTGTGTGATCTTCCACAAGGTTAGTGGGAATGCTCCTCCTGCTGTGCGGGCTTCAGTCATGCGATTTACCTGCTCTACTTCCTGGGAGTAAATGGTCGGTACTCTTCCTGTCGATGTCCTCTTCTCTCCCCAACCTCTGGCTCCAAGGACCAACCAAGCGTGTTGCTATAAAGTTACTTCCGTGGACTTTATTGCTTTCTAGATGGTTACGAAATGTCCATAAACCTGTTTGGCCAAAAAACTAAATAAAACAAAAAAGGAAGAAGAAGAAAATAAAAACAGTTTTAAGTATTTAAAAAACGAAAGTTATTAATTTGTCAAAGGAAAGAGTTTGCGAGAGTGTGCGGTGAGTAGACCTCAGGCTCATAAAGAACTCACCTAAGTACAACATTCGGCTTCGGTCTTTTTCCTTTTATTTATTCCTTACTACTTACTCAGAATCGTCGGATCGTGCTTGGAGCAAAACACGCACCAACGAGCTAAGAGACTTACCTGACTAGAAAAGCATATACGACAAAGACCTCAACATCCAAGGTGGACGTGCAACATGTTAGGGCAGCGCGAGGATCTCAGAACTCTCAGCGTAAACGAAACATGAATTACGCGAAGCGTTTCGAACCCGAGGACTGGAGCCAACAGGCAACAATACAGACCTACTGAAGAATCTGTTTAGGTCTGAGAGACTAGCGGAAGAAGCAGAAGGGGCTGCTGATAGCGGTGAGGCCAAAGGGTGGAACAAGAACTGAGGAAAATGGTCAACGTCTAGAGGAAATGGTAAAGCGAAGGACAACGAAAAACAGACCAGGGCAGACGAAACAGTGAAAGAAAAACTCACATTCGAACCAATGAGCAACAGGACTGAAGACAAGCACTATCCAAGGAATCCGTATTCCATCGCTGATATGCTCCCAGAGCTTAACCCCAAACAAGTGACGAGGCTGTCATCCCAAGGCTGGAAACAGAAGGTGGAACATAAAAGAACGCATCTACTACTTGGATGAAAAACGGGTACTGATGGTGGAAACCACAAAACTATATGGGGCAGCGAAGCTCTGGAGTCGCGATGTATCGCCAAAGACCCTGGTCTAGTTTTTTGGCGAATTGTGTGAAATATTCCCTACCACAGAAGACTATGCAAACCTGCACGAGCGATCGCGAGACCCCAAACAGCGACAGAGTGAGGGAGTAGAAGAATACACGTTCGAGTTGAAAGCCATCGCGTGTTGAGGACAGATACGGGAGACATCCCTAATCAAGTACATTGTCCAGGGACTAATCGACCCGGAGTGCAGGGATGCGCTTAAATCAGCTCAACGATAGTCGGTGCAGGGCCTACTGAAGAAGATACGTTGGACTACCGGATTGAGGAGGAGAAACAAACACCAATCGGAAATCCAAAACGTGCCGAGGCTAGCTCATACCGCGAGGACTACGGAAAAACCTGTTCCAGGAGCAACAACGTGTTATCAGTGTAAGCAAGTGAGGCACATTAGTCAACCGCGGGTAAAGATCTAAAAGTCATACCAGAAACAGGAAATTAGTGACAACGTAACAGGGAGTGGAGATCAAGCATTTGCTACCCAAGTGTGTGCGCGAAAGAGCCCGAAGGAGGAAATCTCACTAACGAAACTAGACGTCGAAGAATTAGAACAGGTGGACAAGCTGAAACTAGAGAAGCTAGCGACCGTGTACAGAAAGTGCTTCGCGAAGGATGCCAGCGAATACTTCAGCATAAGGGGAAAGATTTCATCATCGAACTGCAAACCGAAAAACCCATTTGCATCCAACCGTATCGAGTGCCCTTTGAGCAAAGGACCACTATCAAGGACAACGTAGACGAGTTGTTGCAGCAAGAGGTAATACCACCGTCCAATTCGAACTACTGCTAAGGAAAAAAGGGACGGAGCTATTCGCTTCTGCATAGACTACATGTGGCAACAATTAAGAGCAAGTTCCCGATGCCGGTGGTGGAGGAGGTACTTGCACCATTTGCGGGGAAGACATATTTCTCATCCCTGGATCTGGCATCGGGATATCACCAAATCAGAGTCGCCGATCAAATCCGTAAATACACCGCCTTTGCAACTGAAGATAGCCTGTTTGAATTTACGAGAATGCCTTTTGGCTTAGTAAAGGCATCTACTGCATTTCAAGCATGCATGAATCAAGTCAAAGCCCGCATGCCTAGAGGGTAATCGGGGTCTATCTTGAGGATATAATCATTCAGAACAAAACTGTCGGCGAGACTTGCAGAAGTTAGAGAGCAGTAGGGAGACCTACACATAGCAGAAATGGTTCCCATTCCATTCCATATAGCGCACATCGGCGACCTGGGACCCTTGGTGACTGGAGAGGGGGACACATACTACGTACTCGCACTGGTGGATAATTTCACTAAGTATATAGTATAGAAGGGAGTAGAGGCAGCCACTACTAGATGTGTCTTAAATATGCAGCCGAAGATATCTGGGTACTTTGGAGCCACGGAAAGGAATTTGAGAAATTTTGTGAGACAATGGACATACAACACATCAGAACAGCAACAAGGAGGCCAGAGCCAACGGCCAAGTCGAGAGGATCAATAGGCACTGAAATGGGATCACTCCATTGGTCAAGACTGGGCAAGCCATCTAGGGCCTCTTCAATGGAACTTAAACTCCGCAATCAGCAAAACAACAAAGGTTACCTCGCTTGAGCTTCTGTTTGCTTACACGCCAAGAAGAATAGCTAAGGATCCCTTACTCAGAGAATTAGAAAACCGTGAAGTCGTTGGACCGGACGAAATAACGGAAAGCAGCAACGAAGCATTGAAGAACATCGTACGCGTCCAGGGGTTTCGGAAGAAAAAATACGACGGAAGGCACAGAAGACTGTGTGGAGGAAGTGTATTGTGCCAGGCATGGGCACTCGGTTCAACTTCCTCCTCCATCATAAAATGTAAGCTCCGCCGCACCAGACATCCATCGAACGCGGAAGGATGAACGATAACATCCAGGAAACTGCAGTACAGGAGAATAAATAAATAAAACGCACTGTCTATTGGTGATCATCGTTTTTTATTATTTCAATAGCTTATTCCTTTTCACATTTTACACAGCTTTATTTGGACCGCGGTCACTAGAGAAATTACTTTTAATCGAGTATTTTGCTAACAATTTTATCCGACTCAACTTTTACAACTCCGGTATATACGCGTCCTCGGCGCGCGACGAGGAGCGGGGGCGGCACGACCGTGGTGGTCGGCGGATGGAATTAGACTCAGTGATACAACCCTCGCTTGGGGTAAGTTTGTGGTGTGGTGGTAGATATCCTCTCCACTAAGGATATGTACGAGTATTTACTTACCACCAGAGAAACGTAAAGTCTCTCTTGGTGGAACAGAAAACCAGATCTCGTAAGGAAGACCATGGTGGTATGTGTGCGATCGTTTAGATCTGTATTGTTTACTCATGCGCGAAGGCAATAGCAAAACAAAGCAGGCAGGCGGCGAGGACAAAGGGATAGAGAAGATCGTTGTCTATGAAGTGCGTCGCGTCTAAATAAATAGACGACGATGCATCGAAGAAATGAGGTAAAAGCAAAGATGAAACGAGGGCATCATAAAAGTCTTAGATGAGTCATGCCCTTGTGTAAATATACGAATAGCCATTGGGAAAGTTGCTAATGTGTTGGTGGACGAAAAGAATCCCTTGCTTGCATTTGTATATGCAGAGAAATTCGTTTGTGGGAAACGGATTCTATATTTGCATTGTTTATGCTTTGAATTCAATCCGGCGGCTATGCGCGAAGTCGATGATTGCTTGGAGATTCAAACAAAGGAGCATTTCTGGGTAAAGTTCTTGCAGCTGTATCGATAGTTGCAAGACATTGCGGAGCAATTCAGATGATTACACAATGATGGTTTGTATATACCATCTGTGTCAATTGTACATGGCATCTATGGCGACGCCAGGATCGAACTCTAGTGTAAATATCTACACTAATTGGAAATTCAGTTCTGGGTCGCTAATGCAGAGATGCATTGATACATGTATGAATGCCCTTGTAAGAAAAATTCTTTGGAGGCATTTCCAGGTAATGAATTGAAAGCATTAATTATCCTTGGGAAGGAAATGTTTTTGCTGCGGGGAGACTCCGGTGCAGGTGTGGGAAGGCTGGAATTTGCCTGACAACCGAAGGTACCGAATAGGTTTTGGTTTTATGCACCTGTATAAAGGAAAGAATCCTTGCAGGGAATTTATATGCGAAGAAATGGATGAAATGTAAGAATTCTTTTACAGGGACTTTTAGGTTAAATAAATTTGATCTATTTGATGCGTGAATCATTTAAGGTGCTAATGCGATTGCATTAGCGAAATTTAAAAGGTTGGTTCCAAGTTATGGGGGTTCTTCAGATAAGTAACAGTGGGGTTTGGCGGAACCGCCACAGACCAATCAAGTACGAGGTAACTGACTTGTCACTATTCGAAAAATAATCCGTCAGTACTGGCAAACTCGAAAACTGAAGTCGCACTTTAAAGGGCCATACATCATAACAAAGCAACTGCTGAACGACAGTTATGTAGTTGCAGATATCCCGGGACTGCAGCTCACGCAGAGAAGGTTGATTGCGACCATGAGCTCAGCAAATTGAACAGGCTGTGTGAGTCATTAACCGTTAACTTGACTGCGAAGACGAGGAGGACGATGGTACTTCCACAAGCGGAGAAGATCGCGAGGACGCGCTCAAAGTCAGGATGGGCGAACTATAAGCCTCAGCGTGTGCCATGCCATTTCCCATTTTTCACAGGAAAACTTCGCACCGTACATCACACCGGCATCACATGACATCGCCAGAACAATCTTCGTTAACACTCCGATTGTTCCACCGCAACAACAGAAGAGAACTGACCACCAGGAGAAAATGAGAAGGAAGTAAAACACATTAAAAACACCCAGGAACTGCAGCCGGAAAATTAAACACACCGGTGTCATTTTGTTTAGTTTTATTCTCCAAATAAAAAAAAAAACCACTACCTTTGTTAACAATATTGAAGGTAATGTAAATTAATGCCAACACTAATTTATATGAAGTATTTCTTTTTGTCACTCAATGAAATGTATATTTTAACAAAATCCTCCGGAATCAAATAGCCGACAAACCACCGCTCAACTCAATGGGTGACGAATAAAATATACGTACAGCAATACCGAGGAATTCGAATTTACTGCGCCAACGACTCCGTATATTATCGCATCCCCGTGCGCACCGGGGAACGGGAGTGGCATGGCCGGAACGGTCGGTGGGTGTAATTGGACTCAATGATTCAACCCTCGTATGGGGTGTGTTTGGTGGTGTGGTGGTAGATATCCTCTCCACTAAAGATATGTTTTACCTACCACCAGAGAAACGTAAAGTCTCTCTTGGTGGAATAGAAACCAGATCTCCTAATAGAGGTCATGGTGGTATGTGTGTGATCGTTTAGATCTGTGTTGTTTACTCATGCGCGAAGACAATGGAAAAACACAGCAGGCAGGCGGCGAGGACAAATGAATCGGAAGATCGTTGTTTATGTTGTGCATGGCGGCTAAATAAATAGACGACAATGCATCGAAGAAATGGTGTTAAGGGAAAATATGGGACGATGGCATTATAAAAGTCTTAGGTGAGTGATGCTGTAGCGGTTCTACGAAACACCACAACCAACTATAGATTAAGATGTCCTTTCCGCCAAGGAACATACTTACCTCTATCCATTACATGTGCCCACAGGACGTGTTCCAATAGCCTGTGATCATACCTGTAACAAAGGTTATACGAAATTGTAACAACGTTGAACCTGATATCTAAAACCAAGGAACTTAACGTTCAAAAGCTTCCAATATCGAGTTCAACGCATCCATACATGGTATTCTACCCCAATCCAAAAAGGCAGCAAGCATCGCATCAAAACAATGCTGGAGATCATCGCATGTGAACCGATCACCCAGCCTGGGCAGCAACGCGATGTTTTCCCACGAAATACCATGTCGGAAAGTAAACCGAACAAGGGATACATTCTCGGGTAGCTAAATGCAATTAGCACCTAAATTCCTCGCATGATCTAATGCTAATTGCGCAAACAAACGATTCGTTGCGCCCCTGATTAGCAGCCGTAGAGCCATAAACTCTAAACGCTATCCTAGATAGATGTTTATGATGGAAAAGGCAAACAAAGCCTTACATCCCATAGTCCATGTACACATCCGAAATGCAGGCGATCCTTTGCCGCATGCCAGATGTGCAGTTCAAATAAACCACGGAAAGATCGGAGAATAAGCGGCGGCATCCGATCCGTAAACAAAGGAAGAAACGAGATACCGACCAGCAGAAACTAATGATGATAATGATCATGAGAAAGATTTCTTCTTTTTACAGAGACTATGGGATATGCAGCTAATAGATACTGTGGGAAATTCTGTTAGCAGACAGGATGGGAAATTCTGTGCAGATTTCCCTTGCCGATGGGAAAACAGAAGTTGTTGAGAATAGACAGTCTACTTAGAGCATCCGTCGAATAGAGAGTCGAGAATCCTAGAGAATCCGGAGGAAGGGGCATTAATTTTCATGTACGTTGGTGTGTGACCTTTTTCCGAAAAGTATTCGATATCGCGCCGTTGCAAATTCGGTCTCGTGCAAAAGTAGCGTCGAGTGACAAAAGAACTTGTATCTCAGCTAGGTGATCCGTAGTGTTGACAAAGTTTAATGTGCAAAAGTTCCCTGATTGGTACTGTGCCATCCGCCTCCCGAAAGCGCTCGGTGGAGTTAGCTCATATTGTGTATTGGCATTGAAGGAGTTCTCATAGGATCGCCACGGGTGATCAAGTGTTATAAATCAGTATTTCGTGTAACAATAAAACTGAATTCATAAACAATAAAAATAAAAAGAAAGATGCAAGCTATTCTCTCCGTGTTTGATTGTTTGACAGTGTCCCCGTGTTCCAGGTTGTCTTTTCGTGTGTGGACAGTGTTCGGCGGAACACTTACAACTAATAGACCAAAATACCATACCGCCAAAATGCCCTTGTGTAAATAGCTGAATAGACATTGGGAAAGGTGCTAATGGGTTGCGATACTTTATACAATGAAAATTGTATATCGTATCTTGGGTCGGTGGCCGAAACGAATCCCTTGCTTGCATTTGTATATGATGAGTAATTCGTTGTAATAAACGGATTCTATATTTGCATTGTTTATGCTTTGAATTCAATCCGGCGGCTATGCGCGAAGTCGATGATTGTTTGGAGATTCAAACAAAGGAGCATTTCGGGGTAAAGTGCTTGCAGCTGTATCAATAGCTGCAGGTCATTGCGAAGGAAATTAGATGGTTATACGATGACGGTTTGTATAACATCTATGCCAATTGTATATGGCATCTAAGGCGACTCAAGTGTCGAACTCTGGTGTGAGTGTTTACAGTAAACGAGAATTAGGTTCTTGGTCGCTAATGCAGTGATGCATTGATGCCTGAATGAATGCCCTTATAGGAGAAATTCTTTACAGGAATTTCCAGGTAATGCATTGAAACCATTAATTATCCTTGGGAAGGAAATGCTTTTGCTGTGGGAACATTGCGGTGCAGGTGTGGGAAGGTTGGAATTTGCCTGGCAACCGAAGGTACCGAATAGGTTTTGGTTTTATGCTCCTGTATAATGGAAAGAATTCTTGTAGGGAATTTGTATGCGAAGAGATGCATGAAAGGTAAGAATTCTTTTCCAGAAGCTTTTTGTTAAATAAATTTGATCTATTTGATGCGTGAAGCACTTAAGGCGCTTAATGCGATTGCATTAGCAGAAACTTATGCAGACTGGGTTGTAGGGATGGGGGTTCTTTAGGTAAGTAGTCAGTGGGGTTTGTCCGAACCGCCACCACATCACGCCACCGTATGACAACACCATGGCATACGGCAATAAACGCTGGTCACGGATGAGTATAAAAGGAGGCTGCACTTTGGCAAAGGAGGGGATCTGCCAGAGTGTGTGGGGACGTCAAACTAATAAAGAGCTCACCTAAGAACAACTGTCGGCTTTGGTCTTTTTCCTTTTATTTAGTCCTTAATTATGTATATTGCATTCCTTACATATGTATATTTCATAGAACCCTCATATACGAGCTACATTGCTTTAACCCAAATTATTTATTTCGGCGAAGAACTGATGATTTCTACTACAAGAAACGCTTTATAGTTTCGATTTAAAAATTATTACTTAGACATGAAGTTAAAAATTCTTGATCCAATAATAGGCTGGACTTATACAGTTGTGACTTATTAAGCTATGTGTGTGTCCCATCTTCAGTTATTACTGAACCACATATTTCCTCTATAACAAACGGCACACGAACAAAAAATAAGTGTAATGAAATATTTCTTCATTCTCAAAAGAGTCACAGCTTGAGCAATATTTAATGAACTTCAGGTAGCAACATTGCCTACATAATATTCCCAACCACCAGGGAAATCATTTCAACCAGTTGCTTGTAAAATGCTTTCATAACGAACGTTATGCCCCGAAATACCAACACCTGTTTACTGTACAAAACAGACAGCATTCTTTTTCGATATCCTTCATAAGAACACCTTTAAAATTCCGCACGCGTTTTATTGCACCAAATTATTGCAAATCCATCGACAGGAAAAACCATAAGACAACTCAACACCATATCCCTATGTAAGGCACCATACTTCTTCTAAACTCACTTAACATCGCTATAGCCCACACATGGGCGACCGCCAATACAATCAATTTCCCATAAGCAACAATAACAACAAACGAGTGAAATATAAAACGCGTAAATTCAATAGAAAACATCTGCAGCTCACGTCTACGTCTGCCTTTCTCCACCCACTATAACAAGATGGAGCTCCTATAAGGGAAGTAGCACAAATGCAATTAAATTTACAAGCAAAATTTCATTTCCGTGTCGATCCTGGCAATAAAACGAAGACAGGAAAAAATCGACACGCTTCCCAAAAAAGGAAAATGGAGTTATTGAGACATTGCCGAGTGCGAGGTCTGGTCCAAATATTCTAAATACACAGCTACATCGCTTTGGTGCGCCCTTTGCTCTGAAACGTTTTGTTTCGAAACCGTAAGCACCATTCGCATACGTCGCGGAATATCCTGCCATCACATGAAACATAAAACTCCTGTGCCACGAACACTGTTGGATAAATTGTTTATCGTCAAATTAAATCGCGTGCACAGTTGTTGAGGATGTATCTGGTGTCGTACAATGGGTTCATTCTTGAACACTCCCGCGGACCGATCGCCCTGGATTTTTCGTCCTCGACAATTTGTTCGAACACGCGAATTTCTCTTGTACGAATAAGCAATTAACAATCCCCAGCAGAACCAACACAGCTGGAAAAGAAAAAGGAAGCGGAGAATGAAAAATCTGCCAATACGAACATCGTTTGCACCTGTGCCTTTTAGTGTGGTGCGTGCCAACTACGCCCGTCATCGTTCAACAGAATGTGAGAGCCTTGCGAACAATCGTCCTCAGGATAATGACAACATTTTATACTTTGGTTCTGGTTCGGGATTTTTCAATTCCCTTGCGCGTTCTCCTGTATTATTAACGACTCGGGTCGATGGCTAGATTTACCTCACCTGCATGGGTTCCCTACTCGATTCTGTAGCCGATAACAAGGCAACAGCTGGTCGCCCATCTCTTCGTCACCTTAAGAGTCACTTCCGCCTGCAACTCCATTTCTCCTAGCGGTGGTGCGCCTGTTTTCCCAGCTCTTAGCAGTTCGCCGAGCTATAAGCCCTGGATGTTGTATCTTTGTCAAAGCGGTGTATGGCATGTATGGGCTTCGTTCATTTACCACTATGAAATAGAGAGTTTACACAACTTCATTTTGTAGGTTCATATTGTGTTTTTAATTACTGTGCGTTCTCATCGAGAGCATGTGACCAGTTATATTGGCCTATGGGTGGGAATGAGGTCATTGATGTCGCTTCGCAATTCCTTTTAGATACGTTCTTAAAATAGAAAATTATATGTATAACTCGTTACTCTATCCCTTTCAGCAATGCAACGTTAATCCTTGCACTCATGGTGGGACTTGCTGGTCCAGTGGGGATTCATTCTATTGTGCTTGTCGACCTGGATACACCGGGACTATGTGTGAAGGTAAGTGATATTGCACACATAGTGCTAAGTGAGACGATTGAACATGAGATGGAACGGAAAGTACATCAATGCTTCAATAAGCCATTACGTTTAGAACACTGTCACTGAAAGAGTACTTTCATATACCGAGCGGCATGTTAAAATAGGTTTTACTATGAGACAATGAACGACACATAAAACGATGTACGAGCAAAATAAAAAATGAAATACAAGTTGAGAACCAATCGTGTGCAAAGCGATACTTTCTGTGCGCCAGATCTTCCGTGAGTATAACAATTGAAATTTTTGTTGTGACCAAAGGTCCGAGACTAAGCGATTATTGCTGTTCACTGAAAAACATATCAGAGTCCTGCCAAGTGGAAATCATGGCCCAATAAAACACAAAATTTGACATTAATATTATTGGCTTAAATAGACGGCGAATACTGACAAGATACTTAGTATAATGTACCCAGTTTCCTCTACTCCGCATTCTGGCACAGTGCTCATCAGAAGTGCGTACTGGTTTTGACATTTTGAGGATTTAAACACATTCTTTTATTTTCAAGAGCTTTATTTATTATTTCCCCAATTTTAGTCACCATTGTGGCGGCTTCTGAGTAACGCGTTAGAATATACCCACAGCTAGGCAGACTTGTCGTAAGAGGCGACTAAAGGCCGAGTGGTAGGTGGGGTCCGAACGCCCTGTCGCCCAGTGAAATACCACGCCATCAAGCTATAGGCTCCGTGAAATGGTCGGAAGAAATTCAGAGCTTGGCTCATGGACCGGTTCGAGAAAAAGTTGATTTAGGTGGTAAGTCGGTCCCAAGGTGGGATACCGGGAGAAATGTTCGACTATGTTACGGATGTATGGCTGATGGCTCGGACTGACACGGAGATAATTCATTATGGTGCCGGATGCCCCAGGTGATTATGTGAACGCCCTGGATCTATGTGTCGCCACGGACACAGCAAAACTACTGCTGCACTGGGCAGAAATAAAACTCATTGCAAATACACACATTTAAACCTTTATTTTACGATGGACCCTTTTGTGCACAAGTTAAAAATAGACTGAGTAACTAAAAGAACAAATAAAAAACTGTACCAAAAAAAGGTGCCAAAAGCACCCTATATAAATCTTCGTTAAAAAAACGTTACGTTAAGAACATACTGTATACTGTCAAGATAAAAAATCCTCTTTATCGATGAAAACGTTACAAAACGATGTTAAACACCAACGATGAAAACTGTTAATGAGAAGTCATTTTTTCCTTCTCCTTTATTCAGCAATTGGCAGCATTCAGTGCCACCAGAAATTTCTGTCGTAAGCTCATCGTTGTATTTTTATTAAGATATAAGCTCAGGCGCTTAGTGCTTGAAAGAAATTGTGGGAAATTGATTGGTAATGTGCCGAGCAGTGCATCTGATATCAATTTGTAGTTTAGAATCACTGCTGGCAGTTTAACATCACAATCCAGAAACCAGTCTGGCATTTCCGAGTGCAATTGAGACCGCTTGATGTTTTATGCTTTGTTGCTGTACTGCAACAATCTGGTTTTGCCATCCCGAGGATTTACACCGTAGAGGTTTCTGGGCCACTGGGAAACTCAGATCACCGCTTGATATTGGTCGCGCAAGCACCTGCATTACAAGCGAAAAACCGGCCTAGGTAGTTTCGCCATGTATGGAAATATGGGGCTGCTAACTGGGACGATTTGCGAGATTTCTTCGCATCCTCTCCATGGTCGGAGATGTGCTTCTTAGACTCCGATGTTAACGCATGCGCGGAGTCGGTCACCGAGATTATTCTGCTCGAGATGGAGATTTACATTCCGCATTCCATCAAACAAAATTCATCTGATCATCTGATGGTCTTGTGGTTAGATCTCGGACCAACACCGAAGAGAAATCCATTCATCACAAGCTTAATAGAAAAACTCCGCCACTCGCCGTCAACCAAAACAAGAAATTAAACACCGGCCTATATTCAATGGATATTCTTTATTGTTATTAAGCCGTAAATAAACCATAATCCAGAACTAAGGAACAATTCTTAATATAACTTTTGATGTACTATCGGAAGTAGAATTAACATAAAATATTGATTACAGTCTGCATATTCACCATAAGTAAATAAAACCCGAATCCCAGTGCATACCCTCACATGCACTGCATATCCTACCCCCTGTCACCCGCGAACTCTCTTACAGAGAACACCAGTTTAACAGTGCGCCAGTTAAAAAGTGAAGTGACTACATATTTAAAAAGTAAAAGTATGTCAAAAGCAATTTTTGACAACAAATACAATTCCTAAGAATTCACAAACAAAAGACAACAAGGACACACCAGTAAACTAAATATTAATGTAACAAGCGCGACAAACAATAAATATACTCGAGTTCACGCCAAAAGTTTAAATTCAATAGACATGTGGTGACCAAAATTAAAACAGTGAAGATAGTCAAAACAATGAAATTCAGAAACCAAACAAAACAAATAATAAACGTAAAAACTTAATTGTAAATACTAAGTGAATTAAAAACACATAAATTAAAATAAAACCTAAAAGCAAATGTGCATATTGCAGTGAAGTGCGAAAAATAAAATAATAATCAACTATAAGAAACATAATATATTACCTCGGTCGCAAGCGCAAAAAACAAAAATTAAAATAGATTGCTCGTTAAGCAATCTGTATTTAACAGGTGTACCGGTATAAATGCATTAAATAAAATCAAAATAAGTGCATATAAAAACAGTTGAGTGAGGTGCAAAAGTGTTCGCGACAATAAAAACAAAAACAATAAAAAGATAACACTGCGGTCGCAAACGCGAAAATTAAAACAAACAATATATTGCTTGTTAAGAAAGCAATTTTTAAATCATCGTTTGGCGCGAGTGCAAGCTTACTGACTCTTAGCAGGCGGTAGGCGAGTTCAACTCAGCTTGCAGGAGAAATCAAGTCGCCGTGGTTCAAAAGGTCGCCTTTGTTTTTTTTTAATGAAAACAAACTGGAAAGAACCAGAATGAATACGGAGGACGATAAGAACACGACAACGCACAAACGAAAAGGCGCCCCGAAAAACTCCATTGTGACGCGAAGCAAAACCGCGAAATTGACGATGGATAAAGGAGATCAACAATTGGCGGACGACAGTGAGCTCCCCTTCCCCTCCAATTTTAACATATATGGGGCAAATAATTCATTCGCTTCTCTTGCATCCTCAGAGTCTGAGGATGAAGAGGAAGAGATAAGTGAATTGGAGGCGAAACTGGCGATGGCAAGAGCCCGATTACAAGAGAGACGCCGAAAGAAAAAAATAGCGGCGCTCGAACAAGAACAAAACCAGCAACAACTACAAAAGCTAAAGCCAAAAGTCGGCCAACAGCAACAATCTCACCATCAACAGCAACATCAACTTCAACATCAGCACCATCAACAGCAACAGCAACAGCAACAATCAACACAAAAGCGATCAACGAACCAGCAAGCAACACAGCAGCAGCAAAGCAACAATAACAGCGGAAAAATAAAGATGCCACCAATCAACACCATAGATGTTGACTGTAAGGAATTGGTAAGTCTTTGTAAGCTAGCCATAGGTAACAATTTTGCAGTTAAAAGACTGACGGGTAACAGGCACGCCATTCAAACATATACGGTGGCAGACCACGACAAAATTAAAGAGGTCTTAAAAAGAGCCACCGCGGAATTTTACTCGTTCACGCCGAAACAAACGAAGAGCGTAACGGTTCTATTAAAGGGTGTCGACCCTGAAATGGAACCGGAGGCTCTGCTCGAAATGCTTCAAAACCTGAAGCACGAAGATCTCGAGTTTACCGCGGTAAAACCATTCACCACACCCAAGGCAAGAAGGGAAAACCGCAAGCTACCCTTCTTTTTGGTGCAATTAACACCCAACAGTAGGATTGGTGGTCTAAGAAAAATTTCAGTCTTGGATCATCAAATGGTCACATGGGACAAATTAAAAAAAGGCAGAGACATCCTGCAATGTCTACGTTGCCAAAGGTTTGGTCACTCGGCGGCTAACTGTGAAATGCAGCGCCGTTGCGTAAAGTGCGGAAAGGACCATAAGGCAGAAGAATGCCCTCTGGGAAAAGAAAGGGTAGAAGACAAAGCCCTTCTAAAGTGCGCAGTGTGTCGGAATGAGGGACACCCCGCTAACTATCGAGGATGTCCTAAATTCCGAGAAATAATGGCAAGAAGTGTGACCCGGCAAAAAAACACAGAGCCAGCTCGTACTTCAACAATGCCCGTAACAGCGCAGCGGTCGTACGCACAAGTTGCTTCGGGTGGGAGAACACCAAATCAGGCTACATCACAGGTAGCCACAAATACTCCCACACAGACTGAAACAACACCGCAAGCGGACGTGTTCGCAATCCTGCTCAATCTGCAGAGACAGATGACACAGCTACAAAGCCAAATAAACGAGATCTACTCGCATTTGCCCAGTCTAAATAACAAGTCGATATAAACCCTCTAACCACAACATCAATAAAAGCTCTTGTCGTGAATGTAAATTCACTAATAAGAACTGAGAGAAGAGCCAATCTTTTTAACCTGTTGCAAGAGGAACAACCTGATGTACTTCTGGCGGGGGAAACAAAGTTAAACCAGAGACATAAGATAGGACATAAAAACTACGATATTATACGAAGAGATCGACCTAACTCCTCTCAAGGGGGGGGGTGTCGCAATCTTTATTAGAAAAGGGATCAATCATAAAGTAATATATAGTGGAGAAGTGCGCAGGTTCCGGGTGCTGGAAGCCTGTATCGTCCGCATACCCCTTCAGCAAGGAAGGGGTTTGTATGCGATTGCGGTCTACGCACCTGAGGAGCACCAACAAAACCTATTTATAGCGGAGCTCGAGACACTCTTTCGATGCTTACAATTGCACCTGGACAAAAATTACTTTATCCTAGGGGGAGATATGAACGCCAAGCATAGAAATTGGGGAAATTATATATCTAATGCCAGAGGAAATCAGTTGGCTGGTTGGTTAGATCAGTATCATATTGAATATAGAACTGACCTGCTAGCTACGAAATATCCATCGTTCCCCAGAGGTAGATCGTTCTTAGATATCTTGCTAATCGACTCACGACTGAGATTACTTAACACCAACAGACGAAACACAAACTGTTTACGGACAATTGAATACGACAGTGACCACTGTGCATTCACGGCAGTAATAGAGCTTCCGAGCGAGCTCGCAGATCTGGAGGAATTCGTGACCCCGCAACCCTATAACTACGGGGCAATGCGATGGCCGCGGTTCACCAGATCATTAACAAGAGAACTTCGTTCGAATGACTTTAATCTGCCAGTAAACAGAAACCTGACTAATGACGAAATCGACAAATACATTCAACAAATGGACGAAGCCGTAAAACAAACAATGGACAAAACAATTCCCAAAACAACAGTTACAGATCACATTAACATGTACAGAAACGCAACAATAAACGCACTCCACAAGAAAAAGAGCAGACTGCTATCGAAATTAAAACAATTACACAGACAGTTTACAGACAGACAAGACCAGGAGTTAATATCACTGAAATCTCAATTAAAAAACCTCCAACAATTACTTAAAGCTAATTATAGATTAGCAACAAATTTGTATTGGAACAACAGAATTCGAGCTATAAAAACTAATAACCCGAATATGTTCCCACAAATAAATAAAATATTCAGGAGAAATAATCAAAACGAGATTCAGTGTCTCCAAATTCCACGTACCGAGGTAAACAAGCAGCTGCTAACCAACATTGGCATAGATACAGAGAACGCTATCCTCAATAGTGAGCTCTTCGTGATCGAAGATCCTTTGGAGAAGGCGAACGCTGTGGGAGCTGTCTTTCAGGAAATGTACAAGGTGAATGAAAGCATTCGCCGAAACAATGACCTGGAGGACAGAATTCGACTGAATCACCTGCACCTCCGGAATGAAATTTCACATTGGCAATCGGAGAATCCTGGTTTTACGGAATTCAGTGACGATAATCTGTCAATCGACATTAATGCCAATGGTGGGGCTAATAGCCTTTTAATCACAAGGGAAGGAATCCAGAGTATCTTCGACTCATTAAGAAGCAAAAAGTCAGTGGGAATAGATGGAGTACCTAACATCGTACTCAAGAACCTGCCCCCAAAGGCAATAGATATATACACGGTCCTGTTTAACAACGCGTTGAATAATGCATATTATCCCGCGCGTTGGAAAACGGCTATCATTCAGCCCATCCCAAAAAAGGGCAAAGACTGTACAAACCCAATGAACATGCGTTCGATAAGTTTACTCCCAAGCATCAGTAAAGTATTTGAAAAAATCATTAACAAAGCTCTGCTAAAATGGGTAGACGACAATAGCATTATTCCAAACAACCAGTTTGGCTTTAGGGCGGGTCATGAAACCACACATGCCGCAGCTAAACTGGTCTCCGATATACAATGGAATAAATGTAGGAACCAATGCACAGGTGCCTGTCTGATCGACCTGGAAAAAGCCTTTGATACCGTCTGGATCGAAGGGTTGTATTACAAACTGGTCAGATATGGCATACATAAGCCTTTACTATATGTACTTTACGATATGTCAAAGGACAGGAGGTTCGTGGTCAAAAGTGGTAATGTGACCTCTAATAAAACGTATAATATCAAGAATGGCTTGCAACAGGGCGCGGTACTCTCTCCGATTCTTTTTAACATTTACATTAGCGACTTATTAGATGCACTTCCGCAGGCTATTGCGTACGCAGACGATCTCATAATTTACAGAACAGCTCCGAAAGTTGCGATCATAAATAGGTTAATACAGCGAGACTTCAACAAAGTGCAGCGCTATTGCGATGACTGGAAACTTAAGATCAACTTCCAGAAATGTGAAGCCATCCTATTTAGAACTCCATTATATAAAGCCACGTACGACACAAGGAAAAACTGGCGAAAGCTAGTTATCGTGGGACCGCATGGAGATAAACTGGAAACCAAGAGTTTAGTTAAATACCTGGGCATCTGGCTAGACCAATATTTATATTTCAACAGACATGTAGAGGCTGCTTTGCTCAAAGCGAGGAAAACTTTTGCTATGACAAGGAGGCTATTTCATAGTAGCCAACTTGACAGCAGGGTAAAAGTCATATGCTACATGACGCTAATCAGGCCAATGCTCATATATGGTTGCCCAGTATGGTTCAACATAGGTCCAAATTTGATAGAAAAGATTCGGGTGTTCGAAAGAAAGTGTCTCAGAAGTTGTCTCAGATTATATCGGACACCGGAATCGGACTATAAAAAGTATTACTCAAATGAGACTTTATATAATGAAGCCAGCATAAATAGGGTTGACAATTTTATGATTAAATTAATCAGAGGACATATTGCGAGAGCAATAAGCTCGTCCAATGACCTAATTTTCGGGGCCTATTATCCAAACACTCTGTACTATGAGAGCGTGCGTCGCAACGGCTTTGTTCCACCAGAGGCGTTCCTTGACTTGGATATGAAAGGGCTTATACAGGATAGATCCGGAATTCCGCTGATCTATCATGTAAGTAGATCATCTGTAGACGGGCGATTGTGCTATGACCGGGAAGTAGCGCGCACCGAAGAAGAGCTCCTGCGCTTCAGTAGGGCTATCTCCCGCAGAGACCGGGACGATAGTATTAGACAGCGTCAACAGTTCTGGTGGTTGAATGGCATATAAAGACCTGGATACCAAAGTCGGTATAGAATCACACTATCATCAGCTAGCTTACATAGACTTAGCTTTTCTAGAATTAGGGTAGTATAAGATTTAAGTTAAGTTAGGCTAAATGATTTTACATAAAAAAAAAAAAAAAAAAAAAAAAAAAAAGTAGATAAGTTTAGGTAAGTTAAGTAAGTTAAATTTTAAGAAAAAAAAAAAAAAAAAAAAAAAAAAAAAAATTTACAAAGTTTTTCAAATTTTTCTTTGTCTTTCAAATAATTATAAGTTATGCCACAAAGTTCTGTCGCCGAAAGGCAAATTATACAAATATTAAGTAATGTTTAGCTTAGAGCGTCTGCGAAGGACCAGTAAGTTATTATATAAGATATTTAAGCTAGAATTTAAGCATTTTTTGTCTAGCCTTTAATTTAGAAAATAAGAATATAAAAAGAAAATAAAAAAATGTTTAAAAAAATGAAAAAAATGAAAAAAACAGTCTGCATATTTGAGTATAATCTTAGAAGTACAGTAAAACACCTTTCATATAACTTTCGATATACTGTCAGAAGTAGGATTAACATAAAATAGAGACTATCGTCTCTATAACTAGAAGTGGAATTAACATCTTTGATATAACTTTGATTCACGAATTTTACATACTGACGACCGGCACCCTTACCTCAATGGTAGCTGTTTTCTGACTGTGTTTGTTTAACGTGGAGGCCCGACTTGCCTCCACGGAATCCGTATCGCGATTAAAGATTGCCACCGAAACGACAGAATACCAAATTCCATCCATCGCTTCGGCGACCAATAAGGGATGATCTCAGATGCCCTGGACACGGTAAGGATGTGCACGCACACAGATGTGTTTACCTCGCACGCTCATGACGTGTGTCCATGAGCATGCGAACCCTGGATATTGTAATGCCATAAAAGGAAATGTTCACCCGATCGGCACTGCGTAAGGCATCTATGCCGATCGGGCGCATGTTGCTGGCGTAATCAGAAGGTCGAATTTTCGTGTGTGTGTATTTACACTAACGAGAACTCAGTTCCCTTTTGTGGCCAGGTGCGAGTTACCCATTTCATGTCGATTGGTCTAGCGACCGATACGATTGCAGCATGGAAGTAAAGCAACCGTATCTCCTGCTTGTATGCTGCAAATTCGATGGGGGATATGTGCACCGCAGTGGTGGAAATATGTTGGTTGCTTAGTTGTGAAACCAAATTGCCTTTATAGAACCTGACCATGGATGCTAATTCTTTAGCTTGCCGGTCGGTTTACCGATCGATGTGCTGTAGTAAAAAAATGAAAGAATATCCCCTGCACGTGTGCGGCAGGGTGAATATGTTTATACGTAGCACCAAATGGTTTTCCTTGGTGTATGCCGCATGTATCCTTTCTTACTAGGAAATGCAACATACACCCGACGAATTGCTTTCTAGCACACGATGCCCATAAGGAAAATGTCTCTTGTGGTTCGTGCTATTGAATTAGCGAAAATATGGTTTGGGAGACACCTTAGGTGGGTGACAAAAAGGTAAGTAAATGCATAATTGCTAGGCAAGCAATGGAACTGCCTCAGTACTTGTTTTATCGGCTTTCTGCCGCTCTAGGTGGACATTTTCGAACTATAATGGGAAGGTAGGTAGTGGGGCTCAAAGGAACCGCCACAGTCTTGGTTTGATACAACGGCAAAAAATAAAACTATTAAATAATGGCACTCCAATCATACCGATGTTAATAGAAGCCATTTTGTTAGAATCAGAAAGGCGTGCAATCAGGCGATTGATGCCGCGAAGAAGGCTTACAACGACAGAGTGACCAATAAACTCAATGGTTTGCACCTGGTTTGCGTCCGTTCTGGTCAATGGCAGGTTGGCAGGCAAAGGTTGTCAACCATAATTTTGTTCCCCGTCTTTTCCCCCATTAATGATGGACAGCGGAACACTAGACACAATTTCAAAAGATAAAGCCAGTGTGTTCGCGAATTTATTTTCCGCGAATTCAAACGATGCCGGACTTTTGGAACCACCCGTAAGCATGCCGGTACGATCTTCGATGCGGTATATGAGGTTCGGCCCGCGTACTATTCAACGCATTCTACGTGCACTGGACTGTAAGAAGGCAACCGACTTGGACGGAATACCAGCAATTGTCATTTAGAACTGTGCTCCAGAACTATCGCCGGTTCTTGACAGAATCGTTCCCTTATCTTATGCACGCCGCACATTTCTTACTTGCTGGAGGGGGGGAGGTGTGTCCCACAAAATTACCGTCCATTAGCATTGCAGTCTATGTAAAAGGTCATCAATAGCGAGTTAATTAAGTAATTGGAGTGCAACGGACTTCTGAATGATCGTCAAAACGGATTCCGTGGCAGGGGGTCTGTGGGGGTTCTCTAAATACATGGAGAACCAACCCACTATTTTCGCCTAATTTCGACCGCCAACAGCGTGTCAAACCAACCCCAATTTCTCCTACTTACCTATTCACCTGAAAAACATGTTGCAATAACGGGCGCATAGCTGAATTCATTATTCTATGCGAGTAATGCATAATTGAATTCAGCTACCGTTCTGCCATACGGCAACTCCAGTCCTCTAACCATGAGATTTCCACCGGAAATTGCAATCCATGTGGTTAGCAACAACAAGTCGAATCAAACGACGCTGTAGAATAATCATGCAACGGCTTGGGTAATTATCGAAGTCCATAATAGGTTTCCCACGTTAATACTACCCTAGCCAATGTAGCGTCACTTCGGCTTTTCCCGGATCATCTATTCGCTTGGGATCAATACCCTCTTTTCGCAAGTGAATAGTACCAGCTAAATTTTCCTCTTCTTCACAGTTCTGTCTTCCTACAGTTCAATGCCCGCTGAGGTCACCACATTCACCGAATTGGGTCAGTGGGCTACCCTCAAAGTTGCATTGATTCATGCACACACAACCAAACCCACCCCGAGATCATAGTACATTGGGTTTCTGTTCTCTCATTCTCCCATGTTCGTCGACTATCGAATTAACCGAAGTGTTCACCACATCTCGACGGGCGTGGCACATGAGAGAGCAGAAGCGTTAAGATGATCTTGTTGTGATCCTTCTCTCAGGGAGCTCCTGAGGGGACCCGTTGCGGTTGCCGCCGTGCTTCCTCAAACCTTAAGGGAAGAGCAGCTACACAATTTCATACAAAAATCCCGATTTTGGTATCCTGAGTGAGATGCTCAGTGTTTATTTAAGATAAGAATTCAATTTCTTGAATTCTTACGAAACTATTGCGCATATGTGGATATGTATCTGGTTTTGGGTTTTTGTTTGTTCAATTTATTAGGAATTTTTCCAGATAGAGATAATGATCTCTGAATTTTGGTTTTCGTTTTGATGCCTGGGGCGAATGTAGAACAATAAACGAATATTAGATTCGTTTATTGTGAATTTTAAATTTAATTTGGATTTTGGATTAAATTATGCCGGGGGCAAATGTTAAGCGATAAACGAATGTTTGATTCGTTTATTGCGAATTTTGGATCATGTTTGGGTTTTTTCAGGTTTTGACAGGATTTTGGGCTTTTGGGTAATATTGCTGGGATTTGGATGTAGGAATGGGGGGGAAAGGGTGGTAGGGCGTTTCAGAGCACTACTATCTCTATTGGTTGTCCGGTGAGCAAAAAATTAAATTACCCATATTCATTCCTAATTCAAATGAGTCGTTATTCAACTACCGTAGCGTGTGCACGCTGATGCACACGCTCGAGTCAGAACCTAAGAGACGTGTTGTCAGATGAACGTAGTGCCCCGTTAGTCAATTGAGAAAGAGAAACGCGTTGCCCCTCAAAATAGACTGTTTGCAATTACATATTTGCCATGCATTGAAGGATAAATCAAGAACAAATTTAAAAGTGTAGATTCGAAATAAAAAGAACAAATTTAAATGTGTAAATTTGAAATAAAAAGAACAAATAAAAACTAATTAAACTACTCCAGTGCATTTCATTTCTTTCCTTTTGGTGCTGGAATTTTCGGTGAGAATAAACGAGAAGAAATCGTTGGTGGGTGATAGAGAATCCGTGCCCCTGACCGGCACACATACTTACACCCCACAGGTCCACGGGAGACCTTTTGATCCGTATAACCGATATATGGACATCTAAAATTGGGGGGAATAGTGAATCGAGAGCATTCGCATTGGATATATCTAAGGGTTTTGACCGCGGTTGGCATGGAGCATTACTGAGCAAGCTTCGTTCGCACAGACTTCCCAGCGGCTTTGCAACTGTACGAAGAGCTTCCTCGAAAATCGATCGATCCGGGTTTTTGTAAACGGCGAGTCGTTGGATCTGTAGTCTTTTAATTCCACGGTGTCTCTGGGTTCTATTTTGGCTCCTAACTTGTTTTTGCTTCACATTAATTATTTGTTGGTGTCAATGGGTAACAAAGTGTTCAGTTTCGCGGATGATAGTACGCCTGTTTCCTCTTTTTCGAGTGATCGGCCGATTAGAGCATCAATGTCGCATCAGCTGAAGTGTAGCCTTTGAATCGGGATCTGAATAATGTCCTGCAATGGTGAAAGTCCAATCTCGTCGACTTGAATGTAACGAAGATACAATATACAACATTCACAAAGAAAAATGGATCAATGGTTCCACAGGTGATGATGAATGGCCAGGGCCTCGAATCTGGGGAAAGCTTGAGATTGCTAGGCGTCACGGTCTGTTGGAATGTATCGTGACATAAACACTTGTCGAAAATCGCCAGGTTCGCCTCAGGAAAACGGAGTTATCTTTTTAGAGCCATGAAATATTTTACTCTGGCCCAACTTTTTTTCTGTATAAATTTCAAATTAGACCCGCACTCGATTATTGCTCTCATGTTTGGAGCTATGGTCCTAAGCATATCCCCAATCTACTTAAGAGCATACAGAGACCAGTGATCCACCTCAACGGGCTGTCGGGACTACAGTCGCTATCACATCGAAGGCACCTAGCTGTCCTGTGGGGGTTCCACCAAACCCCACGCCCCACTTACCCATATCCGCAACTCAACTTCCATTGTCTCCCGCCAATGTAATAGCATTGGCACCTGAAAATATTTCCTTTTCCAAGGACATTAATGCATAAAAGCATTAAATAGAATTCCTAAAAAGAACTGCGACTACAAGGGCATTCATACATTATCAATGCATCTCTGCATTAGCGACCCAAGAAACCGAATTTCCAAGTAGTGTAGATTTTCACACTATAGTTCGATCCTGCTGTCGCCATAGATGCCATGCATAATTGACACAGATGGTATACACAACCGTCATTGTGTACCCATCTAAATTACTTTCCGAAGAATTGCAACTATTCATTCAATTGCAAGCACTTCTCGCGGAAATATTTCTTTGTTTGAATCTTCAAACGATTACCGACCCCACTTTTTGCCGTCGGATCGGATTCAATGGCATAAACATATGCAAAACATATGCAAAACAAAAGAATCCGATTCTCCCAGTCGATATATGATCTCTATTGTATGAATTATCGCAATCGCTTTTAGCATCTAATGAGTGGCTGCTATTTAGACAGCCGACCCTCATTACCGAAAGATGCTGTAGGTCGTTTCACCATTGTTCTTTTTTTCCTCGTTTCTGGCAAAACGCATTGATGAACACGGTGATGTGTACGAACACACACATACACCACTGCGTACCTGAGATCGCTTTCCATTGGTCACTGGTTAAAGGAAATTTCATTTCCTTTCCACCACACCGCCAAACTCACCCCAAAACGAGGATTGAATCACTAAGTCGTTTTCCATCCACGGACCGCCATGGTCACGTGCCGCTCCCGTACTCCGTCGGTAGACGCGGAGATACATTAAATTCGGAGTCGCGAGTATCTGAGCGTGTCGTCAATTTTTTTTTATGTCGCGTGTTAAAAAATACAATCGCTCGCGTTATCACCTGTACTAGAATTAAACAATCCCGCGGCAGTGATAAGTAATAAATATTTAGACATATTTCCAACAATATTGAGTGTTTTATTTCAGCGGTTTCATTTCCCAGCTGTGTCGCAGTGTCCTGGGTGTTTATCTTTCACCCTTACCCGTGGTTGCGAACGAACAAGGCGGCGTTCGTTCATTTATTAGTGACGACTTTCGGCTCGGTGTTTTACGCGGTGCCAATGTCGGCACACATACCCCTACCCCACAGACCTCGATCTGTTTTGCAGATATTATCGTGGGTAACGTTCTTCGGAGATTCGTGGTATTGTTCCGCGCAATTCCGTTTACATCCGCTCCTCAAGACAATCCGACGGATGGCACCATTTTGCGATTCATCTCCCGACGGCGCGATATCTCCGCATTATAACTCGTTCCGTTAGAGAGCGGGAAAGCCGTGCAATTTCCTCGCCGCGCAAGTGTTTCCAAAGCGTTACAACCTGCAACTATTCACAAAGCACTGCAACAGTTATTTTGTGGCACCTTGGGGCACCGACTCGGCGCTATAGGTTCCCCTCTCCCGAGAGAAGCGTAATACAAAAAAAAAAAACAAATGTGTATTCTTGTGATAAATGAGACAATTGGGTAACTTTCGCCAGCCCTTCCCCATAAATATTTCTGTATGGAAAATATTTTTATTCGGTTAATATTTGAGTTAATCAATTATGTTATGCGAGATTATTGGAAATCCTTTTAATACGATTGAGGAACTCTGTTGCCCAACCATGTCATCAAGGGCGTCTTTTCTGTTTTATTGGAAGAAACGATTCACACAAAACAACAAAACCAGAAAAAGAAAAATAAATCATAGAAATCTCCAGTTTCTTTCGACCCAGTTCCATGTATTATATTTGGAGTATCCAACAAATTATAACACATGTCAGAGACACCCAACCCCACATCACCAAAAGAGAGTTTTCCAGCTCAACGTATTTTCTTCCGCAAAAGTTGCTTTTCCATAAAAAAAGACAAACACGACGTTATATATAAATTCGATTAAGTCATTGTTGGAGGTAATGTCCACTCCAAGGACCAAAATACGGCGATAATGATTTTTTTCAAGACTTCAAACCATATGCTTGAGGGAGTGTGCTTCCTTTGTGATGTCAAAGTTCATGCTGCCCAGGACCTTTCTGTTATTGAAAATTTTTAATTTATCACAAAAATTTAGAGACACGGTCGACTTTTGACTTATTGTCGAACCGATGTTTTTCATGATAAACTTTTTGCTTGTTTTGGTGAGAAAACCTTTTATTCGTTAATTTTCGAGTCTGGTTTAGGCCGACTGGAAGTTAAAATCACAGCTGTTAACGTATGTACCAAGGTAACCCATCGTATCCAAGTTAAAAAGAAAAAGAGAGAAACAAAATGGCTGAATAAGTGGCAACAGATTTCAATGGGTTTTGCTTGACAGTGTGGGGCAGTGTCCCCGACAGACCTGGTTTATGGAAACGACGGGAAATTACTGGCCAGCGATGTGAATTCATCCCAAACATATTTGAGAGGGGTTATATGTTATTATATTTTGATAAATTTTAGATTTGGGAAAAAGGAAACCCATTATTTTTTCGTTAGGTGGCTTTAGTGATGTATATCTTATAATATATAGTATTGACTAAACTCTCATCCAATATTAACCAAACGAATTCGGAAATAGGACTCATTGAAAGAGTGGCATTCCGTTCTAAAACAAAATCTTATTGCTCGATTAAAGTGTGAGTTATACGGTATAAAACTGAAATGATAACAAAGATAGCATCATCATCATCGGCACTACAAGCGGGATCCGGTCTTGGCCTTATTTAGCAAGTCTCTGCACTGGTATCCGCTCCTTATGCGATACTTGTTAAATTATCCATTATAATTTTTTTTCCGGGCAATCGCACTTTGATAAAGACAAAAACTACGACGAGGCGGCTAAAATTGTGAATGGTGTTTGTGGCCACTGGTTCCTCGATAGTATAGTGGTTAGTATACCCGCCTGTCACGCGGGAGACCGGGGTTCGATTCCCCGTCGGGGAGCCTCTGGCGCAAGACTAATGACCTTGTCCGGAAAAAAAAATCATTATGGAAAATTTAACAAGCCTCAGGACTTGCTAAATAAGGCCAAGACCGGTTCCCGGTTGTAGTGCCGATGATGATGATGATGATGTTTGTGGTCACAGCCAGTTATGTGCAATTCTGGTTTCCTCCATCTCCTTTCGGTGTTCTCAATATTAAAGATGCACTTCGCACAACTCGCCGTTGCAAATATGAATTTGTTTTATAGTTGCGCCAGAGGATGTTCAACATTTTAGAGATACTGCGAGCCCGAAACTTTAGATAGCAAGATTCATAGAGAAGTACAATATATCACAACACTGCGCCTACATATTAAAACACACATTTGCATCTCTACGCCGCTGTGTGCCTAATTTTGGATATATTTTCGCCCGTATGGTCAACTGTTTAAACTGCTCTCTTATTGTTTGCTGCGACTTCTTGTCTTACTCTTCTGAGTTTGCGCAGCTTATTCTGTACTAGAGTTAATAGAATATCGATTTTGGTCCAGCACTCCTCTAGCCGTATATCGTACACTTACATAACGAGGTTCGTTGAAAATGGAAGATTGTTTCTGCATTGAGCGAAACGGCTGCATACAAAAATTGTATATGGCAAAATCCTCCTCTCGCTCTTCGCATTGTGGTCTGAGAGGTGAACTATTGTGTCGAAAATAGTTTAAGTATTCTCGATACCCACCGCGCCCTGACAAGAACTGCAAACGTGATACAGAGGGAATGGGTTTAAAGGTCCAGTTGCCTGCTCATATTCCATCTGGCCTACCATAAAGCAACAGAAGATTCTCTTTCTTCGACGATTCGGAATGAGACAACGAGACTTTTCAAGCGCAAAAAACACGTGAATGGGAGAAGACTCGGATCGAAATAATCCTAGAAAATGCCAAAGCAAAGAACATCAGAGGCATGTATGCCGGCACAAATTCAATTAGAAATGGCTCCCGGGGGACAGCCAAATTAATTCGAGACGCAAACGGTTGTCTGGTCACAGAAACAAACAATATCGTGACAAGATGGACGCTGTACTTTGAAAATCTGCTCAATGTATGCACCCATCAACCACAAATAAACGCACCAGACATACATACAGCCGAGCCTCAGATCCCAAAGCCCTGTTTCAGCAAAATTGTAGACGCAATCAATCAATTTAAAAACAGCAAGGCTCTCGGAGTCGACTGCATACCGGCAGAGCTTGCGAAACATGGAGGAGAGGACACCACCTGAAAAATCCACCAACTCGTCAAAATAATATGGGGTAGGGAAGTCACTCCGGAAGAATGGAAAACCTCAATAGTCGTCCCCATTTTCAAAAAAGGCAACAGATCTGACTGCGAAAACTACAAAGAAATATCATTGCTCCCAACCACATACAAAATATTAACAAATGACATACTGGCGAAAATCACACCGTACGCAGAAGAAATACTGGGAGACTACCAATACGAATTCCGTAGGAACCAGTCAACAAGCGACCAAATGTTCACAATAAGGCAATTGTTGGAAAAGAAGTGGGAATACGGGGAGACGAGTCACCAAGTGTTCGTTGACTTCAAAAAAGCCTACGACTCAGTCGCAAGGCAAAGGACCTACCATATTGTAGTTGAGCTGGGAATTCCGAAAAAAATATGCCGCCCTCATTCAACGAACGAACGAAAACAAAGGGCGAGTTAGAATAGAAAACCACCTCTTAGAACCATTTGAAATCCGGGACGGACTAACACAGGGGGACGCCCTCTCACCATGTCTTTTTAACCTTGTGCTCGAGTATGTTATCAGAAAGGTACAAGACGGCAACATGGTCGGATGATCCCTGAACGGGGTCGCACCACTGCTCGCAGATGCGGATGACATCGCGGTTCTAGGCGATAATCTAGAAACTGTAAGTAAGAACTGTGAAATCATCATTAAAGCGGCTGAAGAGGTGGGCCTAGAAATGAAAACAAAACAAAATACATGATTACGGCGAGAGCAGATGGACCTCAGGAAACACATCTAAACGTCAGAGGCAAGATATTTGAAAAAATTGAAGAATTTTAATATCTGGAAACAATACTGAAGGCCAGTAACGAAATGGTTAAGTAAATTAACAAAAGACTACATTCCGACAACGCTAGTTAGCACGCAGTCAGTAAAATGCTTAAATCCAAACTGCTATCACGTAACATAAAGCTCCTTGTTTATAGAACCATAATCATGCCGATTGTTCTATACGGATGCGAAACATGGGCTCTCACAAAACGGGAAGAAAACAAATTCCGCGTATTCGAGAATAAAGTTTTAAGGAGTATCTTTAGAGGTAAATATGACGAGGAGGCAGGATAATGGAGGAAAATCCACAACTACGAATTGAAAGAGCTATACCGCAAGCCTACAATAGTGAGAATAATCAACTCGTGAAGATTAAGATGGGCCGGACATGTGGTGCGAATGGGCAACGAGAGGACCGTGCGCAGAAATCTTGACGGTAGACCAACGAGAAAGCGACCGACAGGACACCCGCGACGGAGATGGGAGGACAATGTTAGGTTTGACTTTGAGGTAATTGGATCAGACGGTCAAGCGTGGAAGGAGAGTGCACAGGACAGAGATGATGGCGGAGTAGAGTCGGTGAGGTCATGAACTCCGGGTTCCTCATCATCATCATCATTGGCACTACAACCGGCATCCAGTCTTGGCGTTATTTAGCAAGTCTCTCCACCGGTATCCGGTCAATATCCGTGACTTGTTAAATTGCCCACAATAATTTGTTTTTTCGGGCAAGGTTATTAGCCTTGCGCCAACCGGATTCCTATAGGCCAATAAATAGTAATAGTACTATTACCAGCACGTATTTTGCAGTGACTGCGTTCAAATCTTAAGGCAACGGCTTGTGCCGGATTTCTTGAAAACATTAAAGTACCCGAAGTAGCCAGCACATTTATGTTTTTCACACTTTGAATTTTGTTCAATACTCTTGTGACGGTTCCATTGAACGCCACTACTTACCTCCCCATCAATTGGTAAGAAAGTGCTTCCTAGAGCACTAAAAACCTATAAAAACAAGTATTATGGCAGTTCCAGTTGAATGCCATTAATTACAAAGCATTTACTCACATTTCAGTTATCTGCTTAGAATGTCTTATAACCACCTAAGGCATATTTTCGGTAATTCAGTCGCATTAGCACCAAGAGACATTTTCCCCAAGGGTATGATTGCATGAAACGCATCATGTGCCTAAAAAGCAATTTGGACCTAACACCAAACAACCGATATAAACCCGTCATATCGGCGCCCATATACCTTGTCGAATCCTACAGCACACAAGCAGGAGATAATCTTGCTTTACTTCTTTGCTGGGACCATAGCGGTCGCCAAACCTAGCGATAAGGAAACGCATTGGCACCAATAAGCATGCCTTGAAATTCAATTCAGTTACGACACTAAATAACCACCACATCTCCTCGAACTTGTCCATGCACACAAATAAGAAAGAATTTCTCCACACACGTGTGCATGGCAAGTCACATCCACAGACCCATCGGCCGATCCTTCGAACCCAATGCATAGCATACCTCTGTAGTGCTCTGAAAAGCCCTACCATCTCCTTTCCCCACTCATATCCAAATCCCTATACCCAAACTCATATTTACAAAATCCATTACCCCGATCCAATACAAAATCCCGATAAACGAATAACACAGTGATAGTGAACCCGTGCCGTACGCCGGCACACATATATTAAACTCACATACTCTTAGCACTGATGCTGCCATGAGAATAATAAATTCTATACGACACTTTTCACTCCTACCGTCAGATGATAAACTTATTTGCACTATACACGAGTATTTCGTTTGTAAATTAACATTAAATGTGCCCTCGCGTTTCAATATTTTTATGGCTGAATATTTGTACCCTGCCAAGAAAAAACGTTGTTATTACAAAAATGACTATGTTATTATTAACAAGATACTGCTACAATTGTTTATGCCTTTGCACCATTTTAACATTTTTTATAACATTCGACGCAATTTTTTTTTTTTTATTCTTTTTTATAAATTTATCTTACTTGCTAGATAAAAGCTTATTTAAATTGTATTCTAACTGACTGATCCCCCGCGGATCTGATTAAAATTGTGGTAACTATTGTCATGTATTGTTGCCTTGCGGATTTGCACGCATCGGCGCCGTTACTCATTCAGTGAGATTGCCGTCATTTATAATTGTTTGCACCTGTTGCGGATTCACTGGATGCAGCCAATCATTGGCGAACCCTTTTGTTCCAGGGGGCGGAGGCCCAGGGCCGTGGTCTTCTGGTGATGCGGTCGGGAAAGACCTATCCGCCCTGAATTGGTGTCGACGAGTGCTCCGTCTCTGGAAGGTGTCTACCTGTGGGATGCGGCCGTTGGCCTGTGAGGCTTGAATGGTGAGCCTGATGCGGCTTCTTCCATGGCACCGTTCGCGGTTCCAATGGCAGGTGCGGATCCAGTGCCTGTTGGGCTGAGTGAGGTATCGCCTCTTCTGGATAATAAGGCGTGCTTGTTGGCACGGATGCGGTTGATCCCTTGATGCTGGGGAGTGCCGCCCGCCAAGCGGGGCATTGCTCTCTGGATGGGTGCATACGCGGTTCTTGTTCGGTGCGCATTGTTCCGGGTGGACCAGTTCCTCTGGGTTGGAGTTGTAAATTCGCAACCCACGAGGAACGGCCATGTCTTTCTGCATTGGTCCGAACATAGGAACATGAGCGGAGTTGATCTAGCAGGCGGCACTCTGGTCGGCGGCCTGCTAGTCCATACTCACTGGGAGTGTGTGCGGTTCCGTAATCGAGTGGTTGTTGCTGGTTTTGTGATTGGCGCGGTTCGCCTTAAGTGTGGAGACTGAGTCGAGCGCGAACTGAGCCTCTAGCAATATCGTTGATTTGGTATCCTCGCCTTGTTCGGCGGGTTTCTCTGCAGCAGGCTGCCTTCCGTCTTGGGGTGCTTCGGATGACTTAATAGTTTTCTTCGCTGGTGCAGGTGCACTGACAGCTGCTGGTGCCTTATTGCTGAAATCAGCCTTCGTGTGTGGTGTCGCTTTAGCGGTAATGGATGCTGCTGCAGTCGTTTTCACTTCCTTCGCTGCCTCTGGAACCTTCTTGATGTCCTTGGTGGCGTTAGTTACAGGCGATTGCGACATCAATGGCGGCAAACGACTTGTTGGTTAACTAGCGGCGTCCGTCGCAGTCTCGGATGCGATCGGACGGTCGGCTTTGAGGGTGTGCCTTGCCTCAACAAACTTTGTGGCCTCGTCCCGATATATCTCCTCGGCCTGACCGATGAATCCGTCCACGAAGTAGCGGTGGCCGCTGGTCATCTCTGCGCTGGCCAGGCGTTTTATCTTTTCATGCTTCTCTCGGATATCCTCCCATTCGATCTGGAGGTTGAGCTGGCGTATGTCCACCGCGAAGAACGTTGGCCGACCTCTCTTTTCCAGATTGAGGAATGCAACCGACATCCGTTCCTGTGCGGCGAACTGGGCGCTGATGAGTTGTTCCGCCAATGTAGCTGTCACGTTTGACTTCGCTGACATTGCTCTGCGCCCTGGGCTTTGAGATAACTGTTATCGCGAACTTGATAACGGTGGGTCTTCGCGTCTGGATTCTGGTGTCCCGCGACCTTTTTATATGCTGCGAGCGGCAGCAGTTCAATAGACACCGGTCGGTTCTTAAGCTGGACCCTCTAGTTGCGATCTGGGCATCGGTCTGATCCACAGATAGATCCCTGGCAGTGGTCACGAACTGGGCGGCGGACTGCACGGCTGTTGCTTCGTAAACGTGTATGGAGACGGCGGTAGATTGTATCTTTGCAGTGGCCAACGAGTTTGGCGGCGGTTTGCACTAATGTTAGGCTGCGAGCTAGCAGCAGTGGAATGGATCCACAGACTGGATCCGGCTCGAAGGACCAAAAAAAAAAAAAAGGGCAGCATTCCATTGCGACTTTACTGGCTGCATCCAGTGAATCCGCAACAGCACCGATCAACGAGACAATTTTACGTCCCAGAATTTTTGGGGATACTGGGATAGAAGGTGAAACGGAACAGCCCCGTTGAAAATGGGAAGTATGGGACCTACTTACAATGTTTTCGGACGACTCCATCACCCAAGGTCCATAAAATGGTCAAGGACTTTGCCCGACGATTTCACAAAGCCTACAGTTTGATGAAACGGCATTTCACCAGGCGGCAGGACGTTAGGACTCCACCCATCATTCTACCTTTAACCGCCTTTTACGACAAATCGACCTAGCTGTTAGCATATTCTAACGCTCGACTTACAGGGCAATAAGCGAGGAGAATCGTAAAGACGCTCACGGAAGGATTTATCACACTCGATAATTACATATACCACACATTCGCTGGTGGGAATCCCGCAGAAATATGCAGTGATTCATTGAGAATAGTTGACTTCCATCACTCAACCTTACCAAACACAAATCAACAACCGATAACTATTTTAAACATCCACACACATTGTATCCTTAGTCCTTAGGATAAAATGTAATTGTTAGCTGCCTGTAAGCCTAGAACTAATATTAATCTAATTTGCTTATAATTGAATTAGGCTAAATTATAATCAAACCTGGCCTCCCGCGTACAGATTTCGGGTTTTAGCCACCGTTCGCATATTTGAATATCAAGGTTCACAGCAAAGTTCCTTTTTCCTTTCTTTATATTCGCTACTGTGTGCAATCACAACCAATTGAATTTTCTCTTGTATATTTCCAACGAACTTCATTATTTATTCGTAATTCCTGTTTCAGCTGTAGAACTGTTTTTATAGAAAATGTCTTCTTAGAGGAGAGCCAATATACAAAGTTTTTTCCGGTGCCTAATGACAAAACACAAGTAATAAAGCCCGAATAGTATATTACCAGATTTGAGTTCTAAATATCAACACATCCTCGAGGCCAAAAGCTTCGGAAAGTGAAGTAAAAAGAAAATTTAAAAGTAATTTAGTCTCAGCATTTTTCGAATACATATATTCAGCAACTGACAGACTTCATGTTCCCAATTTTTTTATTCTTAGATAACTTGTGCCTCGTTTTGGTATTCTCTTTAAAGTGCCTTTTAATGAATTTTTATTCATCTCGAGTTTCCAAGCAACTTGAAATTAAATTGAATTCCAAGGGGGTGCCGGTTATCTTCTCCCCATAGGCTGGTCAAAGATAGTCATGACACAAGGCTTATGTGCCGGAAAACACCGACGAAATGTTTCTGGCGTTTCAGCTGGGACATGAAGATAAATTAACTTCGAGAGGATTTAAGGAGCAGTTTTCAGAAATCTGCTTCCACAATATTTTGAGAACCAAACACTCACCTTTTTTTGTGAAACAAAATGTATTGAAATCCTTTGAAGGTTGTTTTGCACTCAAACAAAAGTCAATAATACCACAACATTCTGTAGCATGTCTTATAAATGTATGTCACAGTTTATTTATATTTACGTAGGCTGTAAAAACGATTGAAACATCCTCTTGAATATCTCAAAAGAACAATTAAAAGATAAAACATAAAAATCTGTTCGTATTGTATTAATCCAATATATTCATTCACAGCTGGTAGCTCTTGATTTCGAACGAATGTAATCACGAATCCTATTCCACAAATTGATACCATTACGTTCAATATTGAGCTCCACATTTTGACTATCCTCGTCGTTATCTGTTATCCGGATTCCTTAAACTGTTTTCTTGAATTAAAAAGCGATCTATATAGTGACTGTTAAATACAGGTTAAGTTAAAAAACGAATTGACTGAATATCCAAATTTTTGGATGTTTTTGAACAGATTTTCAAATACCCAGTGTTTGAAATGAGAACAGTGTGAGAAAACTATATAGCCGAGATGTCAAGTGATAACATTTGCTGTTTTTGAATAGAGTTTCAAATGTCCAGTGTTAAATATGAGAACACTATAATATGATTATGTAGCTGTGATGTCTGGTGATTTCCTCAGTGTTGTCAAATACAATGTTGTACCCTTCATCTTAAACGAGAATATCGATTAATATGCCAGCAAAGGCATAAGTTTAGCGTTTGAAATAATAGTGAAGAAGAACGTGTGATTCGAACTGACGCTATGACAGTTTGAATCGGCAAACATTTTTACCCAAGTGTTACCCATCAGGCTACTGGCCGTGTTTAGGATTTGATTTTTAAACTCGGCTATACTCCACTGATGTGAATTGTTATGTTATCGTTTGGTATACGGCTGTGATGTATTTTCTTATTCGATTTTTCGTTCGGTGCTCTTCACTATTTTGCTTGTGAATTCCGTATGTTAAGAAAAAATCGTCTTCAGGAGCAAAATTAATTAGAAAGAGGTTACCTGTTAGAGTAAGCCTTGCGGATTATATATATATATATATATATATATATATATATATATATATTCACAGCTCTTCATTCAGGTCGCAAAATGGAAACCAGAGGCGGAAAAAGAAAAACCACCTCACGATTCGACAAACTGCTAATCCGACTATCCTAGAACAAGCAGTTTTTTTCTTCAACGGAATTAAAAAATGACTTAAACGCACCTTGTACGAGTCGTACAATTAGAAACAGACTAATAGAAGCGGGTCTTGTGGGGGTAAAAATCGGTGTGCCAGCACCGGAACGGGTTCACTTTTATTCCACTGTGTTGATGTAGTTGATCACCGAATTTAAACTTGTATCGCAATTTCACTACAAAAAGAAAATAAAACAGGCGTCTTTTGGTTTTGTTCGGGTATATAACATTTATTGATGCAAAGTAAAACACACAATCACTCAGGTATCCTCGGTAATTTGTATTTAGTAGTCTTCATCATCACCGGGCACTACAACCGGGAACTGGTCTTGGCTTTATTTAGCAAGTTCTGAGGCTTGTTAAATTTTCCGTAAAGATTTGTTTTTTTTCCGGGCAAGGTCATTAGTCTTGCGCCAGAGGCTCCCCAACGGGGAATCGAACCCCGGTCTCCCGCGTGACAGGCGGGTATACTAACCACTATACTATCGAGGCGCATTTATTAGTCTTGTCACTGGTTTATTATTTCATTGAAACAACGTAAAACATATAATCACGAATGTGTTCTCGCTAGTTTGTATTTAATAGTCTTTGCCACTATTGTCTTCTGTTTAGGTATAATTTATTGATATATATATTTATGCACATAATGTCACACTTTACTTTATAAATACTTTAAAGGAAAAAATTTAAAAACTTCGAAGCGATGGAATGCAATGACAATTATAGTCTGCGCGTAACATTTAATTAGACATCGCTAGATTACTCACTCACTGATCGTCTCCCACGGCACGACTCACCTTGTTAACGGTTATAACTCGACTCCCTCATACGGTGGTTAATTTACGACTTGGGGTGTGCGCACTACCGTGCGCACCCTACGGAGGATGAAAAACGACTCTCTGATTCAAAGATTAACTTCGAGAGACTTGTGGTGAGTCCACTATCAGCTAAGGGTGAGTTTTCTTTTTATCGAGAGAAACGTGAAGTCTCTCTTTGTGGTGACCAATTGGAGAGGATCTCACAGGGTTGGTCCTGGCTAGTGTGCGACTGGGCTATTGTTTACTCATGCTACAAGATCATGGGTAAACGAAACCGAGAAAAGGGAATAGACAAAGGGCATCATAAAGACGTGCGTACAGCTGTGTAAGCAGTCGCAAGCCATTAGGGAGCTGGTGCTAAAAGCAACCCAGATACACAATGGTGATTGTGCACTGTATCTTTGCTGACGGAAAGGGTCGAATTCTTTGTATGCATGTATATTGTCGTATTAGTACTCATGTTATCATTTTTAGCTTCTACATTTATAGTATTTATTTCTCCGGCATCAGCATTTATTCTGGACATGAAACCTGCTACCTTGTTTTCCGATCCTTTAATATAATTAATGTTGATGTCATATTCTCCAAGTTCAAGTAACCAATGTTGTAACCTGTGATTAATGTCCTTTCCTTTGTGTTTGCTTTGTAACCATTTAAGAGACTGGTGATCGGTTAGAAGATCAAAGGTTCTACCATAAATCTATGGACGAAAGTAGTTGACTGCCCAGACAATAGCGAGCAGTTCTTCTTCCGTGGTAGAGTATTTTCTCTCGTGGTCGTTTAGGGTTCCGTTGGCAAAACTTAATGGGTGATCGTCCTGTGTAAGGACTGCGCCTAGAGCAAAATTGCCAGCGTCTGTTATAAGTTTGAATCTCTTAATGAAGTTCGGGTATTGTGGTCCTTCTCTCAGGGAGTGTGTCTCCTTGTCCTGAAAAGGATGAGGGATCTCTTTAGACCGCTCCTGAGGGGACCCGTTGCGGTCGCCACCCTGCTTCCGGGGCCTCCGGCAAGAGTGACAACCGATTGTCGAATTTAGTGCAAGAAGAAAACGTTTACCTTTATTAATGACTGCTTTTATTATTTTAAATTCGTATTTCATATTTATTCCATTTTTTTGGCGTCCTTTCCAATCGGACGCCAATTGAGACTGATCCTCGAATACAAATTTCATCGCCCTTTTATACAATATCTTATCGGGATTTGTATATGAGAAACTGTAGAAAAGGAATGGAATATCTATTTTTAAAACATACCCATCTGGCAAGAATGGAGATTTTTTTTTTTTTTCTTACATTTCTGTATTTATTGACCATAAATGATTTGTTACAATAAGTAATACAGATAACTTATAATTAGCTTTGCTTTAATCGTTTACACATACTTGCTAGCACATTTTTCAAACATTATTATAAAGTTATATATTTCATGGGTGGACAAGATAGGAGTAGGTGGGGCTTCCTGGAAAAGGTCAGAAAACCAGGATATAATTATTTACTTAACCTATAACTAATTTGCTTAACTTAACTTAACTTAGCTTAGCCTAGCTTATCTAATTATTAAATCTATTATTATTACAATAAGTTAGAGTAGGGTGGGGCGGGAGGTATAGTGGTTGATGGGTGGAATTTGGGTTAGGGTGGGTACTATGAGTCGGGGATATGGGTTGGGGGAACACTTTCCGCTTGGTCGTTGAAACGCAAGATATTAGAGAAGGGTTGTATATTACAATATTTAAACTGGTGAGGTGAGAGTTCAGTATTGTGGTATACAATCTCATTGGAGTTGTTGAGCAACCTGCCAGAGGTGAAGAGGGTTCTGGTGTGGAGACAGTTCGGGTAGGCAGTTCGGTTGTCTGACGGAGTCGATGTGAGCGCATTTATTATCGGATTGGGATTATTGGGAAGAGAGAATGGAGATAAAGATAAGGTTTTGTAGGAACATGATTTGTTTGCATATGAAGATATGCATTGTGGTGTTTAGTTTTTAGGAAATTCTGGAAATATGAGTATGGTAATTGAACATCTGGTTCAACTAACCGTGTGTTTGTTTTGGTTTGGCGATTACTGGAAATTGGGTGTATGGATGATAAACGAATATTTGATTCGTTTATCGGGATTTTGTATTTTTGAATTTGGGTGATTGATTTGTTTGAATCATCCTGTAGGTGTTGGAATTTGGATGTATGTGTGGGGAAAGAAGATGGTAGGGCTTTGTAGAGCAGTAGAGAGTATTGGTGCATTAGTTAGCAATTTTTTAAGTTTTTGGAAACAATATATATATATATATATATATATATATATATATAACAGGTCAATTTAAAAGTCCCCGGCCTTCCATAGTAAAACACATTTTTTTGGCAAAATTCGTTTTTTTTATTCAACATAATTCCCTTCGAGGGTGATGGACTGATTATAGCGACCCTCCAACTTTTCGATACCTTTTTTGTAGTACGATTTGTCCTTTGCTTCAAAATAGGCATCAGTTTCGGCGATCACCTCTTCATTCGACGAAAATTTCCTCCCAGCGAGCATTCTTTTGAGATCTGAGAACAGGAAATAGTCGCTGGTGGCCAGATCTGGAGAATACGGTGGATACGGAAGCGATTCGAAGCCCAATTCATGGATTTTTGCCATCGTTTTCACTGACTTGTGACACGGTGCATTGTCTTGGTGAAGCAGCACTTTCTTTTTCTTCAAATGCGGTCGTTTTTCGGCGATTTCGTCCTCCAAACGGCCCAATAACGCTGTGTAATAATCGCTGTTGATGGTCCTTTCTTTTTCAAGATAGTCAATGAAAATTATTCCGCGCGCATCCCAAAATACAGACGCCATAACCTTGCCAGTCGGCTGTTGCGTTTTTCCACGCTTTGGGGCGGGTTCATCGTGTGCAGTCTACTCGGATGACTGTCGATTGGACTTCGGAGTGAAATGATGGAGCCATGTTTCGTCCATTGTCACATATCGACGCAAAAACTCGGGTTTATTACGCTTGATCATCTCCAAACACTGCTCCGAATCATCAACTCGTAGTTGTTTTTGGTCAAAAGTGAGCTCGCGCGGCACCCACTTTTCACAGAGCTTTCTCATACGCAAATATTCGTGAATGATATGATGTATACGTTCAGTTGATATCTTTAGAGTACCTGCTATTTCATTCAATTTACGGTCATTCAAAATCATTTTGTGGATTTTTCTAATGTTTTCGTCGGTAACAACCTCTTTTGGGCGTCCAGTGCGTTCACCGTCTTTGGTGCTCATTTCACCACGTCTAAACTTAGCATACCAATCCTTGATGGTTGATTTTCCTGGGGCGGCGTCTGAAAACTCATCATCAAGCCAAGGTTTTGCTTCAACTGTATTTTTTCCCTTCAAAAAGCAATATTTTATCAACACGCGAAATTCCTTTTTATCCATTTTTTCACAATAACAGAAGTTGCTTCACTCAAAATACTATAATTCACAAACTAATGATCCGACATCTGTCAAATTTATACATGCGTCTTTTGAAGGTTAGGGGTAACTAAAAATCATATGGATTTAATTCTAGTGCCGCCATCTATGAATCAGGCCGCGGACTTTTCAATTGACCCGTTATATATTGTAGATCATTTTTATTCAGTTTAGTGTTCTTCTTTAGGTATTTACTCATTCCGTGGGCTACTTTTGCATAGCCTTTGTTAAATTTTCTGTAATATCTAGTCATTCCTAGGAAAGACTTTTTTTTTTTTGGGTTTCAGGTATTTTGAGCTTTTGAATCTTTTCTATTTTACTCACATTCGACCTAATGCCATCTATTATAAGGATATGTCCTAAGTACTCTGTAGTTTTGGTAAAGAAATTACATTTATCTATTTGGATCTTTAAGTTATTTTCTCTAAGATTATTAAAGATTTGTTGGATATTATCAGTGTGTTCTTCTATTGAAGTGCTGAAAATTAAAATATCGTCTACATACAACACAGATTCGATTTATGTACTCTCTAAGAACTGAATTGATTAATCTTTGAAATGTTGCTGGGGCGTTCTTTAATCCGAATGGCATTCTAACGAACTCATAATGTCTTAATGAAGTAGAAAACTTTCTTTTTCCTATCATCTTTCTTTACTAGAACTTGATGGAAGTCCTTGGCGAGGTCCAAAGCCATGAAGTATTTTGCTCTTCCTAACTTTTCCAATATATTTTCTATATTGGGTATGGGAAATTTGTCGCTCACCGAAACTTCGCTAAGTTTTCTATAACCGACAACAAATCTCCACTTTTTCTTACCCGAATTATCGATCTTTTTCAGAACGATCCATATCGGCGAATTGTATGCAGAATTGATCTCCTTGATAATGCCTTGTGCTAGCATTTCTTTTATTTGCTTATTAATTTCCTCTTCATGAATCCGGGGGTACCTATATATTTTGGAATATATAGTTGTATCCGTTGTAGTTATGATCTCATGTTGGATTTCATGAGTATGTGTTAAATTTTGTCCCTCATGAAAGAGCAAATCTCTATTTTTGTTGATTAAATTCCTTAACGCCTTTTTCCTCTGAGTTCATATCTTCCCTTTGTAATTTTCTTAATGTATCCTCGTTAAGTTTTGATTCTTCTAATGAGTATATTTCCTCGCATTTAAATGGACAGGAATTTAGGAATTTTGTTGTAATGCCATTAATTTCAATGTATTCTTCGTTTGGATTGATAACAGATCGCAAAGGTTTAAGGAGATTTTGTCCTATAAGGCCATCAAATTGCTTGTTATGAAGAGAAGTTAATTTTCAACTCATGTGATTCTCTGCATTGAATTCTCTTGGTAATGGTGGTATTATTTCTGTGTCTATTAAAGTTCGTCTGGTAAGTGTACTAAAAGGGATAGCGTTTTGAAGTTTTATTCGTTTAAATTGAGGTAGTCTATCTGAATTCAATAGCGTGGTTGTGGATCCTATGTCGACAAGGCATATAATTTGTCATTCCCTACTGTCAATTCAACTATCGGTAAGCTCGATGTTGGGCTCGTGACTGAAAATTTATTTCATCTAAATTTCTGTTCTGAATATAGCCTACTTCCATAGGTTCAATGAAATTTTATCTTCTTTGCTTAGGGTTGTTAATTAAGAAGGCTTGGGTGGGCTGTCTAAAATTATTGAGATATGGATTTTGAGTACGGTCTACTTCCATTGGTTCGAAGAGGTTGTGTCTGTTTTGTGTGGGATTTCTATGGATGTGTTTTCCAAAGCTCTGTCTAGATTGCCTAGAATTGTTAGTGTACGTATTCTGATTAAATTCACTGTTATTTGTAATTTCGCGTATGGGGATATGCTGACTCTGTGGGTATTGCCCTATATATTGTTTTAAAGTTCTATTTTATCTTGAAGTAGTTTCCCTATAACGGTCTAGTTTAAAAAGACTCTGTGTTTTGTCGTAATGTCTAAGTATTCCTCTTTCTTCTAAGGCATAATATCATCATCATCATCGACACTACAACCGGGAACCGGTCTTGGCCTTATTTAGCAAGTCCTGAGGCTTGTTAAATTTTCCATAATGATTTGTTTTTTTCCGGGCAAGGTCATTACTCTTGCGCCACTAAGGCATAATATCACCATCATCGGCACTACAACCGGGATCCGATCTTGGCATTATTTAACAAGTATGAGGCTTGTTAAATTCTCCATAATAATTTGTTTTTCTGGGCAAGGTTATTAGCCTTGCGCCAAAGGCATAATATGCTTCTTTTAAATTCTTAATATCTCTACTATATATGATACTGGATAGGTTCGGGTTTATTCCATTTAAAAATATCCTAATATAATTAATTCGTTTGACTGTGGTTTAGTTTAGTTTAGTGAGGGCAGAATCCTCATTTATGTTGCTTAATGCAAGCTAATTTGCTTAATGCAAGCTAATTTGAGCTTAAATTAATTAAAATAAAAAGAAAATTTAACCGGGTTATTATGGTCAAATTGCCTGGCGCAAGACTAATGACCTTGCCCGGAAAAAAACAAATCATTATGGAAAATTTAACAAGCCTCAGGACTTGCTAAATAAGGCCAAGACCGGTTCCAGGTTGTAGTGCCGATGATGATGATGATGATGATTATGGTCAAATTCGTACGTATTATTAAGTTTATCGAGAAGGTGTCTTAAGCTACGATAATAGTCAGAATGGTATCTGCAGTTTATCACCTAGTATCGTGATTTGATGGTATGTTTCTCTGACTCCGAAGCTCTTGATCAGCTCTCTTTTTACTGTTTCCCACGTTGGATTTGGTCCGATGGTCCTGATACACTATAGGGCTGCTCCTTGTATTTTGTTTCGGATGTATCGTTGGAAGATAAATTCTTTTAGTTGGGGATGCTCGTTGAATAGGGGTAGAACCAATTCTACTTCCCTTATGAATGAGGACAGGTCGTATGCGTTATCCCCGTGGTATTCCCTTATTTTTGAAGCTACTTTCATTAAATCACACCGGTATGCCCTCGTTACTACTTGCGGGGGCTGCTGCGTTCACCATTTGATTCATATTTTCGGCAGTTAACTCGTCGTCTGATAAATTATACGAAAATGAGAAATCTTCCGGTTGTCTTCTTCCTTTCGGTAGATTTCGGCATGAAATTTATCCTTCACTTTGCACTTTGGGCTGTTATTATTGTCTTTGTAAAGATTTTGTTTTATTTTTGCGAAACTGCTTTTAATAATCAGGACACTTGGTGCACTTATTGTCTTCTGACGATAATATCTAGTTGTAGTTTACTTTTGCTTATATATCTTTGGACACTAATATATAATTCACTATGCGCTTATAGATTTTGTTGTCTTTCGACAGCAATCTATGGTTCATTATTCACATATAGATCTTATTGTCTTTGGACAATAGTCTATAGTTCACTATTCACTTATAGATCTCATTGTCTTTAGACAATAGTCTATAGTTCATTACTCACTAGGTTTGAGGGATCTATGATGATCTTATTGTCATTGGAGTATAACATATAGTTCACTTATTCACTAGTTCACAAGATTTGAGGGTCCTTTGATGATCTTATTGTCTTTGGACGATAAGATAACCGGCAGCGCCAGATAAATGTTATATATTCGTACATAAAAACACAACTTTTACTTTGTTCTTAATTTTAATTTATTTTAAATAACTTTATGGTACCGGAAGTTACTTTATGACCGGAGGTTACTGGACGACTGCATCTTCATTTGAACTTAAAAACTATTTCAACTCGAAACAACAACTAGTGATTACATATTCGAGATAACATTTGATAAAGAGAATTTGGGTATTGTTTACATATTTGGAATAACGTAGGATGAAAATAAATCGGTTTAAGTTTTGTTTGCATATTCAAAATAACAGAGGATGAAGCAATTGAATTTGAGTATTATATACATATGTGAGATAACATAAGAAAACGAATAGAATTGAAATATTGCTTACATGTGTGAATGCAATGTAAATAAGATTTCAGATAATGTTTCCATATCTTGGTAGCTAAGATAAATAGGTAAGGAGGAATTTATTTGTATTCTTATTTTCTGCTTGTTTTGCGATTAGGCTTTTGATGATCTTATCGTGTGCCTCAATTAGCATACACTTGGGTGGTAGGTATGGTTGATATAACCCGCGTGTACGCGGACAATACTTTAATATTTTACGAAACAGAGTCAGAGATGGCGGCTATTTTTTAATTTAAAATAAAAGTATCATGTATACATGGATTAGTTTTAGTTTAGTTTAGCGAGAGCAGAATCCTCATATATTTGGCGCGATAACTTAACAACTAACTTAAAACGGAAGTATACAAAGTATGGATAAAAAACAAAAAGGGGAATGGGAGGGGGAGGGGGTGTATTTGGCGAGTTGGTTACTGAGTTTATGTACTTATTATTTACTTAGCTAAGTTCGCCCGAAATTCCTTGAGTTACAACCTAGCTTGTTATCTAAGTTAACAAAGAGGGAGAGAGTGACCCCGGCTAGTGGGTGTATTTGAATAAGGAGGATGGATGATAGCGTGAGTGGTGGGGTGGTGAAGGATAGGGTGGTAGGATAGAAGGGTAGAGTATTGGAAAGTGTGTGGGTTGAAAAAGTGTGGCGTGGTCAGGAGAGGGAAAAGAGGAGACGAAGTTTGAGAGTAGTAGAGGTTAACCGTAGAGCGATGGTATTAATAAATGAATAGCAAAAATTAAAATAAGTGCCAAAGCATACTCTATTTTATCCTTAATATATAATATATATAATATACATATATAGGGCTCCTCGATAGTATAGTGGTTAGTATACCCGCCTGTCACCCGGGAGACCGGGGTTCGATTCCCCGTCGGGGAGCCCCTGGCTCAAGACTAATGACCTTGCCCAGACAAAATAAATCATTATGGAAAATTTAACAAGCCTCAGGACTTGCTAAATAAGGCCAAGACCGGCTCACGGTTGTAGTGCCGATGATGATGATACAAATCGTAAACCCTGATTGAATTATATAATTTCAAGTTTAAACTAAAACCGGATAATTAAATAAAAAGTCCATGTTTCATTAAAATAATGAATTGTGTTTGGTATGTGTTACGTATAACGTAATACTACTACTTTTCGCTGGGTCCGTCAGTCAATCTCCGAAAGATTCCTCAAGACAATTTCACAGACTTTATAACATGGTGGACAGGTATCTGATTGGGTGGATGGCTTTAGAACCATGCCTACCACATCCCTCGGGAACCCAGTTAGTGTCTCTATATATATTAACCAATTTCCTATTCAGAACACAGAAATAAGATTTTTACGTATCGCTCAATAAATCTTACCATTACATTTATTTTTGTTCCTTTAAAATGTATCATATCTCCAAGTTATTGCCGTAATGTTATCCCTTTTTAATATCCTTATTATGAAGCATTTAATTTCCTCGTCAACAACAATTTCATTGTTTTATTTTATAATCCCACTGGTTGTTTGCAGTACATCATGAACAGTTTGGAATAATCCGCTCAACACTCGCACATTTCAAAGAGTCCTTTTCCAAAACGGATTAATCAGCAGGTCCACCATTAAACAAATATATTAATGCATTTATTAAACCCTTCATATGCAGAACAATTGAGAAATATAAAGAGTATCAATCGACTGTGCAATTATCGCAGTTCCTGAATCGAAAATGATACGCCACCCGCAATTGTTTCATATCCTGGATTGGAATCATCTGTCTCGATAATGAGTTCATTTCCATTCAATTTGGAAAATAAAATACTACTATTCGGCGAATGTAATCAGTAAAACGATGTCTGTGCGAGGTTTCGTTATAATATATATTAAGTTTTTTAATATATTTTAAATTAGTACAATGAGACCTTTCAAATAACTATTCGAATACTGTCTAGATCTATCGGATTTTTTGTTTTGCGGTACATTACAGCGCCATGAAAATAACATCTCCATATAAATCTCTCTCTCGCATTGTTATGCTCCCCGGTAATAAAAAGTTGATATCTGCATATACCGATCTTTGATCTTGGGTTAAAAGTACAAGTATTTGCGATCGAGTAAATAAAGATTCGTTTTTTAATAAACAACAAAAACATGAATTCTATTCTGTTTTTAATAGCACCCACGGACTATTTGCAGTCAAAATGGGGTCAATGGAAAGCAGAGATATATCTTTGTCACAGTGTAGAAAGATCAGACAAATAGAGTTATATTCAAATAATTTGATCTTTAAAAGATAGAGATCAGTGACAACGTGATGTTCAATTACTGGTGTGTCAGTCGACAGGTATATAGTTAGAGTAGAGCAATTACATTTCAAACCATTAATGTTACACATTCCACTTGAAAGCCAACACAGCCTTCGAGTTCGTGAAACGGTGGTCGAAAGCATTCTTCAAACCCTACATGACTCAATCCCTCTACCTTTATGCCAGCCAAGTATAGTCCCCTAATCTAAAGTTCCATATCAGTAGTGCTGGCGACGCACCATACATCAAGCAACATTGTGTCCAGTTTTTTTCTTTGTTTTATCTCCACATTTATTTAATAATTCAATTACAGATTTTACTTAAGACTAAATGTTAACTTCTATTTTACAAATATCATTCTTACATTAACTTACTGGCTCTTCGCAAGCACTCTAAATTATACATTATCATTTTTTGTATGCCTTTTGGCGTACTACTGTTTTTATAACATGCCACAATTATTGATGTTTCCTTTTTAAAATATATTCAATTTTTTCTATATCGTGTATTATTTATATATATGTATAATTTTTGTTTTGTGTTTTTTAACTACATATATAGTGGGTTGACAAGCGAAATAAAAAAAACGAAACAAACCGTACAAACATAAACAAGGAATAGAAATAAAAATAAAAAAAAATAAAAAAAAATAAAAAAATAAAAATTAAAATAAAAAAAAAATTAAAAATAAAATAAAATAATTGGGAATTGGCTATAGGGGGAAAAAAAGCGGTGAGCCTGAGGGGCATACTCTGTTTAAGGACGTATAGCCCTTTCTTCATCACCGATCCACCACCAGTTGGGATGAGATCGATCTTTAACTGATTTATCTCATCTTGCGATAACCAGAATCATTGGGCTCGATCTCGAGATATCTGAAAAGAAAGTCTGATAATCTGCGCTTTGGTCGGTGTGTGTGTATGTGTGCGTGTTTGTGCTGTCTTGAACTGTGGGTGCGTGTTTGTAGTGTGTCAGCAGTGGACCCTATGGGGTGGGTCCAGGAATCCTCTATTATCGAGGAGAATGTTGTTGGGAAGGGTGCTTTCTTCAGTTTTCTACTGAAGAAGTAATTGTGGTGGTCTGATCCGAAGAGCTCGAGAAAGAGAAGGGGCAACAGCGCAAGACTCCCATACAAGTGGGTTCTCGCTGTACTGAATGCTTTCGAGGTACTTATATGCTAATTGTAGCAAGTACTCGTCGATAGAAATAATGGAGGCACCTTCGTATAGGTGAGAGTTCGGATAATGGCGGCCGCTGATCACGAAACCAAGTGTGCAGCCCTTTTATACTCTGTGGCAACAGATATTTGTCAAAAATTTTATTTACAAATTTCAAGAGGTACAAACAAGAATGCTGGTCCTGATCCTAGATAAAGATACCTGCCAGCCAAGTGGAAACTCGCTTGCGTCATCCAAACTCATCCCGGACAAGATGGGATCAACCGAGTCGTTTCCCTACTAGCCGACACCATCATGTTGAAGGGGACTATCGTGAGACTGTGTCACCCTCCCATGGCCTCCCAGACAGAGATCATTTCGGTGATGAAATCCCCGAAAGACGGGCGGCTATTGTTTAATGTATGGCCACAGGGGAACCAGTCGACGCAGGATGAGGACACCGAATTTCTTCCAGATTGGCTGTGCGCCCCATGATTCTTCTTTCGTGGCATCAGTGTGTCTAAATGGTTTCGTTATTTATTTGGGTGGCTTCTTCCTGCCTGTGCACGGTTCATGTTAGTTTCATTTGGTTTATTTATTCTCCCCCAAGAAATAACTTTTGTAGTGCTCCAGAAAGCCCTACCATTAATACCCTCCCCCTACATACATATCCCATCATCCTAATTTTATTCATTTAAATCCCATGAATCCTAAACAATTCCATAACCAATATCGAGCAACCATAGCAGCTGCTCGATATAACATCCAAAGAATCTAAACAATTCCATAACCAATATCGAGCAACCATAGCAGCTGCTCGATATAGCATACGAATAATCCAAAAGTTTCCATAACCAATATCGAGCGACCATAGCAGCTGCTCGATACAACATCCAAAGAACCTAAATAATTCCATAACCAATATCGAGCAACCATAGCAGCTGCTCGATATAGCATACAAATAATCCAAAAGTTTCCATAACCAATATCGAGCAACCATAGCAGCTGCTCGAAATAACAAACACCCAAATAATCAACGTTGTATGACGAGGTACCGCTTTACTTATCAGGGTGGGTGTTCCGGAAGATGCGTCCCGAAACTTAGTAGCGACGAATCCTGGATGAACTCGTCCTAATATTTGAGGGTTCCAATACTTAATGAGCAGGCACGACCAAACGAATTGGTACGTAACAGGATTCAAGGATCAGGACCCAGTAGCCCCCTTCGCAGGTCTCGTGGTTGTTCCCTTAGCGATCTGCGGCATGGGTTGTGCGGCGCACCCTGCGGTCGAGCGGCCATAATTCGCATTTCGGGTGATGTTTCCAGCGGGGGTCCGTGTGTGTGTGCGCGATGTCGTGGTCTCTTTTAGGACTCATTCTCTCTCTCTCGACCGGATCGTTGAGTTGAGATGAATTATAGATTGTAATGAGATATCAGGGAACTGGGGTCGATCATTTACGTTAAAATGAGTAGAGTTGAGATTGTTAAATTCTTGTATTCGGTGCTGAATCTCTTTTCATCTTAATAGGGTGTTTGTTTTCATCGACTCGGTAGATGCAGTATCGTATTTATTCCTCTGTACCGCTAAAGAACCTGAAGGTTGAGTTTTCCTCGGAAGTGCATTCGGATCACTAGAATGGTGCGTTTTCAACGTGGGTTTAATTGGGTGCAACACGTGAACAGAATCGATGGGAGTTAAGTGAGCCGAACAGAGAAATGCGACTCGATGGGTGAACTAATCAGTCGACTACACATGATGGTGAGGATAACCACTTATCTGTGAGGTGTGGAGTGCAAATTGTGTATTATTGCCGGTGGGTGGAAAACGAGCAACAATCTGATCTGTAGATTCTGTTGGGATTTAACCAGATGTTACAACGTCTCGTGGGGTTGTCCCAGTTGTGGGTCCCTAATCGCGTCCTGTTTATGCTGCAGTTTTCATTAGCTGCTTTGAGTGTAATATTCACATGGTGGTGCTCACGTCTACGAGTGTCTTTTCGGTGTGCTCTACTATATTAATTTACTGTGTCAGATATTTGATATTTGGTTCTCGATCGGTTAGCCTTCCTTCATCAAAATGACGTCGACCTCATATTCTCGCATTGTGTTACCCCCGCGATGCTGGTCTCTGCCCTCGACTTCTTTGCATCGTTATACCCTTCGAAGCCTCTTACCGACTAGCGGTATGCCTCGCCCCGCCTGAGGCCCTTGCACACATCGTGGAATCTAGTCGGCAGCAACACCTGCATCAACTTCAGCTGCTGCGGTTGATAGTGCCATGAAGCTCGATCGAGCTAGCGTCATCAATTACATCAATCCGACGGTTTTTCACGAATCCCTGAGGAACTTATACGACGTGCAAAGCCAGCCCTGCAGGTCAAACTTCGATCCTCATTCAACATTACTGGAGGATAAACTCTGCACTTCTCAACATTTACTGAGCTTTCGTCATTTGTCACCATCGACTACGACGTGACGCTTTCGATCCTCTGTCGCCCCTTTCAGCACAGAACATACATGAGGAGTACTGTCTAGGTGCGCTAGGGCACCAAATCAACCAGTTGTCAACAGCCAATGCGGCTAACAACGAACCATCATAAATATATTCAGCTATGATCGTAGCAGCTGCTGCCACGCTTTGCATTCAATGGCGGAACTGGAGCCATCGTGATATGTTTTCACCCCGCTACCAACGTGGGCTAAAGTAAGCCAACTTTTAGACGACTAGACGGCGCAGGATCTCTGACTTCTGCTAGTTCGGTTGTCCTAAGTCCTTGCTGTCATGAGCCTCGTCGTCTCGTCTGGTAATCGCCGTCGTCACTGCCCTCTGCGCTCGAATTCTCTCGAACTGACGTTGCGAAATCAGTAGCACGACAGGCCCTGCCAGGTTGCGAAATCAGTGATATGTCAAAAGCTCATTCCTCCCGAGTGCCCTGTCAGATTGCGAAGCGACTGGTCCTTTCAGGTATCGAACTAGGTGAGAAGACCCACGACAATGGTACCTCGATTGATTGTTGGCCAGCACATCATGATCACCACACAGTTCAAGTTCATTTCAGATGCGCGATGTTGGGCTCCTTCACCCGTTCTTTCCTTTAGATAACAGTCGACATCAAAGGAAATTCCTTAATGGTTGTTTCGCCTGCTGAGATGCTCATGTATTTAAACACCATGTGAGAAGAAAAATGGGTCCTTTCCGGTCAAAAGTCATTTGCCTCTCTAAAGATTGAAGGTTTTGCTTGTAAGTAAGGAGGCGAATTTTAAGAACAGGATAGGCGAGGTTGACGTCAAAAGAAGTGGGGTCAGAGTTTACCCACCGTAACATTCGCGAAATAGGTTCGTTAGAGCCGTAAGAAGTGTGATGGGCCGGCAGGTAGGAAGAGAGGGCTCCGCAGATTTCGGGCGTTAGCGTAAAAAAAAAATTAAAAACAATGTATTAAGAAATATTAAAAAAACGATATTCTATATCGCCCCGAGTTGCATAAATTGAAATAGATAATCATCATCATCATCATCATCGGCACTACAACCGGGAACTGGTCTTGGCCTTATTTAGCAAGTCCTGAGGCTTGTTAAATTTTCCATAATGATTTGTTTTTTTTTTCCGAGCAAGGTCATCAGTCTTGCGCCAGAGGCTCCCCTACGGGGAATCGAACCCCGGTCTCCCACGTGACAGGCGGGTATACTAACCACTATACTATCGAGGAGCTCAAATAGATAATGCAAGTGCAATAACGAGTTAGCCCGTCATCGGTCAACGATGGGTTAAATTAGAACATGAAAACTCCAATAAAAAATATATGTCTTACATTCCTATTCGAATTAAAAAAATATATAGTTTAAGGAAGGGATTGTTGAACCAATAGTTATTGTTCAGAAAAGAAACGCAATTAAATAGTTTTATTGTTATTTTAGCCTATAAAAGCTATAAAATAAAAAAATAAAAAAAAATTTAAAAAAAAATATATTAAGAAAGATTAAAAAACACTCACAATAAACATACATGATGTCATTAGATATTGTTGCGCCCATATCGTTCATGAAAATGTTTGATTGAAGCCTTACTTTCAAAAAGGTTGGTGAGCCCTGATCCAAACATTAAAGATCAATGCATGGTGACACCTTCTTTCCTTAACCCTTCGTTCTTCCGCTCAAACTGTGCACAATTAAGAGCTGATTTTTAATTCCTGCTTTATATGTATATACTTGTATGTAGTTTTATTCATGGCAATGAGTAAAACTGAAGATAAAAAATGCAAAATATGCAATACAAACATTTTCCTCATGGGCTTACATTATCCTCGCTTTTTAGTACGAAACAAATACTTCAATTGCCAAAGTGTAAAGTCTTCAACATTTCAATCAAACTTATACAGCGGAATCAACCCAAGTAAAAGTAAACCAACACAATTGCAATATGTACAAGCAGCCAACATGGTTTATGGTGCTGTCCGTCACCAAGCTGCATCTTTCACATTAATATCCTAGTCAATGAATTTTCCGACGCTGTTTAATGTTGTGCAGAAAGTTTATAGAGAAGAATTACATACTTTTAGAACCTCCAATACGATTCACTAGACAGGCAGCACCCTTGCAATCCATTATTATTCCGCTCCCTGATACATTGCACCAATTTTCTTCGTAGTTTTGAGAATCGTTTCCTTCGCTGCCATATATAATAATGATAACAAAAACTCCATAACCATAACGCGAAGTGTTTACGTCAGATGTGAGCGTTGCAATTCATCTTACCAACTCTCCTGGTACATTATCTCCTCCAACACACCCGTTTCGCCAATAAAACTGTATGTAGAAGCCGCAATAAAAAACAAAACTTTTCTCAACATTATTTCTAATATGGAGCCATCTTGTTACCCCACCACGACGCTTCTGCCGAAGCTGGTCGAAGTCTGCTGTCTGTCATCACTTTAATTACCCACTTTATCCGCATTGTCATACTTTTGCTATGACATCAAATCCTCACTACAGCATGGCGTGTTCCCCTAACAGATGGAAGTCCTTAACCAATACGCCAAAAACATCAAAAAAAAATCTCCAAGCTTACGTAATGTGGGGAATCCTTATAATTTATGTATATGTTTCATGTGTCGGGCGAATTGTAGCCTGAACGAGAGTTTCACATTTTATTGCCTTTGCTATGATGTCTTTCAGGATAATTCATTCAACTTTGGCCGAAACGAGATAAACAAACGGAAGGAACTTTTTACGACTTGAATAATTTCGACAATAGACGGAACAGGATATCGAAAAACCCTCATAGTGGAGCTTTAGTGCACAGTTTCGCGTGTTTTGTCACAGCAGAACGATAAAGTAACACTCCATCTGTTGTTTTCATCACTAATCAGTCTTTTATCGCTCTTTCGTCACATCCTTTAAAGGTGAATCCCGACGCAATTAAACGAAGTAATGTGGCACATTTTAGGGTGGTTCACAAGGTGAAGAAGGAAGGCGGCAGACTACAAAAGATATAATACAGGCCACTCTAGGCTTCCTTCTGGTTTTATGTTCATTGCGACATTTTCAGAGAATTGGGTCCTATGGGCACACATTTTATTAGCATTTTAACAGCAGTTGGGGAATATCCCGACAGCTGGAAGTAACGTGAATTCTGATCCGCAAAACATATATTCTGTTACGATAAGAGGGATAAGATGAGATGAGCTACTTCATTGCTTCCACAAACCAGTGAGCCGAATTTTCTGCATTCTACATCGACTCACATTCCTCGGAAAACATCCCTTCGAAAAATGTATCAAAGACTACCTTGAGAGGGGTCAGAGAAAATGTTAGGGACATCTTATTGGATTTCCTGGATTTCATTTTGAATTAAATACTTTTGTTTCTCTTTGTTTCGTTTTAAAAATAACATTTCAGATATTCTGCGGTCTTGCATTGAAGCGTGTAACATGACGTCTTTCAGAACCAATCAACTGTTGTAAAGTTACCTGCACATATCAAACTCTGTATGTGTTCTAAGTGTTCTTAATACAGATTCTCACAAGAAGAGAATGTCCTAATAGAAAAAAAAAAACGATCACATCTATCCTTTAAATGAATTTTCTCCAAATACAATATATTGTACAAAATTGTCATGAATAGAATGTCATTAGTTCTGCCCTCTGCTATTTTTGGCAATCTGTTTTCAAAGAGCCACATTGGTGCACTTTCTCAATGCAGCTGGTGTTTTGAAAGTGAAGTAGTCTCTTTGATAAAATCTGGTGCCCTATGAAGAAACCGTATGTAGTGTCGTAGTGCTAACCAAGTTTTGAAGCGAGGTTTTTGCGGCTAAATTATCCCTGATATCCACATCTGTCATTTGTTTGTACCCTCTTCTTTATACGTGGTGGGGCAGAGGAACTTGCTGAACACTCATATAAGGTTCCTATAGTTTTTATCCTTTTTCTGCTATTAAGTGTAAAATTTAACGTTTACTTACTTTTTGTTTAGCTTTTAAGTAATCTCCATACCTTTAACAATATACACGTATTTAATCCAACCGGAGTTATAAGTGGAAGGTTGTGAATAAAGGTATCTGCCAGCCACTTTAATGCGACTCTCCATTTGCACCTACAAGCGCTTTCAGTAGAGCGATTGTGCGCTTAACTCTAGTTTTATCTGCTACGAACTGTTGGTGTCAATTGCTCGACATTACCTTTGAAACCCGTTGGGGGTTTTGAAACCCTTCTCTTAATAAACAACCTTTCCATCGAAGTCATTACACAGGCAATTGACATCCACAACTATCAGTATAGCGCATTAATGAAACTCAGTATTAGTCCACTCTTTCAGCATATCGCAAGGTTTGTTGGCGACATCTTGACGAATGTTGTTCTTTAGGTGAACCACGGTGCTGAAACAATCGTTTCAAACAAGTGGTTTGAGACAGGGCTGTGTGTATTTCTACGAATCCCCACACAAAAACGAAAAACCTCAAAACGCCTTATTCGAACGCACGTTGTGACGGTTAGAATCACTTAAAGATTGAACCAAGGGTCAACACATGAGGCCACTGCCGCGAGTACGAATTTGATTTCTAAACTCAAGTGCACTCAACTGAAGTGGAATTCCTATGTTATCGCTATGGTATACGGCTCTGATGCTTTGCTCATCCGAATTTCTTTCGGCGTTCTTCACTATTTGCTTATATATTGCGTGTATGTGTATCTGTTAGAAGCGCCACACCTTCACCTACCAAAAGAGGCCCTACACCCCGCCCCCCACCCTTTGCCCCGCGCGACATAATTACATCCTGACACGGGAACCATACTCCCCATTATACCAAGCTTGCGCGCCTATCTCCCAACACAGGTTTGTAATTTACTGGTATTGTGACTTTAGGGTTGAAGGTAAGTGGCTGGCTCTCAGTGGTGCGCAAAAACCTTAACAATCGTTGTGGACTGAAAATTAAATTCCCAGTGCCAGCTGGTGAAGGACAGCTGAAAAATCAAAAGAAATCCGCCAAAAAATGTAGAGGAACGCCTTCCCTTATGTCCTAATGCCGATCCTACCCTGCTCGATATGCCCTGGTGTCTATTTATTCTTTTCCCTCGTGAGGCGTCTGCTACCACTGGTGATGGGAAAACGCCTTTCGCAAACCTAAACGGAGAAGAATATGTTTCGGGCAACGCCTTACCACTGGGTAGAAGTGATCTAGGGTACCTATGAAAGTAAAGAAATCCAGTTGAACGCCTCCTACTACTTCCTAGGAATCGACACGATGTTGTTTCCTGGGAATTGGTTGCTGTTGTCCTCGTTGTCACGTCGCAAACAACTGGATAAACATAATTGGCCAAGCTTGGCATTGCCAGATGTTAGTACTTGCCAAAATCCCCATCAGACAAAGCACAGTAAAAGTAGCATCAACATGAACAGATTTTATGGTGGCCTTTGAGCCAGTGCCGATTGGGGTGTCATTCAATAAATCATGGAAATATAAACAGCATTAAAAAATTAATTATGTGTACCAAGTTACTACCCCTTACAAGGCGGTACACACTTTCTTAAAAAAAAAAAAAAAAAAAAAAACATTAATACGTGGTAATCAACTAATTTACAAATAAAATTATATTAAAGAAAATGTATCTTTCATGCAAAAGGGAGCGTCCATGACTGCGGGGAGGGTGTCGGGCGTGTGGAGCCTCTCTCCACGATTACGCTAGGTTATTGTCTTGATATTGATTAATTGACAAGGTGTTGATTTCCAACCACCGTACTGATGTGTATTCGTTTTAGAAGCGAGATTGCGACGACAAACGAAAGTAGAAACATTTATCCGACTGCATTGTTTCATTTTCACATGTATTAGTAGTATGTATTTTTATGAAATATTACATGAATAAACGAACAAAGTACCGAATGTTACTTTCCAGAACAACTTCAGGGGAAAAAAAACTAAAATAAATAAATAAATAAATAAATAATAATTATATATATATATATATATATATATATATATATATACATATATATATATATATATATATATATATATATATATATATGTGTGTATATATATATATATTTATTTATTTATTTAGCGCAAGGCTAATAACCTTGCCCGTAAAAATAAATTATTATGGAAAATTTAACAAGCCTCGAGACTTGCTAAATAAGGCCAAACCCGGATCCCGGTTGTGGTACCGATGATGATGATGATGATATATATATATTTATTTATTTATTTATCGAAGGGTTTTATGCTAAACAGTCTGCCACCAGGATTCTTTTTCCGACTTGGCTTACACTATAAAATACAATTAAAGAAGCTGACTACTAAATTTACCGCATAAAAAGGTGCTCTGTCATCGCCCTGTTACGCCTCCCAACCGTGCTTCCTTAATCTCTTAAGAGGAGTGTTGCTGAGCGGAGAGTTATAAACGAAAAAAAGATGATTTTAACCGTTTCGTTTTTTTTACTAATATATTTATTTATTTAACCCCCATATTTATTTATTTAGTAAAAGGATGTGCTTATGCGGCGCTGCTTTAACTTTGGTCAATTACCTAACTCTCTTATTTATTCTTAAGCAAGAGGCCCCCTGTACTAATGCAAGTCTGTGATCTTTTGCTTCGACTACTTAACTCTAACTCTGCCTTATTTTCTTTGCAACCAAACCTTTTATATCAAAATTATTGGGGAAGAATCGCAAACGATGCATCCAATCCTTCTTCACTCAACATGACCTCAAGCGCAAGTCACTACCCTGCCGCAGTTTCACTTATTCGGTTTTGGCCCATATTGAATGGAATTTCCCGGCACGAGTCATTTGCTTTGCTTGATTGACATTGCCACTTAATCGACCTGTGGGGGTTCTCTATATTACTTGGAGAACGAACCCACAATTCCAACCACAATGTCCGTTTTATCTCGACCGCTTTTAAGTTTAGTTAAATATCTGGGCATCTGGCTAGACCAATATCTGTATTTCAACAGACATGTAGAGGCTGCTCTGATCAAGACTAGAAAAACGTTTGCTATGACAAGGAGGCTATTTCACAGTAGCCAACTTGACAGCAGGGTAAAAGTCATATGCTACATGACGCTAATCAGGCCAATGCTCATATATGGTTGCCCAGTATGGTTTAACATAGGTCCAAATTTGATGGAAAAGATTCGGGTGTTCGAAAGGAAGTGTCTGAGAACCTGTCTCAGATTATATCGAACACCGGAATCGGAATACAAAAAGTACTACTCAAATGAGACTTTATATAATGAAGGCTGCATAAATAGGTTGGATAATTTTATGATTAAATTAATCAGAGGACATATTGCGAGAGCAATATGCTCGTCCAATGACCTAATTTTCGGGGCTTATTATCCAAATACCCTGTACTATGAGAACGTGCGTCGCAACGGTTTTGTTCCACCAGAGGCGTTCCTTGATTTGGACATGAAAGGGTATCCGGATAGATCCGGAATTCCGCTGATCTATCATGTAAGTAGATCATCCGTAGACGGGCGATTGTGCTACGACCGGCAAGTAACGCGCACCGAAGAAGAGCTCCTGCGCTTCAGTAGGGCTATCTCCCACAGAGACCGGGACGATAGTATTAGACAGCGTCAACAGTTCTGGTGGTTGAATGGCATATAAAGACCTGGATACCAAAGTCGGTATAGAATCACACTATCATCAGCTAGCTTACATAGACTTAGCTTTTTTAGAATTAGGGTAGTATAAGATTTAAGTTAAGTTAAACTAAGTGATTTTACATAAAAAAAAGTAAGTTAAATTTTAAGAAAAAAAAAAACAAAAAAACAAAAAAAATTGACAAAGTTTTTCAAATTTTTCTTTGTCTTTCAAATAATTATAAGTATTGCCACAAAGTTCTGTCGCCGAAACGCAAATTATACAAATATTAAGTAATGTTTAGCTTAGAGCGTCTGCGAAGGACCAGTAAGTTATTATATAAGCTATTTAAGCTAGAATTTAAGCATTTTTTGTCTAGCCTTTAATTTAGAAACTAAGAATATAGAAGGAAAATAAAAAAATGTTTAAAAATGATGATTTCGACCGCTTTCAGCGTGTCATATTATCCCCTATTCCACCGTTCATGCTATTCACCTGAAATAACATGTTTTCCCCAAGGACGCATAGCTAAACTCATTATCCTATGCAGATAATGCATAATTGAGTTTAGCTGCCATCTAACCATGAGATTTCCACCGGAAATTTCATCCATATTGGTTAGCAACAACTAAATCGAATCATACGACGCGGCTGCAGCATCATTCAATAGCTTGGGTAATTACCAACATTCCTCAGCGTTTTTCCTACGGTACCATTTCCCTAGCCAATGTAGCGTCCTATCGATTTTCATCAGATCATCCGTTCGCTTGGGATCAATGTCCTCTTTTCGCAAGTGAATAGCACCAGCTAAATTTTCCTGTCCTCCATAATTCTGTTTCCATACGGTTCAATGCTCTCTGAGTTCACCACGGCCATAACCCTGGGCCAGTAGGTCATGCTCAGTAGCTGCAATTGATACCAGCACACGCAACCAAGCCACCCTGAGATCACAGTACATCGAGTTTCTGTTCTCTCATTCTACCGCGTTCGTCGATTATCAATTAACCGAAGTTACCACACTGTGGTGGAGCGTGACGATGAGAGAGCAGAGGTGTGGTCTCTTTTGGTTGTCCTGTGTGCAAAATGAAATACAGAATTTCACCCCTAAGTAGAGTCAGTCACTATCCAACCATTATCGGATGAAGTCACGTCGCTCGTGTTCAAAATTTAATTTCAAAAAAATTAATGTCAGTCGTATCTCGACCACCGTCGTATCAGTGCTCTAAGCCCTAGCTATAAGTGCCAATCTTTCATTACTAACTAATTTTAATAGTGCAGGTGACTAACATTCTCGAGTGATCCAATTAACGGGCACGGATTAAATGCATACCCATTAAACGTAAGAATTATATTATAGATGATCCATTTTGTTATCGTTGTAAATGATTATTAAGACTAAGAACCATCGCACAAACTAGGAACAGTAAAATAAAAATAAATAGTGATACAAATGCAATAAAGTGTATATTATAATTAAGCCTAATGCACTCTATCTTAATTACGCGTGCTAATAAAGTCAAGAATAAAATTTAAAAAAAAAAACTATTTTTAAAATTTAAACAAAGCTAAAATTAATTTCCACCAACATCAGTTGTTTTTCTGTGTTTTGATTTTCCCTCGGAGCCGCAGTTATACGTGGGGAAGAAAGTGAATCTGTGCCCATGATCGGCGTCATACTTCTTATACCCCCACAGGCCCACTTAAAGTGCAGCGGCCTTATTCAAGCCTTCGGTTCCCTTAATTAATATTGCCACTTAATTGATCGACTTAAAGTGCAGTGGCCTTAGGTCAAGTATTCGTTCACTTCGAATCACCGGTGGCGACTCTTTATTATTCACATGCTTTACTTTCGCAGACATAAGCCTTTTTGATGGAAATTCTGAGTGCGGGATACCTGTCGTACGGCAATTGTCATTATCCGCACGTTGCATTTCTGTACCCATGCTGGGTGTGCTTTTGGAAATGAATGACGACATGCGATACGAAGCAAAAAATGTACTCGTAATCGGATAGCGTATAGCATGGGTAATAACCGTGCATCATAGGTGGGTAATTAAAGAGGAAACGATTATGAGCGCATTGTGTGCGATATGATTATTATGTTAAATGGAGTTTATGTAGTGGGATACTACAGCGTCCCATGAGACTCAATCTAAAGGCCGAGGTAAACCAAAATTCGTTACAATTGTAGGAGGAGAAGCGTTGACTCCCCCAATCATTCATTTCCATTTTCATTTTTACAACATTTTTTTATTTTCTTTTTATCTTCTTAATTATATGCTAGACAAAAAATGCTTAAATCCCTGCTTAATTGCCTTATATTATAACTTACTGGTTCTTCGCAGATGCTCTAAGCTTAACATTACATAACTATTGTATAATTTGCTTTTGGCGACAGAACTTTGTTTGTGGAAAAATTTGGAAAACTTTGTGTCGAATTTTTTTTTGTTTTTTTATTAAAATGTAACTTCCATAATTCTTTTTTCTTTTTAATTTTATTTAAAATAACTTAACATAACTTAACATAAATCTTATACTACCCTAATTCTAGAAAAGCTAAGTCTCTGTAAGCTGGCTACTGTTATTCTACCGACATTTGTATCCAGGTCTTTATGGCCATTCAACCACCAGAACTGTTGACGCTGTCCAATACCATCGTCTCGGTCTCTGTGGGAGATAGCCAAACTCCCAAAAATCACGCAGCGGACAATTATTCCCAATATCATTCAAGTTCATTCAATTTATGATAATGACTAAATATGAAAATGTTTTATATCATCTAGTGCGCAACAATTGCCTCAAAGCGACCAACTCAAATCAAGAAGTTCGTCCGCTCCATCCTGTGTAAAAATCTATCTTATGTGTCAGAGCACAAAATACAGAGAACAACATGGATATGATAGAGAAACCAGAGAAAGGGGATAAAATGTGTATATATACACCTCATTTTCCCACAATGTACACTCGACAAGTAGATCATAATTCAATTACTCCACGGTCATTGAAACGAAATACCGGACGGCACACGCAAAAGCAAAAGTATGTCATGAGAGTGGTCATTTCTCGAATGTTCCGATCGAACGATCGAATGTATAAGATATCACGATGCATGACACCTATTAACGTGTCATCCGAGACGTGACTCATTGCTGACTAGAAAGCCTACCCCGAGTACATGGTGTTTTGCATGACAGCTGTAATAAATATCATACTCGTTTCTTTGAATAACACCACTCCCCGTCTATATTATTTCTTGTAATGCTGTTATGTCAGCCTTATATTCGGACAGGGCATCGGCTAGCTGTGCAGCTCGAGCTCTGTATAGTGAGCGGACGTTTCATGAGAAAGTTCTTAAATCGTTTAGCCATTTTCGTTTCCTTGGTCGTCGTCGTGTATCCGATCCATATCCGAGGTTTGATAAATTTGCCATAATAGTTAGTTTTTCCGGGCAAGGTTATTAGGCTTGCGCCAACCTCCCCCCCCCCCCCCCCCCCCCCCCCCCCCCCCCGCGCTTGATATCGGAAATGTTATTGGAAAAAATGCTATTTAAGGAGAGAATTTTTAATTAATAAATCAGATTCAATCAGACCACTATCTTCATTGGTTCTCATTTCTATTTTTGTCAGAAACCTATGGCATTCGTCATCATCATCATCATAATCATTGGCACTGTGGGGGTATGAAAGTTAATGTGCCAGCACGGGCTCTGATTCACTAAATCCCCCACACTTGTTTCGCCGACCACACGTTCGCAAAATTATTATATGAATCCGCGAAAGAGTGTAAAATAAAATTCACTGGTGTTATGTTTATGATATGTTCTTTTTATTTTTTTTAACTTAAAATTGTTTATAAATTAACTCACAGAAATTGTGTATTATAATTTGTTCGGTTGGATAAAGTAACACAGATATTTATCTTTCGAATTCCCTTTTATGGGTTTCGTTATCACTTTTGGAAAGGTTTCCAAAAAGAGAAAAAAAGCGACGTTCTAAATTCTTCTTATTATCAAGAATCAAAAATCAAAGAAATCACATGTATGTATGTAAGTGAAATAATATATTATAACGCGGACAATAAGACTGTACACGACTTTAACACCTGATGATACTAACTCGACTCGTGTGGCGTGTGCGCACTCAACGTGGGATGGAAATCGACTTTACTCCGCGAGGGATGAAAATTGACTGTTCTATCCACACGATCAACCAATATCGATCGCACACTCATCCGCATTCTCTCATTTCCCCGTCCATCGAGGTGAATAGACTCTTACGAATTTGACCTATAGTCAATGGACTTAGAGAGAATGTGAGAACTGAAACGAAGAGCGTGATGATTTCGGGGGTGATTTGCCTTCGCATGCAACGAAGGCAAAACCAACGGTGACCGCATGACACAGTTTGATATTGGATTGATCTCAGAATACAATGCATTCCGAGAAGGGGAAACGGGGTGGGTAGAAAAGGTATATTTTTCGTACTATTCACCTGATTACTGAGTTTATTGATCCCCAGCGAATAGCCGTGTCTGGGGCAGGTCGAAGGACGCCGCGATGGCTTGGGATAATGTCAGCGTGGGAACGAAACTAAAAGAATTCGATATAACCCAAGCCGTTTCGCTATGTCGCAACAGCGTCGCTTGCCCAGGTTTTGCTGTTGCTAACCAAACATGAGATTTTTGATTTCCGGTAGAAATCTCAAGTGATTTATGAAATATTTGATGCCATCTGGCAGAGAAAGGCTGAATTCAGTTATGCATTATTTGCATAGAAGAATGAATTCAGGTTATGCGTCCTTTACGCAGATACCTTTTAGTAGTGAAATAGGCCGACGAGGGGAATGGGGTTGACGTGGTGCGCGGTTAGCGGGCGAAATTGGGTTGTAAATGTGGGTTGGTTCTCCACGTAATATAGAGAACCCCCACAGCACTACAACCGGGATGCGGTCTTGGCCTTATTTAACAAATCTCTCCACCGGTCCCGATTTAAAGCCGATGTCATCCAGTTTGGCACTCCCAGGCTATGGGCGTCCTGGTCTACGCTATCCCCCCATCGCAGACAAGGTCTGCCGCGCTGTCTCCTTCCATAGATCTTGCCACAAAGGGTTTTCCGGGCAGGCTCCTCCTCGCCCATTTGAGCTAGGAGTCCCGCCCACCGGAGTCTACCGAGCTTCATTCTTCTTACAACATTAGCTTCAAGATATATGGCGTACAACTCATAGTTGTAGCGTCACCGGAATCGTCCTCCCTCACATACAGCGCCAACGATTCTCCTTAGGACCTTCTTCTCTAACGCGGCTAAGAGTTCAGAGTGCCTTTTATTGAGCACCTAGGTCTCGGATCCATACATGAGTACCGGTGAGACTGTGGGGAGGAAGTATGGACCAGCATGGCTACTTGGTTTACTTCCTCCACCATCATATATCTGTTCCACCGAATACAAAAGTCAATCTCAAACACGATCACCAAGCAAAGGAAAAAACACTATCAGGAACCGCAGCACGACAAATTAAAACACTGGTTTCATTTTGTTCAGTTTTATTTGACACTTTCATTAGGTTTGGATGTATCCATGGTATTTTGATGCATTTATTTTGTCACATTCTCTACTTAAAACACAAGCTTAATAATTAGTGGCATCACTATTGTCAATTTGCTTTTATATTGGTGAACACGTACAATAATAAGAATAAAATCACTTAGGAAAACAAAAGAAACTCAACTCCGGTTTAATTACGCATCTCCGCAGGCGGCGGAGACCGACCGTCGTGATATTCAATCGTTGTTAAAAGAAATTCAGCTGTGAAATTGGTTCTCTTAAATTAAGGGTGGATTTCCTGTTCCAAGAGAGACGTAAAGTCTCTCTTTTGAGTAACCAAACCGATCTCATAGAGGAGATCTTCACGATACACAAGTGTGTGTGTACGTCGGTTCTTTTCATGGCTCAACGATATGGTAAATAACCTTAAACATAAAGAAAGGGAAAGGGTCGTAGAGATGTTTGTTTATGCGAGAAGGTTACTGGGAAACGGGTCCAGAACTATGTAGCATAAAAGAGATTTATGACCTGTGTCTATGCTGTGGTGCGGATGCGTAGGTAAATGTATCGCCATTAGGAAGAAGCGCTAATAGTTTTACCATTTACACAATGGGAAATGTGCTATTGGCATCGCTAGTAAGGGTAGGTATTGAGTTCCTATTTGCATTTGAATATGCTGTAGGATTTAATTGATGCAAGAGACGCGGAATGCGTATTTGCTTTGTTCCCTAGGGTATAAATCGCCAGCCAATGTGTATGTAGGGAACATTGTTGTACACATGGCGCGGCTGGAAAAAATAGACGGCCCAGTATTTATGATCCCTGTCATGAAGGTTACAATGTACGTAAATCTAATTATTTGTTTACCGGAATTCATCTAAGGAAATTTGACTGGCGACGTAGATGCCGAAATTGATTCCTGGTAAGCTAATAAAGAAATCTTAAGGAGCAGTGGTATGCGAAGAGAATGCATGAAGGTAAGTTTTCTTTACAGGGACTTAAAGATCATCATCGAATGCATTGGCGAGGACTTGAGCGTCTTGGGTGATGATTATGGGGGTTTTTCGAGAAGGTAAACCGTGGGATTTGGCGGAACCGCCACAAGACCATGGTCTTGTACAGTAGTAGCTTGGATGTTCTGGTTAAATGTCGGGCTTTAAAGAGCCTTGATAGACGAAAGTAGGCTTTGTTGGATTTGATCACCCATTCGCGTATTTCTTATTCCATATTGTTACCGGCTGATACTATTGACCCAAGGTAGTTAAAGGATTGCACTACTTCAAATTCGTGCTCCACTACCCTGATAGTTTGACCACCCTTAGGTCTTCTCTTTGCAGACGTTGCCACCATGTACTTAGTTTTCCCTCATTAATGTGCAGTCCCAGTTTTTGAACGCCCTGCTTGCTCTGGATGTATGAGTTCTGTACAGCCGAATCGGATCTACCGATGATGCCGATGTCATCTGCGTAGTCAAGTATCTGGCTGGACTTGGTGACAATAGTCCCTCCAGTTATGACGCCAGAGTCACGGATTGCTCTCTGCAACGCCAGGTTGAAGGGGAGGCAGGCCAGATCGTCCCCTTGTCGGAGTCCATTAAATATGTTTATTGATTTGGACAGCAATCCCGTTATTTTTATTTTCTAGTTACGTTGGTTATGGTCAACCATGGTCAACAAAGTCGTATCAATTTGTTTGGAATGCCGAACTCCCTCATTGTCTTATATAGTTCTACCCTGGCTATGCTGTCTTAGGCAGTCTTAAAGTCTATAAATAGATGATATGGGATATTAAATTCTAGACATTTTTCCATCGCCTGCCTATGGGTGAATATCTGATCAATCGCTGATTTTCCGGGGATGAAGCCACATTTATATTGACCAATGATGACTTTAGCCTATGCGGCTATCCGATCTTGTAGGATAGTGGAGAGTATCTTATAGGCAGCAATTTTATACCCCTATAGTTGCTGCACAGTGTGATATCTCCCTTCTTATGTATGAGGAAAATTATACCACGACGCCAATCTTCCCGCATCTCCTCTTGCTCCCCTACGTGCACCACGATCTCATGAATTACGTGATGTAACGCTGTCCCTCCTTGTTTGATCAGCACACCCGGTATGCCACTAGCTCTGGGGGCTTTATTTGATATGAGCTGTCTTATGGCTTTAACTGCTTCCTCAATGCTTGGTGGCGGCAGCAGTTGGTCTTGATCTTGCATTGGTTGAGCCTCCAATTCATCTGTAAGCCGGCCATTTAGCAATTCATTGAAGTGCACTTCCCATCACTCCAGAATGCCTTCTGGATCGCTGATCAGATTACCCTCTTTATCCTTGCAGTAAGTGCAGTGTGGTGTGTACCGCGTAATACGGCCGATTATTTGGTAGAACTTCCGCGCCTGGTGCGGACCTCGCACTCTACTTTTCTCTATTTCACAGACAAGGTTTTTTTCCAGGCACTTTTCGTTTGTCTGTGGAGTTTTTTTTCCTGATTTTCTGAGTTCCTTGTATTTGTCCTCGCGTACCCACATCTTATGAGACTGCTGCATTTCCCGGTATGCAGCATTCTTACGTCCAGTCCCTAGTTTGCACTTATCATCAAACCACTCGCTTCTGATCTCTAGGACTACTGCGTAAGATGGAGTTGGTAGTAATAATGACAGTATTCTTAAGGCGTGTCCATTTCTCTTCTACGCCCAGCATTCTGGCCCCAGGACTTGCTCTCCCCCCGTCGATGTCTTCGAGCGCGAGTGCTAGCCCATGAACATATATGTTACTGGTATTCTCATTGCGTAAGGCAGCCGCGTTGATTCGAACCTGATCCGCGGATGCAATACGCCTCCGTAAGGCAATCCGCGCTCGGAAGACTTTACCAACAAGATAGTGATCCGATTCGACGTTGGCACCTCGGTACGTTTGTACCGTCATCAGGCTCGAGGAGTGGCGGCGATCTATCAACACGTGGTCAATTTGGTTGCGAGTGGCTCTATCAGGTGATATCCAGGTGGCTTTGTGGATATCTTTACGCGGAAACCTGGTACTCTCAACGACCAAGTTTTTCGATGCTGCCAGTTCAATGGCTCGTAGTCCATTGTCATTAGTGTTCTCATGCAAACTATGGGAACCTGCATAGTCCCTGAAAACCGGCTTCCGACCTATTTTCAAAATACCAAGAACGATGTTTGTGGGGGTTCTTTAAGGCATTCCCAAAGAACCACCCATCCTCTTTAAATTAACCACCTTCCTCTTCCCATACAAAACCATGGTACTAACCTGCAATTTTGGGCAGCGTAAGCTCCCAGCAGCATTTTCCATACCTGAAAGGAAACCTACCCGGCGGCATACATACATTCTGAACTTTTCTGGTTCATGCTCCATGAACCAGTTCATCTCCTATCGACTCAGCTTGTCTTCAATTACCGATAAACAAACGCTGGCCAGCGTATTGCGGACACAGCTGCAATCGATATACCTACATAATCGTATATCCTATCCTCCCCTAAGGTCCGCTTTAGTGCGACCAATTCTCTAACCATTACCCAGCCATGCATTTGATTTGACCATGAACGTGATCGTTTATTTACTCACGTTCATGCCCCATAAAGACCCATCATCCAACCCGAACAAACAATCCATAGCCACCGTCGTCGAGTTTTCTGTGGACTTAACGTCCAGGACCAATTTCCCCCATTCTGCTTCAGAGCCATTTGGTTAAAGTAAACAGATTCCCAATCTCTGGTCGAGCTGTTGACACCAGTAGATATTGCCTGCATCGGTATTTCCCTGGAATCTTAAGCAAATACAATGACGACCCCTTTGTAACATTGGCACATCATGTACATTATGCGTGCCACAATTTGACCTGTGAAATAGCGTTTTTGTTTACTTTGGAACAAAAATCTACCGTTCCCTGGCATACATCATCAAGGATGTATGGGTACATCGCCGGAGCCCCTGATGATCGTACATTTGTTTAATGGAGTGTCCGCCGATCATCGTCTTGATCGCAGGGCATCGAACCTGCCCTACACAGCAATGGAAATTCTCACATATACCCTTTTTACGCGATCACCATTGGAGACAGTCAAGTGGATCCGTTTTGCTCCTCCTCTATCGATGCAATTCACGGCCATTGAATCTGATGGATGTGAGTTGCATCGAAGGGTCGGATTTTTACCACCAACAACGACGTACACGAGTTCGCGAAGTCGAGTCAATACAATTTTTCTATAAAAAGAGTTGTACGCGGAAAGCTCCCTTTTCTTGAGTCGATACATTTTGTTTTTAATTAAAAGGTTGTGCGCGGAAAGTTATATTCCCTTGTAACTGGAAATAAGTGAATAACGAACAGTTAACAATTCAAGGCCTGCTCCGCAGAGTGAACTGGGTGCGGAAAGTTTTATTCCCTTGTAATAAATTTTACTCCTTGTTTAGCAACAAAGAACTGTGTGACTGGAAATAAGAAATTAGCTGAAATAAATGCAAAAAAAAAAAAACAAATTGTTTCATTTCCTTTTTCCGCTTGGGACGCCGCACAGTGGGACGAGTCTATGGGAAAAACGGCAAAATTAATATCTCTGGTTTTAGTAACTAAAATATGAATATTTTGCATTTAATCTCTTTTTACATTTGATATCTATGCAACGACCTAAAAAAAAGGTATCAACCTGCAAAAATGGCCTGTCCAGCTTCTTTAAAAAAAAGAGTTGAGCAGCGAACTTTATTTTTAAACTCAAAATTGATTTTCTAAGCTTGCCCATGTTTTTTCAAACTTTATTTAAAAATTTAAGTATGTTAACAATTTTATAGTTTAATAAACTTCAAAACATTAATATAAAAGAATTATGTATAGGTATAATGAATTAATTTGAAATAACAAATATGTGCATATGTATATTAATTATTAATGGCTATCACTCTCCGATGATGATGTTCCACTTATATCGGTCAACTCTATTGGTAGCGTAAAACTTTCTGCACCATTTCGAAGTAGATAATGTTCAATATGTGGATCTATTTTAGGCATATATGAGCTTTTGAATCTTCTATTTGAAATGAGGGAATCCGAAGTAATTAATAAGTGATATATTTAAAAGCGATTGGAGCTTAACTTTAGCAATTGTTTCCGACGCAACAGCAATTTCGGGTAATAGATCAGATTTATATTTTTTCAATTTATAGTAACTGGGAAAACAGTCTTTGTGAAGGCCATTTACAACAGATCGTAGAAGAGCGTATTTTCTCTTAGACAAATCCAAATCTAAATACAATGCTAGCGTTTGTTACAGAGTTAACGTCTTATTCGATTTTTGAGGAGACTTTGAAAACCGATTTGAAATGTTAGCAGCATAGCTTAGTTCACTGCATTCCTCAAATCTTTTTGACGGTCTACCTCTGCTCGTGCCTGGTGCATTTAAACTATTTTTATTTCTCCAATGAGTTAAAATATTTGCTGGCAATTTCAAATTAAGGTTTAGCCAGCTTTCATTAACTTGCATACATTTATTTAATTTCAAACAAAAATAGTTGGAAACTCTTTGAATTTCAGGTTCAATATTTTCATCTGACCCTTCTAGACCCAGTAATTCACTTAATTTTTCAGCAACAGCAATTATCTTCACTGGCTTCTCACTCTCAATCCATCTTTGGAAAAGGTCACCGTTTTTGATTGATGGAGTTAAGCCTACAAAACCGTCAAAAAATTGCAGAAGCGCAAATTTGCGCAAAATTTCGCTTATGGATATGATCAATAGACACATAGAACATCACAAAACATCAAAAATCTCAAAGACGCTTTTTGATGTCTTTTTAAAAAATCTTAGCTAAACACAAAAATCACAAAATTTTAAATTTTCCAATTAGACTTGCACTTCAAACGTCACAATACATAAAAATACGAAACGAACACATTTTTTTATATATGAAATATGATTTTCCATACCTTGATCACTATTATTTATCATGATGTAGTTTTTATTTATACGTATAATTAAAACTGACAATAAATTTAATTTATATCAAAAAACACTTGTAATTCAAGATTGCGAAAAAAATTTACTTAGTCAAAGTTTACCGCTCTGTAACGTTTGTACCAAATCACAATTCCAAATGATTTCTTTGGATTTATAAAATATATATATTTATGATGCCTTTCCAATCACTAGAAAGTACCGCTAAAACTGTTGATTTTTTTATTTATTGCTATGGGTCGTCCCACTGTGCGTCGTCGCAGAACTGCAAGTGATTCCAGAGGACCAGCAGTTGTGAAGTAGTGGGAGTTAGTGAATCCCGCGTCCGTGTCGACGCACTGACTAAACCTCGCTACATGTTCACATCGTATCTTGGGCAGGCATTGAGGTCCCGTTTGACGTTCTCGCAGTATTCTTCCTTTTCGTTGTTAGGGGACTTCTCTGTAGGCCCGTGAACGTTTATAAGGCTTATGTTCTTAAACTTGCATCGCACGCGAAGAGTGCATAGCCTTTCGGTTATTGCATTAAAGCCGATGATGGCAGGCTTCAGGTTTTGGCTGACTAGAAAGCCTACCCCGGGCGCAAGGTGTTTTGCATAACACCTGTAATAAATGTCATATTCGTTTCTTCGAATAACACCACTCCCCGTCTATCTTATTTCTTGTAATGCTGTTATGTTAACCCTATATTCCGACAGGGCATCGGCTAGCTCGAGCTCTGTATAGTGAGCGGACGTTCCATGAGAAAATTCTTAAATCGTTTAGCCATTTTCGTTTCCTTGGTCGTCGTCGTGTATCCGGTCCATATCCGAGGTGTGATAAATTTGCCATAATAGTTTGTTTTTTCGGGCAAGGTTATTAGCCTTGCGCTAGCCTTTCATAGGATATCGCTGCATGCATTGGTTCACTACTTGGCGGATACCAAATTAGCTACCCAGGGGTATCACGTGGAGACTGGATGTTAACTTGGATTGAACAGGGACAAGGATAGTTCTGGCCTTCACCGGGTTGATATCAATCAGAGACTTTGCCCCGTGTGTTAACTCCCATCCCCCATGGCATTCGTGCCCAGCCATATTTTTTAAGCGAAGAATCTCACTTTAGGACTTCACACCCCTGGTAGAAACAGTTGGATTCGGCTCACGGTACCTTAGTTACCCTGACCCTGTTCTTATTCCACATCTAAACAACTATTACCTGTACACCATTTCATTACAACAGTCGTGAAGCTTCGTCTGCCATATTCAATCCAAATGGAGAACAACGTTTTATTTCAGGAATACAATACTCGCGCACAAAATTGCGGGCGTCGCCAAATAGCATGTGGAATTCCTTTTAAAATACCCATCTCCAGTAAAGATGCATATGATGAATGTTAAATTGGATTCCGCCTTCGAAATCGTCGCTTTTGCTATGTCAACGCGGTTCGTTTTTTTACAAGAAATTGAACCCATTCGGCACCAAGCTTGACTACAAAGAATGGAGTACAATTATCACCCTGCCTCATGCCAATCGACTTGCTCCAACAGTTAAAGCCATCACGTGATTTCAAATAATTTTAATTTTATAAATCCAGAAACCTCCATAACGGCCTTGAAGATTATTTCTTTTACTACATTGCATTTTCTGTTTTTATCCTCATAAAATGAGAAAAACGTACGAATCGTGAACAAGCTGAAGTGTTCCTAGAAATAAATAAAGCTTACTATAAATTCACAATCATTTCACGATTGTATGTACAAGGACACCAGTGTGCAGGGCAGTTCTCATTCAGCCGCATCATCTAAAAACCTTCTGTAAGGACATTTCTACCTATTTAGATCACTAAACTCACTGAAAAACCTTGCAATTTCCCGCCACTCAATTTAAATGCATTTCATATCGTCGACAATTTATCAAAGAGCATTCTTAACAGACCGTTGAAAATACTAAAACATTCTTTGTGTTACCAGCAGAAGCTCCATAATTTGCGGGTGTTTCGCTGGCGAAATTGCAGTTTTAGATTTACAATACATGAATGTATCCACAGACTCACGTAGAACAACCGCATCCTTTATTGTCGTCTACCTGGTTGTTTGTATGGCTGGAAAATCACTAAATCATCCCACACCCACAACGTGAATAGCAACAACTAATTCTAACCATTCTTCTTCTGCTCTCTTTATTTCAGATGAATTCGTTGTGGAGACAGTTGTGAGTTCGAGCGAATTTATGGTGGACGATACAAGCACGCGCAACTTTAACGACAAAGCCTTTGGAGCGGTTGTCCTGAAAACCCCTATTGAGCTACATAACGCTTATATGGCGGCCGGGGTTTTGGCAGCTGCAATTTTTATTGTCGCGGTTGTGGTAAGTCAAAACTAATTGGGTTGTTGTTGGGAATTTTTTGTATCGATTCGCCTTGGTTTTTATTCGAAAACATATAACCTCGTCCAGAGGGAATTGACTTACTTTTTAATGTGTTGAAAAATATAAAACGAGGGTCGAGATAATAACTGCAGCATACTTGTGCTGCTATTTTGAACATATTTGTATTTTACTCTTGCAAAAGTGTTCTGTTGTGCATCAAGTTTTTTGTGGACATGGGTTATAAACCGAAATTAAGAAGAAATAGATATGAGAAGGAAGAACAAAGCAAGAGATACCACATTTTCTACTTCATTGTGTAACATGATGACAATAACATCAACTACAGAACAATGTAAAGGCACATCTTGGTCTAGTAGGTTTAAGAATCTTTAAGGATCTTAGGACAACAATTTAGCTGGATTCATCAAAAGCAAACAACAAGACATGAATGTTGTTTTCGATGTTTACGTTCAAGGGCAATGTAAATTTCGATTATAGAGGGAAAGTGTTACAAATATTCCAACTCATATTTGCAGAAGCCATCAGACGACACAATGTAGTTGAACGGATAAAGCGGAAATTGTAAGATATATGAAGCTATCAAAATCCCGGTGATTGCTACACGTCAATTTACAGCATTGCTTACCCAAATTAATCCATAGTTTTACGGGAACAAGTAACAGGTGATTGCCGAGCCATTCAACTCCCCGTGCTTCTCAATCCTCTTTACTGGTTTTTTATTTTTCGACTTTTGTATATAATATTTTTGACAGATTATTTAAATGAAACTACATCTATACATGCAATTCATTTCGATTTAATAAATCACAGTAGTTAAGAAAAGGTAGGAATAATTCACAATTTTAGGATACTTAAGGTGGACTTGTAGTGCTCCAAGAAGCCCTACCATTTTCCTCCCACATACATTTCTACCCACCTACTATGTCATGCATCCACATCCCCAAACTAACAATCCAATGTTCAAATATCAAATCCTTCCTAAAAACTAAACACCACAATGCATATCTTCAGATGCAAACAAACCCATTCTAAAAGATATTCATTTCGTTCCCATACACACAATTCTAAAATCGTTATCTCCATCTGGATTGCAGCCAAATGTGTATATTCTAAAAATAGATATCCCATTCCTTTTCTCCAGTCCTCGACTCCAGTCGAAGTACGTTTCGAAATTCTGCTTGCATTTCGATGCATCCGATAAGATTTTGTATAAAAGAGCGATGAATTTTGTATTCGAGGATCAGTCTCAATTGGCGTCCTAGGTGTAAGGACGCCAATAAATTAATCTAAATATAGTAAAATAAAAAGTATTTTTTAATGGGCCTGGCCGATTCCCAGGACCCATATTCAACAATCGGTCGTCACTCTTCCCTCAGGTCTGAGGGAGCACGTTGGCGACCGCAACGGGCAACTAGGAAGCGCTCTATCAAAGAGACCCTCGTCCTTTTAAGGACAAGGACACGCCCTCCCTAAGATTTGCTACAGACTACTTGAGTACAAATGTAAACGCTAAATGCCATTCATGCATTTCGATTAAAAAAACAATTTCAATTTTGTCATTAATAGCTAATTACTTTCTTTGTTTCTTCAAAAGTAAGCCAAAGACTTCCAATAAGCAGCTACCACTTATCTCAGTTTCAAAGACTAGGGTTTAAAAATAGAAGTTTAAAAAGACTGGCATTCCAAAGACTGGAGGTTCAAAGGGTGAAAACTCAAAAACTAAATTTTAAAAGATTACATTTCAAAGACAACGATTTCAAAGCTTAAGTTTACAAGGACCGGAGTTCCATAATACACCTAGCAAAGGCCCGCATTACAAAAACTAACGTGTCACAAGTTGTAACTTTGAGGTGTTTCATATAGCTGGTGTTATTGTTTGGTGAGGTCTCAGACTGATTGGAGTTCAAAAACTGGGGTTTCCAAAACTATGTGTTTCAAAGGTTAAGATTTCGGTAGCTGCGGCTTCAAAGTTCGGAATTTTAAAGCTTGAGTCTTCAAAATCAAAAATTTCATAGGATGCGATCTGAATACTTTAGTTCGAAAGGTTGGAATTCCAAAGGGTTGAGCTCCAAATGCTAGGTACCCAAGGAGAAATTTCAGAGATTATGATTGCGGCTGAAGTTTAAACATTGAGTCTACAAAAACTACAATTTTCTAGAATGCCATTTAAATACTCCACCTTAACAGACTGTTCTCTTAAAAACGTCAGTTTCACAAATTGCGATTTCTAGCGCTAGAGTTTGATTGGGTGTCGTTTTAACAACTCGGAGATCAAAGATTTGGTAACCAAAGAAAGACAATCTCACGAAAAACTCGGTAGGCGTAAGTGTGATGAGCCGACACTACCATAAGCGAACAAATCATCAAGAAAACACCGACTCGACAAAAAGAAGACGTAGGGAAAAACGGAAAAAGTGGGATATACGCATCGGCACGTGGAATGTTCGAACGTCATATAAACCAGGCCCAATATAGACGGTCGTAGAAAACTCGCATTGGATATCTCCAAGGCTTTTGACCGCGTCTGGCATGGGGCATTGCTTAGCAAACTTCGTTCATATGGACTTTTCCAGCAGCTTTGCGACTGGACGAGGAGCTTCCTCGAGAATCGATCGATCCGGATTGTTGTGGACGGCGAGTGTTCGGATCTGTATGCTGTTAATACGTGGTGCACCAAGGTTCTATTTTAGCTCCAACCTTGTTCTTGCTTCACATAAATGATTTGTTGGAGACAACGGATAACGAAGTGTTCAGTTTTGCGGATGATAGTACGCTTGTTTCCTCCTTTTCGAGTGTTCGGCCGATTGGTGCATCTTCGTCGCATCAGCTGAGATGTAGACAGATTGACTTTTTGAATCACGATCTAGATAGGGTCCTGCAGTGGGGAAGGGCCAATCTCTCTTATAGCTTTGATCCAATTAATGCGTGTAGCATTTTCAGTGCTTAATGCGATTGCATTAGCGAAAACTTATGCTGGTGGGATGAGGTTATGGGGGTTTTTAGGTAAGTGTACCGTGGGATTTGGCGGCACCGCCACAAAGTCACTCCAGAAGAATGGAAAACCTCGATAGTCGTCCCCATTTTCAAAAAAAGCAACAGATCTGACTGCGAAACCTACAGAGAAATATCATTTCTCCCAACCACATACAAAATACTAACAAATGACATACTGGCGAAAATTACACCGTACGCAGAAGAAATACTGGGAGACTACCAATGCGGATTCCGTAGGAACCGGTCAACAAGCGACCAAATGTTCACAATAAGGCAACTGCTGGAAAAGAAGTGGGAATACGGAGAGATGGTTCACCAACTGTTCGTAGACTTGAAAAAAGCCTACGACTCAATCGCAAGGCAAAGACTCTACCATATTGTAGTTGAGCTGGAAATCCGGAAAAAAATATGCCGCCCTCATTCAAATTTGCATGAACGAAAACAAAGGGCGAATTAGAATAGAAAACCACCTCTCAGAACCATTTGAAATCCGGGACGGACTAAAACAAGGGGATGACCTCTTACCTTGTTTTTTAAACCTTGTGCTCGTGTATGTCATCAGAAAGGTACAAGATGGAAACATGGCCCGATCATCCCTGAACGGGGTCACACAAGTGCTCGCATATGCGGATGACATCGCCGTTTTGGGCGATAATCTAGTAACTGTAAGTAAAAACTGTGAAATCATCATGCAAGCTGCAGAAAAAGTGGGCCTAGAAATAAATGAAGACAAAACGAAATACATGATTACGACGAGAGCAGGTGGACCACAGCGAACACACATAAACGTCAGGGGCAAGATATTTGAAAATGTTAAAGATTTTAAATATCTGGGAACAATACTGACGATACGAGGTTTGTCTCTTATGCTTATGCAATCCGGCGATTGACAGCTCTGTCGTAAAGTTTGACATTTTTGAGGTTATACGCACTCAGAACGTTTTGATACGAGCGCTATTTGTGTTGTTTACAGTAACTTAAAAGATTCATCTCGGCCCAAAAATGGAATTAAATCGTCAACATTTTCGTGCGATTATTTTTTACAACTTTCGGCGTGGATTAACTCAACAACAGTGCATGGATGAACTTAATTCAATTTTTGGCGAAGAAGCTCCATCAAGGACCAGTGTTTATCGATGGTATGGTGAATTCAATCGTGGTCGTAATTCACTCCAAGATGAATTTCGTGAAGGTCGTCCAAAATCAGTTGTTGTTCCGAAAACCATTGATGCTGTGCGCGAACTGATATTGGAAGATCGTCATGTGACCTATCGTGAGATTGAGACAACCTTAGGCGTTAGTGGGACCAGCATACATTCAATATTGCATAAACATTTGACTGTCAAAAAAATTTGTTCGCGTTGGATCCCACACAACTTGTCAATCGCCCAAAAAAGGCTCGTGTCAATTGGTCGAAAGAAATGCTCAAATAATACGGTGGCGGTGCTTCGAAACACGTCTATGACATCGTGACAGGTGATGAATCGTGGATTTACGCGTATGAGCAAATGGTCGCCTGTTTTTTCGGAAAAACTGGACATGTCGCAACCGTACCACTAGAACAACGCAGAACAGTCAATTCTGGGTGGTACACAACCATTTGTTTGCCAGTTGTCTTCCAAGAAATCAGGAAAACCAACCGCCGAAGACGGATCACTCTTCACCACGACAATGCGAGCTCTCACACATCGGCTGCGACAACTGCATTTTTGAGCACCCAAAACATCGATTTGATGGGTCATCCGCCGTATAGTCCTGACTTGGCACCGAATGACTTCTTTTTATTCCCGTACGTAAAAAACAAACTGAGAGGTCAACGTTTTTCGACACCTGAAGAAGCGGTTGCTGCATTCAGAATGCATGTGTTGGAGATACCTCAATCAGAGTGGCAAAAGTGCTTCGACAATTAGTTCAAACGCATGCAAAAGTGTATAGATCCTCATGGGGAATATTTTGAAAAACAATAAAGTGATTTTCGATGATATATTTGTTTTTGTTCTCTAATCCCGAAATATAAAAGGCAACCCTCGTACAAGTAACGAAATGTCGAAAGAAATTAACAAAATCCAAACTGCTATCACGTAATATAAAGATCCGTATTTATAGAACCATAAAAATGCCGATTTTTCTATACGGATGCGAAACATGGGCTCTCACAAAAAGAAAACAAATTCCGCGTATTTGAGAATAAAGTTCTAAGGCATATCTTTGGCGGTAAATATGACGAGGAGGCAGAACAATGGAGGAAACTTCACAACCACGAACTTGAAGAGCTATACCGCAAACCTACAATAGTGAGAGTAATCAAGTAGCGAAGATTAAGATGGGCCGGACGTGTGGCGCGAATGGGCTACGATAAGGCCGTGCGTAGAATTCTTGACGGTAAATCAACGGGAAAGAGACGGCCGCTCCGGAGATGGAAGAACAGTGTTAGGTTTGACCTTGAGCAGATCGGATCAGCCGGTGAAACGAGGAAGGAAAGTGCACAGGACTGGGCACGAGGGCGGAATCGACTCGATGAGGTCATGAACTTTCGGGTTCCTACAGGCCAATAAATAATAATAAATAATAATAATAAATAATAATAATAAATAATAATAATAAATAATATTAATAAATAATAATAATAAATAATTATAATAAATAATAAATATAAATAATAATAATAAATAATAATAATAAATAATATCCAAAGGAAGATTTTAATGGTAGAGATTTCAATGGCTGAGGCTGTCGTGTCTGGACTTTAAACGTTGATGTTCGATAAAAACCCACTTCGCGATTAACACATCAGGAGACAATTCATTTACTCTTTAGTTAGGGTCTCACAGTTTAACCACCTCACTTAGTCCAAATAGTCAATAGTCTACCTGAGATGGACGCTAAGTATTCCCTAACCGCTAATGAGACATTGAAAGTGTTGCTCCGGGCGAAATGTTGATACATATATTTACACTAACACTTTCTTATTTGCCGGTCGTCTCACGTTACTGAAGATTCTAGCCACGATTAGACATTTTTCTTTTCTTGACATTCAGGCAATTTGAATAGTTCATATACCTAGTCAAATAGATCATTAAGCACCAGCGATCTCTCTGCGGATATCAGCCACAACCACTAGCGAAGACTTCTTCCTATAAATATAATTGACGAAGGATAAAGAGTCACTACGAGATGGAAACTTAAGCAGCTAGGTTCAACTGGGGTTTAAAATAAAACGATGGTTTTATAAGTTTTTGCAAAATGAGTGTATATTTCTTGCTGGTCTTCTTGGGTTTTCAGTCCTGTATCTGCACTTGTTCTTTTGTCTCGATTCTTACCCTATCAGAACATTAGATCAGTTCTTTGTACTGACTTTTGTTTACATTTTTAGTTGTCGCCAAACATCCGTAGTTGTTCGCAGCTGATTAACTTTCGATGTTATTGTTGCCCGTGGCAATTCATAACAGATTGTATTGCGAATCCGAGACAGCTGAATTTTCAACATTTATAATTTTATAAAATGCGGTTTTAATAAAATCGAGTTCGAAAGTCTGAGATTTGAAATGGGATGTCATAGTTTCAATGGCTTGAATTTCAAAGAATGCGGACAAGTTCGAAAGGCTGGGATTTGAAATGCTCCGGTTTCACAGGCTAGGGTTTAAAAGGCCGGGGCTCGAAAGGATTAGTATCCAAAGCGTAACTTCAAAGATTGTTATCGCGGTGCTGAAGTTTAAAGGTTGAGCATTCAAAAAAAAAAAAAAAAGGGTATAGGATGTGATCTTAACACTTCAGTTTGAAGGACTGGAGTTTGAAATCCCGTAATCTCGCTGATTTTAATTATTATAATTTATTTGCCTATTGTAACCCGGAAACTCATGCCCTCACTGACTCGTCTGTGCCATCGTTCCCTGTCCTGTGCTTTGCGTTTTCCCCTACGTATTCGTTTTGCCGAGTCGGTGTTTTCTTAACATTTTATAGATATTTTACACAATTTAATTATAATATATATGTAATATTCTTAAATATATTTTAAGGTATTTTAAATGTAAGTAAAGGGGACCTACTTGATCGACCGTGGAGCGGTCGCTGTAGTTGCTGCGGTCTCTGCTGCTGGCAGGTTGCAGGGGGCGTTGAGCTTTGTGCTCCCATGTTCAGTTTGTTGTCGTTTGATTGTTTCCTTGTCAATATCTCTTAGCGAGTCCTCGACTTCGAACCTTTCTTCTTCGCCAGAAGCTGCTCCTCGGGATGCAATTATTCGAAGTTTATGTTCGGGATCATATACGGGTAGAATAGCACTTGCAATTGAGCACTGGGATCTACGACGTTGTTTTCAAATTCGAGTGTTTTTGTGGTTTTTCAGTTCTATGTCGAAATTTGTACTCGGTCCAGTAATTACGATTTGTTTGTACGATTCTACACATTTGTAAACAACAAACTTTGAACTGCTATTCAACTGCTTGAAGCAGTTCAAGATTTTAACGACGAATGAATTAATTTTTCGTTTTCGATGTTGACGTTTCGTTTTTATTCGGCGCCAACGCCGTTTTTTATTATTTATTTCTGCCAAGTAGCAAAGTAGTTTATGCAAATTAGCCACTTGACGATTTTTCTTCCCTTTACAGGCAGAGAGGGGAAATTTGCGGGAATTAGTGGGTGTTGGGCGAGGACATGGACACGAGGTCCGTAACAAACGATTTGTTCTCTTGTGGTAGTGTCGGCTCATAACACCTACGCCTACGGGGTTTTCGTGGGATTGGTTTGTGTATGTTTTTGCTTCTTATCAAAATTACATTCATATGGAGTGGACAATTCCCTGATCCAATGGATAAGAGACAATCTTTCCGGTCGTTCAATCCAAGTGGTTCTTGATGGTGTCAAATCTGCTTTCCATCAAATTAATGCAGGTGTTCCCCGAGGTTCTGTACTCTCGCCCACTGTCTTCCTTATCTTTATAAATGATCTCTTGTCCATTACCCGCAATCCAATTCACTGATTTGGTAATGATAGCACGATGAGTTTCTCATACTCATACGTACATTCCCTACCAAACTCTTCGAACGTCAATACCAAGCAATAGATTATGCTTAATACACCGATTTCCGACCTCGACAAGATATATCAATGGGGATTATCTAACCGAGTACAATTCAATGCCATAAAAACTCAGTCCTGCATCTTGTCGTCAAAGGCGGGCGCCAAAGTAAATATATTGTCGCTAAACGGCACTTGCATCGACGAAGCCAAGGGACTATCAATCCGCGTCACTCGAATTCATTCAACTCTTTGTTGGAATGACCACATATTTGAAGTGAAGAAAAGAGCAGCCAAATGTATTGGGTTCCTTAAGAGATGCAAAAACGGCTTTACTCCATCCTACCTGGCCACTATTTACAAGGCATATACTCGTCTCAAAATGGAATTCAATTCCCATACTTGTTCAGGCGCATCCAAAGCTGCACTACACGTGCTCGATTGGATGCAAAAACGAGCTGTGAAATTTATTGGAAACCAAGCTGTGAGTCGAGCAATTCCGTCCTTAGAACATAGGCGCAACGTATCGTGTCAACTGAACTTGCTCAATGTGTTCCGCCTCCTCAGACATTTTCCCGCGATACCCATTAATCTGCGAATGGACATCAGTTCACGTTGAACGTCAACTTCAGGCGCACAAATAAACATAGAGAGTCATTCTTTAGCCGAACCACACGAATGTGGAATGCTCTACCCGATCATGTATTTGCTCGTTATTATAAAGTCCAGGCATTTAAGACCTATGTACAACGATAACTCCTTTTATTCTCCACTTTCTCTCCTTTCGCACGCACTGTGATCTGACATTTCAGGGTTCTCCAAAATCCCCGTTTGCACGCCAATTAGCGTAAAAACAAATGAGGTGGTACTCATTCATTTATGTATGATTTCACTTTCTTGTAGCAACATCTCGCCGGACTAGACGAAGCCATAAAAACACCTGAGGAGGCAACCTCGGCTTCTGACCTCTGCGCGAATTCGATCAAAATCCATCTCGAACGTGTGGAAGTAGACCTACATTGCTTCTAGCACTGATTTCTTAAAAACCTCCGATGACGACCACATTAACGACGCGATTCGCGATCTTAGGGCAGATCTAGGAATGCAAGTCAGGGCCTCCGACCATTAAAAAGATAGAATCGGTGGTACTCGTATTAACTCCTCATCAAAGAATCATCAGCACTAGAACTGATTTCCGGTCGTGGCCTTATTTAGCAACTCTCTCCACCAGTCCCGATTTTGAGTCGATGTAATCCAAAGAATATTACTTTTCCTGTAAATCTCTTCCTCCAATCCTAGCAAACTAAACGTGGACATCAACCCCTTTAACTTCCAGCAAACACGCTCATAATAGAGTTTCTTTTAATCCATATTCTACCCATCGCGACACCTCGAAATCCCTACGTCATACATCCTCGGCTCGCTTTATCCCACCTACAGCCCTTAAAGATGGAGACAAGCATTACCCTCAGATCCCATACTATTATCCTAACATGTCATTTATTCTCCAAGTCCTTCTCCTCTCCCAACTCTACCCAATCAAACCTTTATATTTCCATAATAAACCAATGATCATATATATATATATATATATATATATTATATACTTTTTTTTTTTTACACTTCTCTCGGGAGAGGCGAACCTATAGCGCCGAGTGGGCTCCGCGAGATGCCAGCGAATAACTGTTGCAGTTCTTTTTGAACAGTTACTCCGCAGATCCCCGCTCTGTACCCGAACGAGTTCTGATGCAGGGAAGTTCGCTCCCTCGGGAGATGAACCACAAACTGGTGCGATCCGTCGGATTGTCTTGTCGAGCTCATATAAGCTGAATTGCGTGGAACAATACCATGAATCTCCGAAGAACAGTACCCGTGATAATATCTGTAAAACAGACAGCGGTCGGCTACGCGCTGTGATAGCGGCTGTAGTCCTGACGCCAGCGCCGAGTCGCCGATCAGGCGGATCGCTCGTCTCTGTATGCTATCAGGTAGATCGAGGGTATGTTTAGCAGCCGAGATCCAAACATGAGAGCAATATTCGAGCGTCTAATTTGGGATTTACACAGGAGAATAAGTTGGGCCGGAGTAAAATATATTTCTTGGCTCTAAAATGATTGCTCAGTTTTCCTGAGGCTAACCTGGTGATGCTCGACACGTGTTTATGCCACGATACATTCCCACAGACCGTGACGCCGAGCAATTCCAAGCTTTCCCCAGATTCGAGGGCCGTGCCATTCATCATCAGCTGTGGAACCGATGATCCACTTTCCTCTGTGAACTTATCTGCAGGAACTTATCTAGATCATGATTCAAAGAGTCAATCTGTCTACATCTCAGCTGGTGCGACGCAGATGCACCAATCGGCCGATCACTCGAAAAGAAGGAAACAAGCGTACTATCATCCGCAAAACTGAATACTTTGTTATCCGTTGTCTCCAACAAATCATTTATCTGGGACAAAAACAAGGTTGGAGCCTGTTGCAAAAACAACAGCATAACAAATTGCATCGACTAAATAAGTCAAACGAATTCAAATGACTCGGCGAAGTCTCATACTATTGCAGCCCCTAAGAGTATGCAATTGCAAGGTTGCATTCGAAACTTAGCCACGCCGCTGAATAATACTCGAAGTGCTCTCTCAGGCAACGGAGAAGACACAGCTGTTGGATAGCAGGCCCCGTTGCTGTAACAGCTGGAGTCGGATGGAAAAGGGATTTACTTCTCTATAGCGGCAGGAGATTGTTTTTAACGTTTTTTGATTTGAATATGTCGAGCAGTAAAAAGATATCAGTTAGTCGGTTATGAGCAGGCAAGACCTCATATTTACAAATCCCATGAATTCCTCGGTCTCACTCAGCCCCTTTTCATCTCATCTATTGACAACCACCACCCCCTTCTCCTCATGGCCTTTTTGTGGTAACACACGCCACTGTCCTCCCCTAACAACCACTACATATACGGTTTACATAAAGCTAACTTTCCTCTCATCAACGATTACCTGGGCAGTCTTTCGTTCAACTGTGATCGCCTATCCGACAGGAAGCCATCACACCTTTTTACACCAAAATTCCTTACTCTATTTCTCGGCAGGTTACTTACTCTAGACGTAGAACTATCACAATCACATGCTTCGTTCTCCGCGTAATAAAAGGAACAATCTATGGGCCACCATATTAGGGAATCGAACTTATGTCGTCTACTCTAACTTTCTCGGCTGTTGCCCCTGTGGGTAAGAGGAAGTATTGCACCAGGACACGGGCGCTCTGTTCACTTCCTTCCCACTTTGTCCGCCTAGAAGAAATGTTCGCCAGAGGATTCACAATAGGTCACCAGAGAAAACAATGAATGAAAACGCACAGGTGTAAATGTTCTTTTTACTTTTTTATTGTTCTGTTGGTATATATCCACCTTAGTTGTCGATTTACATGTGGGAGTCTTAAACGCACTTATTTATTAATTATTGGCACAGCAATCACTGAATAGTTGACACATTTGGAGATTCATTCATACTCCTTCTCTACGAAGAACGATATTTTTGGTGAAGCACGCTCGGCAATGTTTGTTAGTGGTGTTTGTATTCTAAGCACGTCTATCGACCAAGAAATTCAGCGCAACAAATAGCTAACGTAAGACATTATATTTAACGGCGCGCTGACTCGCAGATCGAACTCCTCGCAAGAGACGTACTTGCTCCAGAATTTGGACACTAAATATCAATTGTACCGTGGCGGCTCTGACACACAACGACTTCGCTACATCCGATTAATAGCGCGATTCAAATCTGACTCCACGACGAATTCGTCGTCAACATCCACGCATCGTGATGAAGATGAATTTCTATCCATCTGGGAGGAGCCAATCCGATCCTCTCCTTGGTGATGACCAATGGCGATCGAATTGGAAATTCCAATCCTGGAATCCCCTCTGGGACCGTACAAGTCAGGATGGCACACCCATTCGTTGGAAGCAACGACAAAGCGGTTGCGTAGGGTGCACAAAGAAAATGCGGATGCTCAGCTGATTAAATAAAAGGTCGGGCAATGAGGCTGGCTGAACATGCCGTCATAAATCATGGGAATTGGTTTCCTATTCTGTTGATATTATATCAACAGACTTCGATGAGATGATCGAGGCTACGATGCATGGATGCATATTTATTTTAGGATACATTAATACAAGAGATGTTGCCGTCAGGCGAAAATATCTTCTTCTGTTTACATTGAGTAAACGGAAGCATTCCGTTTCGATAGCCAGCGTGGTAATCGTGGCTGCTCGTTGTTTGGACAACATATCCTTAGGCACGACCTGATGCGGCGATCGTTCCTCGATACGACAACGGATCGTATAATCGGTCATGCTAGTATGCAAATAAATATGCGTACTTGAAGGCTAAAGCCATGTTGTAGACGCTACTAGGCAATGTTGCAGGCGGTGGGAATGGTTTCTTCTGTGATGTTAGGTCAACAGAAGATTGTTCGCCATGACCAGAGCTAGGATAAAGGTTTATTTATTTTTAATTTGAAAATAGATCGTAGGGTATGCTTATTAGAAATCTGGCTTGCAGATGTGCAAGCAAGCAAGTAGCCGACTTGTCTTTTTGGACCAACGGTTTGTTGGAACAAGGAGACGCAGGATGATAGGAGTATGTTGATGGACATGTTGCCGCCCAGAGGAACCGCTTAGATTCCTAATTGATCCATGTAAATTGAACCGCAATGGTTTGGTTGAAATACATGCTGTTGCCGAGGGTTTAATTTTCAGGTGTAGGATATTGAAAGGGTAGCTTAACGCTGCTCGATTGCAGGTAAGTTGGCTATGGTAATTGCATGTTAGGTGGGGTTAAAGCGATGGGTGGTTCTTCGGCGCCTTGAAGAAACCCCACACCCCCACTTCACTGAACTATGAATAAATAACATACATATTTTTTTCGGATTGCATAAACTTAAATCCGATAGTTACCCCACATCGTTCTCCCTAACGTCTCATCTCTCGTCTGATCATGTTACTATTTTTAATCACTTTACCACTTATTTCAAACAATCATTCACTAATGACTTCTTTGTGCCAGTTTCTTCATATTTCGATTACTTAACTGACTTTTCTCTTGGGCTTCTTCTTCTCCACTCCCTTGTTGCCTCCTTAATTGAACCTAAATTTCTCAAACCCGAAGAGGAATTTATAGCGCTTAGGATGATAGTGAAGAACGTGTGATTCGAACTGACGCTATGACAGTTAGAATCACCGAAAATTGATTGTAGAATTGGATTTTAAACTCAAATATATTCCACTGATGTGAATTGTTATGTTATCGCTATGGTATACGGCTGTGATGCATTTTCTTATTCGATTTTCGCTCGGTGTTCTTCACTGTTTACTTGTGTATTGTGTGTGTATCTGTTAGAGACGCCACAAGTTCACTCCGAGTCCAGATTGTATCCCGGCCAATCTCCTCAAAAAATATCCATCCACTCTCTCTACTCCCTTCTTGAAAATCGTCTATCCTTCACTCTCGCAATGTGTATGCCTTTACATTTACAAAACCTCCTTCATCGCACCCATCCACAGGAATTAACTCAAAAACGAAGTCGGAAATTACTGCTCCAATGCAAACTTACCCACTTACCAAAAATTCCCAAAAGCATTCCATTCGATTCTTTAAGTTTTTACTGCAAACCTTCTATTTCACCAAGGCAACATGGTTTTCTGAATGGCAGATCAACCACTTTATTGAGCTCACTTTAGTACTAGAGGGCGGTATAGAAATCGACAATGTCTTAACCGATCTCAGTAAACCCTTTGACAAAATCTTCCACAACCTTATCCTCTTCAAAGTATCCGACCTCGGCTTCCAACCTGAACTGCTCAAATGGATTTCTTCCTATCTTAAGGACAGACTTTATTCTGTTCGGTTCAGATCCGTGATATCCAACCCCTTCCATGCCGCTACTGGAGTCCCTCAAGGAAGCCACCTGGACCCGCTCCTATTTATACTAGCCACTAATGACACTGACAATGTCATATCTCTATACACTGATGTCACTAAATGCTATAAGAACATCGCGGGACCTGTTGATTCTGCTCTCCTGCAAACCAAACATGCACCATGCAACTATTGAACTATTTTATAGCGCTATTTTCGATTTAACACGTGGTATTAGATAATTTTAGTTGTCGGTCAACGAACAAGTTTTGCATTTGAAAACTTAACCATCACAGTACTATACATGGTATTCATTCTTCATTGCCAAGAGTCAACACTACGACTTCGTTGTAAAACACTCTACGGATGATTCGCTTTTCTGTTGCAAGAGGGCAAGATACCAGACACTCGTCAAGCAGAATAGAAAATGCCTTCAATTGCCTTCATATTTATCGTCAATTATATACGACAGAGTCACCATTCATAACTTAGAATAACAATAAGCATGTTCACAATATTTTTCCTCCAGCTGATTCCAACTTAATGAACAGACTACGAACACGGCAACGATTGCGAACTAGAGAAAATCAATGATGTTGTAAGGAAGACACGGTATTGACACATGTTTTCCTGGTGCACCCCCATGATTGTCCGTTTACATCAGTAGTGTTTACACATAAAAGATCTGTCCCCACCTACATGAAAACATCCTTCAATTGGAGGGTCACTACATTCTGTTCGAATCTGTAATAAATCTAAATTCCAAGGTGGGACAATATCTTTCAAGAGTCTGAGAAAAATTCCTTCCATTTGCTATGAGAGATTTTAGAATTTTTTTCCTTTGATCCTTTCGTTTGCAACCCAACCCCCGGTAGAGTTGACATGAATCTCGATGTATCCTTCGGACGGATGTTGTACATCGATTACAGAGGAACGTCGCCATGATTTCGATTTGAAATCTGAATTGTGAAGATATGGGCGTATGTAATGGTACGATGGTGTAATACCCTTTAAACGATTGTCAAGAGGCTTTAAAAACGTTTAACCCGTTTTGGATTTCCCATCAACAGTGACCGACTTTTATACAAGTTCTCTGGAAAAATGTAACTTGCATTTAATACTTCATTCTCATGTGAGTGTGAGCATGAGGAGATATCGTTGCTAACGACATTTAAAAACAAGGTTGAGGGCTATGTCCCAGTTGATATTCAATCTTGCTTTGTAGGAAATTCAACAGTGATTGGCAGCAGCAACTTCAGAGAAGTTTTCACCCTTGTGAGAACCCAAACTGGTAAAATATCACAAGTTTTATTTGAAAAGAGATATAGAATATGACCTTTTAAAAAGGTTTGGAAATTTAAAACGAAGTTCAAATTCCACAGTTTCAAAAGAGTATGCTGGGGTGAGTCCTGGAAGATGGATCCTTTTACCTGAATTGTAATTAGTTATTATTTCAAAGGAGTGTTTCCTTGTTGTCTGTGCCGGAATGTACACCGCCAGTCTAGACTGTTTTCCAGTTCTACTATTTGAAAGAGTGGTAGTTTAAATCAACTGACAAGTATGAGATCATATATCTGAAACGTCTAATGTCGTCTTACAATATAATGTATATATTACCCACTGTTGCAATATTAAAATTGCACACAACAATATACGTATTTGTTGCAATAAAATTTGAATAAATAAATAAATTATAACACATGGTTTCAATGTATTCGATTGCGTTGTCCAGTGTTTTAGGATCTGGTCGTGGTTCTATCTGCCAGGTTGCTTTTGCCAGCGGATACTGCATTTGTCCGTACTTCTATTACATCCCTTTGTTTGCTGTTGAACTTTAAATGTTTAGCTTTTAAGGTTTTGTTTTCAATCCACTTCAGTTGTGGTTATTATGGATTTTATTCGTGCATCACCAAAATAAAACTCGAGAAGTTTAAAACATTCATAAATCTTTATTTACAAAATAACTTTAATGTCAATGTATATTATATGCCCTTGCATTTAATTAGAATTACTTGTTGTTTCTCTATTGGTTTTTATTGTTTATTTTTATTTAAAGTTTCTTAATCCTTTTTTAAAATGACCGCAACACAAGGGCGCCCCCCGACGGTTTTTAATAAACAAGAGCTAATATCCGAAACACAACGAGAGGTAAAATCGCTGGTTCGCCTCCTTTTATACGAAGACACAAATTTGCCCCCACCTTACCATTTATTGATTCACTGGAACTTGCTTTCGGCTCTCGCTGACCTGACTTCCTATCAATGCATCGTCAGGTGCATAAGTATATAATAGCAATGTGCTGGCAAATTTGCTGGGAAGGGTCAATGTACTTGGAAATATATGTGTAAATATTCAAAGTCCTCGGTTAGACAATGTTTTGTAATTCCTTTTGGGGCAAGAATTACGACAATTGTGCGATAGGGGGTGTGCGGGGTGGAAAATGTTTGAGTTGGTGTTTCCGCTTGAGTTATGACCATTTGAAAGTTTGATCATGAAAACTGCGCTTGGATAGGATTATGTTTCGTTAGGGAAAATGAAAATGTGATATGGAAAATTAAAATGTTCTATTAAAGTGTAGGACAATGTTGTTTTTGGATATGACATGTACCTGATTAGGGAATAAAGACGTGAATTTACGTATTGATTTAGATGGAAGGGGGGCGTGGTAATTAGCATTGTTTTTTATGTAACACCACTATTGATTCAAACTTTTAATTTACCCATGAACGCTTACTGGAAATTGATTTGAAATTCAATAACTACCAACAATTTTACACAAGTAAATTTTAAATCAATGCTGTACAGCAACTGTTGCCACGCTTTTATTATTTATTATATTTCTGCTACACAATCGTGCTTCCGGGGCCTCCGGGAAGAGTGGCTATACGATAGCCCGTTAGATACGCGGACGTGTATCTTCAAACCTTCTGGATGCCACGTAAGCATTAATATTATTTTTTTTTTTATTATTTACTGGCCTGTAGGAACCCGGAAGTTCATGACCTCACCGACTCGGCTCCGCCATTGTTCCCTGTCCTGTACGTTGTCCTTCCACGTTCGATCATCCGATCCGATCTCCTCCAACTCCAATCTAACATTGTCCTCCCATCTCCGTCGCGGCCACCCTGTGGGTCTCGTCCCCGTTAGTTTACCGTCAAGAAGTCTATGCACGGTCCTATCATCGCCCATTCGCGCTACGTGTCCAGCCCATCTTAATCTTCGCGACTTGATCACTCTCATAATTGTAGGTTTGCGGTATAGCTCTTCCAATTCGTGGTTGTGGAGTTTCCTCCATTGTCCTGACTCCTCGTCATATTTACCGCCATATATACCCCTTAAAACTTTATTCTCGAATACGCGGAATTTGTTCTCTTCCCGTTTTGTGTGCGCCCATGTTTCGCATCCGTATAAAGCAATCGGATGATTATGGTTCTATAGACACAGAGCTTTATATTACGTGATAGCAGTTTGGATTTTAATAGTTAACTGGCTGCATGCCAACTAGCGTTGCCGGAATGTAGTCTTTACTTAATTTCCTTTGACGTTTCGTTTCTGGTCGTCAGTATCGTTCCCAGATACTTAAATTCTTTGACATTTTCAAATATCCTGCCCCTGACGTTTATATGTGTTCCCTGAGGTCCACCTGCTCTCGCCATAATCATGTATTTTGTTTTGCCTTTATATATTTCTAAGCCCACCTCTTCTGTCGCTTGCATGATGATTTCACAGTTTTTATTTACAGTTTCGAGATTATCGCCAAGAACGGTAATGTCATCCGCATACGCGAGCACTTGTGTGACCCCGTTCAGGGATGATCCGGGCGTGTTGTCGTCTTGTACCTTTCTGATAAAATACTCGAGCACAAGGTTAAAAAGGCATGGTGAGAGGCCATCCCCTTGTTTTAGTCCGTCCCGGATTTCAACTGGTTCTGAGAGGTGGTTTTCAATTCTAACTCGCCCCTTGTTTTCGTTCATGCAAATTTGAATGAGGGCGGTATATTTTTTCGGGATCCCCAGCTCAACCCCAATATGGTAGAGTCCTTGCCTTGCGACTGAGTCGTAGGCTTTTTTGAAGTCAACGAACAGTTGGTGAACCGTCTCTCCGTATTCCCACATCTTTTCCAGCAGTTGCCTTATTGAATCCGCATTGGTAGACTCCCAATATTTCTTCTGCGTACGGTGTGATTCTTGCCAGTATGACATTTGTTAATATTTTGTATGTGGTTGGGAGCAATGATATTCCTCTGTAATTTTCGCAGTCAGATCTGTCGCCTTTTTTGAAAATGGGGATGACTATTGAGGTTTTCCATTCTTCCGGAATGACTTCCTTGTCCCATATTATTTTAACCAGTTGGTGGATCTTTCGAGCGGTTGCCTCTCCTCCATATTTCACAAGCTATGCCGGTATGCAATCGATTCCGCGGGCCGTGTTGTTTTTCAGTCGATTTATCGCGTCTACAACTTCGTTGAAAGAGGGCTCTGGGATCTGGGGCTCGGCTGTATGTACTTCTGGTGTGTTTATTTGTGGTTGACGGGTGCGCACATTGAGCAGGTTTTCAAAGTACTACTTCCATCTTGTCACGATATTTGTTGTTGAAACCACCGATGGCACTAATCAAAGACGAACTGCAGAGAACGATCAATTCACGATGTACCAACCAATTTTGGAAACGCAGCGACGAAAGAACTTTGAATCACAGCCGAAAACAAAAACTGATTTATTTTATAAAACTCATTTACTGTTCACTTTATTTTGGAGGATCCTCTCCTTGCACTTTTTATTCTTCGTCAAAGTCTGGACGCATCCCCCCTTACCATAAATCGTTTTTGAGGTCTGTTTTCGTTATATATCTGGCTAATGCAAACAAGAGTTTGCATGCACTTCAGATGCGAACAAAGTACATGGGAGTTGGATGAGAAATTGGATGGGGATCTGGGTCTATTTGCACATCATAAAACATTTGGTTACAATACATATGGAGATATACATTGGGATGTTTACATCACCTGAATTTTCTGTGTGCATGATAAACGAACATTTGGCTTGTTTCATCATCATCAGCATCATCATCATCGGCACTATAACCGGGATCCGGTCTTGGCCTTATTTATCAAGTATCGAGGCTTGTTAAATTTTCCATAATAATTTATTTTTGCGGGCAAGGTTATTAACCTTGCGCCTGTTTTTGGCTTGTTTATCGCGTATTTATTTTAGACTTTAGATTTTGGGAATTGATAATTGAATATACAATGCATATGAAGATATGCGTTGTGATGTTTTGAATTTTAAGGAATTCATTTCAATGTACGACAATTGAACGTTTGGTTCAATTTGTTTTACATTGAATTCAACGTTGATTTCCGGATATGGATGCTTTGGGTGGGAATTTTATTACCTCTCCCCTCTATGTATGTGGCAGGGAAATGGTAGGGCTTCTTGGAGCACTACACCTCCACAGAATGAGTCAAATTGCGGCTAAAAGCTGCTAGCCCCCTACCCTCGTAGGTTCTATTACTAATCAGTGGGAGTTGTAAGTTACTAAAATCGGCAAGGACGACAGTCTCACAAGTTCTGTCCCTGTCGATTGTCGTTCGGGGAGCGGTAGATACAACAAAAAAACAGAACTTTTCAGAAAGATTTTGATCGAAATGATGTCCAAGTGATTAGAGTCGAATGCAGCTTCCCTTTAACAAGTCAGATCGGGTGAAAAGGCAGACTCCACCCTTAAAACGAGGTCGAATGTAAGTCCTATCCTGGACAACGAAGGTGAATCGAGTCTGTTGACGAGCCAACCTAGATCTCGGTTAAGGCTAGAATATCAGGTTTCGTTGATTACAAACATTGGTGGACGTCGTTCACATTCGCATTGCTGGAGCCGATGCCTCTGATGTTACAAAATGCCGTTACCAGGTGAACGTTGACAATGTATTTCGAGCTGACATGATTTCGCGGAAACAAGATATTTACAGTTCGGTTAGTTATCAAAACACGCATTTTGTTTCGCCTGACCATCAATGGCATCAATGGCTAAGTTGGAAAGGGGGTTGTATCTTGTATTTGATTGTGCAAACGTAGGTTTAACTGACGACTCTTGCTATTGTGCAGTTCAGCACAATAACTCAGTGGTAGGTTGGGTTCCAAATCCCACCTACCCGGGGTCCCAAACCCCGCCCACGCGGTGAAATCCCACCTCATTGATATAATGGCTATTCTAACTAGCTAGTCTATACATCGTGAATTAGTTGGGAGAAATTATTGACCATCTTCCGGAGTTTGGCTGATGGACCTTGTCGAAACAAACTAGGATCCCAAGGCGCTGACTCAGCGCTATAAGTTCAACTCTCCTAGAAGTAAAATAAAAAAAATTTAGTTTTCAGAACCAACTTTCTACAATTGATCAGATGTATGAAAAGCATTTGGAATAAAAGAAAATATGTTCACTAGTACTTTAGAAATTCTGGAATGTGAGACTTAACTCAAAATACTATTTTCTGTCCAAAGCTCTAAAATCTTGAAATCGTATTTAGTCGAATATTACTTCAGAATCAAATAAAATTCTGATTAGAGGAAACACAGGCGGTTCCAACCCATCATGATATTCAATCGTACTGATAAACACTTCACCGAAATAGAATAAAAAATAATCATCAACACATATACTAGAACCTGGTCTGATGCGCTTTGATTCCCACATTTCCATAGTGTGGGTTCGAATCACTATAAAACCACGTTGGCAGTATATGGACTCTTTGCAGGACTCTATATATATATAATGAAAGGCAATTAACAACTCTTTCACCGATCGTGATTGCAATAAAAACTACAAATTTCATGGGAAATGAACGAACTATTCAACTCACTTTTTTTTCAGTTCATACTTGAGTCTCAGGAGATAACCAACGAAAACTGACTGCAACCCACTATAGGGTAATTAATGATATATAATCCTCCCTATCGTCCGTTTAATGGCATTATTATAATCATTGTTCACGAAAAATAGCTGGCTCCTTTCTCTCATCCCCTTATCAACAAAATAATTTAAAGAGAATTCTTTTCATCCAAGAATACAACAACGGCTAATGACATGCGTCCTTTAGCAGAAGGACACAAATATGAAATACACTGCCTATTCACATGTATCACCAAGAACTCTGCAATGATGTGTTCACCAGATTGTGCGTTCTAATTATGAACAAAAAGTAAAAAACTTTACATTATTCTTTCATTCGCCAGCCACTCGAGAATAATGTATATCAGTAGCTCTCCCCATACTTCCCCCTATGCTCAACCCGCAGTGGGGTTTCTTGAGATTATATGGGAATTGTTATAAGTGAACTGTTTTGTAAACACGAGTTATTAAAATATTACAGTTACTGTTAAAACCTCTGAAGGAAGATCTAAAGTCTATCTATCTACAGCATAAATAACTTCGCCCTAAGCAATGCAATAACCTGAAGAAGGCGGGAAGCGGTTGATTTATAGCTTTTTTTTAATTCATTCATTCATCCACAACGAAATGTTTGGGCACAGTGTGAGAGTAATGTGTTATACTACATGTTGTGTGATGAATATGCGAATAATAAACCGCAGACCTCAATATACCTCTCAACTGCCATTTCTTTTTTCGCTTCTTCTCGAAGCATATTGATGTTCTGCAGTATGCTCATGACACTGCTCGTAATACTCTCCACTCCTGTCGTCAATACTTTATGGTGTTCTGGCTCCAAGATTGAGCCCTAATGCATATGACATGTGAAAACCCTCACAAAATGTCCATTTTCGACGAAATTTTAATCCCGACAAAGTACACCCAAAGTGGAGCCATAAAAGAAGGAGAAGTGATAAATGAGGGTCAAAGTAGTCATTTTTTGTACCTCACCAAATGTGAATTTCCTTTATACTCCCGAGAGTGGTTCATTTGTCACCATAAAACAAAGAGTCAGTTCTAAAATATGCAAAGCAGCGTGTTAACAAGCTACTAAAATTTCGGACTTCTATTTTCCTTACGTACGTTTCAGTGTTCATGCCCGTACATAAAATGTCGGGCCCTAGCACTGGGCTTGGCGAGACTTGGAGAGGAAACACAAGATTTAGGCTGGGGATGCAAATGGAACATACAAATCTTGACAAGTCATTTATCAAGTAAATGAGGGAACCTCTGAAAAGGACACTTTCACGACTGCGAATAGCCCAAAGTCCCTTTGCGATATTTCAGAAAAGAGGATTTAAATAAGTTTGGCAAACATCAACAAAATGTATAAATAAAAAAATATTTAAAAAACCAAAAGAACAATAGAAGGGACAAACGGCATCATATGGCGGCTAAACTCAAAATGTAATTTAGCTATAACCGTATCTCAAGCTGACAAGTATTTGGAAATATGCTCAGGATGTCAAAGACAATCACTCGAGTCGTTTATATTGCATATATAGGCTACTAAGGTGCTGTGTATGTAAATTGTGAGTAGCGCGTGCCTTGTGAGTAGGGCCTTAATATACTCACAGCTAGGCCGACTTGTCGTTAGAGGCGACTAAAAGCCGAGTGGTAGGTGGGATCCCAACGCCCCGTCATCCGGTGAAATGCCACCCCATTAAACCATAGGCTCCGTGAAATGGTTGAGAGAAATCCCTGTCCATCTTTCGGAGCTAGGCTAATGGACCGGTTCAACAAAAGGTTGGCCTAGGTGGTAAGCGGTCCCAATTTGAGATACCACCCCATCACAGTATACATTCCGCGATATAATCGAGAAAAATGCTCAACTATGTTTAGGATATATGGCTGATCCCCTGGACTGACACGGATATAAGTCATGATGGTGCCTTATGAGATAAAGAATTCCGGAGGTAAACCAGTTCCCTATTCGGATCTCCGGGAGGACTATTTCAAGGAAAACACCATGCGAAAGTTTTGATAAATAAACTCCCACAAAATTACCGGCCGATAGCATTACTGTCCATTTTGTCTAAGGTGATGGAATAGGTCATCAATGCCGAGTTAATTAAGTATTTGGAGTGCAACGGATTTCGGAATTATCCCCAATACGGATTCCGTGACACGCGGTCCACGGGAAAACTTTTGACCCTTATAATGGATATATGGACATCTGCGTTTGAGGGCCAAGGTGAGTCAAGAGCGGTCGCGTGGGATATCTCCAAAGCTTTTGACTGCGTCTGGCACGCAGCATTGCTAACCCAACTTCGTTCATACCGACTTTCCCAGCAGCTTTGCGATAGGACAAAGAGCTTCCTCGAAAATGGATCGATCCGGGTTGTTGTAGACGGCGAGTGTTCGGATCTGTATTCTGTATACAAAACCATATGGAAAAGGCGTACGATATTTTAGATCGGAGTAGCTGCTTATAGCAGAGAAGTTTAACTTTGGTGTCAAATTTGTTGCTCCACTTCAAAATACTGTGCATTTATTTAGACCGACCGAGGGCCCTTTGGAGAATGCGGGTCACATGTTTGATGTAATTCATTTTTGGGGTATAAGTGACCCCAAGATATTTCATCCTGTCCTATGGTCTAATCGTAGTGTGAATGGTGTGATAGAGGCGTCAGCACGGACGCAAGTTGAGGACAACACCACCGATTGTTCACTGATAATTGTCCACCGACCAATAAGTGATAAAACATAAAAACAAAGTTCACCCGAGAAAACAGGAAACAAATGAAACACACTGATATATCCAGCGGTAATAAAACACACACATAGTTTCGTTGTTGTGATAATATTTATTTGTGTCTCAAGACTTGGAACACTTCTTACACTTGTTATACGGCTAACACTAATTATCGTTTTGTTCTTAACACTAAATGAATCCTTATTGTAGTTTCTTTTTATTACATTAATTTTCACTGAGAACTATTTTGGGTGAATGATGTTTCGTTAAAGTCAAATGTAAATTAGCAGCACGAGAAAAGTTGATATAGAATCTCCACACGATCAGTAGTAGATGGAACAACCTCTTTTCGTTTTTAATTTAGCCACATCACACTAGTCGCGGATAAATTGGGCTGAATGACCGGAGAATGATCGCACCAATAATTAGAAAGGACAAACGAGACTGGCGTTGCTCTCGACCGCGCTCCTTTGGGGTAGAATTTCGACTCCCCGGCAGCGTTCTCTGGTGCGCGATTCAAATCTTATTCCCTGTTGCAACTTACATCCATCAGATTCACTGGTGGTGAATCACATCGGTGGCGGAGGAGCAACACGGATCAACTTGATGACAGCCAATGGTGATCGAGTAAGGGTTACATGGGAGAATTTCCATTACTGTATAGGGCAAGTTCGATGCCCTGCAATGAAGACAATGATCGGCGGACACCTGATCAAACAAATGTACGATCATCCGGGGCCACGGCGATGTGGCCACAAATCGTTGTTGTTGGACGCCTGGATACGAAAATAGGTTTTTGCCTCAAAGTAAACAAAAACACTATTTCACAGGTCCAATGATGAGATGTACAATGTTCATGATATGCCTATGTTGGAAAGAATCATCATTGTATTTACATAAGATTCCAGGGAAATGCCGTTGTAGGCGATATCTACTGGTGACGATAGTTCAACGAAAGATTGGGAATCTATCTGCTTTAGCCGAATGGGACTGTAGCAGAACAGGGAAAATTGTTCATGGACGTTAAGTCCACAGAAAACTCAGCGACGGTGGCGATGGGTTATTTGTTTGAGTTAGATGATGGGTCTTCATGGGGGATGAACGTGGATAAACAATGGCCATGTTCATGCCCAAATCAAATGCCCGGTTGAGTGATGATAAAGGGAATTGGTCGCACTACAGCGAACCTTAGGGGATAGCGACAGTATACAATTATATACGGTAGAACTGAATATCGGTTGCAGCTGTGTCCGTAATACGCTGGCCAGCGTGAATTTATCGTTTATTGATGACAAGCTGAGCCAATAAGAGATGTGAACTGGTTCATGGAGTATGAACCAGAAACGTTTGAATTATGTATGCCATCGGAGAGATTTTCTTCCAGGTAACAAAAATGCTTCTGGGAGCTTACGCTGCCCAAAATTGCAGGTAGGTATGGTGTCTGTGGGTGAGGGAAAGGCGGGTTAAGTTGAGGAAGTAGATAAGAAAAAGCCACAAAAAAACATCTATTTAAAAATTAAATAAAAGGACATTAGTTTCTCGTTTTTCGCTGCTGTCCGCCACAAAAGAAAGACGGACCAAAATATACTTACATATAACAACTAATTATAAGAATATGAATAAGAGTAAACTCTCCCGGAATTGTACTAAATTTACTTAATCACATTAATAACGCATATAAAACATAGAAATAATTAACATAAAAACCGCGACATAACCACGACTCCACTCGACCTTACGCGACTCCCGTTTGACCCCCCTCGACTCACGCGTCCGCTTCACGCCTCTCTGCTACGCACGCAGACACAACTCGACTCATTACACCTTCCCCAATCTAGACTCCCTTTTGACTCCGCGACCACAGTGGACCCCCCCCCAGGCGCAGGAGCAACCTGAGTCTCCGAAATTCCACGACGTTTCCAGCGTCGAATTCAAGCACCACCCCGCCAGTATCAGTCTCCCTCCCTTCGACGAGGAGAGACCCGAACTGTGGTTCGACGCCGTAGAGCTGGTCTTTACCGCCCACGGACCAATACCAGAAGTCCTCCGGGCCGCGGAACTCGTTAACGTCCTCCGCAAATAATGCACGTAGCCAACATAATTACAACACCAGGCCCCACACCTTACTCGGGCATCAATTCCTTCCTCCTGAGAGCCCTCAACGTTCCCCTGGCAACGCGGCAACAACAACTGGCGAGGGAAGCCAATATAACCGGCCTTAGACCCAACCACTACCTAACGCACTTACGTGCGGTAGCCGGTCAGGAAATGCCCGACGACCAAATTAAGCCGCATTTCCTTAGGTCCCTACCTAGCTCGACCCAGGCCATTCTAACAGCCCTAACGGCCCAAAGCCTGAGCCATCTGGCCCCAATCGCCGACGACGCCGAACTCTCGCCTACCACGTAAACGCCGCCAACTCCCAACTCCCGCCCTCAAAGTCACCCTCACAGCCACACTTGCCCTCGACAGGAGCTACGACTACCAACAGTTTCCCGGGTCAACGGAGTACCCAAGTACCCAGACCTGGCAAGCCTAATAGAGACTACCCTTCGGTAACCGTCACCATATCCGACCTTCTGGCGTTGCCGGCCTCACTCCGCTGCGATTTAAACCTAATCCGCGCGGGGGTAAGAAGCGCCCATCGAAACGCGCATACCCAACGGGTGGGTCGACCTTCACCCCCTCAGAATACCACACCAGTGGACCAAACCAAGAGGGATCAAGGCGCTCGTCAGGTGTATTCGACGACTGCACGCGTCGCGTGCAGCTTCTGCCACAAGGCCACCTGTACGACGAGTGCCTAAAAAAGCGAAACACCCTTTTCTGTCAGGAGTGCTGGCAGTATGGCCACAACATTCTAGAATGCCGTGCGCACCATACCCCACTCCCACAGAATAGGTCACCGCACCAGGAGAGGCAGTCCAAGAGGAAAGCACACCAGGGACCACACCAACCCTCTGCCTCCCCAAACCCAACTATATCAACCATCCGAATGGGTAGCGGCCCAATCGGGTGCGGGTGTGTGGCAATACGGACCACACGTGGGATAAATGCGGAAAAGGGGCAAGGGGATCAAAAACCAAGAACTCCCCAACAACACTCACCACAACACCAATCAACGAGGCCAAGACTACACGTCAACGCCAGCGCCCACTAAACAGCACCACCACGAAGTGCGGCAAACAACCCTCCATACCAACGTATGGACGAAAAATGCCAACCCTCAAATCGAATCTCCTCCACCCCGCGCACGTAACTTCGTCATGGATAATGTAAGCGAGCTACCGACGGGCCACCACCTACTCGGCCGCCATACCTGTGGGTCAATGCAGACCACAGCAGACCAGCGGACCACACCGCAACCCCCTTGCCCCGCCGGCAACACACGCGACACCAACAACCAGGTCCACTCCCAACGACGACCCAAGCCCAGCCACAACCCAGGAACGCGTCAACACGACAGTTCCAATTCCTACCACCAGGCCTTCAGCGACAAACCAGACCCACCAGGCCGCTAGGTATCTAACTCGCCTCCCGCCGCACATCGACCTACACCTTCCGCCCTACCTTTATTTCGTGACTACGTCACTGCGGGGGGGAGTACTTTCGAGGTGCTCTACACCACATGGAGAACCAACCCACAATTCCAACCAACCTTGGCCGCTAACAGCGCGTCACCTTAATCCAACTCCCCATTCAAAACCTGCAATACACACACTCGCAACCATGAAAAATCTGCAAGCGCATCCATCCCTAACTTGCAAGAATCCATCTCCCAATCTGCAATGAAAGGCATTTCCCAAATTACAACAAAATACGATTCAATAGAATACATTCTAAATCATCTCCCTCAATTACATCACCGCACATATAATTTTTCCCAAAACCCCTTCGGTCAATTCTTTACTTAAGTCATATTCTTTCCTTGGGACCACGCAATCTTAATTTCCCCGGAAATCCATATACTGTAATAAAACGCATATTCAAACCTACGGCGGAACATTAATCATCACCACCAACTATAGCGAGCCGCATACATTTTCCCTAGCAACCACGTTGGTTAACTTCCTATTTAAATTATATCCCCGCTTGCAACCAAGCAATCCCAATTTCCTCCGAAAACCATTTCCGTTCCAATTCTACCTAAAAGATGTAAAACCACTCAAATTCCCTACAATCAAACCGCATGCATTTCCCCCAAAAGCCACTTCGGTTCATTTCCTCCTTAAACTATAGTTCTCGCTTGCAACCAAGCGGCAGCTAATTTTCCGCGAAACGACCATCACAACGATCAAGACCCTTGATCATACTTGGCTATGCCGCCGAAACCAATTTCCCGGTACACACAACCAACGAATCCACCTCAGCTTATACGGCGAGGATTCCCCGGAACTAAATCCCCTATACATGCATAGCAACTCTTTTCGAAGTTCCTAGTAAATGGCAGCGAGTCGATTCTAGCTATGACTCCACTGCCACGACGCGACGAACTTTTCCTCGCCAGTAATTGGTCAGTCGAGATCCAACCGCCACAAGGGCCACACCGCCGCCTGCAAGCATTTTGTTTAGTTTCAAATGTATTCGATCCACTCAGTCGGTGTTGACGTAGTGTATTCCGGGAGTACGATATCAGTACGTGACGTGCATTTTGGCCACCTTATATTTGGCAATCCTCGCGTACCAACAGCCTTTTGTAATATAGGGCGGCGCAACTCGGATCACTGTTAGGAGCATGCGAATTTACCCGACCACCAGATGCCGAAAATCGTGAAGTGTCTCGAGGGGTTATTTTCGAAAGCCGTCATTCGTTGTTAATTGAATCCAATTTACGAAATTTCACTTTGGGAATCAAACCAAAATTAAGTGACCTCGGAACCGGGGTTAAGTGAAATACGATCCCAAAATAATCTTAAGTAAAAGGGGAAATTAATCAATAAACAAATACTTAAGAGAAAATCAAGAGAAATTCGTGAGTGACACATTTCCAACACTATGTACAGACAATCTCGATCTATTTTAAACATAACAATAAAGTGAAAAGCTCCTCAATAGTATACTGGTTAGTATACCCGCCTGTCACGTGGGAGACCGGGGTTCGATTCCCCATCGGGGAGCCTCTGGCGCAAGACTAATGACCTTGCCCGGAAAAAACAAATCATTATGGAAAATTTAACAAGCCTCAGGACTTGCTAAATAAGGCCAAGACCGGTTCCAGGTTGTAGTGCCGATGATGATGAATAAAGTGAAAAAGTTTGCAGCAGAACAGTTACATGTTTTATTTCTCCAATATACTCTTGGGTGGTCCGTGTTTTGCTTTTTCCTCGGTGGGTGTTTTGCTGAACCCCACGCCCGTGCAGGCGTATGAGTAGAACATAACCCCACAGATATCATCTTAAAAACTAAACTAAATCAACTAAATAAAAAACTATATGTTAAATATTGTATTGATGGTGGAATAAGAATTAATCCCATAGTGCATCTGCCCGTCCTCTACCTACGAGTTCAGTCTTAATCCACTAAATACGACCTACATGCGATAGTTGTAGACTATTAAACTGTAAAAAGAAAAGCAAAAAAACAAAAACCCTGTGGAAAAAGTTACATGTGCATTTTAAAAAGTATTCTCTGTTCCGGTTTACTGAACTGTTCCTTAAACTCCCAAACCAATATAATGACCGTCAGCGGATAATTTCTAGAGTTATTTGCAGTTTATTAAGGTACCTCTGTAGCTCCATGCCGAACTGAAATCCATAAACTTTACCCAGTTTTGGATTTCCGCCTACATCAGAAAAGTGTAGATACGCGACAGATCGTTTCGAGACCATAACTTAGCAGTAAATGACTACAGTTATGGGGCACCATCAACTTTGTCCAAACACCAAAATGTCCTTCCCATCCTGTCGACTCGCCACATTCTTTACTTCCTTTGACTTTCTTATGCGTATTTTGCTGCATCCGCAGAATTATTTATAGCCAAAGTTTGCCATCCGACATTTCAAAACTTTAAAGTAGTCCCATCCCAGTGCCAGATCAGTGCGGTGGTCATTGGGGCTAAGAAAATAACTTTAATTATCGTAGAACTGAACTTTAAATGTCACATAATTGGAATACAGCAGATTCTCCTTGACTAGTCAGTCTGTGACCATTCAGCAAGCAACATCGGGCAACATTTGTTGGCGTCTTAATGGCGATGAAAGGATTAGTATTACGCGTTATCCTAGCCACTAAAATTCACTTAACCGGCTATCCTCTAGCTTCTTTATCCTTTGTGGTGTTGGATGTGGCATCTCCCCTAATAGATTGAAATAATGAACAGCTAAACAACAATTCACCCATGGCAACCGTGTTCCCTCGGAGCTGATATAACTGGCGATGGTTAGGGGCAAGGATTGCCATGATCTTTGCATTAGGCTAGCCAGTCGCTTAATCGCTTATTATTTTTAATAGCTTTTCGCATCTACAAAAGAAAAGTTGAGCCCTTTAACGTTGTCTCTGCTGTCCTTCTGAGAATTATCATTGGACAGATATGGTAGTATGTGGTGGCGATGCTAATGTAAGGACACTCGTTTCGAAAAAAAAAAGAAAATACGGATTAAGACAGAAACGGAGACATCAGCACATTATCAACATGCGTTCAGAAAAGTTTTTAATTTGAATAAACCAACGAACAAGGACTAATGATAATATTCTAGGACGAATACCCCACTTAATTGTCCTCTTAAGGGAGATTAAAGTAGGGTTATTTGTGGGGGTAAGTCTTCAAGCAGTAAAATGAAAAAAAAGGAAAACAGAGGCAGAAAAAAATACAACGATAAACTAGATATGTGTAGTTAGTTAAGTGGTACTCCTTGCTTGGCTGTACCAATCTGAAAGGTTGGGGTAAGTCCTGTTACATTGCTAATTTATGCAGCGTTGTTAAAATTAAGAAGGCCGTGATGAATTGCAAAGCAAAAGAATGGGGGAATCTGACGCTTATTATACCCGTTAAAGGTGAATGTGATGTATTTTCAGAATTTATGGTAATCTGTCGGGATGAAGTCATGGCACCAAATTTTAACGAATGTATTCCTAAGAGGATGGCTCTATTGGTAGTTACGGGGGACATTCCTATGGATTTGGGATGAGTGAATGGGAAATAATTTTAGGGAGATGCAGATGAATATGGTTAGGAAGCTGAAGAAGGGATGTGAATAAGCAGTTAGAAGTTAAAGTAATGGGTCGTAACATTAAGGATGACCGCAATTTTCCCACATCCTTATTAAACGAGTAGGGATTCTCTGGGGAGATATTCAAATAGATGTATATTACTAGATGTCAATGCGACACAATCAGTTCAGTTCAGTAGCCCCTGCAGGAAACTCTCCATATTAACATAATCCAGAAAAGGGATTGCTGCCACTTGGTAGTCAAGGAAAACTGATTATAGCTCGTCTATGTCTAATTATTTAGTTTGCTACATGGTACTGAATGCTTTTACGGAAGCCCTTCATTTCCGTTGATTCCTCCAGAGGAGAAATTATAAGAAATTAAACCGGATGCAATGCATAAGGCTCAAATCGGATGTGGGTAACATTATACCAGCATGTGTATTAACGTAATCGTCATTTATGTATACAAGTCGGATTGTGTCTTCATTTAGACGGACAAATCCCCTTATGTGAGAGAATTTACTGATTAGGTGAACATTCAACATACACATTAAAAGAAAACTTTTGAAGCCAGATTTGGAATGATTGTGTTACCTATACCTTAAGTGGTGGATCAATCAACATTGAGTCCTCGACAGACGGTTGAATTATGCGTGAGAGGTTTCGGACCGTACAAAGAATCAACCTGTCTATAATACATATAGCAAATTGCACTATATAAAATGATGGTTCAACATGAAATATCCATTACCAAAAAGGTGGTTTATCGAATGTTATTTTGGGCTAAAGAAATCCATTATTTGTACACTAGAAAAATCCTTGACAGTTTTTTGACTCCTTGATTCAATTGTCATTTGTATATTTGTTGAGATGCGCGTAAAAAAAAGATTGCTTTCGGATTAAAAGTCTCTGTATTGAGCAGCAGAAGAACACATGTATACTTGTGGCGGTGCCGCCAAACCCCACGGTACACTTACCTAAAAACCCCCATAACCTCATCCCAAGTCGCATAAGATTTTGCTAATGCAATCGCATTAAGCACTTGAAAATGCTTCACGCATTAATTAGATCAAAGCTATAATCGTAAAATCCCTGTAAAGAAAACTTACCTTTTCATGCATCTTTTCGCATACAATTTTCCGTAAGATTTCTTTGTTTGCTTATCTGGTATTCCAAACCAATTCGGCACCTTCGGTACCAGACAAATTCCTGTAAACAAAATAATTCGGTTTGCATACAATGTAACCGTCATGACAGGGACCATAAATATTGCGCCGTCTATTTTCCAAATTCGTCAGGTGTACGATAAATTTCTTTACGTACACATTGGCCGGCGACCTTTTTCTCCCAGCAATAAAATTCTTTAACTCGCTGCAAACAGAAGAACGCTGTTCCTACATAGGTTTCCTGCGATACCAAAACAATTCATATCGTTTGTGGTATCCGAAAAAAAACAACATTTTTTTGCATTTAATGAGCGGCTGCTATTTATTTAGCTGATCCTCATTACCGAACGATGGATAAGCAAACTTGTAGCGGTTCCGCCAAACCCTACGGTCTACTTGCCTGAAAAAACCCCCATAACTACTACCCAACTCCCTTAAGTTTGCTAATGCAACAGTATTAGTACCTGTAAATGCTTCACGCATTATATAGATCACCATGTATAATCTTAAAATCCCTATAAAGAACCCTTACCTTTTCATGCATCCCTTCGCATACAATTTCCGTAAGATTTCGTTCTTTGCTTATCTGGTATTCTAAACCAATTCGGTACCAGACAAATTCCTGTAAACAAAATAATTCGGATTGCATTCATTGTAACCATAATGACAGGGACCATAAATATTCGCCGTCTATTTTCCCACCCGCGTCATGTACCTTTTCATACACATTGCCTGGCAACCTTTTTTGTTTGTCTTATCAAGAAACAACCCAAGCAGCTGCATATAATTAGCGCAATAGACGCCGAAACCAAATTCTCCAGCATTTCCTAATGCAAATATGAACCCGATTTCTACTGCAGCCAGAGATGCCATAAACATCCAATTTGCTTTTAGCACCTTTTTCTCCCAACGTCGAAAATAGCGACGAGGCATCGTGTAAACAATGACCCGCATTACCAACGGCGCATTTGGTCATTTTTCCCTATTGTCTTTGCCGCCTGCCTGTTTCGTTGTTCCACTGCACGTGTGAATAGAATCGATCTGAACGATCCCACACATACCACCATGACCTTTATTACAAGATCTGGTTTCCTATACCACCAAGAGAGACTTTACGTTTCCCTGGTGGTAGGTAAAAACGGTATCCGTACTGGAGAGGATATCGCGGAGTCGTTATTCAACCAGCAAGGCGGTCGGGTCGCCTGCCATCCACCGCACCGGCGCCGGTACGGTGGGTTATATAGGAGTCCTTTATCATCCTTTGACCACGCTGGTCACACCACTCCCGCTGTTTGTAGCGCTGCAGACACGCGATATACCTAAAGTCGATAGTTTCAGTGAAGTGCACAAATACGTGTCGCTAGTTTTACCCGGTCCTCGTGCACTTGTTCAATTATTTATGCGGTGAATGTGCCCACTGAGTTTTAAATTTTACCGAAATGTTTGCTCCTTAAATATAACATATAAACAGCATCACCTTTTGTATCTGATTAATCATTTATGCGGTGAATGTGCCAACCGAATTCCGAACAAAAAAGTAAAACAATAAAAGTCATTAATAAACAACACCTAACCTATGCGTTTTTATCCTGGATATCTTCGGTGAACAACTTCCCTACTTCGGACAGCTTGCGGTGAACTGTGTTTTTCTTTCGGTCTGCGGCAGGCACTTTTCGAACTGGTGGAGACGAGGTAGAACTCTCGCCCATGCTGGCGTCGCGACCTCGCTCCTACAAACTCATTAGGATCCGATGAGTTCGGTTTTATTTGCTTTACCGAAATCGTATCCCATGAATGCACTTTATGCCCTTTCTTTGTTCCAGGTTCCTTCTCATCCATGAAAGAACCATGCACACACACCACTACACTGAAAGAGTGCATTTCTGTGGCGGCCACACCCTTAAGAGAAAAGTTTTCCTCTCTCTTCCCTTTTCTTAACCCTATGGAATTCATGTCAGAGTTCTATCCTCGGGGAGTCCATTTCCATCCGCTGACTGCCACGGTCACGCGTCAATGCCGCTCTCCGCCGGCAGCGGAGACGCGTAAATAAATACATACCGGAGTCGTGTGTTGTTCGGTTTTGATATTCACCCAAAAACTAAAGGACAAATCTAACGTATATGGATAAACAAGTGTTAAAGTTAACGAAAACGAAATAAATGGAAAATTAATTAAGGACAACTTGTGTTTTACTTACTCCCGGTGTGGACGTTGCGTCGTCGAGTTCGGTTTGTGCTTTTCAAGTGTACTTTCCCGCGGCTGAACATTTGCTTGGTGATGGGGACGGAGTAGAACCCTGCGCCCATGTCAGTGGCACGACTTCGCCCCCCACATAGTTACCAGTAGAAAAAATAAAAAGTAATTAAAGTAAATTGAGTGCTGTGAAAAGTACGAGAATATACACGCGAGTGATGTGCAGTGCGGGAAAACCCTTTACTAATTCCATCCCTTGTATCTGTTTTCCTTTTTTCCCACCTCTGTTTGCATCCCTCAGGCAGCGATACTCTCGATTGATTTATAATCTTTGGAGAGGTTTTGGTATCTGAGTGGCATAATGTCCGTCATGGAAGGGATGTGATCGATATTTCGTCACGGACCTAGTGGGGCACCTACTTCAAGGGCATAACACATGTAGTGGTTGCTTTCGCTTATCTATTGCCGGTCGCGACTTGCATCCTTTCCCGAGGCGGTATTGGTTTTTTGTGTAGGGGCATCTCAATGGAGCGGGAATTTCGCGTTGATTTGTGTAACATTCGCGGCTTGAGAGGCAATTTCTGTTGTGTCTGCCCACGTTTCTAACGAAACACTATTGCGTATGCGATGATAGTGAAGAACGTGTGATTCGAACTGACGCTATGACAGTTAGAATCACCAAAAATTGAACCAATGCGTAACACATCAGGCAGCTGGCCGTGTGTACGAATTCGATTTCTAAACTCAAGTACACTCAACTAATGTGGAATTGTTAGGTTATCGCTATGGTATACAGCTCTGATGCATTTTCTTATTGGATTTTCGTTCGGTGTTCTTCACTATTTGCTTGTGTGTTGTGTGTGTATCTGTTAGAAACGCCACAAAAACATCTATCCTTGCACTTAGCGCAACCCAGGTAATTACTAATACAAATATTTCCTATTTTCATCTACCTGGGTATAACTTAGTTCCACTGTTCTTTCCACATCGTGGTATAGCCACATATATACGAAATGGTATTGCTTATCAGCATCTACCACAATATGGGTTCTGTTCCAACCCAGAATTTAATTTCTCGTAATTAAAACTTCACGTTCGTAAGCATATCATAGATGACTGCTTTCTTTACAGAAGCCCAAACTTGGATAGAAACGCATCCTTTAACGAATTTGATGCTCTGTCTGATTCTATCGATAGGACCTTGATACTATATCCGCACACTGAAATCGTTATTGCGGGTGATTTTAATGTGCATAACTCTCAGTGGCTTCGTCACTCCAGACACACAACACCTGAAGGTCAATATGTCCAGCTTTTTGCTGATTCAAATAGCTTAACTCAACTTGTCAATGAGCCAACACGGATACTAGACATATATGGTCATTCCGCCAACACACTGGACCTGTTTCTCATCTCCCACCCAAACAAATACACAATTTAAATTTCTTCGCCCTTCGACACTTTAGACCACTGTGTCGTGTCAGCTAAATTTGCTCTAACCAACAGTAACGTTAATGAGAAAGCTCCAAAAGAACAGTATGGTTCTACAAGAAAGCTAACTGGGAAGGTCTGAACGAATTTTTTAGAGGCTAAATTGGTCGTTATTTTTTCTCAATAACGATGTTGACTCTATAGCGGACACATTGACAGACACGATTCTACTTGGCATGCGGACCTTTATTTCACACAGGGTAAATAGTATCAAACCCAAGGGAAATATGTGGGTCCATTCCGGGTGCAGAGAAGGCATTAAGACTAAAGAGTTGAGCCCCCGATTGTATAAATCAAAAAATACTGAGGAAAGAGAGCTAGAAATGACTGCAATGCGTATATTCAACGCGCCAAGTTCTTACCTGACCAGAGAGTGACACAAAAAAAATTTTTTTCTCTCCCACAGGTAGTAGAAACTTCTGGGCATTCGTGAAAAACATTCAAAACTCAGTCTATTCATCCATTCCATCGCTTATAGTCGAATACAGACCAGTCACGAGTGCAATAGAGAAGGCGAATCTATTTGCTGTACATGTTGCAGCCAACTCAACGCTGTCTGATACCGCATCAGTTCCACCACAACTTGAGCATAAGCAGCACACCATGAGCCAGATTCGCACCCGAACGCGTACTGTTGCCCGCGCACCCAAAGAGCTAAACGCAAAGGACTGGTTCAGGTAGCAATCCTCCAATCCTCTTGAAGGGATGCTGCTCTTCACTCGCTAAACCACTGCGGAAACTCTTCCATTTGTCTTATTCTCTTGGCCGCTGCACATTCAGCCAATTCCCAAAAACGATCACAAATCATCCCTTTCTTCTTATCGACCCATAGCACTAACTTCTATTCTCTCGAAGGTAATCAATTCACTTACCAACCGTCAACTTTCGAAATGACCTCCCCAATGACCGTCAATATGGCTAGCAACAGGTCCACAGGAGATCTAATGGCGTACCTTACCGAAAAGTGGAGCCATTCCATCCACTACCTCGGTGAAAGCAAAGTAGTCGCATTGGATATTTCAAAAGCCTTCGACAGAGTTTGGCATCCATCCCTTTTGTCAAAATTGTATTCATATGAAGTGGACAATTCCCTGATCCGATGGATAAGAGACTATCTTTCTGGCCGTTCAATTCCAGGGGTTCTTGATGGCGTCAAATCTGCCTCCCATCAAATTAATACGGGTGTTCCCAGGGTTCGGTACTCTCATCCAGTCTCTTCCTGATCTTTATAAATGATCTCTTATCAATTACTCAGAACCCAATTCACTCGTCGATGATAACACGTTGAGTTTCTCATACTCATACGATCACTCCCGTCCAAACTCTTCGAACGTCACTGCCAACCAGCAACTTCTGCTTGATACATTGAATTCAGACATCAACAAGATATATCAATGGGGATTATCTAACCGGGTATAATTCAATGCCCTAAAAACCCAGTGCTGCCTCTTGTCGTCAAAGGCGAACCCAAAGTAAATACACTGTCTATGAACGGCGCCTCTATCGATGAAACCAAGGAACTGTGAATCCTTGGAACTCGAATTAATTCGACTCTTAACTGGAATTACCACATTTTTGAAACTGTGAAAAGTGCGGCCAAATGTATCATTATCATCGGCACTACAACCTACAAGGGATCCGGTCGTGGCTTTATTTAGCAAGTCTCGAGGCTTGTTAAATTTTCCATAATAATTTATTTTTACGGGCAGGGTTATTAACCTTGCGCCGAGCGGCCAAATGTCTGGGGTTCCCTAAAAGATGCAAAAGATACTTCGCTCCATCCAACCTGGCCACTATTTACATGGCGTATATTCGTCCAAAAATGGAGTTCAACTCCCATATTTGGTCAGGCGTATCCAAAACTGCACTACATGTGTTCGACAGGATGCAAAAACGAACAGTGAAACTTATTGGGGACTCAGCCGTAAGTCAATCAATTCCGTCGTTAGAACACAGGCGCAACGTAGCATGTCCATCTCTTTTCTATTGGTATTACCACGGTCGTTGCGCAACTGAACTTGCTGAATGTGTTCCGCCCCTTCAAACATTTTCCTGCTATTCCCGTCCCTCTATGAATACGCATCAGTTCACGTTGAAAGTGGACCTCAGCCGCACAAATAAACATAGTCATTCTTTAGCCGAACCACATGAATGTGGAATGTTCTGCCTGATCATGTGCTTCCTGGTCATTGTGATGTCCAGACATCAAGACCAATATACATCGACACCTCCTTTCCTCATCCACTTCCTCACCATCCGCTCGTACTGTGCTCTGACATTTAAGGGTACTTCAAAATCCCCTTTTATGCGCACGTTAGTGTAAAAAAAAAATCATATAAGTGACGTAGATCTGACAGCTAACTGGCAGTGCCCTATACCGTCGAGTGTATGGCAAAAAAAAAAAGATTGGTAAAAATTAATCTGTCCAGAGACGACAAAAAAGTGTACACATTACACAGCCAACACCCGTTCTCCATTCCACATTTGATTTAGTCCAAAAAAACACATCCCTAAACGTTTGAAATATCTCATGTGAGCTGGTAATTCCATTGATTTTGTTAATCCGTTCTCCGGAATGTTTTCTAAAACAATAAACTCCAACCTGATCTCCCCATCTCCGACGCCTCCTTGACGAAATGGTACCTGATATCAAGATGTTTGGTTGGTCCTTGGATCCCCAAATCACTTGCAATCACTTGTGCGCTGTGGCTGTCTGTCCAAATTGTCACTAGTTCTTGATGTAGTCCAAGTTCTTCCAGCAAGTTGCAGCTTGCACGTTTATTGAGCACAATTGAGACACGATGCATGACAGAAGATACACACGAACACGCAAACTGTAATGAAGAATAGCACCAAAGAAATAATCGAACAATTGTGTTATCACAGCCGTACACCATAACATAGTACGTACAATAGCATCACAATAGTAAATGCAAGTCGAAAATAACATCTCCTACACATATCACTGGTCTGATTTGTTAGGGTCTTCGTTCTAACTTTTGCCGTTGGTCTAACCGTTACAACTTTGGTTCGAATCACACTTCTCACTATCGTCTAAAACTCTATGGACTCGGCCTAGATTTCTGCCACGTGTATATCAATTATATATCCATAGCATCGAAAACTAAGGTTGAACATCTCTCGCACTTGAAAGAACTTATCGACGGCCTCAGAAAATTTGGTTTAGTCATCAACACTAAGTCCCAAACGAAAACGAACAGGTTAAGTACCTTGTGTTACCACACTGACGGGGAAAGTTGTCGGCCATTACCAAACAAAGTGAAGTCATTTATGCAGTTCCCTTGATCCGGCAACGTGCGTGAACTCCATTACCTTATCCCAAGACGCATACGTTTTCTCCAATGCAATCGCATTAGGCACCTGAAAATGCTTCATACATTAAAGAGATCAAATCTATGATCGTTAAATCCCTGTAAAGAAAACTTACCTTTCATGCATTCTCTTCGCATACCAATTCTCTGTAAGATTTCTTTATTAGCTTATCAGGAATTCCAAACCAATTTCGGCATTTACGTTGCCAAACGAATTCCTGTAAACAAATGATTCGGTTTACATACAATGTAACCTTCATGACAGGGATCATAAATATTGCGCCGTCTATTTTCCCAGCCTCGATGTGTGTACAAAAAACGATCTACACACACTTCGGCTGGCGACCCCTTTCAGCCAGCGTTAAACAGTCCAACGCAGATGCATGTAATTAGCACCATCTGCGTTGAGACCAATGCCTTACCAATGCACTAAGTGCAAACAAAAGAACGCTGTCTACCAGCAGGCATTCTGGCGATACACAAACAATCCAATCACCAATTATCCCAGACGCATCTACCATTTAATGAGTTGCAAGTTGATTACTCAGTTGAACTCACAGGTCATAAATCTCTTTTATCCTACATAGTTCTGGATCCGTTTCCCAATAACCTTCTCACATAAACAAAGATCTCTACGATCCTTGACCCTTTCTTTGTGTTTCAGGTTCTTCATCATGGCTTTGATCTATGAAAAGAACCGACGTACACACACACTTGTGTATCGTGAAGATCTCCTCTATGAGATTTTACGTCTCTTTTGGAATAGGAAAACGCACCCCTTAATTAAGAGAGCCAGTTTCACTGACCGAATTCCCTTGTCAGCGAATTAATATCGCTGAGTCCTTTACCATCCGCTGACCGCCGCGGTCACGCGTCACTGCCACTCTGATAATGACGTATATAACAAAAGTAGTAGTTTTTAATAAAGAATAAAACTAAACCAAGTGCTGTTCCTGGGTGTTTTTTTATTTACCTTTGTTTCCTGGTGATCGTTCGTTGGCAGGCAGCGGAACAATCGTTTGTGACAGTGAAAGTGGCGGGTTGGTAGTAGAACTCGCGTCCATGCTGGCGCCACGACTACTTACCCCACAGCTCTACTCCATAACTCCTCGAATCTACGACGTAATAGTTCGGATCCGCCAGCTAAAAAAAATTGGGTTACTACATTTAGAGCGCTGTAGAGAATTAGAGGGAATGGTGAATTCCACCAAAACCATTTTTTTAACTGTTTATTTATTTTACTTTAATACTATTACTTTTTTTTCTGTCGTTATTTTAATGTAAGTGCTGCCGTCACCAAGCATTGAGGATTAAAAGCCATAAGACAGGTCAATTCAAGTAAAGCCCCAGGAGCTGATGGCCTACCAGCTAAGCTGATCAATCAAGGAGGGGCAGCGTTACACCCCACAATTCATGAGATCATGGTACACGTAGGGGAGCAAGAGGAGATGCCGGAAGATTGACGCCGTGGAATAATTTACCCCATACACAAGAAGGGAGATATCACAGTGTACAGTAACTATAGGGGTATTAAATGACTGAGTACCGCCTATAAGATACTCTCCATTATCCTACAAGATCGGATTCCCCCCATACGCTAAAGTCATCATTGGTCAATATCAGTGTGGCTTTATCCCAAGCAAATCAGCGATTGATCAGATATTCACTCTTAGGCAGGCGATGGGAAAATGTCAGGAATTTAAGATTCCATTATATCATCTATTTATAGACTTTAAGGCCGCCTACGACAGCATAGCCAGGGTAGAACTGTGGGGGTCCTCTATATTACATGGAGAACCAACCCACAATCCTAACCATTTCGACCGCCATCGGCGTGTCAAACAAACCCCAAACTCTCCTACTCAGCTATTCACCTGGAAAAGCATGTTGCAATAATGGACGCTCATTATCCTATGCAGATAATGCATAATTGAATTTAGCTACTCTTTTTGTCATACGGCAACTCAATTTTGGCTAGCCCATGAAATTTTCATCGGAAATCACATCATGTCGGTTAGCAACAACAAACCTAACCAAACGACGCCGTTACATCATAGCGAAACCGCTGGGGAATTTATCAAAATATTTAATTAGTTCACATGCTAAATTACCCTAGCCAATTGGCGTCACTTCGGCCTTTCTTCAGATCACCCATTCGCTTGGGATCAACGATCTCACTTTACAAGTGAAAAGCGCAAACAACATTTTCCTCTCCTTCATAATTTTGTCTTCCTACGGTTCAATGCACTCTGAGATCACCACAGCCGTAACACTAGGGCAGTAGGTCATTCTCAGAAACTTCAATTGATACCGGCGCACAAGCTAAGCCAACCCCGAAGTTATTGCGCTCTTTCTTTTGTTATCTTTATCCTTCGCATGTCCAGCGACTGTCGAATGATGCGCGAGTATCATCCATCTCACTCAGGCATGCGAATGAGAAGATACATGAAAAGAGCGTGGTGATGATTGGCTAATAGCTGTGCGAATACAAAAATCCCAATTTTCACCCCTAATTAAGGCAGTGGCTGTTCAATGATCACAGCGGCAGGTCACGCCGCCGCTCGTCACCAAAAATCAATTTCGCGGATTTTATTCGAGTTGTTTTATAATCTTCCCTGTGAACGGTAACGGCGCTTTTCAAGTCAAATTCCACGTCGAGTGCGCACACCACCACATGCGTAAAGTTTACATTTGCCACGAAAGGTCGGTGTAATTAATATTAAATAATTATCCTCAAGAAAACAGTTACAATTTATTTGTGCATGTGGAATCATTGAATGTTAAATAAAGAAAACATTAATATCCAATCAACACCAGTGCATTTCAATTCTTTCCTTTTGGTGCTCAATTTATCTGGTGAACAATTTTGATGGCGTAAGTGTCGGGGATTAAAGTGAATACTTGTCGTACGTCGGCATCCTATCTTCTACCCCCACAGAACTATATAATGCCATGAGAGAGTTTGGCATTCCAAAAAAATTGATACGACTTTATATGTTGACCATAACCAACGTAACTAGTCAAGTATAAATAGTGGGATTGCTGTCCAAACCAATAAACACCTTTAATGGACTCCGACAAGGGGACGGTCTGGCCTGTCTCCTCTTTAACCTGCCGTTGGAGAAAGCAGTCCGTAACTCTGGCGTCACAACTAGAGGGACTATTATCACCAAGTCCAGCCAGACACTTGTCTACGCAGATGACATCGACATCATCGGTAGATCCGATTCGGCTGTACACGACTCATTCACACAGATCAAGAGGCGGTACAAGGACTGAGACTGCACATTAATGAGGGAAAAACTAAGTACACTGTGGCAAATTCTGTGACCAGAAGACCTAACGTTAGTCAAACTACCAGGGTAGCGGAGCACGAATTTGAAGTAGTGCAATCCTTTAGCTACCTTGGGTCAATAGTAGCAGCCTATAACAATATGGGAGAAAAAATACGCGAGCGGCTGATCAAATCCAACAAAGCCTACTATGGTCTATCAAGGCTCTTTAAATCCCGAAATTTTTCCAGAACACCCAAGCTACTGTAGCGGTTCTACGAACCATACAACTCACTACAGGTTGAGGTATCCTTTCCTCTAGGAAATTGACTCACCTTTTTCAGCACACGTGCCCACAGACACGTGTCCCAATAGTCAGTAACCATACCTGAAACAAAAGGTTATAGGACATGTAACGAAGTTGAACCCGATATCAGAAAGCAAGGAACTAAACGTTAAAAAGCTCCCAATATCGAGTCAACGCATCCATACATTGTATTCAACCCAATTCCAAAAGGCAGAAAAGCATCGCATCTAAGCAATGCGCCACGCAGGAAAGCGTCGCATGTAAATCACTCACCCATTCTAAGCATCAACGCGATGTTTCCCATGAAATACCGTTGTCGGTAAATAAACCGAACAACGGATGCCTATTCTGGTAGCTAATGGAAATAAACATCTAAATCCCTGGCATGACCCTAACGCTAAAGGCACACTTGTGCAAACAAGACATATCGTTGCGCGGGCGATTAGCAGTCATGCAGCCATAAACTCTGAACACTACCCGCGATAAGTGGAAGTACAAGCAAAGCATTACACCCCATAGTCCTTTGTACCCATCTGAATAGCATGAGAACCTTTGCTTCTCAGGCCAGATGTGCGGTATAAACAAATCTTAAGGGAAAGATCGGAGAATAAGCGGCGGCATCCGATCTTAAGACATAGGAGCAAGATTCCGATAACCAACAGCTAATGATGTTGATTATCATCAGGAAAGACTTCTCCTTTTCAGATACTATGGGAAATTCTCCTTTTCAGTTGCAATGGGAAATTTATGCTGTTAACAGATACTATGGAAAATTCTGTTAGCAGATATGATGGAAAATTCTGTGCAGAGATACGCTGGGAAGATTTCCTTTGCCGATAGGGATTCGGAATTAGTCAATGAGAATGAGTCGTGAAGAAGAGTTACTTCGATTTGCAGTCTAGAGAGGTCGTCTTGGATAACCGAGAGAAGAGGATTATTAGTTTTCGTGTATGTTGGTGTGAGACCTAGTCCTGAAAGATGTTCGATTCAGTACCGTCGCAAATTCGTGTTCATTTGTAAAGTAACGTTGACACTCGACGTCGAGTGTCAAAGTAACTTGTATTTCGTTTAAATGATGAGTAGCAGTGACGAAGTTTTAATGTGCCAAAGTTCCTTGAGCGGTACCGTGCCATCAAGATCGTAAAAACGCTCGGCGAAAGTTAACTCGTAGTGCATAAAAGAAAAACCTTGTAAAAGTTCCTCATAGAATCGCCACGGGTGATCCAGCGTTGTTAATTGATGTCAAGTAGCAATAAGAACTGGAATTCAAACTAATAAAAAATATTAATAAAGATCAAAAACTATTAGACTCCATGTTTTACTTGTGTGCTGTTTTCCGCACCAGTGTGTTCTTCTTAGTGTGTGGACAGTGTTCGGCGGGACACTTAGTACGGATAGACCAAACACGCCAAACTACTACTGTACAAGACCATGGTCTTACCTGTACTCATGTATGGGTCCGAGACCTGGGTGCTCAATAAAGGGCCCTCTCTAAGCCGCGTTCGAGAGGAAGGTCTTAACGAGAATTTTTGACCCCGTATGTGAGGGGGGACGATTTCGGAGACGCTACAACCATGAGTTGTATGCGATCTACCTTGCAGGTAATATTGTAAGAAAAATCAAGCTCGTTAGACTCCGGTGGGCGGGACACCTAGCTCGAATGAGCGAAGATGAGCCTGCCGGAAAGTCCTTTGTGGCAGGTTGTATGGAAGGAGACAGCGCGGTAGACCTTGTCTGCGGTGGAGGGATGGCGTAGACCAGGACTCCCAGAGCCTGGGAGTGCCAAATCGGTTAACATCGGCTCGAAATCGGAGCCGGTGGAGACTTGCTAAATAAGGCCAAGACCGGATCCCGGTTGTAGTGCCGATGGTGATGATGATGAAAATCCCAAATAACGAAAATTAAAAAGAAGTAAAACTTACAATAGATTGAGATGATAACTCGGAAGAAGTTGATGGGAAAAATATATAATCATCAATATACATGTGGAAAATATGTATCAATAAGATAATTTTGTTTTACTATGATTGCTTGTTGCTTTTGATGACACCACAAATTTATATTATGTAAAGGGTTTCTTAATAGGTACGAAATGTTTTTAAAATTAAATAATGGGTTTCCCAAGACGATATGCTTTAAAACGTCATGGTAGCCATATTTATAATGGTAGACATGTCACTATCGTGCAATTCGTCTTTATATAGTCGTACTTCAAAAATAATAAAATCAGAGGTTTGCTTTTATCTCTGTGGGGGTTTAAATGTTGGTGTGGGAGGCAGGGGCACGGATTCACATAAATCCCCCTGACACTTGTTACTCCGATCTTCCAGCGATTATTCCACTGTAACACGTTCACTTTGGGCAAAATAAAACACTAGTGGTGTGGTTATGTAATAATGTTTTCTTTATTTTAACTAAGTCCTTTTAACTTATTGACTTTAATTGTACATTAATTTGTTTTTTGTTGATGATTCACTTTAGTTTCTAACTTATCATTTAATTTTTTTTTGTTAATTTTGTTTAAGGGAATCTGAACAGAACGTGTAACTTAACGCATTCTCCCGGCACTGACAATGCAACGACCTCGACTTGACTCTAGGTTGTGTGTGCGCACACTTCGGAGGATGGTTATCGACTGTGGTTTAGATGTGATTACTGACACGGTGCGGCGTGACCGACACCGGTAGAGATTGGATAGCGACTGATTTGAATTAGGGATGAAGGTGGGATTTTTTGATTTGCGCACAGGACAACCAATCGAGATCGTCTTTACGTTTTTGCTCTCTCATATTCCCCGCCGTCGAGGTGTGGTGAACACTTCGGCTAATTGGATACTCGACGAACAAGGGAGAGTGGAAGAACAGGAACACAATGTGCAATGATCTCGGGGTGGGTTTGATTTTTGTGTGCGTGTATCAATGCACCTCTGAAGATGACCTATTGCCCTAGTGCGATGACTGTGGTGATCTCAGAGTGCATTGAACCCGAGGAAGATAAAAACGGGATGGAGAAAAAAATGTTCTGTAGCTATTCACATGTGAAAAGAGATCATTGATCCCCAGCGAATGTAGTGTCTGGGGAAAGTGAGTAGGACGCCGAATTGGCTAGGGAAATCTGAACATGGGAACTAAATTAAATGCTTTAATAATTTCCCCAGCGATTACATGATTATGCAACCGCGTCGTTTGATCAGACTATGCCGTTGCTAACCGACATGATGCGATTTCCGGTGGAAATCTCATGGGTTAGCGAAATGGAGTTGCAGTATGGCGAAAATATAGCTAAACTAAATTATGCATTATCTGCATAGGATAATGGGTTCAGCTATGCGTCCTTTTGAGAAACATGTTTTGCAGGTGAATTACTGAACGGTGTGATAGGGGTTGATATGACGCGCTGAAAGCAGTCGAAATAAGGCGGAAATTATGGTTGAAATTATGGGTTGGTTCTCCATGTAGTATAGAGAGCCCCCACATCTCAAATGGTTAGAATTTTCTTCAGTTTTAAAAACATGTCATTCTGATTGAGAAACCCAACATATTGTCCTCTTATATATTGCTAACTAAAGTTGTTCAAGGACTAGCAAGCTCTACTTGATATCTTCCGGTTTACACTAAAATATTATTTTACACTTACATAAAAAAGTACTTAAATTGTCAAATTGTTATATACAAATTTCTCACACATCAATTGCTTACTCCTTGCACCCACCATGAAAAAAAAATCTGAAGTTTTATCTAGTCCTCTAGTCCTCTCCTTAGAGATTACTTAACCTATCCTCGTCGTATACTCCCTTTGGGACTTAATTAAACCTAAAAAGGAGTCACAGCAGTAATTGTGTTTCTCTGCGTAAGACTGCCCTCAAAATTGCTGTCACATACATTAAACGTTATCACGGATGTTCATTCTTTAATTCTATACTGTGGCGCCAAAAAATAAAATCACAATACAACCGGGACATGGTTGCCTTTGAACCCTCATCAAAAAAAAGGATTCAACTAGATAAATTATCTGACAAGAGCTCTCCCATTTACCCTAACTGACGAGTATCCTCGAAAGCGAATTTATTATAAACGCCAATTAAGGGGCAGTGGATACTTACGCCAACGATTGGTTTACAAACCGACTGTACAAGTGAACTAGGTAAGAACCATAGAACACCGATGACAGCAAACCGTAAACAGAATAAAGCTAGAAATATGTTACAAATATACGGAATAGGGAATAAGCCAGGAACAAAGGGCGCACAACGATCTGGAAGAATAAGAAGTAAAAATGTATTTAGTTACAACAGACTGGCAAGAAGAAACAAATAAGAAAACACGACTAGTCTTTCAGAAGCCAGAAGAAAGGAATAAGTAGAGGTAATAGCATAGGGAAATCACAATGGAGTGATATATACGCAACAGACCTGGATGGGGTAGATCCAAGTTTCAAAGACCAAGGAATACAAAGCCAGGAACAAAATATCAGCAGTAAAAAAAGGTGAGTAAGAATGAAAGAGGTGTAAAAGAAGGAGTGATGTAATCTAGGCTAAAGAAACCAATTGTTCACTCAGTTCCGATCTATCAAAGATAACTGTCAAGGAGTAGACGCGTAGAAGGATATGCTAACTTTTGTTGTCCGATTATCTCTCCTCTGTGCGACAGTTAAGTAATTACATTTAATTACTTCGAAAGAATGCAACAATAGCTCAATGGACTTATCGTAAGGCAAGCGGCTTTGTACATTTTATATGATTGCAAAGAACTTGCTCTTACAAGGGCCATATAATCTTTTTAATCTTCCAAGACATATTATCTGATTCTTGAAATTATAGCGAGATAAAGAGAGTATGCTTCACTAGTAAGATCTTTCAGAATATAAAAGAATAAGTAAGGCAGCTAAGTGGATTTATTATTGGTACTTTAATATTATCAAACCTAATATAAGTTCTTTGTCTAGATTGATTGGCAGATTTCTCATTGTAAGTCTGACTAGAATGAAGTTTTAAAAATAAAGTAAGTTAGTTTTTAGTTTAGACAGTGAAGTGCTTTATATGACTAACACAATTTGGGCAATCCATTAACATTTGGGAGATTGAACCCCTTTTTCCAAAAACGAATATGTAAACTATTATAAATTAAGTTTCAGGCGCATTGAGTTATCAGATTTTCGAATATTATTTTTTAACCTAATCTATTGGCCTTTTGTGAGCTCTTTTAATTACACAAAAGTAAGTTAACCTTTCGTTAAAATCTTTCGGTTTTTTCTTTTATTATTATTATACTTCTCTCAGAGAGGCGAATCTATAGCGCCGACATGGCGCCCCGAGGAACAACCAAATAACCGTTGCAGTTCTTCTTGATCAGTTGGCGGTTGTAACGCCCTGGAAACACTGGCGCAGGGAGTGGATTCCACAGCTTTCCCGCTCTATAACGGGGCGAGTTTTGATACAGAGACGCTTACCCCGTCGGGAGATGAACTGCAAAGTGGTGCGATCTGTCGGATTGCCCCGTGGAGCGCATATAAACCGAATTGCGCGGCACAATACAACGAATCCCCAAAGAACAGTCTCCGTGATAGTATCTTTAAAACAGCAGAGGTCAGGATATGCTTAGGAGCATAGCTCCAAAGATGAAAGCAATATTCGAGCGTGGGTCTGTCGGGGAAGGAGATGTGGTGCCGGCGTACGGCACAGGGTTCGCTCCGGTCCCCATCGCTCTGCCACTGTACCTGTCTACAACGAAGAGAATGGAGGGGTGCAAACGCCCAGGACGCTGCTGCACGGCGACAAAGCGAAACCGCGGGAATAAAACACACAGGTGTAGTTGGTTTACGAGTTGCTTTAATTGTTCACTTAGTTTTATTTACGAGGAGTTTAGTTGCCCGCGTTCCGTGACGCCGGTTATTGTTGGTACTGTACGCTACCTTTACACTTAATGATAGCCGCCGATTCGCTGAACCTTAAAACGCACGGCTAAACGACTCCAAACTTAGGGATAGCTAACCCGACACACGACTAGATGATTTTCGTTTAGAAATCAGGGCCCCGGCAAAGACACGGCGAGCTGGGTTACACACTTGGAGCTTCGTGCGCCCCCGAGCTGATGTGCGCGCGTTGGTAGTTGGGTGACGACTGATTAATAAAAGAAAGACTCTATTCATCGTGTGGTGGCGGTTGAGTCATAGCTAAAATCGACTCGCCGTCATTTACTAGGAACTTCGAAAAGAGTTGCTATACCTGTATAGGGAGTTTGTTTCCGGGAATTCCTGCCGTACTGGCTGGGCTAGATTCCTCGGTTGCTATGTGTACCGAGAAATCGGTTTTGGGAACACGAGCAAGTATGGACATGAGTTTTCGGGGGAAATTGGAATTGCTTGGATGCAAGCGAGGGATATAATTTGGATAGAGAATTAACCGAAGCAATTTCGGGGAAATGTATGCGGCTCGGTGTAGTTGGTGGTGATGATTAATATTCCGTTGTAGGTTTGAATATGCGTTTTATTGCAGCATATGAATTTCCGGGGAAATTAAGATTGCTTGGTCGCAAGGAAGGAAATTGACTTAAATAGAAAATTGGCCGAAGAGGTTTTCGGAAAATTTATATGTGGGGTGATGTAATTGAGGTAGATGATTTAGAATGTATTCTATTGACTTGTATTCTGTTGTAAGTTTTGGGAAATGCCCTTCATTGCAGATTGGGAGATGGATTCTTACAAGTTCGGGATGGATGCGCTTGCAGATTTTGCATGGTTGCGAATGTGTGTATTGCAGGTTTTGAACGGGGAGTTGGATTAAGGTGACGCGCTGTTAGCGGTCAAGGTTGGTTGGAATTGTGGGTTGGTTCTCCATGTGGTATAGAGAATCCCCACAAGTCTAATTTGAGATTTATACAGAAGAAGAAGTTGGGCCAGAGTAAAATATTCTTGATTCTAAAAAGATAACTCAGTTTTCTTGAGGTGGACCTGGCGATGTTTGACACGTGTTCATGCCGCGATACATTCCCACATACCGTGACGCCGAGCAATTTCATGCTTTTCCCAGATTCGAGAGCCTGACCAGTCATCATCACCTGTGGAACCGATGATGTACTTTTCTTTGTAAATGTTGTATAATGTGTCTATTTTGCATTGAAGTCATCTAGATTGGTCGTTCCCCGCTGCGGGACCTTATCCAGATCCCGAATCAGAGAGTCGATCTGGCTACATCTCAGTTGGTGCGACGTTAATGCACTAATCGACCAAACACTCGAAAAAGCGGAACAAGCGGTAACAATGGCCAATGCCTCATTTCATTTCATTTTAGCAAATTTTTTGTATTTTCTTTTTATCTTCTTAATTTCTAAATTACATGCTAGACAAAAAATGCTTAAATTCTAGCTTAATTATCTTATATTATAACTAACTGGTCCTACGCAGACGCTCTAAGCTAAACATTACGTAACTATAGAACTTTGTTTATGGCTGTACTTATGATTATTTGAATGACAAAGAAAATTTGGAAAACTTTGTGTCGATTTTTTTTTTTGTTTTTTCTTAAAATTTAACCTACTTCAAATTTTTTTTTTTTTTATTTAACATAATAGAACTTAACTTAAATCTTATACTACCCTAATTCTAGAGAAGCTAAGTCTGTGTAAGCTGGCTGATGATACTGTTATTCTACCGACATTGGTATCAGTATTAGGGGGTTCTGGCTCACTTTTTAGCGGGGTCTGGCCCATTGACGTCATCAGTGAGTGACGCCATCCTGAAAGCTCTCTTGCGAGAGCTTTGGGTTGTGTTTTATTTTAGAGTATACTTTTAGGTTGAATGCGAGAATTTAATCATATTGTGTAACTGCAGCGTCATCAAAATAACCCAATTTTTAATTGTATTAATTAATGAATGAGCGAATGTGAGAATTTCATCATATTGTGTAACTGCAACATCATCAAAATAACTCAATTTTTAATTGTATTAATGAATTAATGGATGGATGCGAATGTTTATATTAATTTAGTTTAGATGGGGATAGCCGTTATATCTATTATTACGATGTTTGTAGGTATAGAATAATATCGATGCTCAGATATTAAAAAAATTATGGAGTTAGATGTAGAATAATTACGTTATTTGATATAGAATAATGATGGAGTTTACGTATGGCATAATTATGGTGTTTAGCTGGTACATAAGTGGTAGGGCGTATAGGCAGTTAGGAATTATGGAGTATAAGTAGTTAGGGACTATGGATTATAGTCAGTTAGGGAATTATGGAGTTTAGGTAGTTAAGAATTATGGAGTTTAGGTAGATAGGGATTATCGAGTATACGTATTAGAAATATCCCATTAAATTAATGCAGGTGTTCCCAGGGTTCGGTACTCTCACCCACACTCTCCCCCATCTTTATAAATGATCTCTTGTCAATTACTTACAACCTATTTCACTCGTTTGCTGATGATAGCGCGTTGAGTTTCTCATACTCATATGAACACTCCCGTCCAAACTCTTTGAACGTCACTAGCAACCAGCAACTTATGCTTGATACATTGAATTCAGACCTCAATAAGATATCTCAGTGGGGATTATCTAACCGAGTAGAATTTAATGCCCTAAAAACCCAGTGCTGCCTCTTGTCATCAAAAGTGAAACCCAAAGAACGGTCTATGAACGGTACTTGCATCGACGAAGCCAAGGAATTATCAGTCCCCGACACTCGAATTAATTCGACTCTTAACTGGAATGACCACATATTTGAAGCTGCGAAAAGTCCAGTCAAATGTATGGGGTTCCTAAGAGATGCAAAAGATACTTCACTCCATCCAACCTGACCACTATTTACAAGGCGTATATTCGTCCAAAAATTAAGTTTGTGGGGACGAAGTATGTTGTGGTGCCTACACGGGCACAGGTTCACAACCTTCCCCAACACTCGTACCGCTGAAATCCAAGTCGCCGATGCGGGGTGACCTATTCGCCAGTCGCCAAGTAAAACAACCACTTCCTACATTCATTTTTATTTTTAATTCAACAGAAGGCGATATAAATTTTCAGTCATTTTATTAACATAAGGATATACATTTTCCATCATTAATAAGGATATAGATTAGATTCTGCTAGTTCACCACGTAAGAATATAATAGACTTTAACGGTAAGTTCAAATTGTTATTCAATAAACGATGTTAATTCACACATAAGGAAAAATAGACTTTAACTTTGGCAGATTGTTAATTCACAGCAAACGGATATACTTCACGACTGGGAGATTCGACTTCGTTTCTATTATATTCGCTCCTAGGTTAACATAAGGATATAAATTAAATTCTGCCAGTTCACAACTCAAGAATATAATAGATTTTAACTTTAGTACACGCACACGATAAATTCAAACTGTCCATCAGTAGATGATGGCTCCTCGATAGTATAGTGGTTAGTATACCCGCCTGTCACGCGGGAGACCGGGGTTCGATTCCCCGTCGGGGAGCCTCTGGCGCAAGACTAATGACCTTGCCCGGGAAAAAATATCATTATGGAAAATTTAACAAGCCCCAGGACTTGCTAAATAAGGCCAAGACCGGCTCCCGGTTGTAGTGCCGATGATGATGATGATCAGCAGATGATGTTTATTCATAACTCAAGCAAATAACAGACTTTAACTTTAGTACGCGCACACGGTAAATTCATATTGTCATTCAATGAATGATGTTAATTCACAACGTAAAGAACTAATAAACTTTAACTTAAACACGCGCATTCGTGAATTCAGATTGTCTTTCATTCGTGAACCGCGACTAATACTCTATTCTGGTGGCTCGCGCACCGTCTGTGAAAATATCAACTCCTGGTGATCAGGCTTGACTGAACTCCGTGGTTGTTTAACGTGGAGGTACGACTTGCCTCCACGGGACCCGTATCGCTATTAACTATTGCCACCGAAGCGACAGAATACCAAAATTCCATCCATCGCTTCGGTGACCATATAAGGGATGCTCTTAGAAGATGATCACGGAGAGGATGTGCACACACACAGACGCAGTTACCTCGCACGCTCATGCTGTGCATGAGCAAGCGGACCGTGGATAAAATAATTCCATAAAAGGAAATGTTTGCATCTGGGCAAGTATCATGAAAACAATACTTGGGGTATTTACCTGATCAGTAATTGCGTAAGTCATCTCGTGTGTGTATTTACACTAATGAGAATTCGATTCCCTTTCGCGGCTAGGTGCGAGTTACCCATTTCATATCGATTGGCTTAGCGACCGATATGATTGCAGCATGGAAGTAAGGCAAGAGTATATCCTGCTTGTATGTCGCAATTCGATGGGAGAAATGTGCACCGCGGTGGTCGAGACATGTTGGTTGCTTGGTTCTGAAACCAAATTGCCTTTATGGAACATGAATGTTTCATGTGCTTCTTGCCATTAAGGAATATTGACGGCGCCCTGTGGTGGTTAGTGTTATGTCGGTTTCTTATTGGTGAAACCAAATTGTTTTAGGAAATTAATGGTGCCTTGCGATGCTGCCGTAAGTGCATAAATAGGTTTCTCTTCCATGTAAATCTCGCCGATGCATTGAATGCATATTGCAGGGGGAAAACCTGTAGAGGGAGGACGCCTGCAGGTGGTTGCAGCGGACGGTTGGGCGTGTTAAATTGCAAGGCAAGCAATGGCGTTCGAATGGAACGGCCATAACACATGCTTCTATAGTATACAAGTGCTTTAGGAGGCATTTTCTTACCCCTAGATGGCAAAGGTAAGTAGTGGCGTTCGATAGAACCGCCACTAGTTCAACAACCAGATTTGGTCAGGCGCATCCAAAACTGCACTACATATTCTCGACAGGATGCAAAAACGAGCAGTGAAACTTATTGGGGGCCCAGCCGTAAATCGATCAATTCCGCCCATAGAACACAGGTGCAAGATATCATGCCTATCTCTTTAGTATTATCACGGTCGTTGCTCAACTGAACTTGCTGAAAGTGTTCCGTCCCTTCAGACATTTTCCCGCGATACCCGTCAATCTGTGAATGTGCATCAGTTCACGTTGAAAGTGGACTACAGGCGCACAAATAAACATAGAGAGTCATTCTTTAGCCGAACCACACGAATCTGGAATGTTCTGCCTGATCATGTGTTTCCTGGTCGTTGTGATGTCCAGACATTCGAGACCAATATACATCGATATGTCCTTTGCTTATCTACTTCCTCTCCGTCCGCTCGCACTGTGCTCTGACATTTAAGGGTACTTCAAAATTCCCTTTGTGAAGGCGTTAGTCTTAAAAAAAAAAAAAAAAAAAAAAACCTTTCTACGTGACTCTTTTTTTCTTTTAGCTTGTTTAGCTTTTGATTTTTGAAAATAGTCGACAGTATAAGTTATAGTTATAAGACGCACATATTTTCTGAAATAAAACGTTTTTTTTTTTCATTTACCTGGTGACAATCTCAACCGAATACGCTAAAATAGTTGAACTACATAGTTAAACCCGAATAAAGCTTTTCTGACTATTATACCTACAAAACGATGAGTTATTTATTGATTGATAACAGTAATTTACGTGATAAAAACCAAATAGTTAAGTCCATAAAGTATTAGTGAATGGCAAAAAGCAGTGGATGGAAAAAGCTGTGGATGGAAAAAGCAGTGGATGGGAAAAGCAATCAGTTGGCAAATACTCTTATCATTACCTTCCTTTGTATATTCGGTTGAATAGTGACTCCTTAATTTACTACTCTCCAGTCACGTCCATAGTTCATCCATAGGCAAACTCTCTCCAATACGATATAAATGGAATAAATATATGACTGAATCCTGGGAATAGTGTAATCTACTGTTGTCTAAATATCGTGCGCTATAGTTAACCAACCCAAGTAAATGAAAACGTAACTGTATAAATGTGCACTTAATTAATTTCATTTGGTTGCCCTTCCTTAAAGTTAAAGCTTGACTCATTGCTGGAGCTTAGATGATTAAACTCACTAAAGAAAAATATGCTACCCATACAGCGCACATTTAACCGGCATATTGTAAAAGTCTCACAGCATCCTGTCATCCCTGGAAAACAAGTAAAAATTCAAAAGCCAACGACTCGACATTATCCCCGCCCAAGGGAGTAAATTAACTTCTGCACACCTTTAATAAAAGTTTCTCCAGACTACATCCTGCATGCCTGTACCTACCTACCAACCTACTTCCTGCTTTCGCATGCCGTGAAAAGCCTGAAATGCATTGTAACCCCGATGGCCACTTGTACTAGGCGAACTCCACTGTACCATAACGTTTTATAATTTGAATATTCCTCTCATATTCATGCCAGGCATCTGTAAGCCCTCTCAGCGCATTCCAGCAACATCTTAAGTTGCCGCTTAAAGTTGGTGCATTATTTTACATTAATAATTAGCTTCTCACGCCGCCATCTTTGACTATAAAGCAGCGAATGAAGTTAGCTCTGAGCCTTGGATGTGGAGGCGGCAGTTGCCGCCAACCCGCTTCCGATGAAGAACTTTTAATAGATATTTAATTGAGTAAAAAATCTACGCGCGAAATGTTATTGAGACGACGGAAAGCAGAGGATGTGTATACACAGGCAAACATCAATTCTGTACGCGATCGCTCGCATCCGCCATTTATCGCCGCCGTACACCCTTGATCCCATTTAACCGCAAAATCTTCTTAGATAATCTTAATAATTTATTCAAATCACCGAATTAACTTTTACGATCTAAGGAAATTGTTGCTGCCGCATGGTGTAGTACGCAGCATCGGCATTTCGCGTCCTTGCAACAGCCCCGTTGCGACTCACAACGCTTTGTGAAAGTATATTTAACCTTAATTTTCGCATCCTTCCGAGGAGGCAGATAGAGTTGATAACATTCTTGGATATAATGTAATTTACAATTCTCTGTGATTAGGGACTATTCATTTGTAGGGCGGTACGTGGCCGCCGGACGAGAGGCATGCAGAGTTTTCACGCGTCATGTCGGCATCAAGACGAACGTAAATGTTTTATAACAACTTTCAACGGTATGGGAGGAGGAGGGAGAGACCTTACCTAACCATTACTTACCTGTCCCTATTGTATAGCCGTGATGCTAGAATGACCATGGCCCAAATGAAGTTTGCTGCCGGGGAATGGGTGAACATGGGTTGGGGCTGTCTATAATCTTCGTGTGAATTTGTTATTCTCTACTAATAGCGTTAAATTATATACAACGTAGGAGTCAGTGAGTGGAAGCCTTTGTTAAATGCCCGTTGTTGGAAAGGCGAAATTAAGTATTTGTTGTAAGAAGAATGAATTTCTGATTTTGTTGGATAAAACTGGGGCAGCGAATAGGGACGTCACAAGAATATAATAGATACAAAACTCGTAGAATAAAGTTTGGTTGGGGTGGTAAAAAGTAATTTGTATAAATTGCTAAAATACAATCGACCAGTCACATGAGAAGATATAGAGACACTCTCTTATCGATTACGAAACATTTATTATCGTTTACCTTGTGCTGGCTGTCTAATGATGCAAGAAATTAAAAACGAACCAATGGCGCGTCGGTAATGGTACTGCCCACACATTTTTAGAAGAGGACTTTAATCTGATGGTGTGCGAACATAGCTAGTTAAAACTCACTACAAATAAGCAAAATTTCTTTATCTTAGATGCGTACATGACTTACACAATAGAATCTTGCAATAATTAGATTCATACGCGGTATTAGGTTATATAGAATCCGATTTGCTTTCCCTTCTATCATCGGTCGAGAAACATGGATTTTGTTTCATACTCATATATATCTACTACAAATTCGGCCCTACTTTCGTATTTAATAGTTTCTGGGTTGTTTCCTTCAATCGGACTTGAAGGTGTCCCCAAACTTTACGGCAGTATAGTTGTGTCAACTTAACGACAAAAAGATTTGTTATAATGCTGTTAAGTGGGCTTATTAAATCCCCAGAAATTTTTTGACAGAATGTATTCTAACCAACCAAATAATATAACTCATTTACATTCCCCATTGTTGGTTCGAGAAAATAAACAAAACGATGCCGTGTGTCAATAAGAACGTCGTTCAATAAGTCCTTAGAACGTCCAAGAGATGGCGCTCGGAATGTGGAAAAAGATTTGTTTTAAATAAGCTTTACTCAGTCACATTTGCGAGAAAATTCGGGTGCGAGCGCAATATAGGCAAGATGGATGTTTTTGACGCTTTTGTTAGGGGCAGAACTCTCAGTTATTTGGATTAGTGCAAGCGTTAGCATATAAAATATGAGTAGACGTGTGTAAGTGGTAGGACGGGGAAGGATAGGCCGGAGATGCGCGGTAAGAGAGGAGAAGAAGCCTAAAAGTTTAAGAGCGGAAGAGGTGAGATTGAAATCAAAGGTGGTGAGGTAAAAGTTTGCCCACCGCAACATTCGTGAAATGAATTCATCAGAGCCGTAAGAAATGCGATGGGCGAGCAAATAGGAATGACGGAGGGTTTGTGGGTTGCAGGGGTTATTGTAAAGTGTCATGAAGGAGAGAAAGCTTGGGCAGTTGATTAAACCTGAGAGAAGATGGCGGATGAAGAGGATGTCTACATTGTTTCTGCGCTCTTCATATTTAGTGTTAAGGTTAATTAGATGGAGACGGCTTGTGTATGGGGGAAGAGTCGGGGGGTTTTCCCAATTCAATCCCCGAAAGGCAAAACGCAAAACGCGATGTTGTACGCTTTCGAGCCTGAGAATATGGGACGAGCTGTAAGATGACCACACGTGAGTAGCGTATTCAAGAAGGGGACAGGCAAAGGCTATCAAGAGCGATCTAGAAACGTGCGGATTAGGGAATTCCTTCGACTAGCGTTTCCCAAAACCAAGCGCAGAATTGGCCTTGAGGATAATGTCACAAATATGTGGGATGAAGCTAAGCTCCCTATCATATAAAATGCTAAAGTCACGAATCGATGATACGTGTGATATCTGTTGTTTGAGTGAGAAATGGAAACGTGAAGGGAGGGGGGGGGGGGGGGCTTTATGGGAGAAGCTGATAGAATGACATGTGACACTACTATGTTCGAGGCACTTGTTATGGCACCAAGTTGAAAAGCTGTCGATATCCATTTGGTGAGGTGTGGAGTTGAGAGGAGAGTGAAGCGTAAAGAGGGATAGAAGAGAGCTTGATAATGGAGTATATGTCGTAAAAAGTAAGAGTAAATAGGAGGAGCCCTATGTGACTGTCCTGGGGAATCCCTGACGTGGGAAGAAAAGGATTGGAAATGGTGAATCTAAATCTGACACGGTAGGTATTTCCCAAGTGCATATAAAATATGACAGCTGCAGGTTTAACACCGTGCAATAGATCAAGTACAAAGGACTTGAGATTTTTCATTTAAGCATAATCGGTTATATGCTATACTCACGTGTAAGGTACTAAACAACTGCCCCCTTGTAATTTGGTGAAAATGTCTTAAATAAGAGTAAATGGATATTGAACATAAAAAAAACGTATTAATTGTTATTTTATAATCGCCGTAAGCGCGTAAATTGCCATCTGTTTTCGGAATTGGAACTAACGGTGTACCCCATTTCGAACTACGAGGGCAGGTCAATAAGTCTTTAGAAAACAAGAACGATTTTCTTTTATATTCTCATTTAGCTGACGCTTTCAGAAAGGTTCTAATACATGCCAGGTGTATGAATACGTTTAACTAAGAGATGACGCCAACGAAAAATACGCAGCCTATTAAGTTGACACATACGTCTGTTTGTTCGCCTGAGTTTTAACTACAAACACACATAAGTGGAGTCCGCTTAAAACCAGCGTCTTTGTTTTATCGTTCAGTGATCATGCCGAGTTTTGTACCTGAAAAAGAACACTTGCGGCACGCATTGCTTTTCTTATTTAATCAAAAGGAAACGGCTGTTGAAAGTCGCGCTCCAGCAATTAGAACATGTGCGACATGGTTTCAACAATGTAAAAGTGATGCTTTCAATGTGAAAGACAGTGAGCGCTCTGGTAGACCACAAAAATGTGAAGACGAGCAGTTGCAGGAGTTATTGGATGATGACCCAACTCAAACTCAGCGGTAATCAATAGAAGCATTACATGTGTGGCAGTTCGCCAAACCCCACTGCCTACTTACCTGAAGAACCCCCATCCCTACAACCCAATCTGCATAAATTTTTACTAATGCAATCGCATTAAGCACCTGTAAATGCTTCACGCATCAACTAGATCACATTTATAATCTAAAAGTCCCTGTAAAAGAATCCTTTTGATTCACCTCTTCGCATTCAAATTCCCTCTAAGAATTCTTTCCTAACTTATCATGAATCCCAAAACCAATTCGGCACCTTCGATGCCTGACAAATCCCAATCTCAACAAGTGCATTTCCCCCTAGACGAATTACTGTGAACAAAATGATTTGGTACACCATGTGTATAATAAATCTCCTTACATACACATTGCCTGGCGACCTATACCCAAGGGACAAAAACAAATATACGCATCTTGCGTCTTAAGATATCAATTAAATCCTACAGCATAGGCAAATGCAAATAGGAATTGAATACCTACCCGTACCACTATGCCATAAACACCGTTTCCCTGTAAACAAGCTAAAACCAATTAGCACAATGTTCATCATACATTGCGGCTGTCAATACAGCTGCTACGAAACGGGCCAGAAGATATAGCAAAGTGATTTTGTTACACGACAACGCGCCGTCTCATGCAGTAAGACTGGTGAAAGACACCTTGAAATTGCTTGGAAGAGACATCCTTCTGCACCCGCCGTACTCGCCTGACTTGAAGCCACCTGGCTATCATCTTTTCGCATCAACGAGGCACGCACTCGCAGAGCAGCACTTCAGCAATTTCGAGGAAGTTACAGTTTTTCTGGTATCATCATTATCGACACCACAACCGGGATTCGGTCTTGGCCTTACTGAGCAAGTCTCGAGACAAGGGTAATTAGCCTTGTGCCAGACGCCAATAAATAGTAGTGTAATATATGTTCGGTTTTGATTGTTCTTTGTCAGTGGGACTAAGGTGATGGTATGGTTTTTCTGGTATACTATTCATAAATTACCTGAAAGAGGCGCGAAATGGGTAGAAGCAGGTGGCCAATATTTTGAAAAAAAAAATTAATTTCCCTACAAAATTACGTATTCTGTTTACTAAAGAAATCGGTAAAAACGTATGCATACACCTGGTATACCCCTAGAAATGAATAGGATTACTATACATGAGTGGGGTGAAAAGTTTCCGACCTCAACGTGAAGATAGCAGCATTTGTCAATAAAAGCTACTGAATGGGGTTGTGCATCTTTTGACAGTTACTCGCCAAAATGTCAGCCATTTTGGAAGCGTAGTTTTTATTTGACAGTCGTTTGAGTGAGTTGATGTGTAAAATGTAAAAATGTACAAAATTGAGTGTCGATCTGACATTAAATTTGTGTTTTTGAAAGGTAATACGCCCACGCAAATCAAAGATGAGTTCAACTCTGTGTATGGGGACTCTGTACCATCATTTACGACAGTGAAATTTTGGGCAGCTGAATTTAAACGTGGTCGTGAGAGCTTGGGAGACGATTAACGTTCGGGACGTCCAAAAACTGCAAAAACTGACGATGACATCGCTAAAGTTCACCAAATTGTGCTAGACGACCGCCGAATTAAAGTGAGAGAGATAGCAGAGGCGATGAAAATGTCCAAAGATCCTGTTTGTCACATATTAGATCAAGATTTAGGCATGAGAAAGCTGTCCGCGCGTTGGGTGCCGCGTTTGCTCACGCTAGACCAAAAACGTGTTCGAGTGAACATTTCCAACGCGCTCTGTTTGCGCAGTTTAGTCGCAATAAATCCGAGCTTTGGCGCCGATTAATCACTGTCGGTGAAATTTGGATATACCATTATACGCCCGACTTGGATATACCATTTGGATATACCATTACACGTCAACTTCTGCGAAGAGAAGATCTAACGTTGGTCAAACTATCAGGGTAGTGGAGCACGAATTTGAAGTAGTGCAATCCTTTAACTACCTTGGGTCAATAGTATCAGCCGATAACAATATGGAAGAAGAAATACGCGAACGGCTGATTAAATCCAACAAAGCCTACTATGGTCTATCAAGGCTCTTTAAATCCCGAAATTTATCCAGAACATCCAAGCTACCACTGTACAAGACCATGGTCTTACCAGTACTCATGTATGGATCCGAGACCTGGGTGCTTAATAAAAGGCACTCTGAACTCTTAGCCGCGTTCGAGAGAAAGGTCTTAAGGAGAATTGTTGGCCCCGTATGTGAGGGGGGGCGATTCCGGAGACGCTACAACCATGAGTTGTACGCAATCTACCCTGAAGCTAACATTGTAGGAAGAATGAAGCTCGGTAGACTCCGGTGGGCAGGACACCTAGCTCGAATCAGCGAACAGGAGCCTGCCCGGAAAGTCCTTTGTGGCAGGATGTATGGAAGGAGACAGCGAGGCATAGCTTGTCTGCGATGGAGGGATGGCGTAGACCAGGACGCCCAGAGCCTGGGAGTGCCAAACTGGATGACATCGGCTCGAAATCGGGACCGGTGGAGAGATTTGTTAAATAAGGCCAAGACCGGATCCCGGTTGTAGTGCCGATGATGATGATGATGATTATACGCCCGAAACAAAAATACAGTCAAAACAATGGACTGCAAAGGGGGAATAGGCTCCACAAAAAAAACAAAAAACATCGACTCACTCAAACGACTGTCAAAAAAAAAGTACGCGCCCAAAACGGCTGAAATGTGCCACCTTCGTGGCATGAAAAGTAACATTCCATTTAAAAAACCCACGAACATCTTTGATTGCCTGATATTTAACAGAAATATAGCCGATACAACACAGTATTCGGCCGAGTTCAAGAAGAGACCTCCGTTATATGTTTATCGGCAGTGGGTATGATCAACACTATTTTTTCTATTTATTGGCTCACTCATATACGTCGTATTTTCCGAGTCGGTGTTTTCTTGATGAATTCCTCTCTTATGGAAGCGTGTGTGATGAGCCAACATATGCATAACGGGTTTTTTGTATGTTGTTTGTGTTTATACGGGGGCAGACCAATAAGTTTTTAGAAAATGAGGACGATTTTCGTTTATTTTCTCATTTAGCTGGCGTAATAATTGTAACAATTCGAATTTGTTCACTTTTATTTGCAACACTATACAATATAATTGTCTACTCATGTGGCTGCTGCTGAACTGGCTGAAGTAGCTTCGGCGCTGCTGCTGTTGGATTTGATGATCCCTTTTGACAATAAACGCATATATGTTTATACGTCCGATTTAAAAATCCGTTCCATCAAATCTCTTACACGAATTACTTTGGCTGGTCCTCTATAAAAACACTTAACTGAATCCGTTTGGTTAAGCACACTTTATTATTATTATTATTATTATTATTATTATTTTTTTTTTTTTTTTTTTTTTTTTTTTTTTTTTTTAAACTAGGGTTCATGCAAATTAATCCACAAAATTGTTTAAGGTGATTAAATTTTGAAAAGTACACCGATATATAAAGAATATTATATATATATATATATATATATATATATATATATATATATATATATATATATATATATATATATATATACATCTATATATATAAAGGCGAGCGGACTGATTAAAGAATTTGAGATTACCTCTTACATGAATTACTTTGTCTGCTTCACCAAGAACACACTTAACTGAATCAGTTTGTTTAAAGTCACTTTATTATTTTGTTTTTTTTTTACCTAAAGTTCATACAAAGTAATCCACAAAATTGTTTAAGGTGATTAAATTTGAAATGTACACAGCTATAAATTAATCCACAAAATTGTTTTCCACCAAAAAGGACGCCAAACACTCATATATTATTATATCATCATCATCATCATCGGCACTACAACCGGGAACCGGTCTTGGCCTTATTTAGCAAGCCCTGAGGCTTGTTAAATTTTCCATAATGATTTGTTTTTTTCTGGACAAGGTCATTAGTCTTGCGCCAGAGGCTTGTGAGGGTAAAAGTATTGATGCCAACGTATGGCACTATTTCACTGAACTCCCCAACGAGGATCCACCAAAAATTGTCGGTAAAGATATCCAAAAATCCAGTGAAGTGAAAATAAAACACTGGAGCGATGGTAGTTCGTGTAGATAGCTTTTTTTTTAAATATATTTCCGATGTTTGTTATTAAGCTTTGTTACAATTTAACTGCACCTCGGATTGTTTACAGAGGGTGATTTTAATTCGATTGTTATTTATATTAACTAATTGCACATCAAATTCTACACGGAGTTTGACTTTTAATCTAATTGAAATTTATATTAACTGATTGTACATCAAATTATTCTACGCGGAGTTTGACTTTTAATCCATTTGCTATTTATATTAACTGATGGCGCATCAAATTGGCTTTACACTAAGGATTCTAATATGTTTCAGAGACTCGCACTGAACTCGCGCTCCTGGTGGCTAAGATTCGACTCCGTGGCCGGCGGCGTGACTAACCGTGATGGTGGTTGAGATCTGACTAATTGAAACAAGGGTGAAATTCGGTATTCCATTTAACACACAGGACAACCAAAAGAGACCACGCCTCTGCTCTCTCAGCTTCACGCTCGTCGAAGTGTGGTAACTTCTGTTAATTGGTAATTGACGGACGTGGAGAATGAGAGAACAGAAACACGATGTGCTGTGATCTCGAGGTAGCTTTGGTTGTGTGTGTTGGTATCAAATGCAGCTACTGACATGACCTACGTGTGTTACGGCTGTGGTGTGGTCAGAGCGCATTGAACCATGTAAAGACAGATCAGAGAAGGAGAGGAGAATTCGGCTGGTGGAATTCACCTGCAAAAAGAGATCATTGATCCCAAGCGAATGGATGATCTGGTGAAAAGCCGAAGTGACGCCAAATTGGCTAGGGTAATTTATTGTTGTATTCCAGAATACTACCCTTTATTAAATTTAACACTGAATCTCCTTACACATCCTTAAAAACTTCCCTTAACATATATTACATTCTCGCTTAATACATACCATTCATAAACATTCACAATATTGCCAGTTACAGCACATTTAATAACTTGCCCCTTTTTATTTCAAAACAGAGCACTTTGATTTTCGTTCAAATTTTATTCAATTTAAAAGTCACAGAAACTAAAGAAATACTTTGAGAAAATTTGTTTTGTTCATATTATAATTTACAGTAAATTAGAACACAATGTTCTATAAGTAGAGAAAAAATTCAATAGTAAAATCAGTTGAGGAAGAGAGTTGAGTCAGATCAGTTAGTTGACTTTGAGTTTAAGTTTGAGAAAAAGTAAAATTGAGTTCAGTCAAGTTAAATATATATTATAAATATAGAATACAATATAGTAAAATATAAAAGAGTGAATTTTTGTTTTGGAATTATAAGTTCTAATTGAAGTTGAGTTCTAGAGTTTTTAATTGAGAAAAGGAAGTAAAGGAATAAAAGAAAGGTCCCCGCTCTTCCCTCATCAGAAGAAGCACGGCGCCGGACTACAACATTATCATGAAAACTAATTAGATGTTTTGATAAATTCCCCAGCCGATGCGACGGCGTCGTTTGCTTCGACTTGTTGTTGCTACACGACATGATATGATTTACGATGGAAATCTCATAGGCTACCAAAAATGGAGTTGCCATATGGCAAAAAGGTAGCTGAATTCAATTCTGCATTATCTGCATAGAATAATGAATTCAGCTATGCTCTTTTACAGGTAAAATAACCGAACGGTGGGATAAGAGATAATGTGACGTGCTGTTAGCGGTCGAAATTAGTTATAAAATTGTGGGTTGGTTCTCCATATAATATAGAGAAACCCCACAGGCTCCCCAACGGGGAATCAAACCCCGGTCTCCCGCGTGACAGGTGGGTATACTAACCGCTATACTATCGAGGAGCCCATATTATTATATTAACGAACGTTATAATTACACCCGGTTCGAGGTAACAAATGCTCACCCGATTTTGACAAACTTCCAACTTAAACTCCCAGACTCCTCACTACTCAACATGTACTTTCTCCACGATCACCCATTTTCGATCACACACTCATCTTCATTCTCCCATTTCCCCTCCCATTAAGGTGAATACACTCTTGCGGATCTACCGAACAGTCAATAAACTCAGGGAGAATGGGAAAATTGCAACGGAGAGCATGGCGATTTCGAGGTTGATTTAGTTCCGCTTCCAAGGAAAGCGAAACCAAGAGGGTGACCGGATGACCTCGTTTCATATATGAATTGCTCTCAGAGTGCAGAACCAAAAATGCGCTCCGAGAAGGGGAAATGAGGTGGGTTGAAAAGTATGTTTCTCATACTTTTCACCTGACTCTGGTTTTTTGTTCACTAGCGAATGGCCATATCTATCGATACTAGAGAACGCTAATAGCGCTTGGGATAATATTGGCGTGGGATTTCGCGAAAGGAATTTGCGATAAACGAAGCTGTTTCTCTATGTAGCAACAGCCTCGCTTACCCACGCTTGGCTGCTTAACCAGGCATGGTATTCTGATTTCCAGGCAAGGTATTCTGATGACGCTTTTTCGGGCAAATCAATAAAGGGGAATCAATTTAATGATTCGGGGGTTGTATTAATTATGTAACATAATGATGCATAATAATGTCTAGTTATTGTCTGTGCCTTTTCCAAATAATCGATGGAGATAGTGCCACGTGCATCCCAAAACGCAGTAGCCATAACCTTTCCGGGTGATTTCACCGTCTTTGCCTTCTTTGCAGACCGTTCGCCTTTAACAATCCGCTGTTTTCACTATTATTTCGTCTCGGGAGTATAGTGCGGTGTCCATGCTTCATCTACAGTTATAAATCTGGGCGCAAACTCATCTGGGATGCAAATGATAGCAAATGCGACGACACCCATCTCGTAAATATTTTTTTCGAACCCTATTTATCATGCAAAATTGAAACATGAAACAAATTGAAAATTGACAGATACCTAGTGAGGAATGATGCTTACTAAAAACAGACCATTAGCGATGCTATGAGCGCAATCATAGGTGTCTCTAAGGACTTATTGACCTACTGTCGTATCAACATGTGTTATAACACCCTTTTCAACTAAATTAGGCAAGTTTTGCTCGGTTTTAGATTTCCAATCAATAGGAATTGACAATGGTTCACAGAAAACTCGCCTGGGAGTGCTATCCATTTGCAATGAAATCTTGCAATCGTTATAGTTACCTAAGCGACCATCAAAATGATTCAAAATTCAGTCTTAATTTGATTAACTATTATCGGAATTTCTGAGAGTCTATTGAATCAACAGAATAAACGTTTTGATCATCATTTTGTACTAATTTGAAATTAAATGCGCGTAGAAAATGTATACCTAATAACGGCGGTGCATACGCGTCGGTCACAATAATTGTAATACATGGATTAGTTCCGCGATAAGTGTTTCCGATTCATGATGATATGCTCGGGGAAAATCTAGTACATCGTCTAGTACTTTCCCCGACAAATATTCACCACACCTGACGACGGTCAGATGACAGTGCACAAACCACTGTCATGATTTGTTTACTGCTTTTGGTGCTCGCTACTAACGTGCTTCTATATGGTTTTGGTGCTTGATCGGCAATTTTTCTACCACTGTTTTGGTGCTCAATTTAATTTTGAACATTTTTACAACATTTAATTGGTGTGTCGCACGCCACCATGTGGCTGATAAATTTATAAGAACTTTCTGTGTCTAATAAACAAAGTTGTGTCAATCGAGAACTCAGTCGAACTTTATCTATATTCGCGTTGGCTTTGCTTCAAAGTTAGTTAAAAGTTTAATTTTCCTACTTAAACACAAATTCATCAAATACATCCGTTCAGCGCGGATGTCTGGATTCGCTGCTAAAACCCAACGCAACTCATCACTGCACACGGAGGGACAACAAGATCACGTCAACGCGGGAACTTCACGCTGCACGATTAAACAAAGGTATTGCTGTTCCTTTTTTTAACACATTTGGTTTCAGGCGTCGTTGGGTAGGACGCCATTGCGTCAATCCTCTTTTGGCATCAACGTGCTCACCATCGCTATTCCCCAACGACATTCCTCGTTCGGCGGAACACCATCAACAACGATCTCGGCCGACGACATTCCTCGTGCGGCATCGAGATTCATCGAACAATAAGTAATATCGAGTTTTCTAATAGGGACTTCACACCCTTTTTTTAAACAAATCGCAAACCATTTGAGAAATTTCAAAAACTTTATTTACGGCTTGAAGTACAATCAAAACATTTGTGAATGGAACTCGACTTTGTTCATATGGCTACCGCCAGCACGTTCGCAGCGGTCGAATCGTTGGGCCCAATTTTCGATGACTCGGCCAAACATTTCGGTTGAAACGGCCGCTATTTAGCGTTCAATGTTGTCTCTGAGCTCTTCCAACGTCGTCGGCTTGTTGGCATAGACCGATGACTTGACGTAGTCCCAAAGAAAATAATCTAGAGGCGTTAAATCGCACGAATGAGGCGGCCAACCGACTGGCCCATTTCTTGAGATAACACGCTCATCAAAATTACTCTTCAATAAATCGATTGTATCGTGTGTTGTGTTGCTTGTGGCACCGTCCTGTTGCAACCACATGCAGCCCAACTCCATATCTTCCAATTCGGGCCAAAAATAATCGGTAATGATGGCGATTCACAGTAACGTGACGATCGTTATCGTCGACGAAAAAATTTGGCTCAATGGCGCCGCCAGCATGCAAACCGCACCAAACAGTTATTTTTTGTGGATGAAGTGGTGATTCATGAAGCACATGTGTATTTTCACCCCGCCAATAGCGCACGTTTTGCTTATTGACGAACTCATTGAGCCAAAAATTAGCTCGTCACTGGAGATGATTTTGCGATGAAATTCATCATCTTGGCGCATCTTTTCCAGACCCCAATCGGAGAACGTACGTGGCTTCAAATGGTCCATTGCTTCAATTCTTGAGACAGCTTAATCATGTATGGGTGTAAACCAAGATCCTTACGCAAAATTCGCCATAAAGTTATCTGGGCGATGTTTGCTATGGACGCCTGAACGGCAGCGATATTTTCGACACTTCGACCAACCCGTTGTCTCACTGGCACGGCAACATCACACAACGAATATGTAGACTCACATTTTTGCACTAAACTTGTTATTGTCTGTCTACTAGGGCGAGAATTACGACCGAAAATTTGAGTTAACGCTCTTAAAGTTGCGGTCACCGGCTCCAAATTTTGGTAGCAAATTTTTATAATTTGTAGATGTTGTTCGTTCGTGTACTTAACCATGATGAAAATGTTGAGTTTACAGAATTAATTGACAGTGACGATTCGATTATTAGTGAAAGCGTACGTTCACAAATTAAATCCAAAGTTGTCAAGTCCCTATTGGAAAACCCATTACTTGCTTTACACTCACCAATTAATTTTATTTTGTCTGCGCCGTATCCTTTGTATGAAATCGTGATGAATGTTTCTTGTAGAACGTCATTGGAATGGGCGTACTAGGTGCCGCCGTGCCTCCGATCTTTACCTTCAGCAGGTGCACTCTATTCGATTCGTCATTGGATAAACTGTATGGTATAAAGAAAAATCAAATGAATTACCATTGTATATTGAATTTCTATCAGAAGAACTAGAATCAACAACATGAAAATGTGTCTTATTATTTTGTTTGGAGCGAGAAACACTCTTGACATGTCTTAGGCAAGCATGACACGTGGCGTCTTTGTATGGGCACGAGCTGGCCTCGTGTGTCTTCCATCCACACCGAGACCACGTGATCCTTGCTATCCAGTTGTTTTCCATTTCTATTGTTGTTATTCGATTTTCGGTTATATTTCATTTGATTTGCACGTTGCGAACGGACGAAGTTAACATCACAATCCATGCTTTCGTATCTCAATGCGAATTTCATCTCCAAAATTGGCGCCTTTTTCAATGGACGGGCTAGCGTTAATGACTCGTCTTCCTCACATACTCGTGCGAACATCTTCTCAGGAAGTTGAGTGCTAAATTTGACCATGATGTCCAAATTGGCTACCTATTTGCATTGCAAAACCTATTGTTTTTAGACGAGCATGCGACGATGGCACACTCACTTTCATTACGTACTGCGTAATGAAAAATGTTTCTCTCATGGTGTACAATGGTCGGTGGTGTGTAGTTTTCATTCAAAACTGCGCACAAGTCTTTTTTTCAACTTTTTTTTTTATCGCATGCTGTTGAACTAATCGAATTCAACAAAATAGCTCGTTTTGATCCGTCAGTTTACTTTATCTCCATAAAATAAATATCTAAACGCTCTCGCCGAATTTTCCACACGTCTCCACCTGGAAATTGAATTCGCTGATAGTTGTTGATTGCACAACAGTGTTTGTAGTGTCATTGCCCACTATGATGAAAACTGATTGTTGCACGTTGCAACTGGTGCTCCATAATAACGTCTTTAAAAATAACTCTCCACCCTATACACTCGAAGGGTTAGCTTGTGTCACAACCGCGGAGCTCAATTTCAATTACATTGAGCTGTGACACAAGAAACATTGGGCCGAATTCAAAAGAACAATACATTAGTACTACTCTTGATGGAAAACAGCAAAAAAAGTCATAGATAGAAGAGGAGCAACTATAACGTTTGGCGAGAACAAAGAAGTGGATTAGCAGCAGGGAGCAAGAATCACAACACGATCGTTCAAGGAAGGAAAAGGGACGGTTCTTAAAAGCGACGAATTGGTTTTTTATTGCCTTTGATGCAGAAATTCGCATATTCATAATTGCTATCCATCGGTTTTACACAATGAGTTGCACAAAGTATAATATTGGTATTCTGGAAAAGAGATGGTGTGACCAATCCCTATTGGCAAACGTAGTCAAATTAGATCAAACCTGATTAAGGATTGGAGTGGACCCGAGGACAGCAGTAAAAACCATTGAATTTCGCCATATGTTCAAAAGGCACCAAAGTAAAGTAATGTTATAAACAAGTAAAACATCGAAGCACAAAATAAATTGATTTCAGGGGAAATTTTACGAAGTAAATCAGATTATAATCAATGAAAAACAAATAGGTTAATTGAAGACAGCGAAGATCAACTCAGATTTTAATTTAATCCTTCGGGGAGGCGTTTCAATTAGCTACACAGTCCACAAAACAACTCCACATCACAGTAATTCAACACTGATGATGCAATTTTTTTTAACTAAAACAATTTACAAATTAATTCTCCTCGCCAATTCTAATGTACTTGCCGAAATAAAAGATGTGTATGCAAATATAGTGGCCTTTATTATAATGAAGTTCTTATGTATTGTAGCGAGCTTAGGGTTCGCTGGATTAATTATTTTGAATAAATAAGAGCCGTTAAATCGATTTTGAATTGATATAACACTTTATTAGTCCGTTAATCACAACCGTTATTTTTACCGTACACAACGATTTCTTGACTTATCGCTTCCGTACTTATCGCGTATTTTACTTCTTACTTATCGCTTGGTTCTCACTCGAGACTTATTACTTTCTACTACTTCTTACTTATAACCCATTACTCAATCTGCGTGCGACGTATTTATACCAGTTCCCCACATGCTGCTTCGGTATTTCGTTTCCGTCCGTTCCATAATCTTGAATGTTCTATCATCCATAGTCTCCAGTTTTCCAGTACTTTGTTTTGGACTTTCCCGAATATTCCAGTACTGACTGTCATATGCGTCACAGTATCATACTATGTATCGGGTTTTCCAATAGGGACTTGACAACTTTTTTTTTTAAATAAAACGCAAACCATTTGAGATATTTCAAAAACTTTATTATCGGCTTGAAGTACAATCAGAACATATATGAATAAAACTCGACTTCGTTCATATGTCCACCGCGGGCACGTTTGCACGGTCGATTCGTTGAACCCAATTTCCGATGACTCGGCCGCTATTTCGCGTTCAATGTTGGCTCTGAGCTCTTCCAACGTCGTCGGCTTGTTGGCATAGACTAATGACTTGACGTAGCCCCAAAGAAAATAGTCTAGAGGCGTTAAATCGTACGAACGAGGCGGTCAACCGACTGGCTTGTGTCGGTTCCGCCAAACCCCACGGTTCGCCTTCCTAAAAAGCTACCATAACTATATCCAATCATATAATTTCGCTAATGCAATTGCATTAGCACCTGTAAATGCTGCACGCATCAAGCTTACCGAATTTATTTATTTCGAAGCTTCTGTAAAAGAAAACTTACCTTCATGCATCTCTTCGCATATAATTTTCTGTAAATTTTCTTTCTACCTTTTCAAGAACCCCAGGCAAATTTCAATTTCCCACACCTGCACCGCAATCTCCACCCAGCATACCTGAAACATTTCCTTCTCCAAGGACATTTGATGCTTACAACGCATTATCTGAAATTCCTAAAAACAATTCTTTAAAGTGCATATGGCATCATGAATCCCAAGCCAGTCGGCAACCTTTGTCTGTGTTAAAATCCTATGTCGGGCAGCTTGTTTTCACAGATGTCATAAACCATATTTCTACGCATGTAAACACGCATAGGATCCAACTCATCGTTTGTTTTCCCACTAACAAACAATCTTCAGTTTCTTTCCCTGCCGCAACTAATTACCCGGCATATACAAATGTAACCAAGGGATTCGTTTTGGCCACCGCCCTAAGATACGATATACAATTCCCATTGTATAAAGTATCGTATCCCATTAGCACCTTTTTTTCCTAACGTCTATCATAGCGACGTTGCACAGCATAGACATAGATCATGAATCTCCTTGGTCTTTGCCGCCTGCCTGTTTCGTTGTTCGACTGCCTTCGAACCCGTGTAAATAACAACGTTCTATTCGATCGCGCACACACACCACGGCATTGAAAGAGTGCATTTCTGTGGCGGCCACACCCTTAACAGAAAAGTTTTTCTCTCTCTTCCCTTTTCTTAACCCTAACCTAGGATAGAATTCACGTCAGAGTTCTATCTTCGGGGAGTCGATTTCCACCCGCCGACCGCCATGGTCGTTGCTGACTTCCGCTCTCCGGTGCGCACGGAGACGCGAAAATCACGAGTCGCGTGTGTGTAAAATTTTGAAACAATAAAATAAATAACAATAATGTGCCTCATAGATATAACTCGCATTTTCCACGTACAGTGTAGTGTTTGCAACCGCCGTGTCGAATATTATATTCGCTGCAGTCTTCGAAGATTGCGTTTTTATTGACTTCACATTGTTATCTTCACGTAGTGCTACCATAAAATACATAAAAATAAACAATAGAAATCCTGTATTTTATATTTTTACTTGTCCGGTGTTTGGTGTTTTCTTTGCTTCGTCGTAATCGTGTAGTGCTCGAGGGAACAATTAATTATGATGGAGGATGAAGTGAACGGAGTGTCCGTACCAGGCACAATACTTCCTCCACACAGGCCCATTTCTTGAGATAACACGCGCATCAAACTTACTCTTCACTAAATCGATTGTATCGTGTACCGTGTGGCCTGTGGCACCGGCCTGTTAAAACCACATGTCGCCCAAGTCCATATCTTCCAATTCGGGCCAAAAATAATCAGTATTCATGGCGCGATGACGATGGCCATTCACAGTAACGTGACGATCGTTATCGTCGACGAAAAAATATGGCCCAATGACGTCGCCGGCATGCAAACCGCACCAAACGGTTATTTTTAGTGGATGAAGTGGTGATTCATGAAGCACATGTGGATTCTCACCCGACCAATAACGCATGTTTTGCTTATTGACGAACCCATTTAGCCAAAAATGAGCTTCGTCACTGAAGATGATTTTGCGATGAAATTCATCATCTTGGCGCATCTTTTCCAGAGCCCAATCGGAGAACGTACGTCGCTTCAATTCTTGAGTCAGCTTGATCTTGTATGGGCATAAACCAAGATCCTTACGCAAAATTCGCCATAAAGTCGTCTGGGCGATGCTCAATTCTTGAGAACGCCGTGGAATTGACTGATTTGGATCGTTTGCTACGGACGCCTGAACGGCAGCGATATTTTCGACACTTCGACCAACCCGTTGTCTCACTGGCACGGCAACATAACACAACGGATATGTGGACTCAAATTTTTGTACTAAACTTGTTATTGCCTGTCTACTGGGGCGAGAATTACGACCGAAAATTGGGGTTAACGCTCTTAAAGTTGCGGTCACCGCCTCCAAATTTCGGTAGTTAATTTTTATAATTTGCAGACGTTGTTCGTTTGTGTACTTTACCATGATGAAAATGTTGAATTGGCAGTGACTGTTTGATTAGTGAAAGGGTGCGTTCACAAATTAAATTCAAAGTTGTCAAGTCCCTATTGGAAAACCCGATAAATACAACTTCATGCATTTATCAAATATCACAGTAATTTGTATATAGATGCCGGTTTATGTAGACAAGGTTGCTTTCCACGAGAAAAATCTACGTGAACTCAAGGAGTTAAACGCAAACAAATCCACTGGGTCGGACAGCATTCCCCACAATTCTCTTGAAGAGATGTTCCTCTTCACTCGCTAACAACTGCCGAAACTCTTCCATTTGTCTTATTCTACTGGCCGTTTCCCAGCCAAATGTATGGGGTTCCTTAAGAGATACAAAAGATACTTCACTCTATTTAAACACCCCATTACTTATAAGGCGTATCATCATCATCGGCACTACAACCTGGAACCGGTCTTGGCCTTATTTAGCAAGTCCTGAGACTTGTTAAATTTTCCATAATGATTTCTTTTTTTCCGGGCAAGGTCATTAGTCTTGCGCCAATTATAAGGCGTATATTCCTTCCAAAATGGAGTTCAACTTCCATATTTGGTCAGGCGCATCCAAAACTACACTACACGTATTTGAGAGGATGCAAAAACGAGCTGCGAAAGTTATTGGGGACCAAGCCGTAAGTCGTTTAATTCCGTCGCTAGACATAGGCCAACGTATCATGCCTATCTCTTTTCTATAGGTATTACCACGTTCGTTGCTCATTTGAACTTGCTGAATGTGTTCGGCCCCTTCTGACTATTTCCTGCGATACCCATCTGTGAATGCGCATCAGTTCACGTTGAAACTGGATGTCAGGCGCACAAAAAAACATACAGAGTCATTCTTTAGCTGAACCACACGAATGTGGAATACTCTACCTGATCACGTGTTTCCTCATCGGTGTAATGTCCAGGCATTTAAGACCAACGTATATCTATACCTCCATTCCTTATCCACTTCCTCTCCTTCGGCTTACACTGTGCTCTGACATCTAAGGGTACTCCAAAATCCCCTTTTATGGCGCGTTTATGGAAAAAAAACGCGTTTTATTAAATAAAATTATAAAATGTATGTATGGAGTTTTATTTGTTAGAAAAGTCTTTATTTTGAAGATAATTCATTTGTACGCGGTGTTGGTCACAAATTTGGAGTATTTTGGGAATACGGGGGTTGCCTTTTATATTTCGGGATTAGAGAACAAAAACAAGTATTGATCATCGATAATCACTTTATTGTTTTTCAAAATATTCCCCATGAAGATCTATACACTTTTGCATGCGTTTGAACCAATTGTCGAAACACTTTTGCCACTCTGATTGAGGTATCTCCAACACATGCATTCTGAATGCAGCAACCGCTTCTTCAGGTGTCGAAAAACGTTGACCTCTCAGTTTGTTTTTTACGTACGGGAATAATAAGAAGTCATTCGGTGCCAAGTCAGGACTATACGGCGGATGACCCATCAAATCGATGTTTTGGGTGCTCAAAAATGCAGTTGTCGCAGCCGATGTGTGAGAGCTCGCATTGTCGTGGTGAAGAGTGATCCGTCTTCGGCGGTTGGTTTTCCTGATTTCTTGGAAGACAACTGGCAAACAAATGGTTGTGTACCACTCAGAATTGACTGTTCTGCGTTGTTCTAGTGGTACGGTTGCGACATGTCCAGTTTTTCCGAAAAAAACGGGCGACCATTTGCTTGGAAGTGCTTCGTGCACGAACAACTTTTGTTGGATTTGGCTCATCTTGAACACCCAGACAGTCGACTGCTGTTTACTTTCGGGCTCATACGCGTAAATCCACGATTCATCACCTGTCACGATGTCATAGACGTGTTTGGAAGCACCGCGACCGTATTTTTTGAGCATTTCTTTCGACCAATTGACACGAGCCTTTTTTTGGGCGATTGACAAATTGTGTGGGATCCAACGCGAACAAATTTTTTTGACAGTCAAATGTTTATGCAATATTGAATGTATGCTGATCCCACTAACGCCTAAGGTTGTCTCAATCTCACGATATGTCACATGACGATCTTCCAATATCAGTTCGCGCACAGCATCAATGGTTTTCGGAACAACAACTGATTTTGGACGACCTTCACGAAATTCATCTTGGAGTGAACTACGACCACGATTGAATTCACCATACCATCGATAAACACTGGTTCTTGATGGAGCTTCATCGCTAAAAATTGAATTAAGTTCATCCATGCACTGTTGCTGAGTTAATCCACGCCGAAAGTTGTAAAAAATAATCGCACGAAAATGTTGACGATTTAATTCCATTTTTGGGCCGAGATGAATCTTTTAAGTTACTGTAAACAACACTATAGCGCTGGTATGTCAAAACGTTCTGAGTACGTATAACCTCAAAAATGTCCAACTTTACGACAGAGCTGTCAATTGCCGGATTGCAACACTAGGGTTGCCAAATCCCGAAACATAAGAGACAACCCTTGTATCCCCAAAACATACATTAACGTGGGCTCCTCGATAGTATAGTGGTTAGTATACCCCCCTGTCACCCGGGAGACCGGGGTTCGATTCCCCGTCGGGGAGCCTCTGGCGCAAGACTAATGACCTTGCCCAGAAAAAAATAAACAATTATGGAAAATTTAACAAGCATCAGGACTTGCTAAATAAGGCCAAGACCGGTTCCCGGTTGTAGTGCCGATTATGATGATGATACATTAACGTAAATCGCGTACTTCTTAACACTAATACATAATACTCTTTTATTACTATTGTTCGAGAAACAAAAAATTCGATCAATCCATATCATATTTCATCCTATTTTTTTATTAATCTTTTTTTTAATAATTTTCTTACTAGCGCCCTTAAAAACTGTATATAGTTTAACAATTAGTTTAACCGATTGCCTGACAGAATTTTTCTCTTGGCAAGTACATGTAAGCTTCGATAGCGAAAAAACGCATATTATAGTTATTGAAAGTCAGGATTTACCAAAACCTAAGTCAGTGTTTCCAAATGCGAATTGTATCTAGAGAGTTTCAGGAATACTGCACCAGTAAGTTAGTCAAAAATTAAGTGAACTAATCTAGATTTTAAACAGTTTTTGTCTAAATATAAATGAAAATAATAAAAGATAGCATGAATAAATGATTGTAAAAAAACCAACCTTTTAGGTGCGTGAGTCTTATAATACAAAGGCAAGTGTGCCTTACATGTACCAATAGCAATTAAAGCGAGTTCACACGAATTTAAAATAAAGTGAAAATTGGTGCACCCCTACCGAAGCGATAAAGGATCTTTTAAAAAGCACGCGACCCTTGTTTAATATCCATGTGCACAATAGCATATTCCTGCCCGAGGTGAACCAGCACACGCAATATCCTGGCAGTCGTAAACATATGAAAACAAGATAAATGAAAGGATTTAAAAAATTGTATACGTTGTGCAAATATTGTCGATCATATTGCTATCGTAGCTTATCTGGCTGTTCACTTATCGCCGGCGGCATAAGTACGAGAAGAGTTTTCGTACTGCAAAGTAAACTTTGAAAAGAAATGTGTTTCTGCCTAAAGCCGAGTCATAATTTCACAAACGAGTCCCGTAGCCAGATAATTGCTCTAAATTATTTATTTTCTGGCAGGCATATCCTTTAATGCTTCTGCCATGAACATCAACTAATCTCATTTGTAAATAATGTATTTTCAACGAACTCGTAAATCCTGTGCCAAATTTCATCTTCATTCCAAAGAGGTATTGGCTAATTATCTTTGTACCCCCCATAAACATTTTTCGCCTCACGGCCACCCGCTGTTTACATCTCCTTAGCTCAACCATCCATACAAGCCCCTTGCCCTAGAAAACAAAGCAAAAGTAATTACCTCTAATAAAAATTCGCGGTCTTTAATTCTCTCTCAGATTGTATATAGCTGAACAACGATGACTTTCCTTCATCTCTCTCCCTTTTACAATCACGGCAAATATAAATACCTAAGCCCCCTAAACAAGTCTACCCTGTGCAAAGGAAGGCTAATAAGAAGACACGTTGCGGAGCTAAGAACAATCCCCATTAAGGTTCACCGGGGGTTTCATTTTACGATTACTTTAGGAAGACAAACAGGCGCCTTATATGAGCATTTAGTTGTTACATCGTCGAGCCAACATTACAAATTTACACACTAAACTCATCTGCACGTGTTTTCATATTTCCAGAGGCAGACACAAAAACTACACCCTGCCAGATGGGTTTATCTTATCGCCTCCCATATGGCCGTGCCGGGCATCACAATGGAGTCATGTCGTTAAGGGATGACAGGAGCATTTGTCGGATCAGTTCCTTATGTTTTATGTTTTTGTCAAATTTTATGTGCGTATCTTAAGAGAAATTAATCTTGAACGAATTAATCCGAGAGCAGCATGTGGGCCCGGGTAGCTCGAGTTGATGATTCGGAAATAGGTGTTCATGGGTTGATTGAGGGGTTAAGGAGTCCTACGTGGTATGGGTGGTTTATCATCGGTGCGATATCATTAACTAAAGACCTTAAAACTTATTGGCGGAAACATTGGTAATGTTGTTAACATCTCACTAGAGAGGAAGAGAGAACAGATTGTCGCCTTGTAAACCTTTTGAAATGAAATGCGCGACGTTAAATGGAAGTGTTGTAACATAGATATTCCAGTGCTTCCGAAGAGGATGTAAATATATAGTTTTGTTCCAAACAACCACGGGGATAAATCTCAGATTGGCTTTTAAACTCCTACATTTTGTGGTTATTTATCGTTAATGGAATGTTCATTAGACCCTTTTGTGGTGTACTACCACCCTATTCCCCGACCTTAATTAACATAACACTGACGACAAATGAACGCAAACCTTAAGTCTTTATTAACTGTCATTCCAATTCAGGATATTGTACGAATATATGCGAGTCATAACGATGGATTAATTATTCATTCATTGTTTGTCACCGAACCATTAACTAACATAGAAAGTGTTAACTTAATTTTGTGACTGTGAAAACGCACAGATTTAAGTTTACTTTTTTTTTAAATGGATTTTAAGGTACTCTTAAATATCAGAGCTCATTGAGATCAAAAAAAGGAACCAGAGATTGAAAAGAGCAGCAAACGCGATAGCTATGTATATTGGTTTTAAATATCTGGCGAATATAATGATGAAAAATACATGAACAGACAAAGCATTCCGCATTCGACTGGTTCGACTGAAGAATGATCATTTGTATTCATTCGTACGTCTAAAGTTAATTTCTAACGTGAGCTGATGCACATGATTGTCAGATAGAGTGAGAAAATATTTGACGGAATCAGTTAATACACGACTGTGGTAATGACTTTAGAAAAATGTTAGATAGCATACATTGCACTAATGGATTTTGTGGAGGTACTGAAATATATGGACCCATTATAATGTTCTCATCATCATCATCGGCACTACAACCGGGATCCGGTCTTGGCCTTATTTAGCAAGTTCCGAGGCTTGTTAAATTTTCCATAATAATTTGTTTTTCCGGGCAAGGTGTTCTCAGTCTCCCCTTTAAACCTCTGTCCACTGGTCTCAATAGAACGATATGTAGTATCATGAATCAATTCGTTCGAAACAGAACTTTTCAGGTTCGGCTAAATGGAAAGCAATACACCGAATTTTTCAGGTCATAGCCATTGTACCACAGCAATTCATTTCAGACCCCATTATATTAAGAATCTACACGTTGATGAGATTAAATCCATGTCAGTCAGTGCAGTTGAAGTTAAGGAAAAGATCTCCGCCCCATCAAACAGCGTTCATTACAACCTGAGATCCAATCTGCTAGTTGCTTAACTACCGATTCAAAGATCCTCAAACTTCCTCTCTCGGTTGATGGGGTTGTGGGGTGGATAGTCGCGACGCCAGCATGGCCGAGAGTTCTACTATCCACCCACTTGCCGCTAACGTTCCGATGTCACACGAGTGTTCCGCTGCCTGCAAACGAACGATCACCAGGAAGAGGAATAACCACAAATAAAACGCACGCACCAATTGGTGATCACCGCCTTTTATTACTTAAATTGTTTGTTTTTATTGTACATTTAACACTATTGTATTTAGACCAGGGGTCACTGGTGAAATTACTTTTAATTAAATATATTAAACACTACTGTATTTAGACGCAACACTAGCCACGACTCGGGGTATAACACGCGTGTCCGCTGGCATGACCATTGCGGTCAGCGGGTGGAATTTGACTCCTCAGCGTATGTGTACGCGACGGGGGTTGCAATCTGACTCGCTGAGAGCTGCTCGATGCAGAATCACCCCGGTGGGTGAGGTGGATTTCCACTCGTGTGGTGACAAAGGAGATCAATCTTTCTGGTGACACTGCGGCCAATGAGAAACCGATCCGCGTCCCATTGGAAGGTTCCTCATAGATATCGTTCAGATTGAGGTGAATGTCTTTATCTTGGAAGGAAAGACAAACGAAACGTGCGTTTGTAGAAAGAAGAGAAAGCAATCATGCAGCTGTTCAAATAGTGAACGTGCATAGGCTGAAGGCATTTCTATGATAAACGATAGAGGGTATATTGTATATGCCGTAACGCTATCTCAAAGGGCAACCGCTAAGATGTGCATTTGTTTGTATTGGTTAATGGTACGAGAGTTGTTTAAGGGAACTATACCGTGGGACCTGATCATTGGCATGATTGCTTGAATAACAATCATGATCGTGTCCAACTGGATGATCGGTTATCGACATAGGTGATCGATCATCGGAAATCTGGCTTGCAGATGTGCAAGCAGGCGAGTTGCCCGACGTGTCTTTTTGGACCAACGGATTGTTGGAACAAGCAGACACAGGAGGATCGGTGTATGTTTGATTGGCATGTTGCCGCCCAGAGGAACTGATCATGTTCCTAACTGATTCATGTAAAATGAACCCATGTGGTATGGTTAATATGCGTTCGTATGATGCCATGGCAAGATGATGATCTTGCCGTGGGCTTATTTTTCAGGTATGATAATGAAAGGGTAGCTTAACACTGCTCGATTACAGGTAAGCAAAATGGCTTTGTTGGGTGTGGAAAGGCGGGTTGATTTAAAGGGTATGGGTGGTTCTTTGTGAATGCTTTAAAAAAAAAAACACCGCCTTGGGTGAAACCAGGCCTACGAACACTGAGCCTCCGACCACCCCCGCACCATCTATTCATCGCCTTGGATCAACCTGCTCCCTTGAAGAGTGGAACGAGAGTATCACTAAATTAAGTAAAGCTTTTACTATCACCGCCATCTCCACAAACGCTGATGCTTCCTGTGTATCCAAATTCTTCCTAAAGAATTACGCAATAAGCACCATTAACGTCTACAAGATCCCAAAGCAGGCCTCCAACTCATTTTATTTTTACATCCCCTATCCCCATGAGTGGCTATACCATTACCCCGCAGGTGACGCTCTTAAACAGGGTAAATTTTCCGTTTTCAAAAACGGTACTAACATCAACGCTTCCCCTATTCATAAAAGCCCCACTCGTAAACATCCCCACCCCCCACACTGTCAACAAAATCCTCACCCAAAACTTCTCTCCAACATAGCTTTTACCACGGCGCAACCGATCCTCTAAACCCGCTATCACGCCCAACCCACTCCCACCCCGAAATCTACTAACCCGCCAATGCATACCCCCAATCTCGACGGCATTCTTCGTACTGCCCGCCCCAACCCACGCTAGCCCTGTCCGGAACTAATGAAAACAGCTCTGCCTCCCCCAATAAACGGAAAACAGATTACCACAACCACTCTCGTAAAAAAAGGTTTTCCCCCTAAGTCTCATTTAAACCTAACCCCACCCTTCTCAACGACTCAAAACTCCCCAAGCCACATCCTCCCTGCTCATTCCATACCACCCCTGCCACATTAACATCAAACAACTTCCCCAATTTTATCAAAGCCCATTCTATTAACCCATCATACCAGTCATTTTCCAAGTCCTTTTACTCTCCCGGCTCTTACCCAACTATCTACCCCCCCCCCCCCCCCCCCCCCCCCCCGGCATCGCTTTCTCCACTTTATCTCAATCTCATATACCACAAGTTCGTGTGCCACAAACTCGTATGCCGCGCACACTCATACTTCAAACTCATATACTACAAGTTCATTTACCACAAACTCTTATACTGTGCACCCTGTGTACGCTGTACATGGTTCTCTTACACAAGCAATCCATCATGAAAAGTTCAACATTTATATCTTGTGGATTATATTGTTGTGTATATTGTCGAACAAATTGTGGAGAATGGTTGCAACATGTTTGGGCTATCATTGTGGCCGTTTGAGAAACCCTTGGGACATATTTGGTACATGTTTGGGGCAAGTCGACCACATGAAAAATTTGGTGGGACATTTGGACCGAGTTGTTACCGATTTGGGTGCCCTGACAGTCAAGAGACAACTAATGAGGTATCATGAACAACTCGACATTTATATCTTTAATCGTGCCCCTCATGTTACGCAACATGTGGTGCATTACGTTGTAGGGCATGTTGCCGAATGAGTTGCAAGACATGTACTCTGGCATGTTCGCAACATACTTCAGGCATCATTGGGACATGTTCGAGACATGTCTGGCACACCCTTGGCACATCTTTGGGACATCTTTGCGACACCTTTAGAACACATTTTGGACATCTCTGAGACGTCTTCGGGACATGTTTGAGAGATCTTTGAAATATCGTTGGGACGTCGTTGGAACATCTTTGTGACAACTTTAGGACATCTTTGGGACATCGTGCCAAAGACCTAAAAATGGCCACAAATCGTCCGTGTCTTCTTATCGACCCATAGCACTAACTTCTACTCTCCCGAAGGTAATGGAATCACTGGTTAACCGTCAGATTTCGAAATATCTGCAATCAAATGACCTCCTCAATGAGCGCCAATATGGCTTTCGTAGCAACAGGTCTACAAGAGATTTGATGGCCTACCTTACCTAATGGAGCCATTCCATCCACTACCTCGGTGAAAGCAAGGATGTTGCACTGGATATTTCAAAAACTTTCGACAGAATTTGACATTCAACCCCTTTATCAAAATAGCATTCGTATGGAGTGGACAATTCCCTGATCCAAAAGATAAGAGACTATTTTTCTGGTCATTCAATTCAAGTGGTTCTTGATGGTGTTTAGCGTTTGCGATAATAGTGAAGAAAGTGTAATTCGAACTGACGCTATAACAGTTAGAATCACAAAAATTGAACCAATGCTCAACACATCCGGCCACTGCCGCGTGTACGAATTCAGTTTCTAAACTCAAGAACACTCAACTGATGTGGAATTGTTATGTTATCGCCATGGTGTACGGCTCTGATGCTTTTTGCTTATTCGAATTTCCTTTCGGAAATCTTATCTGCTAGAAACGCCACAGTGTCAAATTAATGCGGGTGTTATCCAAGGTTCTGTAGCCTCACCAACTCTCTTCATCATCTTTATAAATAATCTCTTGTCCATTACCCACAACCCAATTCACTCATTTGCTGATAATAGCACAACGAGTTTCTCATACTCATACGAACATTCCGGACCAAGCTCTTCGAACTTCATTACCAATCGGCTGGTTATGTATGATATATTGAATTCCGACCTCAACAAGATATACCAATGGAGATTATCCAACCCAGTAGAGTCCAATGCCTTAAAAACTTAGTGCTGCCACCTGTCATCAAAGACGAACCCCAAACTACATATACTGTCAATGAACGGCAGTTGTATCGACGAAACCAAGAAACTATCTTTCCTCCACACTCAAATTATTTCGACTCTTAGTTGGAATGAACACATATTTCAAGTTGAAGTGCAGCCGATTGTATGGGGGTCCTTAAGAGATGCAAAAAAGATTTCACTCCATCCCACCTGACTGCTATTTACAAGGCGTGTATTCGTCCCAAAATGGAGTTAAACTCCCATATTTGGTCGGACGCATCCTTAACTGTACTGCACCTGCTCGATAGAATCCAAAACCGAGCAGTAAAACTTATTGGGGACCCAGCTGTTAGTCGAACAATTCCGTCATTAGAATATAGGCGCCACGTATCATGTCTAACTCTTTTCTATATGTATTATCACGGTGGTTGCTCAACTGACCTTGCTACATGTGGTCCGCCTCCTCAGACATTTTCCTGCGATACCCATCAATCTGGGAATGGGCATCAATTCACGTTGAAAGTCGACTTCAGGCGCACAAATAAACATAGAGAGTCATTCTTTAGCCGAACAACACGAATGTGGAATGCTATACCAAATCATGTGATTCCTCGTCGCTGTACTGTCCAGACATTCAAGACCCAATATACATCGATATGTCCTTTGCTTATCCACTTTCTCTCCATCCGCTCGCACTGTGGTCTGACATTTAAGGGTACTTCAAAATTCCATTTTTTTTGTGCGCATGTTTGTGTAAAAAAAAATCGTTGGGACATCTTTGGGACATCCCTAGGACAACTCTAGGACATCGTTTGTACATCTTTGGGGCGTCTTTGCGACATCTTTGGGACATTTTTGACACATCTTTGGGACATTTTAGGACATCTGTGGGACATCTTTGAGACATCTTGGGACATTCTTGGGATATCCTTAGGACATCTTTGGGGCATCCTTCGGCACTCTTGAGACATCCCTGGAGCCCCCTGTGCCACCCTTGGGACGTCTTTGGTAATTCCTTGAAACACCCATAGGACACACTTGGGCCACCTCTGAGCGTGTTTGCGATATCCTTGCGACATCGTGTGACATCGTTTGATTCCTTGTGACACCATTGGAACCTGCATAGAATGCCCTTAGAGCGTCTTTGTGATATACTTGAGACATCCTGTGAGTCTTTTGACACATTTGGGATATCTGGAACACGTGGAAGGTCGTTGTGTAACGTGAGAAACATGTTGTGGGACATGTAGTAGATCATGTTCTGGGATATGATGTCAAACTTTTTGTGCAACTTCATTAGTTGTGTCCTCACTGTGAATGCACACGAAGGATAACTCGTAAGAAGAACTGGAAATTTTTCAAAATGCTATACTTGAAGTAAATTAAAGAATTTACGGAAATGCACAACATTTAAAAATGTAGTTAAATTTTTTTCTATGGCCTCCTTTGGTGCGGACTATGGTTCTAAATCTGTCGAACCTCATGCAGCTCGAATGTAAGCCTGCGGTATTTTGCTCCATTGACAAAGAAGGATTTCCTTGGGCGAATACACGATGTGGTATTTTTTTAGTAGTGGCTTTGACCTGCAAAATGCATCATGCCGAAAAGATCAGCGGATATGTAGCCGGTGGTCGTAGCGGCCAATTATGTAGCCGAAATGAGGGTGGTGTCTATTTTCACCGAAATGTTTGTCGGGGTACACATTCGCAATCATCTTGATCCCACGGTCCAAAACACCAAAGGTCAGCATCCGTCGTCCGTCATACCGGCGGCCAATCTTGACAAACAATGGAACTTGACTTCTGATGGCATTGATCAATTTATCCTAAAAATTGATTACCGAAAAAAAGTTTCTTTTTTGTTCACATACTATTTTTGAAGAGTACGTTGTGCTTCACACTGCAGATAGAATTCGACGACAATCCAACCCTTTTTAGCAATCGATTAACTCTTTCGCGCCGATTCGACAACACAGTCATGCAGTTATAAATCTGAAGTACATTTTACATATGAAGTTAGTGACCATTATGCACTTTCTATATACCTAATATTATGAGTAGCACAATTTGTGTTTGCATTATTTCTCGTGCCATCATAAAGATTTTAGTATTTGCGATCTAATGTATTTTAGATTTTGTACATTTTTAGAGGTACTCATAAATAATTTAGTGTGTTGATCAAACACAATTTAATCAACTTTAAATGAATGCAATTAACTATAGGGGCAGCCCCAGGGATAAGTATTTAGGTGTGGCAGGTTTCGCATTTATCACCAGCACTGCATCAGAGTCGCGTGCTTCCCCTCACACGTACGCGCTGCACTTGGGCTTTCACGCTAAACTATGTATTTTGAGTTTAATTAAGATAATCACGACGAATAACACTAACTAAATCGGAATACGTAAATCCATTCGGGCATAACAATTTCTCACAGAAAAAAGGATGCAGAACCCATTATTTTTATGTGTAGTCGCTTCGCTCAATCGCTCAATGCCGAAATAACCTGCCTAGTCTGTCTCATTTCATAAACTGTATGATGCGACCAAAGAAGTTCTGGGTCGAAATCAATTTTGTAATAGCCCGTAGTAAGGTGCGTGCATTCAAAAATGCAACACGTGTAGTTTGTCTTTATTTTTTTTATTAGAGTTCTCTCGGGAGAGCCGAACCTATAGCGCCGAGTGGGCGCCTCGAGATGCCATCAAATAAATGTTGCAGCTCTTTTTGAACAGTTGCAGGTTGTAACGCTCCGGGAACACTCGCATGGGAAGGGAGTTCAACAGCTTCCCCACTCTGTAAGGGAACGAGTTCTAATGCAGTGATGTTCGCGCTGTCGGGAGATGAACCACAAACGGGTGCGATCCGTCAGATTGTCTTGTAGACCGCATATAAGCCGAATTGCGTGGAACAATACCACGAATCTCTGAAGAACAGTACCCGTGATAATATCTGTAAAACAGACAGAGGTCGGCTACACGCCTTCGATGTGATAGCGACTGTAGTCCCGACGTTAGCGCCGGGTGCCCGATCAGGCGAATCGCTCGTCTCTGTATGCTCTCAAGTAGGTCGAGGGTATGCTTAGGAGCCGAGCTCCAAACATGAGAGCAATATTCGAGCGCGGGTCTAATTTGGGATTTATATAGGAGAAGAAGTTGGATCGGAGTAAAATATGTCTTGGCTCTAAAAAGATAGCTCAGTTTTCCTGAGGCTGACCTGGCGATACCCGACACGTGTTTATGCCATGATATATTCCCACAGACTGTGACACCGAGCAATTTCAAACTTTCTCCAGCCTCGGGAGCTCGGCCATTTATCATCAGCTGTGGAACCGATGGTCCACTTTTTTTTGTGGATGTTGTATATAGTGTCTTCTTTACATTGAAGTCGACAGGATTGACACTTCCTCAATGCAGGACCCTATCTAGATCCTGATTCAGAGAGTCAATCTGTCTACATCTCAACTGATGCGACGCAGATGCACCAATCGGCCGAACACTCGAAATGGAGGAAAGAAACATACTATCATCCGCAAAATTGGACACTTTGTTATCCGTTGTCTCCAACATTTCATTTATGTGAAGCAAGAACAAGGTGGGAGCCAATATAAAACCTTGGGGCACCCCCGAATTAACAGGATACAGATCCAAACACTCACCGTCCACAACAACCAGGATCGATCGATTCTCAAGGAAGCTCTTCGTCCAGTCGCAAAGCTGTTGGGAGAGTCCATATGAACGAAGTTTGCTCAGCAATGCTCCGTGCCAGACGCGGTCAAAAGCCTTGGAAATATCCAATGCGACCGCCCTTGACTCACCATGCCGCTCAATCGCAGATGTCCATATATCGGTTATAAGTGTCAAAACATCTCCCATGGACCGCTTGCCACGGAATCTGTATTGACGATCATGCATAAGTCCGTTCCACCCAAATATTTAATTAACTCAGTATTGATGACTTTCCATCACCTTAGATAACATAGACAGTAATGCTATCGGACAGTAATTTTGTGGGAGACACTTTTTTCTCCTCTTTGGGATTGGCTGAGCACAAGCAATTTTTCAGCAGGCAGGAAAGATCCGCCGTTCATAAGATAAGCGGAAAAGTCTGCCAAGAACCGGCGATAGTTCTGGAGCACAGTTCTTAAGGGCTAGTGCTGGTATTCCGTCCGGGCCGGTTGCCTTCCTACAATCCAGTTCACGTAAAATGTGTTGAATAGTACGCGGGCGAAATCTCACATCCCACATGGAAGACCGTACCGGCGCGATCACAGGTGGCTCCAAAAGGCCGTGATTGAGGTTTGAATTCGTGGAAAATAAATTCGCGAACACACTATCTTTATATTTTGAATTTGTGACTAACGACCTGCTGCCTGTCACCAACGGAGGGAAAGAGGAGGATACGAAGGTACCGCGGACAGCCTTTGCCATTGACCAGAAGGGGCTCGAACCAGTGGGCACCGAAGGAGCTTATTGGTCACCCTGTCGATGTGAGCCTTCTTCGCGGCATCAATCGCCTGGTTGCACGCATTTCTGATTCTAACAAAATTCGTTCTGTTAATATCGGTTGGATTGGAGCGCCATTGTAGCTCTATTTTTTGGCGCTGAAATTAGCTCGCATTTTTTTATCAAACCAAGGTTTATTAGACGAACTTCGTTTGATGGAATGCGGGATATACATCTCCATCCCCAGAAGAATAATCTCTAATACCGACTCCGCGCAAGCGTTAACATCGAAGTTTCCGAAGCACACCTCGGACCAAGGAAAGGATGCGAAGAAATCTCGCAAATCGTCCCAGTTAGCAGCCGCATACTTCCATACATGGCGAAGCTACCTAGGTCGGTTATTCGCTTGATATGCAAGTGCAGTGATCTGAGTTTCCCAGTGGCACAGAAACCTCTACGGTATAAATGCTCGGTTCGGATGTCAAAAACAGATCCAGGATGTTCGCATAATCCCCTCGGGCATCCGGTACTGGCGTTGGCTCGCCCCACGAGTTGAGTCAAGTTGTGGCTTACAGCAAGTATCTCCACCATCCTTCTAGCCTCGTCGGTTTTTTTAGAATGTAACAACTAGCCGGGATTGTGCACATTAAAATCACCAAGGACAACAATTTCTGAAGCTGGGTGGTTGATCTGTATCCAGTCGACAGTATGTGAAAGATGTTCGAAGAAAGTCGCCGGTCGATCGTCATTCGGGGAGCGGTAAAGACAACAAAGAAATTTAACGGAATTCCTCAGAACGACCCTCAACCATATGATGTCCATAATATTGGGTTCCAACGCCTATATCCTCGGGCAAGTCAGACTGGACCGCGCGAAGACACAGACACAGACGGCCTTAAAACGGAATCTCGAATGTGAGTCGTATCCTGAGCAACGAAGATATGTCGAATCAGTTGACGGGTCGACCTGGGTCTCAGTTAGGGCAAGGATATCAGGTTTCGTTGTTTGCAAATGTTCGTAGACGGCGTTTACATTCGTATTGGTGAAACCGATACCCCTGATGTTACAAAATGCCGTCACCACTCGAGCATGGGCAGAGCCTCGAGAGCGAGGCCGTTTATGCGATGACGAACCTCTTAAAGTTCCATTATTTATCATGATATCTGCATGATGCTCCCCCTGACATAGTCCCCCCCGGAGATCCGAATGGGAGACTAGTTTACCTCCGGAATTCTTTATATCAGAAGGCACCATCATGACTTATCTCCGTGTCAGTCCGGGCCATCCGCCACATATCCGAAACACCGTCGAAGATTCCTCTCGGCGATATCGCGGAATGTGTAGCGTGACGGGGTGGTATCTCACCTTGTGACCGACTACCACCTAACCAACCTTTTCACGAGCCGGTCTATGGTGGGTATTAGGCCGTATGTGTGCCTTCGTTGGCACGGGTTCTACGCCTATTCCACGCTGTCGCCCCGTTGGTCGTCGTCAAGGTGGGGTAATAGTTCCAGTATCTGCTCGTTATCAATGGTGCCGAAGGTTGAATTGTAAAAATGCACTTCCCGATTGTAGCCAAATCAAAAGACCCGAACGAGATTAAAACGCACTTTCGTTCCTTTTGCACAGCACATCGTTGCTATACTTGTTTTTATTTCCTATTGTAGTTAATATAATTCACAATGGTGGTCAAAAGGCAGTCACTGCTAACTTAAACAAGGCTTTTCACTTAATTGATTTTGAGTTAATATTGTTGTTAACTATATACATAAGGACTGTTGTATTCCAGAATACTACCCTTTATTAAATTTAACACTGAATCTCCTTACACATCCTTAAAAACTTCCCTTAACATATATTACATTCTCACTTAATACATACCATTCAAACATTTACAATATTGCCAGTTACAGCACATTTAATAACCTGCACCTTTTTATTTCATTCAAAACATAGTAACTTTGATTTTCGTCCAAATTTTATTCAATATAAAAGTCACAGAGTCTTTGATAAATTTTGTTTTGTTCATGTTATAATTTCCAGTAAATTAGAACACAATGTTCTATAAGTAGAGAAAAAATTCATTTGTAAAATCAGTTGGAGATTGGAAGTTTGAGAGAGAAGTTTAATTTTAAGTTCAGTTAGAGTTTGGAGTTCGAAGTCAGTAGTTGAAATTAATAAAGAATAAAATATGCAAAATATAAAAGAGTGAATAAAGAGAATAAATAAAAAGAAAAACAAATTACTATTATTCAATAAAGAATACGGACAGAAAGCCCTATATAAATAGGATATAAATTAAATTCGCAGTCTGAGATTGATAAAAGGTCCCCGCTCTTCCCTCGAAAGAGGAAGCACGGCGCCGGACATCAACAGGACTGTCACTGTTAACTTAAACAAGGATTTTACTTAATTGGTTTTGAGTTAATATTGTTGTTAACTATATATATAAGGACTGTCACTGTTAATTTAAACAAGGCTTTTTTCTTAATCGATTTTGAGTTAATATCCTCATCCACCGACGGTTGTTGGCCACAGACTCAATTTATTTAACGTGGAGGCACGACTTGCCTCCACGGAATCCGCATCGCGATTAATTTATTTCAGAAGATGCAATTTCATCTTCCGCTTGTCGACATAAGGGGATGCTTTCCCTTATGCGGACCATGGATCAACCGAATTCATAAGGGCATGGTTGCAGCTGGTGCAAATATCTCGACGTCGATATTTTGTGTTTACACGATCAGCAACTGCGTACAGCATTTATGCTGATCGTGCACATCTTGGCGGCATCTCCAATCAGTCAAATTCTCGCTGGTACTTTTCCATTTTTGAGGTCTCGACTTTCTTGGGCGGTCAGTCGTGTGCCTTAACGGGTGACCGACCGATGTGGGCATGCATAAAAAGGAAAAGAAGAAGCATCTCCTGCACGTGTGCGGCAGACTTGTTAGGAGATATCTCATTGATGTGGTTTGGTAAATGTTGGTTGCTTGATTGTGCAACCAAATTGCTTTTAAGGCACATGATGCGTTTAATGCGACTATGCCCTTGTGGAAAAACAGCTATTTGTTGCTGATGGATTTTGCATCAGCACAATTATAGTTCTAAAGCATTTCTGAAGATATTGGTACAACTATGGAAGGTAAGTACGAGGGTTGCCTTTTATATTTCGGGATTAGAGAACAAAAACAAATATTGATCATCGAAAATCACTTTATTGTTTTTCAAAATATTCCCCATGAAGATCTACACACTTTTGCATGCGTTTGAACCAATTGTCGAAGCACTTTTGCCACTCTGATTGAGTGCTTCGTGCGCGAACAACTTTTGTTGGATTTGGCTCATCTTGAAACACCCAGACAGTCGACTGCTGTTTACTTTCGGGCTCATACGCGTAAATCCACGATTCATCACCTGTCACGATGTCATAGGCGTGTTTCGAAGCACCGCCACCGTATTTATTGAGCATTTCTTTCGACCAATTGACACGAGCCTTTTTTTGGGCGATTGACAAATTGTGTGGGATCCAACGCGAACAAATTTTTTTGACAGTCAAATGTTTATGCAATATTGAATGTATGCTGGTCCCACTAACGCCTAAGGTTGTCTCAATCTCACGAAAGGTCACATGACGATCTTTCAATATCAGTTCGCGCACAGCATCAATGGTTTTCGGAACAACGACTGACTTTGGACGACCTTCACGAAATTCATCTTGGAGTGAACTACGACCACGATTGAATTCACCATACCATCGATAAACACTGGTCCTTGATGGAGCTTCATCGCCAAAAATTGAATTAAGTTCATCCATGCACTGTTGCTGAATTAATCCACGCCGAAAGTTGTAAAAAATAATCGCACGAAAATGTTGACGATTTAATTCCATTTTTGGGCCGAGATGAATCTTTTAAGTTACTGTAAACAACACAAATAGCGCTCGTATGTCAAAACGTTCTGAGTGCGTATAACCTCAAAAATGTCCAACTTTACGACAGAGCTGTCAATTGCCGGATTGCAACGCTAGGGTTGCCAAATCCCGAAACATAAGAGGCAACCCTCGTACATGTTTTTATGTGTTTTAGAAAAGTGTTTTTCATCATACGTTGTAAGGTAAACAGTGGCGTTCAATGGAACGGGCACAATACTTGTTTTACGTCGTTTTTGAATGCCCTAGGGGGAAGTTAGGTGTTGTACCTGGAAAAGGCGAGCGGTGGCGTTAATAAAACCGCCACAGGTCCATCAACCAAGCTCCGAAAGATGGCCAGGGATTTGTCCCGACCATTTCACGGAGCCTAAAGCTTGATGGGGTGGTATTTCACCGGGCGCACAGGGCGTTGGGACCCCGGCTACCACTCGGCCTTTAGTCGCCTCTTACGACAAGCCGGCCTAGCTGTGAGTATATTCTAACGCCCTACTCACAGGGTAAAACTTAGCCAAAAACTCACTTACCAACCTCACAGTCCCCAAAAAAAGTACTACATGAAAGAGTGTGTTATAGTAAGTAGGTGCATACACTTTTTCTAATCATTCAAACACCTTCCAAAACCTTGGTACTTCATACATGTGATATTTCTTATTTCTTTTAACAGCTACAAAGCAGTCGCAAAATTAATCGGTGGCGGTAGCTATTAAAATATAATAACTGTGGTAGATAGTACCAACCTTAGAAAGATTAGGGTTCAAGTTTGAAGACCTACGTACGTTGTTTATTATTTCTTTGGCGGCCATCAAAGTAAACGCTCTCAGTGAATTTGTAAATATGGAAAAAATTCACACATGTTCACACGCTCCGTTATTGCAGTGGCCAATGTAATCAATGATTTGAAATACGAATTACTTCGTTAGGACCCTCGGACTATTTTCATTTTCCAAACTTGAAGATATGCCTCGGTGGTGTTTACAAATTTACTGAGAGCGTGCACTATTGATGCCGTCATTAATAACTACCGCCATCTATGTGTATTATGAACAATGCTGGCTAAAACATATGGAACCCGATTTTCTTACAAACACATATTTGCCTTTGCAACTGCGGATTGACTGATCGTGCGCGGGCATAATCACCACATACGTCGCTGGCAAATTAAGTTTCTACACACAGGAATGACATCTCGCAATAACTTATTGGATATGTTATGAAACCAAATCCATATTCATTCGAAAAATAAATCAATTCGTATTTGAGAAAGCACCGTCGGCAATTAAATTCCAGATCTTCTGCAAATTCTCCAGCAAAGTTTTTCAACAATTTCCCATCTTGTATCCTATCTTCATCTCCTATCTTCCGTCGACTCCTCCTATATGTGTAAACTGTTTAAAAGGTACTTTCAAAACAATACGCGAAGACATCTTTCTATTTGCTCTTTTTAACGTCACAAAATACAATTCATTGTAAAGGTAAACTCCGTCTGGAGATAAAAATTATTTTCAGATACTTATTCATTTCATCTTCCCCTCGTGCCATTACTACATTCCTCCCAGGCACACTCGCACAGATATTTGTTCCATGCCATGTCCTTAATGGCTTCTAATGGATAGTGTACGGTACTCGCCTGGTACTTTCGACTTGACTCCACAACATTTGTACAAAGTATCAGCCAAATTGTGGACCCAAACCTGGATGAGGGGAGTTGTCAGGATATTTCCTGAATAATATATGGACGAAGGGCAAGTCCTTGATAATAAATGCGAAACAATTAAAAGTGTTTTACTTTGCAAACAGAACTTTTATTCTGGATGCACGGGTGGCTTAGCAGGCGAGGGCTGAGATCCGAACGTGTTCAAGGGGATGTGTAGGCGTATGGTATATGTTGTTGAAATGTTTTCATATTTTGATGAATGATCATTTAGGCAAGTGGGTGGGATATTGTAAATGTGAGTTTGATGCTGGAGACACTGGGCGCACGCTGTGGTCATTTTTTTCTTATCCCCGAATATAGAGCATATCATGTGCTGCACAGTCAATTAGAATGTCAAAGTAAAAGGGAAAATCGTAAATTTAGGAGATGCAACCTTAGCAAATGAGTTATGGTACAAAATGGCGAGATTTGTGATCCTGTTTTCATCGTATGGCATGGGCTTGATAAGCTTATAGATTTTACGTGCGTCAATATGATTTAGTAATAATGCATCGAGGGCGTGGGTAGGCTTTAATGTTTGTGGTACGTGTCGAGGATATAAATTTCCCTGAATTACTTCGTATGCTTATAGATATACGTCGCTCGGTCTAGGACGATTTGTAGTGATGTTCCAAGTGGGAAGACACCGAATGAACATCATTAAAGAGGGATGATGGTTAACCAAGAGAAATTGTGATATCAGCGTTATTTAAATGGGGGTTGGCGCTCCCATTTGAGGGATGGCTCCGTTTTATTTATTTATACTACGTTATTGCCACATACTGATGTTGTTGTTTGGGTGTTAAATTAGAGCTAATGCCGTTCGATGAGAGAATAAACTAATAATAAGGAAAAATTAGAAATGAGGTATAAATACTAATATACGTATGTAGCGAATGGAGCTAATTTAGACAGACTCTCTTAGAACATTGGCGGTAAATTGCCTTTGCAATGTAAGGTTATCTATATTTGTGGGATATGATAAAATTGAAATGTACAACATAATATCCTACATTCACAAATTGGATCTAATAGAATAAACATTTTGTTATGATTCTCGCCCGGTCAAATTTATTGAGTCGAATTAAGCAATAAAAACGCCAACAAAGTTAGCTATCCACAGATATTTGTGGTTTACTAAGATCTTGGATGTGTATCTTTTCTCATTCGTTCCGGGGGAACAAAGCTTCTTGGTGTATCCTTCTTCTTACAATGTGTGATTTGTATAACATAATTATCCCACGACATAAATAATCTGGTAATGTAAACGCGGTTTACGTGTGTAGGGTAACAGTTGACATTGAAGTTAATAAATACAGGATGGGCCTTAATTGTGTTCGCTGTTTACTCTTGAAAAAAATATGCAGGTGTGCGAGGGCGCTAGGGGTATCATAAGACGCGTCAGCCCATGGAAGATTAAATCGCCATAGAACTGTCCACAAGAGTGCACCATGTGTTTGATTACGCCTAGTATCTGTTATAAAAGAAAAGCAAAATTGTTAGTTTTTAATTTATTATAATTTTGTTTTAACACAATCACCCTTTTACAATTTAAAAATGTCAGTCACATTATCACCTTGTCACAAAAGGAGTTTTTAAGCAACAAAGAGCTTTCAAATGTTAAGAGCACTCCATTAAAATATTAATTTAGATCACTGTTGGAAAAACAAAAGCAACAGGTTCTTCCGTTTTAACCGGTTGAAAATGCCGCCGAGGTCAATGGCCAGGGCGCTATGGGTTTTGTATTGGTCTTGGTAGGTGCCGGGCCGACACAGGTTCACCAGGACGTCCCAAATCTCATTAACGTCCGTCGAAACGTGACTAAACTTTGTTCCATGGGGGTATTGTCACCCAGAAAAACAAAAAAATACACCATCGGGTCACCTCCGTCTAATATTTGTATTGTTTTTATTCTTGTATAAGACTTATTACTATTGGTACACAGTTTTTTTTATTCTTGTATAAGACTTATTACTATTGGTACAAAGTGTTTTTATTCTTGTATAAGACTTATTACTATTGGTACAACGTTTTTTTTATTCTTGTATAAGACATTACTATTGGTACAAAGTGTTTTTATTCTTGCATAAGACTTATTACTATTGGTACAAAGTGTTTTTATTCTTGTATAAGACTTATTACTATTGGTACAACGTTTTTTTTATTCTTGTATAAGGCTTATTACTATTGGTACAAAGTGTTTTTATTCTTGTATAAGGCTTATTACTATTGGTACAAAGTGTTTTTATTCTTGTATAAGACCTATTACTATTGGTACAAAGTTTTTTTTATTCTTGTATAAGGCTTATTACTATTGGTACAAAGTGTTTTTATTCTTGTATAAGACATTACTATTGGTACAAAGTGTTTTTATTCTTGTATAAGACTTATTGCTATTGGTACATAGTTTTTTTATTCTTGGTGAAAATATTATTTTATGTCCTTAAATGAAAGTGATATTTTATGACCTAACGTAAAACTTATGTTTATTATTCTTAAGCGAAAATTACGCTATGCTATACACAGTATTTTATACATAGTAACATTAATTCTTAAATGAAATATTATTTTATGCTCTTACATGAAACTTACGTGTTAAAAGTGGCACTGTAATACAAATTGATTTAGTTAGTTGCCGTAACTCTATTTCGTAAATCTTATCCACATGAAAAGGGTTCGACTTTAAAAGTGGCATCTCGTACTCGCTAGCTGACCGACTGCTAGCTGGGTGTGCTCTTGTACGTTAGGGGTTGATTTTGCACACACCAACACAGCAACAGCCATCTCTTCGCAGGCCAGTTCATACGGAGATCATTTCTTTGGGTGAAAATGTCTCACACAGCCAAGGATGTGATCACACCGTTGCCTTGGGCTGTGTAAGTCATCGCAGAGTCCGGCATCCATGTTGGTCGCCACACCGTACCCTTGTCTGTGTGTACTTGGTTCATTATTACACAGTGTGGGCGCTATGTGTGTGGTTCTCTCATGGATGCATATTTGATTATACGCGGTCGCCCGTAAAGCCATGTTAACGACTTGATGTGTCCTTTTATGGGCATGCGTTGTATCTCGTATGTTAGTTCGCCTGCTTGGTAATTCTTGAGATTTGTCGCAAGCTTGTGCAACCGAACGATATGTTCGTTGGCGATACTGAGTTGTCAGATCGCTGCATGTTGTTTTTATTGGGGCGTGGTGCAGGTGTCCTGCGCTTGCCTATGTCATTAAGTTTCAAACGTTTGCAACTACGTTGCACGTTAAAATTGATGTTATGTTTTTTGTATTTTAGTTATTTGATATTCCTGTGGTCCCTCATCTGTATCTGTCGCCTGCATGTTATATGTTGGTGAGTTTGCCGCCTCAAATAGGGTTGCAATTACTTGCAAGGGAAACTGTACAAGGCGACCGTCGAAATGTTTTGTAGTACGCACCTTTTAATGCGGCTTTTTTTACAGGTTAGGTGTACGCCCCTTTGGTTACACCCGTGTACCCTGTTTCTGTGGCTTTTGGTAAATTCTTATTTTTCAGGTGTAGTGGTTCTGAGGTGGAGGATTAACCGGTGGGGTTCGGCCTGAACGCCACAGCGCCATTTGCCTTCTAACGTACTGAAGAGTGGATTATTCAGTTGGCAGCGGTTCCAACTGAGAAATTGTGGGGGTTCTCTATACTACATAGAGAACCAACCCACAATTTCAAACCTAATTTTGACCGCCTGCAGCGCGCCACATTATCCCCTATCCCACCGTCCGGCTATTTTAGCTGCAAAATAAAGCATAGCTGAATTCACTATTGTATGCAGGTAATGCATAATTGAATTCAGTTACCTTTTTTGCCATACAGCAACTCCATATCATTAACCCTATAAGATTTCTACCGAAAATCTCAACGTCATATTGGTTAGCAACAACTAAATCTTACCAAACGACGCTGTTGCATCATAACAAAACCGCTGGGGTTATTTTAGCGTCTTTGAGTCTTATTCTCATGCTAATTATTTCCCAAGCATCATCGGCGTCCTATTGACTTTCCCCAGACACTCTTTTCGCTGGGGATCAATGATCCCTTTTTGCGGGTGAATAGCAAAATACCATTTTCCTCTCCTTCTCATTTTTATCTTCCCACAGTTCAATGCACTTTGAGATCACCACATTCATCGAATTAGGACAGTGGGCTATCCTCAGAGTTGCATTGGTACATGCACACAAAAACCAAATCCACCCCGGGATCATTGCACATTGTGTTCCGGTTTTCTCATTCTATCTTGTCCGTCGACTATCGAATTAACCGAAGCGTTTATCCACCTCGATGGGGAAAATGAGAGGCCACAAATGTAAAGATGATCTCAATTGGTTGCTTGTGGTGCAAATGCAAAATCCTAAATCATCCCTAGTTAGGATCAGCCCTTTTCCATCCATCATCGCGTGCACACGCTACGTCGAGCGTTCACGCATGAGTCACTATCCAACCACCGCTGCGTACACACACGCCGAGTCGTTACACATTCATCATCGCGGTCGGCTACGCCGCCGTTAGTCAGTCGATATAGTCACCTTCACGGAGCACACGTCGCCTGATTCGCCACCAATCTACGGCCAGATAGTAAGTCAAGTCAAATGTTCTTTTCTTTTAATTACTGCGGTCACAGTTTCGCGAAAGAAGTTGTTTCATCTAGTATATACCCCCACAAAATCATTTCACTGCCATCTCCGTTGCCTGAGAGCGCAGTTCGATTTTCATGCAGCGGCTTATAAGATTCGACTGCAACCTTACCATGCGTCTTCGCCGACTCATTTGAATCATTCGACTCATTTAAATCGTTGCACCTTGTTTGTTGTGCTGTTGCTTTGCAACATCTTCCCGGGCCGGCAATAATACACCAGTAGGCGTTTCTTCCTTCCTGCTGTCAACGTGAGGTACATCAGCGTTGTCGTGATCTTGGCCGCGATGAGTACGAGAATACTTGTGATTGAGAAACAAATGATCTTCAATGCTTGTGTCGCTCATAAACACAGATATGGCGCAAAGGTAGGGTGGCAATAATTAATTATATTGGTTATACCTGATTATGTTACAGTGGCATACTTGATGTTATCAGAGTTTTTTTTTTTTTTTTTTTTTTTTTTTGGTTTCGGTACGAAGGTGGAAACCTTCAAAAGATACCTCTGGACCGATCCAGGGGCATGTCGGATTTTTACTGACTAAAACCACGGCTCATATTCCCGTTGATCTCCGCTGAACTTTCTTTTAGATATTCCATCGCGGGGCGGGACGGAGTTTACCTGTTACTCCGCTCGTCACGTCGCAACTGCTGCATCATTTCACAGAGAATACCATTGGTTACGGACCTTGCCTGTTTTGAACTAAGCATGTATTCTATTACTCCAGCCGTCTCGCATGTCTCTCCAAAATCGTTCGTGCGGTCTCGAATCTCACGCACGCTGTGAGTACGTGTTCCGCATTTTTTTATTTTGCCTTCACAATACAAGCAGTATGGGTGAGTCACATGCTTATACTTGTGCAAGTATTGCCGGAAGCATCCATGTCATGATATTAGCTGAGTCAAGTAGTAATTCAGCTCGCCATGTTTTCTTTTCACCCATGTTTCTATATCAGGTATCATAGTCTGGGTCCATCTTCCTTTGGTGGAAGAATCCCACCTTCGTTGCCATTCTCTTTGGCTTGAGAGCTCTAACTGTGGCCGCATTCTCCGACGATTCTCTTGGGAGACCTTATGCAATGCAGCGTTTTCTTTAGCTGCAATGTCAAGTGGTGTCCTCCCGACCAAAACATTTATGGCACGTTCGGATACCGTTCGAAATGCACAGCATACTCTTAGTGATGCCAGTCTATGCGCTGAGTTTACTCCCCTCGTGTATGACTTATACTGTGCGGCTCCTACCCATATGTGAGCTGCATACAGTATAGTAGAAGTGTTGGCACTGGTTATGAGTTTCCTTATGTGGGGCAGGGGTCCTCCAACATTGGGTAGCAGTCTCGCCAAAACTTTGCATACTCTTGCCGTTTTTTCACTCGTTTTCCTCAGGTGTTCCTTGAAGGTCAACCTGTTGTCGAGTATAACACCAAGTTATTTAATATAAGGACTGGATCTGATTATTTGTCTTTCTATTTCTAAATCAAAGTGTTCAACTTTCTTGCGGCTGCTTATTGCAACTCCGTCCGTCTTATGTCCAGCTACTTTCAGTCTGGCTATATCTAGCCAGCAGTTAATGCTCTGGATTGCTTGGGAGCAAATATTCTCCAGGTCATCTAGATGTTTAGCTAGGCCACTATTGCCAAATTATCTGCGTACCCAATGATTCTAACCCCCTCCGGTACATTGACCCTGAGCACACCATCATACATTATATTCCATAACAACGGACCTAATACAGATCCCTGACGTACACCAACCGTTATTTGATATTCCTGTGGTCCACTCATCTGTATCATACAACAGTCTTCTATTCGAGAGACAGTTTGCTAGTATACGCACGAAGTAGGGTGAGACTTGTAGATCGCGCAACGCTTCTAGAATCCGATTCCAATTCACCGAGTTAAACGCATTTTTAACTTCAAGCGTCACCACCGCGCAATATTTCTTTGTACCCCCTAGCCATCGTGCTCCAACTATCACATTGCGAGCGATGTCGCACACCACAGATAGTGCCTTACCGGTTGATCTTCCTTTCCGGAATCCATACTACGATTCAGAGAGCCCCGATGTCTCCTCAGTGAATTGTTCCAGGCGAGTGGCAATTACTCGCTCAAGCAGTTTTCCTGTCGTGTCCAACATGCACAACGGACGATAAGACGACGGCGCCTCTGGATTCTTGACTCCTTTTGGAATAAGCACAAGCCGTTAAAGCACACTTCACTACAACGTTAGGGATACCGTCCAGTCCTGGGGTCTTGTTTTTTTTGACAAGCCTTGCAGCCAAGAGCACCTCTTCGGGGGTTACGCGAGGTATCTCTCCTTCAGTGATACTCCACTCCTCTTGCACTCTCAACACCTCATAGTTGCCAACACCCGATTCATATTTCCGCCGTCAAAGCCGCTGAACGCAATTCTTATTTGATGAACCCGGGCTATGGCCATGAAGCGCAGTCATTGTTTGTGGAACAACATTATCTTCATGATGATTTTTATTACAATGTACATGCTGCTGCTGCGATTTTTGCTGTTGCAGGTGCTGTGACAGTATATGATGCCCATCAGGAACTGCATTGTTGTTTGGATCTTGATGAAATAAAACTGGCACTTGACTGAACAAGAGAGGATGCATATTTAGGTTTCTGGTAGGAAGAATAATCTGCTGATCAAAAGGCGTATTGGCTGAATATTGCACTGCTGTATGATCATGGTTCGCTTGCCGCTGATCTGATTTCCCGAAGGGTGAAGGCATATTTCCTTGTTCCTCATCTTCTATTTCCCCGAATCTTGTTGACCGAGAGTCCAGCTTAGAAACCGACTCGGATGGTGTGGTGCCCCATACTCGTGAGAGCGATGTGCCCAGGCGGCGAGAAGCGGTGCCCCCAGATGCGTGACAGCGATGCGTCCAGGCGGCGAGAAGTTGGTGCCTCCAGACGCGTATCAGAGACGCGTCCAGGCGGGGAGAAGTGGTGCCCCGAGACGCATTACAGCGATGCGTGCAGGTGGCGAGAAGCGATTCCCCCAGACGCTTGACAGCGACGCGTCCAGGCGGAGAGTAGCGCTGCCCCCAGACGCGTGACAGTGATGCGTCCACGCTGCGAGAAGCAGTGCCCCCAGACGCGTGACAGAGATGCGTCCAGGCGGCGAGAAGCGGTGGCCCCAGAGTCGGAGGTAGATGAAGCAGTGAATATCTCAATTCCCGGGTTCCTCGGATTCCTTCATCTCGAATTCGATTTTTGGTTTGATATTTGCAGGTACAGGGCCGGGTGTGCCTTTGTCGACGAAACCTTTCCCAGTACTGGCCGATTGCGATTGAAAAGCTGACCCGTCATATGATCCCCCTCTAAAGGAAGGAAATTCCCAAGAATTCTCCTTTTGGCATGATGTTGCTGCAGATGAAGCTTCTTTTACCATGAGAGCTTCTAGCTCTGCGTTGAATCTGAATTCAACATGTTTAGATTTGATTGATTTGTACTCTCGATTATTCCGTTTGATGGGTCATCGTCTTCTTCTTGAGGTTTTTTCAGGTGTGTATTGTAAGAGTAGTCGCCATAATAACGGTGATCGGGATCCTCGGTTTTAATACTTGTGTGCTGGCTCTGGATGTCTCCCTCAACATTACTGATTTCGCAGTTGTCGGTCCATGGACATACCCGGTGACGTGGCGCGGTATTGATCTTCCCTTCGCCAAGCAAGCCGACATTGCCCCCCCCCCCCCCCCCCCCCCGACTGTGGAAGCGAACTATCTCACCCCGGGAATGTAATAAGGCATGTGCCGTCCTCCCGCGCGATTCCATTGCTTCATCAACGGTGTTGTAACGGATAAGGGCATACCGAGTGTATTTCATACGTGGGGCTTATACAATGTCGATTCAACACATTCGCGGATTCTGGCAATTAATCGAAATGTCTCCCTCAGACTCTGGAGAGCCAATTTAGTTAAGGCACGCACAATTCCACAACACTTGTTTAGTTAGATCCACAAGGATCGCTTAATTAGCTTATAAAAGAAGTTATGAAAATGCCACCTATCTTGGTTTGAGCGATGCTCTCACATTGGCCTTCAGAAACATACGCCGATCAACTCTATCAGGAACGATATCTCTTCCAACAGCAATCGCCAACAAGTCGCAAAATAAGCTCTCGTTATAGCAGAGATCTGGCTCGAAGGACCATGTTTTAGTTTTGGATTCGACCGAAAAGAAGAGCAAAATTGTTAATTTTTAATTTACTCTAATTTATTTAAGACGATCACCCTTTTACAATTTAAGAATTTCAGTCACATTGTCACCTTGTTACAAAAGAAGCATTTAAGCAACAAAGAGCTTTCAAATTTTAACAGCACTCCATTTTAATATTAATTTATATCACTAACGCGCTGAAAAGTGGATTATTCAATTGGCAACGGTTCCAACTGAGAAATCAGTTCACTGCCATCTCCGTTGCCTGAGAGCAATTTTTCATGCAGCGGCATATAAGTTTCGACTGCAGCCTTACCACTGCATACTTCTAGGCGCTGCGTCTTCGCCGACTCATTTGAATCATTTGACTCATTTAAATCGTTGCACGTTCTTTGTTGTGCTGTTGCTTTGCAATAACAACTTAGCCAAACATCAAGGCTAAAGTCTATACGTAAATAGATCACAATCTTTGTGACACCTGGATCAGCAGTAAGAATAATGAAGAAATGCCACCCCAAGTTGGAGAGGACATCAGAGGTTATTCAGTGTGTATAATGAATTGGTAAAAGAAAACCCGAGCAAAGAAGCCAAACTTTAAAAACTAAACGGATCACCTTACGGTAAATCTTATATTGAGATTTGCTTCACTAATTTCACGAAATTCAACTGACACAGAATTGAAGCCGAACGACACCTACCTAGGACTTAATTTTACCAATGTGATGCTGGAACATGTCGTGAAATTTTGGAAATATAACGTTCCGCGCAAAATTGTTGATTTTGGTCTCAGAATAATCCCCGACAGAAAGATCAGCGACCTTTCCATAGCCTTTCCGCTGTGTGATTTATAATATTAGTTAGGAGAATCTTTGGTCTTGGCGATGCATCACGTCGACACGAACTCCCAGGAAAGGCAAGACAACCGCGAGCATACAAGTTACTGGGAAACAACGATCAGCGGCGCACCGACTCCAGGAAGCCACTAAGAAGAACAGCACCCAAAAAACGACCGAATGGCAGCGGGCCGATGTAAGGCGAACACATCAGCAGAGCGGCAGGACTTGCCGCGGAAGCTCCGGGTTGCAAAGAAACTTGACAGAGTGATAAAGATTAAGCAATTGTATCAGCGGTGTTTTATTTGGAGAATACAAGAATCGTACTGGGCAAGACATTAACACCCTTCGTCCAGAGCAGAGTCCGTCTCTGGAAATACGGTACACTAACCAAATGGTATTTCCCAACAGCTTTGCGACTGGACGAGGAGCTTCCTCGAGAAACGATCGATCCGGGTTGTTGTGGACGGCGAGGGTTCGGATCTGTATCCTGTTAATTCGGGGGTGCCCCAAGGTTCTATTTTGGCTCCAACCTTGTTCTTGCTTCACATAAATTTTAGCCCTGTGAGTAGGGCGTTAGAATATACTCACAGCTAGGTCAGCTTGTCGTAAGAGGCGACTAAAGGCCGAGTGGTAGCCGGGGTCCAAACGCCCTGTGCGCCCGGTGAAATACCACCCCATCAAGCTTTAGGCTCCGTGAAATGGTCGGGAGAAATCCCTGGCCATCTTTCGGAGCTTGGCTGATGGACCGGTTCGAGAAAAGGTTGGTTAGGTGGTAGTCGGTCCCAAGGTGAGATACCACCCCGTCACGCTGTACATTCCGCGATATCGCCGAGAGAAATCTTCGACGGTGTTTCGGATGTGTGGCTGATGGCCCCGACAGACACGGGGATAAGTCATGATGGTGTCTTCTGATATAAAGAATTCCGGAGGTAAACTAGTCCCCCATTCGGATCTCCGGAGGGGCACTGTGTCAGGGGGAACATCATGCAGATATCATGATAAATAATGGAACTTGGAGAGGTTCGTCATCGCATAACCCGGCTAGCTCTCGAGGCTCGGCCCACGCTCGACTGGTGACGGCATTTTGTAACATCAGGGGCATCGGTTTCACAAATACTAATCTAAACGCCGTCCACCAATATTTGCAAACAACGAAACCTGATATCCTTGCCCTAACTGAGCCCCAGATCGATTCGTCAATTGATTCGACATATCTTCGTTGCTCAGGATACGACTTACATTCGAGATTCCGTTTTAAGGCCGGAGTCTGCGTCTTCGCACGGTCCGATCTGGCTTGCCAGAGGATGGAGGCGTTGGAGCCCAATATAATGGACATCATATGGTTGAGGGTCGTGTTGAGGAATTCCGTTAAATTTCCTTGTTTTCTTTACCGCTCCCCGAATGACGATCGACCGGCGACATTTTTCGAACATCTTTCATATACCGTCGACTGGATACAGATCAACCACCCAGCTTCTGAAATTATTGTCCTTGGCGATTTTAATGTGCACAATTCCGACTGGTTGTTACATTCTAACAGAACCGACGAGGCTGGGAGGCTGGCGGAGATGTTTGCTGTAAGCCACAACTTGACTCAACTCGTGGGGGAACCAACGCGAGTGCCGGATGCCCGAGGCGATTATGCGAACACCCTTGATCTGTTTTTGACATCCGAACCGAGTACTTATACCGTAGAGGTTTCTGCGCCACTGGGACACTCAGATGACTGCTTGGTATCTGTCGCTGAAGCACTTGCATATCAAGAGAATAACCGGTCTAGGCAGCTTCGCCATGTATGGAAGTATGGGGCCGCTAACTGGGACGATATGCGAGATTTCTTGGCATCCTTTCCATGGTCGGAGGTGTGCTTCGGAAACTCCGATGTTAACGCTTGCGCGGAGTCGGTATCAGAGATAATTCTCCTGGGGATGGAGATGTATATTCCACATTCCATCAAACGAATTTCGTCTGATAAACCTTGGTTTGACAAAAAATGTGAGCTGATTACAGCGGCAAAAAATTGAGCTTTTAAGCAATGGCGCTCCAATCCCACCGATGTTAACAGAACGAATTTTGTTAGAATCAGAAACGCGTGCAACAAGGCGATTGATACTGCGAAGAAGGCTCACAACGACAGGGTGATCAATAAGCTCCTTCGGTGCCCAACTGGTTCGCGCTCCTTCTGGTCAATGGCAAAGGCTGTCGGCAGTAACTTTGCTTCCTGCTCTTTCCCTCCGTTGGTGACAGACATCGGGAAGTTAGTCACGAATCCAAAGGATAAAGCTAATGTGTTCGCGAATTTATTTTCCGCGAATTCAAACCTGGATCCCGGCCTTTTGGAGTCACCTCTGATCTCGCCGGTACGGTCTTCGATGCGGGATGTGAGATTTCGCCCGCGTACTATTCAACGCATTCTACGTGAACTGGATTGTAGGAAGAGAACCGGCCCGGACGAAATACCAGCAATAGTCCTTAAGAACTGTGCTCCAGAACTATCGCCGGTTCTTGGCAGACTCTTCCGCTTATCTTATGCACGGAGGACCTTTCCCGCCTGCTGGAAAATCGCTCGAGTTCAGCCAATCCCAAAGACGGGAAAAAAGTCTCTCCCACAAAATTACCGTCCCATAGCATTACTGTCTATTTTATCTAAGGTAATGGAAAAAGTCATCAATTCAGTGTTGGTTAAGTATTTGGAGTGCAACGGTCTTCTGAATGATCGTCAATACGGATTCCGTGGCAGGCGGTCCACAGGAGACCTTTTGACACTTATAACCGATATATGGACATCTGCGATTGAACGGCATGGTGAGTCAAGGGCGGTCGCATTAAATATCTCCAAGGCTTTTGACCGCGTCTGGCACGGGGCATTGCTGAGCAAACTTCGTTCATATGGACTTTCCCAACAGCTTTGCGACTGGACGAGGAGCTTCCTCGAGAATCGATCGATCCGGGTTGTGTGGACGGCGAGTGTTCGGTACTGTATCCTGTCAATTCGGGGGTGCCCCAGGGTTCTATTTTGGCTCCAACCTTGTTCTTGCTTCACATAAATGATTTGTTGGAGACAACGGATAACAAAGTGTTCAGTTTTGCAGATGATAGTACGCTTGTTTCCACCTTTTCGAGTGATCGGCCGATTGGAGCATCAACGTCGCACCAGCTGAGATGTAGACAGATTGACTCTCTGAACCAGGATCTAGATAAAGTCCTGCAGTGGGGAAAGGCCAATCTTGTCGACTTCAACGCAACGAAGACTCAGTATACAACATTCACAAAGAAAACTGGATCATCGGTTCCACTGCTGATGATGAATGGCCGGGCCCTCAAGGCTTGGGAAAGTTTGAAATTGCTCGGCGTCACGGTCTGTGGGAATGTATCATGGCATAAACACGTGTCGAACATCGCCAGGTCAGCCTCAGGAGAACTGAGTTATCTTTTTAGAGCCAAGAAATATTTTACTCCGGCCCAACTTCGTCTCCTATATAAATCCCAAATTAGACCCGCGCTCGAATATTGCTCTCATGTTTGGAGCTCGGCTCCTAAACATACCCTCGACCTACTTGAGAGCATACAGAGACGAGCGATCCGCCTGATCGGGGACTCGGCGCTGACGTCGGGACTACAGTCGCTATCACATCGAATGCGTGTAGCCGACCTCTGGCTGTCTTACAGATATTATCACGGGTGCTGTTCTTCGGAGATTCGTGGTATTGTTCCGCGCGATTCGGCTTATATGCGCTCCACAAGACAATCCGACGGATCGCACCCGTTTGTGGTTCATCTCCCGACAGCGCGAACAGCCCTACATCAGAGCTCGTTCCGCTACAGAGCGGGGAAGCTGTGGAACTCCCTTCCCACGTGAGTATTCCCGCAACGTTACAACCTGCAACTGTACAAAAAGAACTGCAACAGTTATTTGATGGCATCTCGGGGCGCCCACTCGGCGCTATAGGTTCGGCTCTCCCGAGAGAAGTCTAATAAAAAAAAAAAAAAAAAAAAAAAAAAATCGTTTGACCGGCCAGCGCCGGAATACAGTATACATGAAGATAGAGAAGCTGAGACGTCGCCGGAGAAGGAGCCGCCCCTAGAGCAGTAACAATTGGAACATACTTTTCTGAGAATGAAAATTGAATTGTCATGACGGTGAAAGGAGGGAATTATTGTCAGGCGCTTCGGGAGTTCTTGATCGCAACTCCTCAAAATTTGAGTGTTATACTTCTCCAATTCCAGAACTTGATTTCAACAGAATTGCACTGTCGCGTCGCAAGTGATTCCGATCAAATAACGACATCTCGTTTTTGTTTTTTCTCCTCTCACTTGACTTCAGCGATTACAACAACGGGGCCTGCTATCAGCCAGCCGAGCCTTCTCCGTTGCCTGAGAGAGCAATTCGAATATCATTCAGTGGCATGGCTGAGTTTCGAATACAGCCTTGCAGTGGCATGCTCTTAGGAGCTTTGGTGCATAATTTTTTATTTTTATTTTCAAATCTTTGATTGCTAAGATCGCAAACGAGTTGATTGTATATTAAAACAGGTCAATTGAAAAGTCCCCGGCCCGACACATAGATGGCGGCACTAGAATTAATCCATATGATTTTTAGTTAGCCCTAACCTTCAAAAGACGCGTGTATAAATTTGACAGGTGTCGGATCATTGGTTTGTGAATTATAGTATTTTGAATGAAGCAACTTCTGTTATTGCGAAAAAAATGGATAAAAAGAATTTCGCGTGTTGATAAAATATTGCTTTTTGAAGGGAAAAAATACAGTTGAAGCAAAAACTTGGCTTGATGACGAGTTTCCCGCCGCCCCAGGAAAATCAACCATCAAGGATTGGTATGCTAAGTTTAGACGTGGTGAAATGAGCACCGAAGACGGTGAACGCAGTGAACGACGTCTGAGCTGATTAGATTTTATGTATGTTGCTGTGCTGCAACACCACATCAGTTCCCCCTCAAGTTGAGCATAAGCAGCACTCCATGTGCCAGATTAACTTTCGAACGCGTGTTGCCCACGTACCCAAAGAGTTGAAGGCAAACAAGTCCGCTGGTCCGATGGCATTCCCCCAATCCTCTTGAAGAGATGTTTTTCTTCACTCGCGAAATTAGTTAATTTGTCTTATTCTCCTGGCCGTTTCCCAAATAGATGTAAGTCAGCGAACACTCAGACAATTCCCAAAAAGGGTGACAAGTCGTTCCTCTCTTCTTATCGACCCAGAGCACTAACTTCTATTATCACTTATCAACCGTGAACTTTCGAAATATCTGGAATCAAATGACCTCCCCAATGACCGCAAATATGATCTTTGTAGCAACGGCTTCACAGGCGATTTGACGACGTTCCTTACCGAAAATCCATCCACTACTTCGGCGAAAGCAAAATTGTCAGTTTAGATATTTCAAAAGCCTTGGACAGAGTTTGGCATCCACCCCTTTTGTTCAAAATTAAATTCCTATGGAGTGGAAAATTCCCTGACCCGATGGATAAGAGACTAACTTTCTGGCCGTTCAATCCACGTGGTTCTTGACGGTGTCAAATCTGTCTTCCATCAAATTAATGGAGGTGTTCCCCAGGGTTAGCTACACTCATCCACACACTTCCCTATCTTTATATATAGGGTTTTCCAATAGGGATTTGACAACTTTTTTTCCAAAGCCCAATTGGAAAACGTACATCGAATCAAATGGTCCATCGGCTTTAATTCTTAAGTCAGCTTGATCTTGTATGGATGTAAACCAAGATCCTTACGCAAAATTCGCCATAAAATGGTCTGGGCGATGCCCAATTCTTGAGAATTGACTGATTTGCTACGGACGCCTGAACGGCAGCGATATTTTCGACACTTCGACCAACCCGTTGTCTCACTGGCACGGCAACATCACACAACGAATATGTAGACTCAAATGTTTGCACTAAACTTGTTATTGCCTCTCTACTAGGGCGAGAATTACGACCGAAAGTTGGGGTTAACGCTCTTAAAGTTGCGGTCACCGACTCCAAATTTCGGTAGTTAATTTGCAGACGTTGTTCGTTCGTGTACTTAACCATGATGAAAATGTTGAGTTTACTGAATAAATTGACAGTGACACGATGATTAGTGAAAGGGTGCGTTCACAAATTAAATTCAAAGTTGCCAAGTCCCTATAAAATAACTCTATATGAGCTCTTGCCCATTACCCACGACCTAATTCACTCGTTTGCTGATGACAGCACGCTGAGTTTTTCATACTCATACGAACATTACCGAACAAACTCTTCGAATCACATTACTAATCAACAGATTATGCTTAATACATTGAATTCTACCTTAACAAGATATATCAGTGGAATTCAATGCTTTAAAGCTCAATGCTGCCTGTTGGCCTCAACGCGAACCCAACAGTAAATATACTGTCGATCAACAGCACTTGGATCGACAAAGCCAAGGAACTATCAATACTCGATACTGGAATTAATTCGTCTCTTAATTGGAGTGCCCACGTATTTGAAGCTGCTAAAAATGCGGCCAAATGTATGGAAGTCCTTAAGAGGTGCAAAAAGATACTTCACTCCATCCAACCTGGCTATTTACAATGTGTACATTCGTCCTAAAATGGAGTTGAACACACCATTTTTAGTCAGGCCCATCCAAAACTGCTACACGTGCTCGAGAGCATAGAAAAATGAGCTGTGAAATATATTAGGGACCCAGTCAAAAGTCGTTCCATTCCGTCGTTAGAACATAGACGCAACGTAACATGGCCACATCTTTTTTTTTTTTAAAAACATTTTTTATTTTTCTTTTTATATTCTTAATTTCTAAATTAAAGGCTAGACAAAAAATGCTTAAATTCTAGCTTAATTACCTTATATAATATTACTGGTCCTTCGCAGACGCTCTAAGCTAAACATTACTTAACATTTGTATAATTTGCCTTTCGGCGACAGAACTTTGTGGGAGTACTGATAATTAGTTGAAATACAAAGAAAAATTTGAAAAACTTTTTCAATTTTTTTTTGTTTTTTTTTTTCTTAAAATTTGACTTGCTTAACTTACCTACTTTTATTTTTTTTTTTAATTTTTTTTTTTTTATGTAAACGCATTTAACCTAACTTAACTTAAATCTTATACTACCCTAATTCTAGAAAAGCTAAGTCTATGTAAGCTAGCTGATGATAGTATGATTCTATACCGACTTTGGTATCCAGGTCTTTATATGCCATTCAACCACCAGAACTGTTGACGCTGTGTAATACTATCGTCCCGGTCTCTGTGGGAGATAGCCCTACTGAAGCGCAGGAGCTCTTCTTCGGTGCGCGTTACTTCCCGGTCGTAGCATAATCGCCCGTCTACAGATGACCTACTTACATGATAGATCAGCGGAATTCCGGATCTATCTTGTATAAGCCCTTTCATATCCAAGTCAAGGAACGCCTCTGGTGGAACAAAGCCGTTGCGACGCACGCTCTCATAGTACAGAGTGTTTGGATAATAGGCCCCGAAAATTAGGTCATTGGACGAGCTTATTGCTCTCGCAGTACGTCCTCTGATTAATTTAATCATAAAATTATCCACCCTATTTATGTACGCTTCATTATATAAAGTCTCATTTGAGTAATACTTTTTTTTTTTTTTGCAGACGCATTTATTCACAGTCTTTTTTGTGTTTTACAATTTTAGTCTAAATGCTAAACCTATCTTAATAATTTTTACTACATAATGTAATTTACTGGCTCTTCACAAGCACTCTAAATTATACAATATTATATGCTTAATTTATGCCTTTCAGCTTACATTTTCTTTTATTTATTCTTAATATAATACACATACTTTATAAAAGAAAATAGACTATTATCTTAGAGGTCTACCTCTTCTTCTTTTAGAGGCATTATAACAAAAAAATAAAGATTTTTTTTTTTTTTTTTTGTTGAGGATGCAAAAATTTTAAAAACAAAATAATAAGTGCTTAATGAAAATAATAAAGATAAAATAACAGAAGTTAACGGGAAGGAGGGCAAAGGAAAGGAAGGGAGGAAGCTGCGCCAAAGCTGAATATTATATCTGAGGAAGTGAAGTCCTTTCTTCGTTTTGGAGCCACCACCAGTTGGGGTTGGCTCGGTCTTTTATTGATTTATCTCTTTCACTGATCACCGTACTGAATCGAAGTCGGTCTGGCCTATTAGAGATATCGCTATTGTGGGCAATTCGTTTATACCTAGCACCACGGAACGCGTGGTATATAATAGGTATTCCACCCTCATCTTGGATAAGACTGTGGCGGCTCTTTAATACATTCCCAAAGAACCGCCCATCCTCTTAAATTAACCACTTTCCAACCCACTATACCTACCTGCAATATTGGGGCAGCGTAAGCTACCCTTCATTCTCTTTCACCTGAAAGTTGAATCTTATCAACCATGCACTCCAAACAAATTATTTCATTCATACATGTACCGTGCCAGACAATCGGCTCAGCTAGTTAGCAATTATAAAAGATAAATACACGCTGGCCAGCGTAATTGTTGACATAGCTGTAGCCGGTATTCTTGCTACGATTCATGAGTGAATATCGCGCCTATACCCTTAGGTCCGCAACACTTGCGACAATTCCTTTTCATCGGTTATCAACCGATCCTGGAATTTTGGCATGGAAAAGATCATTATTTAGTTAACCTTACCCATTCCATGCATATGATGACCCGCCCGAAAACCTAAATTAAACATATAGCCATCCTGTCTGACCCTTTGCCGCCGTTGACGAGGTCCCTGTTGACTTATGTCAACAAAATAATTTGCCTCCTTGTGCATCGGAGCCATATGACTAGATTGGATATTGCCTACATCGGTGTTTCCAAGGAATCTTAGGCAAATATCATGACGACCCCTTTTCTATCATAGGCACATCATATACATCATCTGTGTATCATCATCATCATATACACTATTGATCTGTGAAATATCGTTTTTTTTACTTTGAAACAAGAAAACTATTTCGATCTCTGGGATACATCACCAACGATGTTCTGTTTGATCAGGTGTCCACCGATCATGGTCCTCATCGCGGGGCATTGTACTTGTCCTATACGCCACATATATAATCCTCCCTTATCTATGCAATTCGCGGCCATCGAACGGATGGATGTGAGTTGCATCATGAAGAGTCAAATCTTATCCGCCTAACTAGACAGACGTGCCGAGGTCGTTGCGTCTCGTAGTTTTTTTTTTTGTTCCACCCAATGAGTGAAGTCGAGTTTTAGCGGTGTCAAGTAGGAATCGAGTTGCGTGCGCTGATGAAGTTAATTTTACCTTCAGTGCCAAGTCTAAACTTTCATTTTCGTGTCTAAGACAAGTGAATTAAAAAAAGCACCGCGCGCGGAGAAACAATTAATTAATTAATATTGATGTGCCGGGATAGACTAAAGTTATTCCAACACCGTTTTCGGTTAAAATTTGTATTCTTATGAGCCACACGTGTTTCAATTAGAAGTTTAATAACCCTTATTCGACAAATAGTAAAAGTCACCAGTGAACAATAAATGTATTTTCAGCTACCACTCCAGTGTGTTTTATTTTCTTTAGTTTTAGTAAACAATCTGTGGTGTTTTTATGCAACCTGCATCCTTGCTGATGCCAACGTAATAACTACCCACATTGATGACCACAAAGTTGAACACGCACCTTAATTTAACGTTTGTGCTACCGTGACAATTGAAAACAGTGACTTTGGTGCAAAAATTAAGAATACAAAAAAGACAGTACGAGCCAGTGACCAGTGACTTCCCGAAGAACTAAGAGCAGTGAGGATTACCCAGTGACGACCTTCATTTTAACAACTTAGCATCGCTGGAGTGTTTTTGTTTCTGTGTTGTGTCCGCTCGGTCGCGAAGGTCAACCATCGTTTTCTTCCCCCCTTGCGTTGTGAGCAGTGTTCGCGTGAACAATTTATGGTGGAGGAGGAAGTGAACCTAGTGTCCGTGTTAGGCACATTACTTCCTCCCCACAAGACCTTTTCCGTCCAAGAAGTGGAACGCCTCTGGGGGAATGAACCCGTTCTGGAGGGTACTCTCCATATACATATCGTTCGGGTAATATGCTCCCGCAATAAGATTATTTACACTGCACATTGCCCTGGCAATGTGGCCACGAATAATTTTTATAATGAAGTTGTCTATCCTAGTTAGTCCTGATTTATCATACAGGGTTTTATTAGGGTAAAATTTCTGGTATCGTCACTCTGGTGTTCTATTAAGTCCGAGGCAGGAACGCAAACACTGTCTCTCGAACACGCGAATCTTTTCCATGTGGAATGGGGATATATTGTACCATATTGGACAGCCATAGACCAACACTGGTCGGATGAATGCCGAATATGAAATTATTTTAACTTTTGGATTGAGAATGCTGCTTCGGAATAGACTTTTTGTGGCAGCAAATGCGTTTCTTGCTGCAGAGAGAGTGACTGCTATATGCTTGTCAACGTATAAATACAGATCAAGCCAAATACCGAGATATCTGACTACAGTTTTCACTTGTAGTGGGAGATTATTATATTCACCACCCCTTGTTGTAAACCGTTTGTAATTTTGAAGGTCTTGCTTGAGAATATATCTCCGCATTTTACCACAAACTGCTTGTCCGTTATCATTTCGTAAATGTTGTACAATAGATAATGAGGCATTCTCAGGTTTTCTAACTTATGAATAAGTCCTTCTAACCACACTGTGTCGAAAGCCTTTTCAAAGTCAACTAAGCAGGCACCTGTGCATTGGCGCTTTGTCTTGTTCCATTGTATGTCGGAAACAAGCTTTGACGCGGCATGCACCGTACTATGTCTCGCTTTAAAGCCAAGCTGGTTGTTGGGGATGATTTCATTTTCATCTCACCAGTTCATCAGTGCTTTGTTTATGATCTTCTCGAAAACCTTGCTGATATTTGGCAGCAAACTAATCGCGCGAAGATTGGTTGGATTGGTCCTGTCTTTGCCCTTTTTAGGGATGGGGTGGACTATTGCAGTTTTCCAGTGGGTTGGATAGTATGCCTTATTTAAGGCGTTGTTGAATAGCGTAGTGTAGATTTTTACTGCTTTAGCAGGCAAATGTTTTAAAACTACATTTGGGATGCTATCGATCCCAGAAGACTTTTTGCTTTTTATTGACTTTAGGATGTTCGTAAGTTCATCCTTACTCACAAACATATTTATATTCTGATTACTCCTGGGGGAGTCCGCTCTGTTATTTTCACTGAATGTGGTAAAACTACGGTTTTGGTTCCGCCAGGTACAAATTTGGTTTCTCAGTGCGCTGTAGGTCTGGAATGCGTTGTTTTCGAGGATCATATTGGAGTGAGTGGATTCGTTCACTCTGTATACTGCCTCGAAACATGCACCAATAGAGTTCACTTTGTCTTGCGGGTCTTCGACTAATATTACTTCTTCGTTGGAGTTGATATGCTCCAGATTGAGTCCTGAGTTCAGCATTGCTTGACAATTATCAGGAGTCCGTGGGACTCGCAAATATGGAATGTCATTGTGATCTTTCTTTCGAAAAGTTTTATTGATTTGTTGGAACATATTCGATCCGCTAGCTTGAATGGCTTGAATTTTGTTCTTCCACTCTTCATTTATACTTGAACAGTAATTATCACGGATCAATTTTTGGAGATTTTTGATTAGGGACTTAAGTGTTCTTATTTCCTGACTATTTGGGTCGCTGAACTGTAATAAAGTCTTTTCAGCTTTGAGAGCATAATGCTCTTTTGCTTATACAAAGCGTCAATTGCTGATGTCCTGTACTTATTAGTATAACCGTCGGTATGGGGAACTTTAGGTATAGAGCGATTCATTGCATTGGTAATAATATCGTCCAATGTTGTTAAGTAATCATCGATTTCGTCGTTATGGAGGTTTCTAATAGTCGGATGGTCTATGGCACTGTTACGAAGTTCTTTTTTTATTAATCGATCAAAGCGTGACTAGTGAGCTTTTCGAAAATTGAAAGAGTGGATCTGTTCGAACTGCTCTAGTGAATATTGTTCATTTGGGACTTCAATTATGGCTCCAAATCCGTAGTGATCACTATCGTAATCGAATGTGCGAAGACAGTTTCGCGTAGTTAGATCTGTGCCTGGCAAGTTTATTCGATCGTCTATCATAAGTAAATCCAGAAATGAATTTCCTTTGGGATAAGACGGTGTACTTGTGGCGTACAGTTCTAATCTGCGCTCGATAGCATTCATTTGCCACCAATCATATAAAGCATTGCCCCTTGTGTTCGTGGTTAAGTTACCCCAAGCACTATGGTTGGCGTTGAAATCACCCGCTATTAGGAAATAGTTGTTTTCCGAATCTAATTTCAGGTGTCGAAATAGCATATTAATTTCATTGATAAATTGCTTACACTGGGTAGCTTGAGGGGCATAAATGGAGACCACATACAGGTGCTTTTGACTTCTCAACGGAATATATATTATGAAGGCTTCCAGCACCTGAAATTTGTGTACTTCTGTACTATAAATTAGCTTATGATAAAGACCTTTTTTAATTAAAACTGCAACCCCACCCCCTTGAGTAGAATGTGGACTGTCACGTCTGATTATCTTATAGTTTTTATAGACAATTTTGTGCCTTTGGTTTAGCTTGGTTTCACTAGCCAAAAGTACATCAGGGGATTCGACTTTAAGCATGTTGCCTAGATTATCTCTTCTGTCTATGTGTATTAGTGAATTTACGTTCACCCAAATAATTTTTAGTTTTAGTTCAGTTAGAGGGTCGAAGATTTTGATGGAAGGAGTATCTATTCGGGCCATTTGTTGGGTCAATATTTTTTGAAAATTAGCAAATTGTGTTTGCATGGCCGATATCATATTTAATATCTCAGGTTGCGCATCTAACATACTGCCGGTGTTCGCCCATCGGTATGTGAAGATTCCACGGGGGCTCGTTGCATAGAATTGCCCGTGATTTGTGCATATGTTACACGCGGGGCAACGAAATTATTATAAGAACGAGTTTTAATTTTTTTCTCTTCTGCCACTTGCTTTTGTTTTGATTCCCACTTTAACTTCATATGTTGAAATTTGGGACAACCTCTAAAATTTGCCGTGTGTCCTGTATTTTTACATAGGGCACATGACAGTGTTTCCCTATCCGGAAGCTGTTCCTTTCCCAGCGGACATTCGCACATGTTATGGTCAGCGAGGCATTTTACGCATCTGAATTTCATATTGCAGTTTGATGCAACGTGTCCAAGTCGTTGACAGCGCATACATTGCAGTGCGCTCAGATTTTCTAATTTTTTCCCATCTTATAATTTGGTGGCTTAGACATTTTATATGTCTAAGCGCATCAACTTTACTATTAGGACTTAGAGATACAATTTAGAAAGGCAATTTGCGGTTGCACTTTCTAGAATTCGCATTTGAAAACGGTTTTACACCTGTAAATTTTAAACTAGCTGTTTCAACCGTTTTTAATTCCTCGAGTATCTCCTCTGGGGAGAACGAAGTTTCAACTCCTTTTAAGAGCATGGAAATTGATTTTTCTGATTTTGGGGTGAACGTGTAGTACTCGGTTTTTGCCCTTCCCAAAGCAGACTTTACTTTATTGTAACCTTCTAGGTCTTCGCACAAAATTCTAGTTTTTTCAGCACTAATTTGTTTTTGTTTTAAAATCTTTACAAGTCAACTCACCCAAATTCATTAAATCTTTCGCTTCTATGTAACTGATGACAATTGGAGGTATTTTTTCCTTTTTTGGTTGCTGTAGTTGCTCGTCCTTGGCTGTCTCTGTCTGCTGCAGTTGTTTCTGATGCTGGTGTTGAGCGTCCATTGTTTCGCTTATTTGTAGCGAGTGTTGATGCTGCCGCTAGTGATTTGTTTTTTGCTCTCTTTTTTGCTTCGGTTTCATTCCGTCTTTTGTTTCGCTCTTCCAGGGCTGCTCGTACTTGTTTGGAAAGTTCTTCGCGTTTTTTGATGAGATCAGCAATTAAGCTGTTTAGGTCATCGTCTCCTTCGGGAATGTTTGACTCCAGTATATTCAATTCCTTAAAATTGTTCCCTGCTCCTGAGTAACAAGTATCCTTGGCAGGTACATTTTCTTCTGTGACGGTTTTTTTCGTCACATTTGATTTTTGTCGTTCCATTGACAGGTTTGAGCGGACTTTTTTTGCCACTGGGCTGTCATCTATAATTGACACTTCGTTCTTCCTTTTGGTAATTTGGATTGTTTTTAATTTAGCGACTACACATGAGTGTGCCATTTTTAATTCGACGCTCTTCGTCTTGCCCATTTTGGTTTCGAAACACACACACACTCGTTTTTTTTTTTTCTTTTTTCGCCGTGCAACGCCGGCCAAACTGCGAAAAACACAGTTTATTCACGAATTCACGCACACGCACACACGCACTCGACATTCTTTGTTTTAGAACTGCTCACCGTCTTACGATGTTCGTCGCTTGACGAACGACGAGCGACTGTCCAGAATCTTAAGAGTAATATTGCAAAGGTTATTTTATGTAATAATTACCTCGATATAATTTTCATAGACAGAGTACATATGTAGTGATTTAGGATAACGCAAACGGGAAACGAGAACATTGTCAGAAAAAGGACAATTGACGAAGAAGTTTCGATTGATTTTGTCAATAAGGAACTCTACCGGTTTAACGTTAGCGTTTTCATGTAGTTCATGTGTCGAATAATGCCATGGCAAATTCAACAACATTGTGTGGTGGTTTGGTGCAGGTAGTAATGTACCGGCACGAAACGCAACTAACTCATAAGTCATATGTTCAATTCACGTTTAAAATTTGAGTAATACTTTTTATAGTCCGATTCCGGTGTCCGATATAATCTGAGACAACTCCTGACACACTTTCTTTCGAACACCCGAATCTTTTCCATCAAATTTGGACCTATGTTGAACCATACTGGGCAACCATATATGAGCATTGGCCTGATTAGCGTCATGTAGCATATGACTTTTACCCTGCTGTCAAGTTGGCTACTGTGAAATAGCCTCCTTGTCATAGCAAACGTTTTTCTAGCCTTGACCAGAGCAGCCTCTACATGTCTGTTGAAATACAGATACAGATAGCCTGCGGAAGTGCGTCTAATAAGTCGCTAATGTAAATATTAAAAAGAATCGGAGAGAGTACCGCACCCTGTTGCAAGCCATTTTTGATATTATACGTTTTATTAGAGGTCACATTACCACTTTTGACCACGAACCTCCTGTCCTTTAACATATCGTAAAGTACATATAGTAAAGGCTTATGTATGCCGTGTCTGACCAGTTTGTAATACAACCCTTCGATCCAGACGGTATCAAAGGTTTTCTCCAAGTCGATCAGACAGGCCCCTGTGCATTGGTTCCTACATTTATTCCATTGTATGTCGGAGACCAGTTTAGCTGCGGCATGTGTGGTGTCATGACCTGCCTTAAAGCCAAACTGGTTATTTGGAATAATGTTGTTGTCGTCTACCCATTTTAGCAGAGCTTTGTTAATGGTTTTTTCAAATACTTTACTGATGCTTGGGAGTAAACTTATCGAACGCATGTTCATTGGGTTTGTGCAGTCTTTTTTTCTTTTTTGCGATGGGCTGAATGATTGCCGTTTTCCAACGCGCGGGATAATATGCATTATTCAACGCGTTGTTAAACAGGACCGTGTATATATCTATTGCCATTGGGGGCAGGTTCTTGAGTACGATGTTAGGTACTCCATCTATTCCCACTGACTTTTTGCTTCTTAATGAGACGAAGATACTCTGGATTCCTTCCCTTGTTATTAGAAGGCTATTAGCCACTACGGCCACATGTTTTCTATAGGTATTATCATGGTCGTTGCTCAACTGAACTTGCTAAATATGTACCTCCTCTGCAAGCATTTTCTCGCAATCGAAAGTCAATTTCAGGCACCGAAACAAACATAGAGAGTCATTTTTTAGCCGGCCAATCGAATATGAAATGCTCTATCTGATTATATGTTTCTTCGTCGTTGAAATGTCCAGGCAATTAACACCAATTTACATCGATACCTCCTTTCTTTATCCACTTCCTCTCCTTACGTACTCTGAAATTTGAAGTTACTTCAAAAACCTCTTTTATACGCGCACTAGTATCGGGTTTCCCAATAGGGACTTGACAATTTTTTTTTTTTTAAATAAAACGCAAACCATTTGAGATATTTCAAAAACTTTATTATCGGCTTGAAGTACAATCAAAACATTTATAAACGGAACGCGACTTCGTGCATATGGCCACCGCGAAAAGGTGCGTTCACAAATTAAATTCAAAGTTGTCAAGTCCCTATTGAAAAACCCGATAACAAAATTAAAAATAAAAACAGCGTTGCTAGTTCTTCATAGGACATTTAAGCAAAAAGAATGGTACTCATACGGGATCCAGACACCAGTCGTTCAATAGCGTCATTGGAGCTCAATGTATCTTACTAGCCTCTTTTCAATTTCCAGGATCGTACATGTGCTGAGCTTAATGAATGCAATCGATTTCTTTAAATATTTTCCAAAATGTTTTCTCCTTACGAGAGAACTGTGGGGGTTCTTTTAAGCTTGCCCGAAGAACCCCCCATTATTAAAACCCATCTTATATTGTTTCCCGCCAATGCAATCGCATTGGCACCTGAAAACATTTCCCCTTCCAAGGACATTTATGCATACAACGCATTACCTGAATTCCTAAAAAGAATTTCACCAACAAGGGCATTTTTCCATGCATCAATGCATCGGCCAAATTTTCCCAACAAAGAATTCTTAGCATTCTTAATTCAATGCATCATATTTACTTTCCTAGAAGAATTTCTTAAAGAACAAACATCATATCCCTGAAAGAAAACATATCGGTTACAGTACTATGTAGCCACCATAATCAGGGATAATGATCATTGCGTCGCCTATTCCCAGCCCCACCATGTATACAACAAATTTCCCTATATACACATTGGCTGGTGACCTTTTCACTCAACGACAAAGCAACGCAGCTGCATACAATTAGCGCAATAGACGTCGCAACCAAATTCGTCAGCACGCACCAGTGCAAACAATAGAATTCGGTTCTTTCGCAGACATTCTGGCGATGCGATAAGCAATCCAAGTTGTTTGTTGTATCCCAAATGCATATACTATCTAATGAGATGCAACTTGTTTATTTAACTGAACTCTCAGCTCATAAATTCCTTTATGTCTTTCAACATTTTCTGGATTCGTTTCTCATGATCTCGCGGGATGAGCAAACAGAAATCAATTAGCACCCAATGAGATACAGCTTGTTTACTTAGCCGAACTCACATCTCATTGATGTCCATTATTCCCTTTTGATTTTTCAGCTTCGTTCTCATGGCCTTGTCCCATGAAAATAACCAATGTTCACACCGGCACCACGACTTCGACCCCACAGAACACTCATTTCAGTCTTACATTCGTTCTTCGGGCGAACCACACGAGTGGGGGCTACTCTGTGTCATATATTTCCTCGTATTGCAATATTGAGATGTTTAACACTAATATGTTTCAACATCTCCTGTGTGCAATCACAATGTTTTGACTCAATGTGCCATCCATATTCTGTACGTCTCATATATAAAAAAATGGTCCCAAAATGGACCTAATGATACATAGAAATAGTAATGTCTTGAAATATATGTGAGAGTTTTATGGGCAAGAAAAAGGGAGATACCAGTAAGGGTAAAAGCATCCTCTTTTGGGCAAACACACCTATTAAGCTTGTAATTAAAAATGCATATGCTTGTTAGTAAAATAACAGAAATGATGACAATTTCCAAAATTACCAACAGAATTCCGACTAATCCCTAATTTCACATTAATCGCCTCTCTTTATTTCAGGTAACGATTTGCCACTGCAAAGTCAACCAGACATACCGTAAGTTCTCGACTAGGTCAACTGCATTCTTTCCAATCCTGGGATTTGGACGGCGAAAGGCACAAAAGTCACACAAACACTGGTTAAGTGGTAAAGCTGGTGCTACTAGTAATCCGCTCAAATCCGGAAGAGGTCACATCCCCGGCTCCGGATCACACCAATTCAACAACCAAAGCACAACCGGATTACACCAAGCAACTCAACAAATACCCGAAAGATCCTTTCAACGGCATCTGGCCATGAATTTAGAGAACGACATGTACTACACGGTGGACTTCAGTGAACACTCACAGCACTCACCCCTAATACAGTGAACGTTCTAAATTAGAGGTCGATTATCTTCCAAAGTTGATCTAGTTAATTCCCAACAAAAATTAACCGAAGCCAAATAACTAATGAGAAATTAATAAAACAGTCGCAAATTTGCCTTTGTTTACAAACAAAAAAAAATTGCATAATACAACCAACCAATGGCGCAGGATTTGGATGTGAATGCGATGTGGATGCGACTCATTCCATCGCTACTCTAATTTTAATCCCTAATAGGCAAACAAGAAAAAGGATTGTGAGCATACATTTGACTATTTTTTGAGTTTTTAAATTCGGTAAACACTCTAGTAGCTTGAATTCATCTCCACAAATAATTCATAAAAGCAATCTATGAAAAAACAAAAATGATTTAGATTAATTGAACGATAATCACGATTATAAAAGAGATTGAATTATTATAAACACAACTCACAGAGGTGTCGATTAATGACTAAGTATTTGTAATTTAAAAACGTAAAATTAAAGTCAGAACAAAAACCAAAAACAGGAAAACATGACGAGTTTTTTAGATATTAAGGCTTTTGTTTACCGAGGTAATGAAATTATGATAAAATTGTTTAACTAATTATATAAATATTAGATACATGAGCAGAGCCATGTTCGAGATGTGTCTACCGTGTAAAGGGTAGTGTTTATTTTTTGGCGACTCTTGTGTTATGGTTTTGTAACTTTTGCTTGAATTAAATCTGTTGAAATGCTAAAAGACACTTTGACTTTTGTTTCTGTAAGAAAGGGCCTAACGACGGAACTGACCTAATGGGCCAGAAGTGGATTGAATTTTATGAGCTTATTGGGTGAGTTGTTCTCCACCATTTGACTTCCTACTCAAAGGAGGCAACCACAACTGGAGATAGAATAGACATGAGTTAACTTTTCTTTGTAATGATATTCAAAAATTATATTTGCTCAGATTATTTGAATATCTTTCTTAAGCCTAGGTTACAAGGATGTGATTCTATTGGTTGTATGAACATCGAGCATGTCGATTAAGAAAAGAAAAGAGAAAAAGGGGGGGTATCCAAGGATAGTGTGGACAGTGTTAGTCCGAGTGTTCTCTAACTACTTTTATAGAGGGATGGTGGGAAAGAAATCGTACAAGACCGGTAGGTCTTGGGTGCGGTAGTGAACGCAGATCACGTCTTTGGCGTCTGATAATCTGCGCTTTGGTCGGTGTATATGTTTGTGTTTGTGCCGTCTTGTACTGTGCGTTCGTGTGTGTGGTTTGTTAATAGTAGACCCTATGGGATGGGTCCAGGAATCCTCTATTATAGAGGGGAATGTTGTTGGGAAGGGTGCTTTCTTCAGTTTTGTACTGAAGAAGAAATTGTGGGGGTTTGATCCGAAGAGATCGAGAGAGAGAAGGGTCAAGAACGCAAGAGTCCCGTACAAGTAGGTTCTCGCTGTTCTGAATGTTTTCGAGGTACTTATATGCTAATTGAAGCAAGTACTCGTCGATAGGGGTAATGGAGGCGCCTTCGTATAGGTGAGAGTTGGGGTAATGACGACCGTCAGCTCTTCTAGAATGATTGGTGCATCTTCTGAGGAGTTTCCTTTCGAAAACCCGAAGTCTTTCCATTTGGGCCGAAGATATGCAGGACCATATGGGAAAGGCGTACGATATTCCAGATCGGATTAGCTGCTTATAGTAGAGAAACTTAACTTTGGTGTCAACTTTGTTGCTCCACTTGAAGATGTTGTGCAGTTGCTTAGACCGACCAAGGCCCCTTTGGAGAATGTGGGTCACATGTTTGATGAAATTCATTTTTGGGGTATAAATGACCCCAAGATATTTCATCCTGTCCTGTGGTCTAATCGTAGTATCTCCCATTTTTATTCGAATATTCTGTGAATATCGAGAAGTAGGTTGGGAGTGTTTACTACTCAGAATTATAGCTACTGCTTTAGATGGGTTAAGTCGAATTTTCCACCGACTGTAATACTGATACAGTTCGTCCAGATGACGGTTGAGTCGGTTTGTTGCGAGTTTTGGGCTTTTAGATGACGTGTACACTAGGACGTCATCCGCATAGCAAATCTGGTTTACTCTACCATCCACAGGGCGAAGAATATCTGAGGTGTAGATATTAAATAAGATGGGGCCTAGAATGTAGCCCTGTGGTACGCCTGCGGCGGCGTTGAAAGTTCGGGAAAGCTTTCCATTCACTCGAACTTGGAAGGTTCTGTTTAAAACGAACTGGTAGATTATATTACACAGCGTTTTACTGAGGCCAGTATTCAGTAATTTAAAAACGAGACCTTCGATCCAGGTTGTGTCAAAAGCCTTTTCAATGTCCAAGCTCACCGCAATGGTGGGTTCCTTATTAAAGAGGCGCACGCAAATGTGGTTTTGAAATATATTGAGAGCCATAGTGGTGCTATGCGCTCTTCTGAATCCAAATTGGAAGTCAGGTATTAGGTTCCTGACACTGATAAATTTATTTAGCTTCTCGTATATGAACTGTTCATATATTTTGCTGATGCAGGTGAGGAGCGAAATAGGACGAAAGCTTGAGGGGTGATAATTTGGTTTCCCAACTTTTGCTATTGGGCAGACAACAGCATGCTTCCAAGCTTGGGGAAAATACCCCATGTTGTAGGCAAGGTTGAGCAGAATGGAGAGCTTTATAAAGAATAAAGCAGAAAGCCTTCGCAACGAGTGGTAGGACATATTGTCGATACCGGGTGACTTCTTGGGGTTTCGAGATTTAACTAGGTTCTGTAGGGTATTTGGTGTGACGAAGCCGTGACTATTATCACGTGTGTCGTCGAAGTATGCACTGTTAGCTGAGTTAAAGACAACTATTGGCTCGTTAAAGTTGTCTAATTTGTTGTGAACCTCTGAGCTAATTATTGCATTTGATTCCGGGTCGCCATCCTCGAGAGTGAGCTTGTGATTATTTTCAAAGGTCTCTCCAATGATGTTTGCTTTATTGGTGTCATTATTGACAACAAGGCCGTTGTGCATGATTGGTCCAGTGATACGAGAGGTGCCACATATCTTTTTAACATTTTTATAAATGTTCTGGTCCATCTGAATACCCTTCAGTTTGTCTTCCAATTGTCGGGCACGATTGTTTTGGATTCTCTGTTTTATCAGTGTGCCAATATTGTGAATAATGGCTCGCAATAATGGCTCCCTTTGCGTAAAGCGGTGACGATATCTCATTCTGCAGAGCTTTTTACGCTCCCGGATGAGACGAAGAGTGAGGTCGTCAAGGGGAGCATGTCGATTACTCATGGTGTCGGGTATTTATACTTGATGACCAGTTTGTGTCGGATACGTTATCTGTTGATGTTATCTGCTATGGTTACGTCATTGGGTTGGCTTTTCCCGTCGGGTATGTTATCTGCTGATGTTAGTCATTGGGTGAGCTGGTGCCGACAATGCGTGTTAACTCACGCGAGTAACATATGTATAACATGATGACTGTGTGGTACAACTACGAATGGCAATAAGCATACAGTATGCAACAATGACCATGGGCATCAACAATTAATATTAAAGTCTGTGCAACATAATCAGGAGCCAGATGTGCCAGCTGAATATGTAGCGGCTCAGCTATAAGGATGAGTATGATGTGCGTCAAAGAAATGATGACCGGACCCGGACAGCTGGCTCGGCCATAAAGGATGATAACTGCAAAAACCGAACGAGACGAGATCGACGAGCAGACATCGATAGTGATCACGACGACGTCAACGACGTCGAGTAGAGATTATTTTAATATATTGTGACGAGCTGGCAAGACTCCAAAAACAAAGTACTGGAATATTCTGGAAAGTACTGGAAAACTGGAGACTATGAGCAAAAAGAAGCGAGAGGGAAAACCGATGTCTCCAGTGACAGAAGTGTCTCTTTTGACGGAGGAACGAAAAGTGAAAGAACGGTTGTCAAGAGCAGAAATATAAATATAAAATAGAAAATTGATTTCACGGCTTATTTTGTGTGAATAATTAATCCAGCGAACACTAAGCTCGCTACAATTAGTGTCAGAAGTGGGATTAATTGAAGAAATAAGTCTGTGAAAGTGTGTGGCGACGATGTCAGATCGACATTTAAAAGACCGGAACCTGGATAGCAGAGGAGAGAAGCCAATTCTTCGACAGCGTCTGCAAGCAGCAATAGACGAAGAGGATATTGATGTCGGCACAGATGCTTTTACGAGTGGACCTGACTGTCCGGATGGAGAAGAAACAGCGAGTCAGGATGGTGCCAATGTAACGGAGAAGAGTTTGTGGGGGTTGAAAAGTATGGTTGCCAGCGTATGGCACAGGATTCACCTTAACCCACGAGCAAAGAGTAAACAAATGAAACTCACTGGAGGTTCCTTTATAGATAATGTTCTTTATTATGTTTTAATTGTGGTCTACTTTAATGATAATACACAATTTAATAGGAAACGTTAGTTTTGAATGCACATCAAATTCGAGCAACACATAAAATCACAGATTTTTATCAATTCTTTCACCAACTTTACGCAAGTACTTTCGACATTAAATATGAAGCAAGAAGCAAAACAATTATTTAGTAAACTCTCGAAATATCCACGTGAGAGCGATATTCACCAATCAATACGTTATTTCGAACTTGTCCTACTTGAAAAGGTTGCGCTATATAGCGGCGTGCGCGAACACTTTGATGGTTGGATAATGACTCTCGCGAGCGGCGGCGTGACTGCTTGTGACAGTGGTTGGATTGTGACTAAAGGAATTTAGGGTGGAAATCGTGATTTCTGCTTTTACACATCGATCCGCCAATGGTAATCATGCTCTCTTGTGCGTTCCACAACTCACCACACGCTCCGAGGTCGAAACGTACTTGTGTATTCGTTCGACGTCGATGGGCGTAGCCAGAATGGAGAAATCAAAAGGTAAAGCACAATAACCCAGAGTTGATCTGGCTTAGTGTATGTGCGTCAGTGCCGTGTATGCGGCTGGTCTACTGACCTAGTGATGATCTCTTAGGTCATCGCACTATAGCAAGACAGAAATACGAGAGAGAAGAAAACCTAGCTAAGGTTATTCACCAGCAAAAAGAGATCATTGATCCCAAACGAATGGGTGATCTGGGAAAAGTCAATAGGACGCCGCGTCGGCTGGGGATATAATACCATCGGGGAAACTCTGTGGAATGTTCGATAAATACCCAAGCCTATGGACAATGATGCAACCGCGTCGCTTGGTTTGACTTGGTTGTTGCTAACCAATACGAATGGAATTTCCGGTGGAAATCCCATGGCAATAGTGTTGACGTATGGCGAAGATTGTAGCTAAACTCAATTATGCATTATCTGCATAAAATAATGAGTTTAGCTATGCGTCCCTTTGACATGTTTTACAGGTGGTAACTTATCAAGGAAATGGGTAGGTATTGTGGTTGGAATTGTGGGTTGTTTCTCTTATAGGATAGAGAAACCCCTACAAGTTCGCCACCGTTGGACATTTCGTAGATGTTCAGGATGATGATGACAAAATTCGACGCGCAAGCAACAGATATTAATTCAAAATTGGACGCACAAGCTGCAGAGTTTAAGGCAAAATTGGATGCGCGAGCTGCAGAGTTTAAGGCAAAATTGGATACCCAAAGGCAGTGTATGAAAGAATTCTGGGACTCGGAAGCGGAAGAATCTGAGGATGAGGAGGAATTGGAGCCACATGAAAGGAAGAAACTCAGAAAGAGCAAAGCTATGGTCGACAGCAGTGAGGAAGAGGAGGAAGATGGCGATGATGTGTTACGTGAAGAACTGAACGATCTCATCGATGATAGCCCGATTGAAAAGGACGGCAGTGATGGTGAAGACACTGACGCTTCAGGCCGTTCCCCGAAACGGATTTACAATGATGATGGCGAGTTGGACGACCGACTAGAAGACGACGACTGTGACCTTATTGAAGAGAATCTTGGTTTGAAAGTCAAACGCAGAAAGCGTTTCAAGCGTCTGCGTCGTATACAGGACGAAGAAAGTAATGGAGAGGAACAGCACGACGATGAAGGTTCAGCACGTGAGGCTATAGCCGAACAGCTATTCGACTACGAAGACGATGTGGAAGATGACGATGATGTGTTACGTGAAGAACTGAAGGATCTCATTGATGATAACCCGATTGAAGAGGGCGGCAATGATGGTGAAGACATTGATGCTTCAGGCCGTTCCCCGAAATGGATTTACAATGATGATGACGAGTTGGACGACCGACTGGAAGACGACGACTGTGACCTTATTGAAGAGAATTTTGGTTTGAGAGTCAATTTCAGAAAGCGTTTCAAGCGCCTGCGTCGTACACAGGACGAAGAAAGTGATGGAGAGGAACAGAACGTCGATGAAGGTTCAGCACGTGAGGCTATAGCCGAACAGCCATTCGACGACGAAGACGATGATGAACGCCGCTCTGAACGCAGTCACAGGGAAACTGAGGCGGCAAAACATTTCAATGATGATGAGGAATCGGAGTCTGATGCTGAGGATTTTATTGTAGACGACGAAGGAAGGCCAATTGCTGAGAAGAAGAAGAAAAGACGACTTCTAGTCACTGACGCGTCATTGCAAGAAGGTCAGGATAGTTTCGGTGTAGATTTCGACTATGAGGATTTCACTAATTATGACGAGGACGGATATGAACCCGAATACGAACCTAGTGAATTGGAAAGAGGTCACTTTACGGATTTGGACAATGAAATCCGTAAAACGGATATTCCTGAGCGAATGCAATTGTGCGAAGTTCCGGTTACGCCTGTTCCAGAGGGGCCCAATGAACTACAAGATGAAGCTGAATGGATTTACAAACAGGCGTAATCAACTGTTTCCGAAAAAGAGAGATCAACGGATGTTGGAGGTCGAGACCGCTTTTGTAAGCCACCACATACGGGGGGAAAGATCAAGCAAGCCCTAGGTTGTAGGCGTAATCAACAGCTAGAGGTGCCGTTCATTGCGTTCTATAGAGAAGAACACGTGAAACCAGAATTAATGTGCGACGATCTATGGAAAGTCTATTACTATGACGCTCGCTGGTGTTTACTGTCAGCTCCAAAGAATCAAACTGCTCCAGTTATTTGAAAAGATGCGGAACTATCAGTTGGATACGCTTATGAAATCGACAGATGCTCCAATACCAGATGATATGCGTGTAATTAAAGATGAAGACCTAGATCGCTTACGTGATGTGCAAAGTCCAGAAGAGCTTAAAAGTGTGCACATGCATTTTCTCTTATACTATTCGCATGAGATCCCTAAAATGCAAGAGGAATTCCGTCGTCAGGAAAAGGAAGAATGGCGGCATGTTAGAGCTGACGCGAAAAGGAGAGCAGTAGAAGATTTGGAAGAAGGTCAAGAACTTCCACCGCCGAACGCCAAGATGAAAGTGGTACATCGTGACCGACTGGCAACTTTGATTAACCCAGGAGACCAGTGAACTTAGTTCGGGACGAACTAATCTAGGCAGAGGGTAGTGTGACGAGCTGACAAGACTCCAAAAACAAAGTCCTGGAATATTCTGGAAAGTACTGGAAAACTGGAGACTACGAGTATGAGCAAAAAGAAGCGAGAGGGAAAAACGATGTATCCAGTGACAGAAGTGTCACTTTTGACGGGGGAGCGAAAAGTGAAAGAACGGTTGTCAAGAGCAGAAAAATAAAGATTGAATAGAAAATTGATTTCACGGATTATTTTGTGTCAATAATTAATCCAGCGAACCCTAGGCTCGCTACAATATATTGTATATTTTTATATAGCATGCAGTTTATATAGTTAATTTAGTGGATGGTCCGTAGTATCCGCAGTAGCTTGAGAAAAGCTTATTTGTATTTAATCTCGATTCGGGTACAAATTTCATGTGGATGGAGTACTATAAACCACAACGTAAGCAACACTATCAACGACAAGCTGTTAGATGAGAAAACATGAATATCTCTCCTAAATATTAAAGGATGAATTCTGTTATCATCTACAGCATAAGCTCAAAACATGGGCAACAATACAAAATCGATAATCCATTCCAGGAACTCGATCATGTAGAAGAACAGTAATCTAATTGAAAAGTACACATAATATAGTACACTTGATAGTGATCAGTCATGTTTACTTTGCCGAGAAAAAGACTCCTATACGGGACATAAGATGTTTCGACGATCGTTATCATCGAAATCAGTTGATGTAACAGTGCCATCGTATATCGGGACAGATTCGCAGGTGGTGCGAGAGAGTGGTATTGTTGGGGAGTTAGGCCGTCGGTTTGTTGTTCATGTCAAGAAAAGACATTGGCTATGTCCTTCATTGTGCAGAATGCGGCGTGATGTTCGGTTTGATGTTGGTAGTTCTAATAGTAACATAGTCGCGCCGTCCTACAGTCTACAAACGATATAATGACATTGAGATGAAAAAAATCATTACAAAGGGGCATTAATTAAATTCTCAACACCATGCCTCCATGAAGGTGCCAGATGATTATAAGTTCTCCATTGTTCGGTAAGTGTGAAAGTAAAGGGACAAAAATTGTGACAGAACTCTACTCGAGAGTTGAAAATCGCCCAGGCGATAGTCACACAAACAAAAGTCGAAGCCAGTTCGGAAGCGGAAGAAAAAGCTTTGAATCATGGCTCAATCAGTCGAAACTAGGAGGCGGAGAAGATGCCGCATCACGAATACAAAAGGAAGAGAGACATCCAGCAGTTATCCCAAGTAATGGCAAGGCTTTCTCTAAGGGCAAGGCATGTAATCGAGTTCCTATATTTCAAAGGTGACTATGGAGAATAATTACCATTCCGAAAGACGATAATACGGCGTCCACATTTTCTATCACGCAATACTGAGGAGAGAGCAACAAAGGTTCTAGGAAATCTGCTGTTCATAGTCGAGGACCCAAAGGAAGTAATGAAACGACTAGATTCTATAAGACCAAGAACTTTGGCATAGTCTGAATTAAAAAAACTCGGGAATCTATCACGACTCGGAGAAAGCCAGGTGGATGTTTCTGCGTAGTTGCGTGGGGGGCTCGATTACCACCTTCAGGGCACTAGAAAGACGCAGTACTTGACCTGATCCGGAGCAGTCTAACAAATGATTAGCAAGATACCGTAGTTACCAGGTACAAGTAGTTTATATATCACCACAATCACAATTCCATTCAAGACAACCACTACTTATGGTTTTCATTATGGTTCTTGGATATGGACGCAGAGACTCGCCACATGTCTCTTTGTCCGCTTGAGAGTTGAGAAAAAACCGCCGCCAAGTTACTGATGTAAAAGGCGGGCAAAGCATCAGGATGGATGACTCGAAGAGGATCGAAGTAAGAATCAAAGGAGCCCACAGGAAGGACCAAAACTCGATTGAAATAAGAATGATTGACAAATTTAAGCGCTCCAAATAAAAAATAATGAACGACACGATGAGAAAATGGGGACACCTGGTGAGGATTAAGCTTCAAATCGGTCGCTTCGTTCATAAATCCGGAGTCTTGTATGGATGTGATGATGACAACAGCGTGCCAATAAAGTTTGTCAAATATGATCGAAAGATGACGAAAAAATCCCTCGCTCGAATCGATTTGAAATCGGAGCCAATGATTGCGACCGTACCGCCCGCAAAATGATGCCGACAGAAAGACATTGGAGGAGACCATAACACGCTGCTAAGTGGAAAATTATAATCAGGGTTATTTTGGACAAGTTCGGATGAAATGCCGCTCAATAACTACAAACAAGTTAATAAAATAAAAAAAGAATAAAAGGCACCTTCTGATACAACAGCAGTGAAGTGGATAATAAATTACAGCAGGCTGAAACTGATTACGTCCTTCCAATGATTTTTTTGAATACAACAAATACCTAGAGTGGAGCAGCAATTCCACGCAAACAATCTTGAGTTGGAACAGCAAGTCTCATCAAATCATCCTCATCCAAATGGAATAATAACAACCTTGGTTAGTTTGAACTAATTAACAATTGGTTTATTTGTATGATGAATTTGATTTAACTGAATTAAATTACTACAACCGTGTCTCTTGCTGGTTTTACGAAGAAAGATTTTGTTATTTATTTTGCTTGACAATCAGATAATAGATTATGTCAGCTAGTTGCTGACATTTGTTATTTGGTTGCCACGGGTAGCGTTCAGTGGCGAATTCGCTGGTTGTGTCCAGTACGAATCCGCAACAAGCGGTAAGAACCTTTTGCGTCACTTCGCCGTAATACATCCGATTAAAAGGAAGCCACAAATAGTACTTTATGCAGCTGGAAAGGTCAATGGGAAAAGCATCAACAACTCCCCTCTGTCCGGACTAAATCTCTTCCAATCAATCTTCAAGATGCTGATGAGGTTCAAAGAAAAACCAGTCACCATCATTGCTGGTATCAAAGAAATGATTCGGAAACTGGAAGAACATTGTATGAGTTCCAGGATATTTGAAGTCGCATAAGGTTGACATGTTGTGCAGTTTCTTAACAGCAGTAGAAGCCAGAGATATGGTGAAAGCGGAACAAAAGATCCATTCCCACGTCGAATGTCGCCAAAATATACCAGAAATACTCGGAAAATGTCACGAATAGCATCAACGATATGTGATGGAATTGGCAAAAGCAGAAAAGACTCTTGGGTCCAAATGGCTGATTGCTAAAAACAAACTAGATTTTAACTAAAAGTTTTGGAGCACTTCCTCAGACTTCCTCTCCGGGATGAAGACTTCTACCATAGGGGACGTAACCAACACAGTAGTATCTACTTTCGGCCTATCAGGATTCGCAACGCCAGTGCCTGTTCAAAGGAAGAAGTTAATACATAACATCTGGTACAACAACATTGACCGGAATGATAAAATCCAAGAAGAGCAGAAAGAATCCTGGCCCAGGTATCTGCAGGAAGTGTCAAAGAATTGAGGATCCAGCAATACCTGTTATTTAACCGAGAAGAACGCCATCAGCCTACCTTCGGCGACGGCAACGAAGAAACCTACGCAGCAGCAGTTTTGTGGTGTAGATTGAAGTCTGATAGAAAAGTCAACAAGATCCGGACGCTGCGAGCAAAGTTTAAGTAACATCAACAAAATCAGTATGGATGTTCCGATTGTTGTAGCAACAAATCTGAAGTTACATATTACAATGGACGGTAAAATGTGTACGAACGAATTTGTTTATGAATAAAACAACAAATGATGACGCTACAGGTGACCAAACTTGACTCGTCGGATTTGCGCCGTGCAACGCCTATGTCCTTGTGGTTATCTGAAATCAGCGAACAATTTTTATTCCATTAAAACATGGATTTCTTCTGTGCATGAACCAAAATTAACCAAGAAAAGGGGAAAAAAACCTGAGAACAAAAGGAAAAAAACATTTTTTTCATAAAAATAAATGAAAAATTAAACTTAATATTACAATTTAAAACTCTGGTTCATGTAAAGGCCAATAAGTTAAAGAAAATCTGTGTTCAATTTCAACTCAATCGGTTGAAAACTTCGTGAGGTACGCTCCACGGCGCGGAAAAATACGTGTTTCGAGAAAAACGCCATTTAATTTTCGTTCTTGAAAAGTAGAGATTAAAGTGATTTATAATTACCCAAGGTTTATCAGCGATGGCAGGACCATAGAGCAAGCCTTCTACTTCAAGGAAACTATCCATCTGGGCTGCTTTTTTCAGGAGTTCTGATCTCATTGACCGAATTTAACGAACGTTGATATTGTATTCACTCGACAAATATTTAAATTCCAGGCCACTTTGGTGACTTTCTGTTGACCCCCAAACTTTGAGAATATATTCTTCAGATGCTAAATTAATTTTTAAAGCACAAAAAAAATACAAAAAAAAAACTGTACAGGAACCAGAATGTGAGATGTCCCCGTTCTAAGTGTCGACAAATTTTGCAGATGTGTCACTCCCTCCCTTTTGAAATATACCCTCTAACTGAAACCAACCTAATCCATATTATTAACAATCTAGAGTTATTTCCTCATTCACTGTATATCGCGATTACGTTGCTAACCTTCTTTTCATTGACTCCCCTCGCCGCGAGTTGCTCATAGCCATCCAAAGTAATCTTGACTCAACCCTCGTCGCTATATCCTTCTCGCCCAAGGTCGATTATGTCTCTGTCAAAATTTACTTATACCGCAAATCCATATATGTTATCTGCTTCTACGTTTTGCCATCCCTGCCCACTAAAACGTACGAACTAGCCATTAAAGCTATGGACCACATAATGGAGATAAGCGACTCTCTGGGTGATGTCGTTGTTTTCGATAACTTGAATCTCGCACACCTACAATGGAATCTATCAGATGACCATTCCTTCTACGTGACCATCCCATCCAGTGGCAAAGAATTCTTCTTCATCGACCACCTAACTGATTCAAGGCTATATCAAGTTAGTAATATCGTATACCACCTAGGCAGACAATTAGACCTTATTTTCACGACGGACCCTACCTATTCCTGCCATCGACAATCACCACCCGCCTCTTATCCTGTATTTTTCCTTAATTCTGCAGCGCAGCCCATTCACCTGACTTCCACAAAGCGAACTTTTGCCTTATTAACGATTACCTTAACAAAATGTTATTCAATTTTGATCATTTGACGGTAGAAATTCTACCATCATCTTCACACTAAAATCTTTAAATCAATTTCCATTTACGTTCCTTATTCCAGGCGTAAAACTCCTACCTACTGACCACCTTGGTTTAATCGCAAGCTTCGTTCCTTGCGTAATAAACGGAACAAGGTGTCGGCTACCTTCCTCCATAATCTTATCCCCCGTATTAATAGTCTTGAACTATTTCCTCCCTCCTTCATTGTTTTTTGCGATGACAACGCTCATCGAGAAGGTCCCAATTCCCTATGCCGTGGAGTGCTGCTTGCCACTCATAACAGACTCGCTTCGTCTCTAATTGCCATCTCTTCTTCTCCGGATCTTGACTACGTCGCAATAAAAATCAACAAGCGCCCTAAGTCTCTTTTCATTATCTGCTTATATATACCTCTTTCGCGTCCCATCGTGTCATACGAACTCGCAATAGAAGCGGTAGATAACCTAACCGAGTTGAGCACCTCCCTAGACGATATCGTCGTTCTTGGCGATTTTAACCTCCCCCTTCTCCAATGGACATTGGCTGACGACCAAGCCTTCTACGTCTCAAACCCTACTAGTTCCAAGGAACGTATTTTTATAAACAGTTTCGCCGACGCATGCCCCCATCAAATAAGCTATGTCCCAAATCATAGGGGGAGACAACTGGACCTCGTGTTCACAACGGACCCACACAAGTCCACAGTTGACCCTAGTCCACACGCCCTCTCTACCATTGATAATTACCACCGCCCGCTGCTCTTATCCCTATATCTCGGTCATGAAACCCAACCTTCTCTACCTCACGATGGCTTTTCCTACAACTTCCACAAAGCTAACTTCTGCCTTCTAAATGAGCATCTTAGCAAAACAGCGTTTCGCTTTGATCATCTGGGGGTAGAAGAAGCACACTCCGCACACTTCGGAACAAGAGAAATAACTTGTGGAATATTTTCCTCAAAACGCGTTCCTTCCAAAACTACTCCAACTATTTCAGTCCATTTTATAAATTTTCCGAGCTCTACAACTCCCCCTACTCCAACTACCTCACAAAAACACAATCTAATTTGATCAATGACCCCAAATCATTTTTTCACTTTATAAATTACAGACGTAAATCCGACGCATATCCTAACTCCCTTTCTTATGGAGCGACTACTTCAACCGACCCCCTAACTACTGCCATTCTATTCGCTTCGTTTTTCAATAAATCCTTCACAGAAATAGCCTTCGAGCCCAATCCGTCTTACTTCAAAGACTTGCCCGAATTCTCCCTCGGCCCATTCACCCCTCAAATTAATCAGCATCACGTAGTTGAACAGAAATTAAACTTACTCAAAGACGAGTTCAGCCCTGGACCTGGTGGACTCCCAGCTGTATTTTTAAAGAAATGTTCCTCTTCTCTTTCTCTGTCTATATCAGAGATATTCAATCTATCCCTTTCACAAGGTATCTTCTCTAGTATCTGGAAATCCTCCTAAGTCACCCCCATACATAAAAAGGGGCCTAAAATGGTTATAAGCAACTACCGTCCCATCGCCAAATTGTCTCAAATCCCTAAACTGTTCGAAGGGATTCTTTACAACGCGTTATCTTTCCGTTGTAAATCCATCATCTCACCCAACCAGTATGGTTTCCTTTCGGGTAGGTCGACCACAACGAATCTGATCGAGTTCTCATCCTATACTCTTCGTGTCTTAAAGAATGGCAAGGAAGTCGATGTAATCACCACAGATTTCAGCAAGGCCTTTGACAAAATCTCCCATAATCTCTTCCTTTTTTACTGTCCTCCCTAGGTTTCGAACCCCTATTGATCAAGTGGTTTTTTTCTTATCTGAAAGATCGATCCTACCGTGTCAAATTCAGATCCACCCTTTCCAATCCCTTTCTTCCCACGTCAGGGGTTCCGCAAGGCAGTCATCTTGATCCCCTCCTATTTATACTTACCATAAATGCGGACGACGCCAAACTCTACAAAACGTCCATCTCTCCCCTCGACTCCTCACTACTCCAAACGGATCTCGACATCTTCTCAACTTGGTGCCGTAATAACTGCCGTGAACTCAACGTTGTCAAATGTCACTCCATCACCTTCTCCCACAAACCATGGAATGACAGAAATACCAATGAGAGGAAAACTTAACTGATATTATTCACCTGCAAAAAGAGATCATTGATCCCAAGCGAATGGGTGATCTGATGAAAAGCCGAAGTGACCCCAAATTGGCTAGGGTAATTTATCATGACAACTAATTAGATATTTTGATAAATTCCCCAGCGGTTTCGCTATGATGCGACGGCGTCGTTTGCTTCGACTTGTTGTTGCTAACCAATACGAATGGAATTTCCGGTGGAAATGCCATGGTTAGAGCAATAGTGTTGCCGTATGGCGAAGATAGTAGCTAAACTCAATTATGCATTATCTGCATAGGATAATGAGTTTAGCTATGCGTCCTTGGGGAAATTATGTATTGCAGGTGAAATACCCGACGGTAGGAATTGGGATTGGGTTTGTGGGTTGTTTCTCATGTAGAATAGAGAAACCCCCACAAGCTTAGCTTCATCCCGCATATTGGTGATATTATTCTTGAGGTCAACTCTGTCCTTGGGCTTGTGAAACGCTGGTCTAATCAATTCTCTAATCCATACGTTTCCCGTTCCCTCTACATAGCCTTCGTCCGCCCCCTTCGTGAATACGCCAGTCAGGTCTGGCCTCCACACTATTAGTCCCATATTCGCAGAATCGAGAGCGTACAATGTCGTTTTCTGCGGTTTGCCCTCCGCGGACTGAACTGGGTGAATCAGTGACCGTCCAATCTCCAAACTTTCCCACACCCACAAAGCTTTTGAAAGAATTCTGTACAAACGTTTATACTTCCACTGCAAATCCGTAATTTCACCCAGGCAACACGACTTTGTTAGTGGTAGTTCTACCACCACTAACTAACCACAACTAAGTCGAACATATCCACACACTCGTAGCCCTGGAGAGCGGCAACGAGGTCAACATTGTTTGGATTTTAGTAAAGACCGATAAAATTTCAAATTATTCTCCTTGGGCTTCGAACCCGTATTTACAAGGCGGATTTTGTCACACCTAGTGTGCGTTTCGGATCTGTTCTCTCAGATCCTTTTCGTGGTACTTTAGGAGTCCCCCAGGGCAGTTATTTGGGTTCCCTTTTATTCATACTAACAATAAACGACATCGATATGATTATCAAGCATTCCTGTATCTCCCTTTAAGCCGACGATGCCAAATTCTTCAAAAGAATTCGTTCTCCGCTTGATTCTTTCCTTCTCCACTTAGCCCTTGACAATTTTTCGTTATGGTCCTGTAGAGTACGTGGTCGTGGCACCGGCATGGGCGCGAGTTCTACCTCGTCCCACTAACACCCCGCTCTTCGACAAGATTCCGCCAAACCGAATTGTCACTTCACTAAAAGGAAGAGAAACTGTTCACCACACCCAGCACTTTGAATAAAACACACGGATTTAATGTTTGAATGATTTTTTGTCTATTGTTCTTTATCTTTAACAAATTTGCAAGAAGCAACCGGAGGAGGCAATTATTATTTAATTGTTCTGTATGGGACACTGCACTAACGACAGCCTAAAAAGTATGACACGACTCCGGGGCGTGTGCACTCCGATGCACACGCTAAAGGGGGTGGACGACGACCGCTCCTGTTAGTGGTTGGAATAAAACTCCAAGATTCAACCCTCGTTTGGGGTGAGTTTGGTGGTATGGTAGTAGATATCCTCTCCACTAAGGATATGTTTTTACTTACCACCAGAGAAACGTAAAGTCTCTCTTGGTGGAATAGAAAAACAGATCTCGTAGTGGAGGTCATGCTGGTATGTGTGTGATAGTTTAGATCTGTATTGTTTACTCATGCGCGAAGGCAATGGAAAAACAAAGCAGGGAGGCGGCAAGGACAAAGGAATCGGGGCGATCATGGTTTATGATGTGCATCGCGTCTAAATAAATAGACGACGTTGCATCAAAGAAATGGTGTTAAAAGAAAAGATGGGACGAGGACATCATAACAGTCTTAGATGTGTGATGACCTTGTGTAAATAGGCGAATAGACATTGGGAAAAGGTGCTAATGGGTTGCGATACTTTATACAATGAAAATTGTATATCGTATCTTGGTCGGTGGCCGAAACGAATCCCTTGCTTGCATTTGTATATGCGGGGTAATTCGTTGTAATAAACAGATTCTATATTTGCATTGTTTATGCTTTGAATTCAATCCGGCGGCTATGCGCGAAGTCGATGATTGTTTGGACACTCAAGCAACGGAGCATTTCGGGGTAAAGCGCTTGCAGCTGTATCAATATCTGCAGGTCATTGCGAAGCAAGTTAGATGGTTATACAATGACGGTTTCCATAACATCTATGCCAATTGTATATGGCATCTAAGGCGACTCAAGTGTCGAACTCTAGTGTGAGTGTTTACACTAAACGAGAATTCGGTTCTTGGTCGCTAATGCAGAGATGCATTGATGCCTGCATTAATGCCCTTGTGGGAGAAATTCGTTACAGGAATTCCTAGGTAATGCGTATGTATGATTGGGACCTGTGATGAATTTGGATAGAATTCTTATGGGCAATTTTTGGATTCGAATGAATCAATGAAGGTAAGAATTCTTTTCCGAATGCTCATAAATAAATAAATTTGATAAGCTTGATGTGTGAAGCATTTATAGGTGCTACTGCGATTGCATTAGCAGGAAATTATGAAAGTTGGGTAGCAGTTATGGGGGTTATGCGACATGACGCTAATCAGGCCAATGCTCATATATGGTTGTCCAGTATGGTTCAACATAGGTCCAAATTTGATGGAAAAGATTCGGGTGTTCGAAAGGAAGTGTCTCAGAAGTTGTCTCAGATTATATTGAACACCGGAATCGGACTATAAAAAGTATTATTCAAATGAGACTTTATATAATGAAGCGTACATAAATAGGGTGGATAATTTTATGATTAAATTAATCAGAGGACATATTGCGAGAGCAATAAGCTCGTCCAATGACCTAATTTTCGGGGCCTATTATCCAAACACTCTGTACTATGAGAGCATGCGTCGCAGGGGCTTTGTTCCACCAGAGGCGTTCCTTGACTTGGACATGAAAGGGCTTATACAGGATAGATCCGGAATTCCACTGATCTATCATGTAAGTAGATCATCCGTAGACGGGCGATTGTGCTACGACCGGGAAGTAACGCGCACCGAAGAAGAGCTCCTGCGCTTCAGTAGGGCTATCTCCCACAGAGACCGGGATGATAGTATTAGACAGCGTCAACAGTTCTGGTAGTTGAATGGCATATAAAGACCTCGATACCCAAGTCGGTATAGAATCACACTATGATCAGCTAGCTTACATAGACTTAGGTTTTCTAGAATTAGGGTAGTATAAGATTTAAGTTAAGTTAAGTTAAGTACTTTTACATAAAATTTATTAAAAAAAAAAAAAAAAAAAAAAAAAAAAATTGACAAAGTTTTTCAAGTTTTCTTTGTCTTTCAAATAATTATAAGTACTGGCACGAACTTCTGTCGCCGAAAGGCAAATTATACAAATGTTTAGTAATGTTTAGTTTAGAGCGTCTGCGAAGGACCAGTAAGTTATTATATAAGATAATTAAGCTAGAATTTAAGCATTTTTTGTCTAGCCTTTAATTTAGAAACTAAGAATATAAATAGAAAATGAAAAATGTTTTAAAAATAAAATGAAATGATGCAGTTATGGGGGTTCTTCGGATAAGTAACAGTGGGGTTTGGTGGAACCGCCAAAGTCCCAGAAGAATTGTCTGAAGCTTAATGTCAACAAATGTCAATCAATTAAATGTTCACGCACTCCAACGAAACACTTGGCCTTGTTATGTTAACATTTTTATGAGATGGTGGAGCCATGTTGACAGCGAACTAGTTTGTGGTTCTCAAACGAACGCCAAAATCTTGCTTTGTTGTATGGGCTTCACCAGGAACTCACTTACGACACTAGTCATTTTAAATCAGTCCTTTATTTTCGCCTTCTTTATTTTTACATTCGTTCATGTATTCTTCTGTATTTCTGCATTCGTTTAATCGTCAAAGTAGTTTTAACATTAATTAATTATATTCACATTGATATGTGAACAATAAATAAATGTAAATGTCAATCCTCTTCCACAAACTATATCGACTGACTCTCGCCCAATGCGAATCAACCGGCTTTTTTTCTTATCTCTACTTTAACTCGTGGTTGCTCCTCTGAGAAAGCAATCAGGACCTTTGACGCGTCAGGTTCTAGGGTACAGACTCTAACCATACGGTAATATGGTGTTAGATTTTGCCAACAGTAAATTTTAAGATTGCATGTTAGTCAGGAGAACCGAATTTTCCTGCTAGCGATCAGAAATGAGATATAACCACAAGGATTTTATGTTTTTGTTTGTTTTGTTTTGAAAATGTAGAATTAATATGAAAATGTGAATGGATGTTTTTTCAAAATATAAATTTGGTATCATCATCATCGGCACTACAACCGGGAACCGGTCTTGGCCTTATTTAGCAAGTCCTGAGGCTTGTTAAATTTTCCATGATAATTTGTTTTTCCGGGCAAGGTCATTAGTCTTGCGCCAGAGGCTCCCCGACGGGAATTTGGTATACGTAAGTGATAATTCTAATGGATAAATATAATGTAATGTTTTGAATGGGTAGATAAATGCATATTTTGTATTGTTTTTTATTTGTTTATTTGTATACTTATTTGTTTTAGCTGTTTTCCCAGTGGAACAACTGCAGGAGAGGAGAAGGTTACTTCGTAAAAGCCTGTAAGAGATCAGCATCCAGTGAACGTTGAACCAGAAGGTTGGAACAGACGTCGTCGTTAGCACCGGAAGGAGTGCTTCGCGTGTTGATTTGACGAAAGCGCCACAAGGCACAATTTTTAGAAAGCAGAGCACGCACCAGCAGCTAATACACCAAATTGGTACCAAAGCCATCGACTTAAAAAAGCAAAACATAGTTGCAAGGCACTCAGTTCCTCTTTTGTCATTCCAAATTAGTTGATATATCGGTTCAAGTAAAGTTGAGTCAGTTCAATCAAGGAATTTTTGATCATCTCAAGTTAGTGAAATTAAATGCAGTTCAGTTCCGCTAGAGAACTTATTTAAAAGAGATTGTCAGATTACTGGTCAACAAATGTATTTTTTAATATATTGTGTTTTTGAACTGGAAAAGCAATCGTTCGGTCCGTTAGCGCTGGAATTATGATGCAATTCACAATACGAATAAATAAAAACGGACGTCAGGTCGACATCATATATCCTCAAATATATTTGTACGAAAAATAGAACGTGGGCACCGTCAATACACGAAATAGGATACCGAATTTAATTTTTTCTTACCAGCCCACAATATTAATTATACGGATTAGTAATTAAATACGAGGATACAATTTATAACGAAAGGCATTATGGGCAATGCGCAAGGCACACGAGGGTAACAAATGATCTCCCAACGGGATTCTCAAATAAAATATATCAAAACGATTATAATGAATAAATCATTTGCAACCAATATTTTATTTCGTACATTCGTATCGTTATGAAATTATAGAAGAAAGCAAAGACAAATAAATGGATCTACTTCCGGTGAATCTAATTATATAATACATTTCTAGAAGACTCCACCACACAAGAAAAGTGTGGTACGCAATGTTGGCTTCCACGTTCGAACTTCCTTCCATCTTATATTTCTGTCATCATGTTTCATTGTTAGTATTGTTTTTTGAATCCTCTATACTTGCTCCATTCGATTGGCTTGGTAAGTTACCATCGATAGATTGGTTTTTCAGTTTCAAATCAGAGTTTGCAAGTTCTGCCTCTTCTGGGATTATTTTCCGGTGTTCACCTTCCTAAAAAGACAACATCGATCAGCAACGAATTATAAATAATAAATAAATTAGTAGTTCGTGAAATTTCATGCTCACATCAATGAGGTGATTTTACCACGTAAACTGTCGTAAAAAATTTGCAAGATTAATTAAAATGAGAACTTCAGGGTAGTAATCTACAATATTTACATATTTGAAGCTAACTATTGCCAAATGAAATGGACATTCGAATGGGATAACAAAAGTTAATGGCTCTTAATCTACAGTTTCACTGGAGATTCAGATTCAAGTTAAAAATATATTTTCGGATTGCACGAGGTACAATGTTTCCTATTCATCTTTTTTTCTAAGTCTTTGCACGACTAAAGTAATGTTCGTCTTTTGAGCTGGAATTTCTCTGGTGGGTCTGCTCTCCTGTCCAAACGAAGACCGCTTCCACTGAATGAAACCTAAGGAGTTGCTGCTACCGATCTGCCTAAATAAAACTGTGTTCTTCTCATATCGCGGCATAGCCATGTATAAGAACTGATACTGCTTATCATCTTCTGTCACATCCAGGGACGGCCAAATAGTTTAAATTTGCAAGTTTGTCCCGTTGTGATTTCTATATAATAGACGTTCCAAAGTCAGGCAATAATATAAGCCCGAATTTATATAATAATGTATCATTAAATGAATTCAATTCTCTATATTATGCTGTTGACATAATTTTAATTGACAGTACCAATAGTCCACATTAGCCAGGATATATCATCGTTGTGTGTGAGTTCAAAAGAAACGGTGGTCTTTGTTCGACACCACAGTGATACAGTGGGGGTTCTCTATACTACATGGAGAACCAACCTACAATTGCAACCTAACATCGTCCGCCTATAGTGCGTCACATTATCCCCTATCCTACTGTCCAGCTATTTTACCTGCAAAAGAAAGCATAGCTGAATTCATTATTCTATGCAGGTAATGCATAATAGAATTCAGCTACCTTTTTTGCCATACAGCAACTCCATATCATTAACCCTATGAGATTTCTACTGGAAATCTCAACGTCATATTGGTTAACAACAACTAAATCTAACCAAACGACGCTGTTGCATCATAGCAAAACCGCCGGGGTTATTTCACCGTCTTTGAGTCCCGTTCTCACGCTGATTATTTCCCAAGCATCAGCGGCGTCCTATTGACTTTCCCCAGACAGTCTATGCGCTGGGGATCAATGATCTCTTTTTGCGGGTGAATAGCAAAATACCATTTTCCTCTCCTTCTCATTTTTATCTTCCCACAGTTCAATGCACTCTGAGATCGCCACATTCACCAAATTAGGTCAGTAGGCTATCCTTAGAGTTGCATTGGTACATGCACACAAAACCCAAACCCACCCCGAGATCGTTGCACTTTGTGTTCCGGTTCTCTCATTCTCTCTTGTCCGTCGACTATCGAATTAACCGAAGCGTTTATCCACCTCGATGGGCGGGGAAAATGAGAGAGCAAAAATGTAAAGATGATCTCGATTGGTTGCTTGTGGTGCAAATACAAAACCCAAATTTCATCCCCAATTGGGATCAGTCGCTATCCAATTTCCACCGCGGTAGGTCACGCCGCACCGAGTCGCTAATCAACACCCAAATGGAGCATACGTCACCTGAGTCGATGTACAATCTACGGCCACGTAATAAGTTAAATCGAAATTTTAATTACTGCGGTCACAGTGTCGAGAAAGAAGTGTTTCAGCTTGTATAAAATTTATAAAATTCAATTTAATAATATTAATAATAAATCGCATTACAACTGCCGTCTCTATACGTATCCAAAGATTATTCCAGTGTAATTAAAATACGTCTGGTTTTATAAAACAAGTTACCGTGTTGCTTAAAAGTTTGGTGGTGACATGAAGAGTGTGCTTTAGAATTTGCATTACAACTGCTGTCATTATACAAAGCTTGACTCTGTGATTAATAAAAAATAGATAGGCAAATAAGTGAAATAAAAATAATAAAGAAGAACTCATAAACAAAAACAACACCAGTGAATTTTATTTCCTTCTCTTCTTGGCGGCCGGAGTAACTGTGAAAAATTTTCATCGGAATAACATCGTTGGTGTGTGATAGTGAACCTGTGTCGTACGCCGGCATATAACTACAACCCCCACAATACTCTCAATGGCTGAATTGGTAAGGACGTTGTGTCTTTGGTTTGATTATACATACGTAAGTTCAACTGACGACTCTTGCAATTGTGGCAGTTCGATACAATTATTGAGCTATGGATATGGTCCCCATACATAACCGCTGAGTGTGTTACGGACCTACCTCGCGTCCAGGTCCCCCGTAACATCCACTAATCCCCTTTCGTAAGTTTACCCTCTCTACCTGTAAAAGGAAAATAAATATCCAAGTAGCTAATTTGCATAAACTACTTTGTGCAAATTCTACTTGGTAGAAAAATAATAATAAAACGGCGTTGGCGCCGGATAAAAAATAAACGTCAACGGCAAATAAAAATAAATTTGACATTCGACGTAAAACTTCAAACGAACAACAATTAAAAAGTGGAGATTTCGTAAAACAACGAAAACCAAATTTTCATTAGTTCGTGGAGAAATACTATTCAAGAAAAGTGAAAAGTTTCTGACGCAGTCGAACCTATCCTCAACTGGACAACATTTGAAAGCACAAAGGCAGCTGAACAGGGGAGCACGACTCTCTACGCCCGCTGCAACTTGGCAGCAGCATCAACAACAGCAACACACAGCGACCGCTCAACGGTCAACACGTAAATCCTTCACGTATCATTATTTATAATTATAATATATTACTACATTAAATAATATAATTACGTTTCGTTATAATATATTACTAAATTAAATAATATAAATTATATATATATATATATATATACATATATATATATATATATATATATATATATATATATATATATATATATATATATATATATATATATATATATATATATGTATATATATATATATATATATATATATATATATATATATATCATCATCATCATCATCGGCACTACAACCGGGTACCGGTCTTGGCCTTATTTAGCAAGTCCTGAGGCTTGTTAAATTTTCCATAATGATTTGCTTTTTCCGGGCAAGGCCATTAGTCTTGCGCCAGACTCTCCCCGACGGGGAATCGAACCCCGGTCTCCCGCGTGACAGGCGGGTATACTAACCACTATACTATCGAGGAGCCATGTATATATATATATATATAAATATATATATATATATAAATATATATATATATATATATATATATATAAATATATATATATATATATATATATAAATATATATATATATATATATATATATATATAATATTTGGGTGATTCATATTTTTATATAATTCTATATATTCTATAGTCTTATAAGGATATGAATAAATGGGGCCTTAACTCGGGTGAGGACAGATTTCTTTAGTTGGCGGCTTTAGTTCGGTCCGGTTGGGGAATTCCGACCCGACCTCTGGGAGTTTTCCGACGTCTCCCATTTTGCTTTTTGTCGACACACTGCCTCCGTGTGGTTATGTCGCCTGCAAAATGTGCACCATTTACCGTTCTTCTGTCGCCTATGTCCCTTTTTTTGGCGTCTCTGACGCGTCCGTCGCGGTTGAGTTCGACTGGCTACGGTTCGACTCGGGCCGATGGCGTTGTAATCGGTGTTGGCGTTGTTTCAATTTTTGAGCCTCCGAGTGTTCAGTACTGCTCGAACTAGCACTGCTCTTTGCTCGTGTCTGTTGACCGCCTTTGTCGCGTGGCTGTTTATTGTCCTTCCAATGTTTTCTTCTTTGGACTGTTTGCCATTCAGTATTGACCGTACAGGTCGGTGGGGTGTGGTCGCGAAATACAGACTTAACCACTTTGGTTGCGTCTGTTGGCTTTTGTGGTTTTACCCACATTGCTTTGATACGACACTCGTCCCACGTGTGAGCCTTTCGGCCACAAACATAAAAACATATTCATTTCGGAAAACTCCTCCATTTACTTGTGAGTTCCAGTGGCCCACCCATGGAGATAAGCAGTCGTAAAATTAAGCAATTCATTGTCGTAGGATACTTCTGGTCTTTTTTGTAAATGGTCAAGCCATCGGGATACGTTTGTAGGCCTATTTTGTCTTTGCCTCGATTCCTGGGGGTTTGGTCGAGTATCCCCGTAGGTCCTATCTGAAACCCTATTTGTTTTCTCGGGGGGATCCTCTTCATCCTCCCAATAGTAGAATGGATTGTTTTTGTTGTTTTTGTTGCATGGGCTTATTTGATGAGGTGGGGGCATGGTATGTGTCGTTCCTTTCAGGTGAAGGTGACTGGTTAGGATACCTCATTGGTATTTCCTCACTATACCATCCGCTCTCGCTCCTCATCTCATTTCTCTAATTCGAGAACCCTAGCAATAATCCTATCTAGGGATCCTTTTCTGAATTCACTATCAGATGTCTTAGTTGGTCATTCCTGATCCCTACCATCAGAACCGATTTTGCTAGTCTTTTGGTCCGGGAGGTGAATGCTATGCTATTTGCATTCCCATACTTACGTATGGCCACCTCATTGCAGTCCGTTACTGCTTGCGTTATGCGGTGCGTAAAATCTGCGACATCCTCTTCGCGGGATTGTCGCATACGAGAGAGTTTTAAGTGTAACTCTTCGTATGACGCGTGTGGCAGTAGCGTACTCCAGAGTCGTTGTTCGAACTCCTTGAAAGTCGCTGGGAGGTTTTCCTTAAACATGCGGCGAGCCTTCCCACTTACTCGCATGGGCAACCACCGCGGGAAAATTTTTTCCTCCTCCTATGATAAACAGTCTAGCGTCCTGTCACAGCTTTCGAGGAAATTATGTAATTCCCTCCCTGTGTTAGGGCCTTTCTGACCCCTGAAGACTGCCACATTGTTTTGGACTAGGTCCAACATTTTTTCTGCACCCAGCATAGCGGCGACGGGTTGTTCCGTTTTATTTTCCGCGGATAGTTTCCTTGTGTGGCTCCTCATTTGCATCAACGGTAATGACATGAGCGTTTAGTTCTTTTCCGTAAGGAGTGGCTACGCGGATTATTCTAACCGTGGTTATGCTACCATAAGAACCAATCTACACAAACGACCCAACGATTAGAGATCAGAAGAACCAATCTAGGTAGCTGTGCAAAAGGAAAGAAAGAAAGTAAAGACAAAAACCTGTAAACAGAACACCAGAAATAATGGAAAATATTTGGGTAAATTATATTTATAAATTTTCTACCCAACGCTGATTTCGTCCTCTCTCCTGTAAATTGAAAAACGAAAAGGGAAAAAGGAGAACAATATTTTCATTTATTTTATTTTATTTTATTATACGGCTTTTTGTTTTTATTTATATCCTAGCCGCTAGTTCCGCTAGTCGGTGTAGGGACGTTAGAGCCTCGGGGCTCTGTCCACCACTGGATTTGTATCCCCGACGGATTCAATGCAAATCTCGGCTAGTAGTAACGGGCTGCGCCAAAATTGTTATACGTATGTTGTATACACAATTTAATATTGATATACATATATATGTTTTATATTAATTAATATAGTAATATATTATAATTAGAAATAATGACACGTGAAGGATTTACGTGTTGACCGTTGAGCGGTCGCTGTGTGTTGCTGTTGTTGATGGTGCTGTCAAGTTGCAGCGGGCGTAGAGAGTCGTGCTCCCCTGTTCAGCTGCCTTTGTGCTTCCAAATGTTGTCCAGTTGAGGATAGGTTCGACTGCGTCAGAAACTTTTCACTTTTCTTGAATAGTATTTCTCCACGAACTAATGAAAATTTGGTTTTCGTTGTTTTACGAAATCTCCACTTTTTAATTGTTGTTCGTTTGAAGTTTTACGTCGAATTTCAAATTTATTTTTATTTGCCGTTGACGTTTATTTTTTATTCGTCGCCAATGCCGTTTTATTATTATTTTTCCCCCAAGTAGAATTTGCACAAAGTAGTTTATGCAAATTAGCTACTTGGCGATTTATGTTCCTTTTACAGGTAGAGAGGGTAAACTTACGAAAGGGGATTAGTGGATGTTAGGGGGGACCTGGACGTGAGGTAGGTCCGTAACAAGTGAAATATCACCCCATTTAACTATTAGTCCTGAGGAATTGTTAAGAGAAACTCTTGACCATCCCTCGGAGTTTGGCTGAATCAGAGCTGTTGGTTCGTCTTTCTTGAGAGAAGTGCATATCTTTCTGTTATATAAAATAACTTTCTCCAGAAGACAAAATAATCTTCAGTCTATATCTCTTGGAATCTAAAAAAAAAAAATTTTCTTTTTGTTGAGAATTTTCTTTTTTTGTAAACATTCGAGGAAGTTATATAACCTAGGTATATACCCTTTGTAAGCTATGGCCACGTTGATGCGGATAAAACACTCTTTGCAAGAAATCCCACACAATTGTCCACACTTTTTGCAGCTTCAATTATGTGACCGTGTCAATTAAAAATCAATGCGTCTGATTAGAATCCATCTTTAATAACAAAATCCAGCACTGCCTTTTAGAAGTATTAAACTCTACATGGTTGGATACTCCCCAATCAATTCTGATCTCAACAAGGTGATTAGAATTGAATGAGTTTTGCATATACTGGTATTTGATAATTGTTGTCGTTATCAACAAACAAGTGCATTGAGTTTGTCTGTAATAAACAAAAGAAATTTTATAAAACTGGTGAATAGAAAGGGCGAGAATACGGAATCATGTGGGATACCATTGGAAATTTGATGAGAGGCAGATTTGACTCCGTTAAGGATTGATGTACCTGAAATTCTTTTATCGTCAATTTTATAGAAAAAAATGTTTGACAACAAAGATGACAGCCAGACTCTATCGAAGGGTTTTAAATTATCTAGTACTTTTCGATAAGATTTTCAGTAGAAGATGAGAAGGCAATTTTGTGAACGAGTTGGACATTCGCTAACTTACATCCGGACTAACGAACTTGTGGCGTTTCTAACAGATACACACAATATGCAAGCAAATAGTGAAGAACCCAGAAAGGAAATTCGAATAAGCAAAGCATCAGAGCCGTATACCATAACAATTCCACTTCAGTTGAGTGTACTTGAGTTTAGAAATCGAATTCGTACACGCGGGCGTAGCCTGGTGTGTTGAGCATTGGTTAAATTTTTTGTGATTCTAACCGTCATGGCGTCAGTTCGAATCACACGTTCTTCACTATCGTCGCAAACGCTATAAACTTTTTAATGCTCGGCTTTTTAAGATCTGTGATAACAGGACAAGTTCGACAGCTATCTTGTCCATTGTTTGCTACTTGTGTTCAAATTAAAGCGGAGCTGATATGATATCAAATAGTGTCGAATTTGCTGCAAAATGTGCTACAAATAGATTCAGTTTCTCTATTACTGACTTCTGACTTCTCTGTCTTCAACTATAGGCAAAGGATGACAAGAGAGTTGTAGCGACGCATCATGTCAATACCCAGAAACACGTTGCATAAAACAACAACGTACCGATTATTGAGAAGAACTTACGATCAACTATTAATTGCTCGATTCTCAGATGGACAATACACTCAACGTCTATTACTCGATTCCTGACAATACGTTACGAGCGAACATTAATTGCTCGATGCCTAGAAGGACTTTACCCGTACAATAGACAATGAGATACGAGGGCAGTTGCCGTGGTATAAAAGGCGAACAATCTTGTGCACTAGTTGAGTTAGATTTTAAAGCTCCTACCAGTGTTCATCAATACCACCAGAAGAGAGAAGAACCTCCCTCTACCACATGCCCCCACGCAGGCTATTGCTGACTTCGAATTTCGTGAAGTATTGCCCAAAATAGTGACACAATCGGCTCGGTCGAGAAGAAAGGCCGAGGGCGAAATAACGGCTGCCCAACAAGGGCAGTGCTTCATAAAATCAATGCAACTCTGCCAACGAATACCAAATTGACTATCATCCGGTAAAGACGTGTCGACAACCGACAGACGATAATTAACCATTCTCTCAACGGAACGGTCTTAAAAGTGAAGTCAGGTAGACCAAATACCTGAACAAGAGAACCATTAGCTTCTAATCATAAAGATATCGAGCCTCTATTGAGGCTGTCGTTTAATTGTTTCCTAAATGTAAGAACTGTTCGAGAATAGATGTTTAATCTTTTCTACACTTTAAATAACATGATAATAAATGTTAGGATGTCATTATTCAATATAATAACTGCTATTGATACTTTAAATGACTCCATCAGAAATACTATGATTTCCTCACAAGAATTTTGAGGGAACGCTACTTATTCGTGTGAGGAAAACTCTCGCTTCCCACTGCATCCTGCTGTAAGGTCGCTGATAGAGTGCGGATGCATTTCACCCACACAGGCGTAATCATCGCCACCTGTATTTCCGAAGATGCGATAGGGATTATGTTGGACCTTTACACTTTGGCGTTATTCATTTTTACGAAGAATTTCAGTTATAATCTATAATAATCTTTCTTCGCTCACATTGATATTTTCACGGTGGCAATGTTTCGTTTTATCATCCTGTGGAAATATACATTGTTGGCTGTGTGCCAGGATATGGGAACTATATTATATTCTTAATGGTTTTCAATGTAGTTCGAATTGACAAAATTTCCAGTCGGTGTGGAGCCCAAACGAGAACGTAAATTTTGTTTTTTTTTCTTCTCAATACGTTTTTGATTATGCTTTAATCGCCTGTAATTTTTGAAGATAGCCAATATCTACGGATGCCCGGCATTTAGCCAATTTTGTTCCAATTCTTTTTTACTCAGCATTGGGTCGATAGACAAGATTGGTTTTAAAACCATTGGCCTTGTGGAAATGGCACACGTGTCACAAGATGCTTTGCGAAGGGTAGCAGAGGGGTGAAAGGTGCCCACCATCGCTGCCATGAAATTCATATAATCTATCTACGCAGAATAATTTGGTTCACTGTTCACCCCGACTCCATTCGTTTGAAGCTATTGCCCCACAAATAACCAAAGATCAACCTCATAATATCAATAGGCAGCATTACATTTACGATGACATTATATACCGATGATAGTGTTACTGCTATACCCCATGAGCGAGGCACATGAACGCATCGGCTTGCTCTGACACAAGATTCTGACTAACAGCGGCGTTCCTCGTCAACCGGTCGCATGATCTCGTCAATCTGAACCAACTGCAGACGCTCCGATCTTTGTTCCGCACACTTAATCTAAGCATCTTAGATCACAGCACGGTGGATCCCCGGTTGCGACCATATTGTTTACTTTTGCGCCGTTTCTCTTCTCATGAATGGGTTGTATCCTTACAGTTAAGTCTCATCTCACGTTGGTGAGAAATGAACTTTAATTGGGCGAAGAACCGTTCAATATATTCGTTGTTACTATTGTTAATTGACGCTTATTAGATCAAAATAAAGCCATTATTGTATGTCGTTTCCCCCGAGTGCCCTGTCAGATGGGGAAATCAGGTTCTTAACTGACCCGTTCATGTTTCGAACTCGCTGAGACGACCTACGCCGACGGTAACTCGATCTGTTGCTGGCCAGCACATCATAATCGACACAAGGTTCCCCTCTACATCATGTTCGGGGCCGCGAAGTTAAACCCAGCTACCAGTCCTCATCGTGGCAGTGCCTCAGTCACCTATACCCGCGTTCGTCCGCCCTCCTCTGCCAAATCGTATTTTCCTCCTTTCTGTTACAGGCAGCCTCACCACTACTTCCTTCTTAGCAACAGCCTAGCGGCTGTGACCTTACCATCAGTCTGTGTGAGATCGATCACGTCACCTAACATTGGTCCTTCGAGCCGGATTCAGCCCGTGGAACCATTGCAGTCCTCTGCCATGCTCCGCCAGCTCTATTTTCAACTGGATCAACAGCATCCTCTCGCGGAATTCCTTGAGAAAACACACCGGACCGCCCATCCGTTTGACCGTGCCTCTCTATTCGTCAAGTCGAATTGCGATTTGGATCGACGGGATACGCCAACAATGGAAGCAATTCCAGGGCAATAACGATACAATCTCCCCGCTATCGACGAAAAATCAGAAAGCGTTCATATTTCCAAAACTGTATCTATGCAACCGTGCACATGTAGTATTTGGGTTCAGTCATGAAGTTCACCAAACTGCTGGAGTCCTACCCGGGCCGATCTGCAAGCGTGCCTTTGAACCAATCACGCTCACATTCCAGTCACTCCAATCAACGGCCGTCGCGTCTACCGAGATTAAGTTTGCAACCCTTCGAAGGAGATTTCACCCAATGGCTCGCCTTTAAAGGATCATTCTCATCCCTCGTGCTTAATGACGGCTCACTCTCCCTGATCAAGAAGCTCCAGCACCTCCTAATCAGTTTACGAGGACCTGCCGCCCAGCTCATGCCCAACACACAGTTGGTTGAAGAGTACTTCCACCTTCATGGGAGGCTCTCATTTCCGACTATGAGAACCCCAGATTATTGATCAATGCAGCGTTATCAAGTTTGTTCTCCTTAACAAGGATCATTAAGTCCTCCGCTGTTGAGCTGACTAATCTCCATCACTCGTTGGGACAAATCATTCACACGTTAAATTGCCAGGTCCAACAATGGGACTGCCATTTTGGTGTTCATCGCAGTTCAACGGCTCGATACTAACATTGTTCGAGAGTGGGAGTGTGGGGGTAGAAGTTGGTATGCCAAATACGGGCACTAAGTTCACTAATCCCCCAACACTTGTCCGCTGAAAAATTGTTCATAGGAAGAAGGGAAGAATAATTAACGCGCAGGGGTTGTTGTGTTCTATAAATGTTTTTTTATTTGGTTTTACTTTATCCAGAGAGATGGTTTGTAATTTTTGTTTTCCGTTTTTACTTAGGACATAACTAATATTGCTTCTCGATAGTATAGTGATTGGTATACCCGCCTGTCATGGGGGATACCGGGGTTCGATTCCCCGTCGGGGAGCCTCTGGCGCAAGACTAATGACCTTGCCCGGAAAAAGCAAATCAACAAACCTCAGGACTTGCTAAATAAGGCCAAGACCAATTCCCGGTTGTAGTGCCGATGATGATGATATAATTAATATTATTAAATTGGATTTTATAAATTTTATACGAGGTGAAACACGTCTACCCTGACACTGTGACCGCAGTAATGAAAATTTAGACTCGACTTATCAAGCCGCGGCGTGACCGACCGCGATGGTGTTTGTATAACGACTCACTTTAAAAGGTCGCGAAATAAAATTCGACTCCGAGCGGCGGCGTGACCGACCGTGGTAATGATTGAATAGCGACTGGTTGGAATTAGGGATGATTGGATAATTCGGGATTTTGTACAGCTACTAGCCAATCATCATCGCGCTCTCTCATGAATCTATTCAGTTGCAAGTCTCAGCGCGGTGAATATTACTTGCACATCATTCGACAGTCGCTGGGCATGCGAAGGGTGAAAAGAACAAAGGGAGAGCGCAATAACTTCGGCATTGACTTAGCTTGTGTGGTTGTATCAATGCAGCCTCTGAGGATGATCCACTGGCCTATTGCGGTGAGTGTGGTGATCTCAGAGTGCATTGAACTATGGAAAGACAAAATTGTGAAGGAGAGGAAAATGTAGTTTGCGCTATTCACCTGCAAGAAGAGATCATTGATCCCCAGCGAATGGAGTGTCTGGGGAAAATGAATAGGGCGCCGAATTGGCTAGGGAAATCTGATCGTGGGAACTAAATTAAATACTTTGATAATTTCCCCAGCGATTTCAAGATTATGCAAACGCGTCGTTTGATCAGACTATGCCGTAGCTAATCGACAAGATGCGATTTCCCGTGGAAATCTCATGAGTTAGCGAAATGGAGTTGTCGTATGGCAAAAAGGTAGCTAAACTCATTGCATAGAATAATGAGTTTAGCTATGCGTCCTTTTGTAAAACATGATTTTCAGGTGAATAGGTTAGTAGGGGGAATTGGGGTTGATTTGACACACTGTTACCGGTCGAAATAGGGCGGAAACAGTGGGTTGGTTCTCCAAGTAGTATAGAGAACCCCCACAGGAACAACATCTGGGAGCTACGAAGGAATTATCCTCTCGGGCTCGCTTCAAGGACTTTCTCAACATCAAGATGCAATCAACCAAGGCTTACGAAGACGCGCAGTCCTCATCACGAGTCCGTCCTGATTATGGACCTAGACCCGTGGTCTCCCGAACCCACTTCACGCGAAACCAACACCCCCGCCGTGGAGTCAAACTCAGAAAGGGGTCCTTTCACTGCCCTTTATGTTCCCGGCGTCATTTATTAGCACAATGCCCCAGTTATCATTCGAAATCACAATTCGACTGATCCCTGTTGGAGGGCGCTTACGGAACTCGAACCTCGGATTCTCGACCAATCATATCTTACATCTTACATCTTACCTAGACGATTCGATCTCTGACTACGCTCATAATCCAATACGCTCACTTGCAAACAATTCACGCGTCAACCCAGGACACACTTACTCACTGCAGAATCAAATACTGGATTTTAGGTGGAAGAGCGCCTATACGATCCTTACGCACGATTTCGCGGGTCAACTTCCTGCCCCCCCCCCCCCCCCCCCTTTATTGAACATTAACAGCTAAATCAGTGTGCTTTTCACCGCCAGTAATCGCGACATCTACTACGCCGACATCGTTTCCACATTTAAATATGTAATATATTAATTGTCATTCCATACAACACGCGTATAGCCTCTGCCAGCGGTCATCGAGAGTCCCGTCGTGGAGTTTTCAACGCTTTCCTGGATAACCACCACTTCCTTACGACCCGCCCAGTCCTCATCCGAAACAGATGCAATATTACTTTTAAAATCGCTGCTTATCATAGAATGTGTGGGGCCTGCACAGACAACATTCAAATTCACTCTTAAAGCTGCGCATATTTTTCCATCCAAAAACCAATCGATTTTCTTCCGTTTTATAGAAAACCACGGAATTCGCGTGATATAATCACCTATCAAATAAAAACAAATCTATAAATGAAATTTAATACGGTGTCGTTTAAGAAACGACAGTAAGCGACGGTAATTTCCACTTCCGTCAGCTGGACCACCTGTCGACAAACACGGGTAATTATTGATCGGCCCTATTACTAGATTATTTTGTTATTTGCTTCTGTAACTTATTGACAAATTGCCGAATTTAGGATTAATTTCACGGGGTTATAGTCCTAACGACCTTAGATTTAATTAATTCATTTCATTCGACAGTACAAATATGAAGGTTTACATGAAATGAGTTAGTAGAAAAGAAATACTAATCGAATTGGACGCCGAGAACGGATTTTGCTTGTGGAGCTACATATTTATGTAATGAAGTAAATGAAAAGGGCTAAAAATAAAATAACTCAATTTCATTAAAAAGCCCCCAAGGGCGATGAGAAATAACTGAGAGCTCTTTCCACTATTTAAATGTTGGGTCCCATTTCGGACAAATCCTACATCAAACCAATAATCCAAATTTGCCGGTTTGACTACTTCAATCGTAATCTACTACAGCTGCAGAATTGTTGTCTGTGACTACAAACGCAAAGTCATAAAAAAAACCCTTTCAATCGTCCTAAATCCTTACACAAACAGACAACAGCTAGAGGATATTTCTAAAAAAGTCCATTGGTTTTAGTAAACATTCGACATGCAGATAAACAGGCGAGCAGGACCATGCACAGATATAGGAAAGTAATTTTTTTAAACAGATAACAAGTATTCAAAAGCATCTAATGCACCCGTTGTGTGGGTGTTCATTATTTGGAATACCATTAACATGGAGCTGGGGATTACAGATAGATCCACGGTTGTTATCATTCCACTGGGATACTTTTTCATCCGCGTAGGGAAGAACGTTGACTCGACGCCCTGTATAGCGAATATACATGATAAACTTTTATATTTACTCTCATTTTTTTGAAAATATGATGTATTGTGAATGAGAAGGATGGTTCAGGATGAGTAGTTTCGAACTACAATATGTCTGACCATTTATTCATATAAAAAAAAAACTCACTTAGATCAACACACTCTATAACATAATGGTTTTACATACGTACCTCTAAAACGACCCCCTCTAGCGCTGGCTGGGATATATTTTTCATGTTTCCATGACTCAGTTTCGGTGCGCTGTCTGCCCGATTACGGCCGAGTGATTGATTAGATGTCTTATCCACCCTGCCGCCCATTGAATAGTTTGATGCTTTGTGATTGATTTCGAGAGCCGATCGAAGTATATCAACTTTAGACGCACTACCAATCCCATGACGAGGCACACGAATCTGTTCTACATTGTAACTGCTGCGTCTATGCGATAGGTGGTCGTGCATGTCTATCTAAAAAACAATTGTTCAGAAGTCAACAATAAAAAGAAAATTCCTCAATCTATGAGATTACTTACTCTAGATCCTCGAGGTAATGAAGTCAAACTACCGATTTGATTGTATTTTATCATTAGGCTTAGACGTTCCAGGGACATTGAAGTTCCTTGTTCTTTCGTTGTGGGTTCAGTTAGTTTTTCAGTTTCGCCATTTTCACCTGTTTCCGGATCTTCGTTGTCATCGATTTGATGGTCAAATTTACGTAACCAAACAAGATGCAAGAGCCCGTATGCAATACCTCCCACCACAGCTAATAGGCCCATGTAACGAAAAGCATCTCGTGTGCCGAATTGTCCAATGAGAAGACCACCAGTAAAGGATCCGCTACCACGTCCTGAAAGGATTCCAGACAACAACCAGATAACACACAAATAAATACAGAAATAAATATTCTAGATATGAAATAATAGGTATGACCAGTGAACGTTTACACGAGTACATTTTGTCTATGACATCAACTATTACTTGTGTAAGACAGATTAGAAACTCCCACACAGTTCTATACTTAAGAACATGTGAATTAATCAAATTCTATATATTGGACGAGGATTCAAATTCAATGAACACAATATTTAAGACAAAAGTCAGACGATAGAGGTTCATTGAAACCATAAGAGGGGCAGAGGGGTGTGTGGCGGTTCCGCCAAACCCCACGGCCCACTTACCTGAAAAACCCCCATAACTTCATCCCAATCTGTATAAGTTTTCGCGAATGCAATCGCATTAGCACCTTAAATGCTTTACGCATCTAGGTTATCAAATTTATAATCTAAAAGTCCTTGTTAAAGAATTCTTACTTTTCATGCATCTCTTCGCATTCAAATTCCCTATAAGAATCTCTACCTAACTTATCATAAATTCCCTGAAAGAAAATTCATCGGTTTACATATAACATAACCCCATAATCAGGGAATCTTACCCTTGAGTTGGCTTTTCCCAGCTTCATTACGTGTACAACAAATCCCTTTTCATACACATTGGCTGGCGACCTTTCCCCCCAACAATAAACAACCCAACCAGCTGCATATAATTAGCGCAATCGATGCTGAAGCCAATTTCCCTAACTCGCACCATGTGCAAGCAAAAGAACGCTGTTCTTCCGCAGGCATTCTGGCGATACAATAAACAATCTATATCGTTTGAAGTACCCCAAATGCATCTCCCATCTAATGAGTTACAAATTGTTTACTCAGTTGAACTCTCAGATCATAAATTCCCTTTGTCCTACATATTCCTGGATCCGTTTACCATTGACCTTCTCACATAAGCAAACACAAACCCAATTAGCATCCAATGAGATTCGGCTTGTTTGCTTAGCTTAGGGAAATGCACCCCTTAATTAAGAGAGCCAGTTTCACTGGCCGAATTTCTTTTGACAACGAATGAATATCATCATCATCGGCTCTACAACCGGGGACCGGCCTTGGCCTTATTTAGAAAATACTGAGGCTTGTTAAATTTTTCCATAACGATTTGCTTTTTTTTTCGGGCAAGGTCATTTAGTCTTGCGCCAGAGGCTCCCCGACGGGGAATCGAACCCCTGTCTCCCGCGTGACAGGCGGGTATACTAACCACTATACTATCGAGAAGCCAACGAATGAATATCGTTGAACCTATTTCCATCCGCCGACCATGCCGGTCGCGCGTTCTCCCGCTCTCCGCCGCCCGGCGGAGGAACGTAAATACGAGTATATCGAAGTCGTGTCGAGAAAGAAGTGTTTCTTCCTGTATTCAATTTATAAAAATAAATTTAATATTAATAATAAGTTTTAAGTAAAGTAATAAAAAGGCGGTGATCACCAATTAAATCTGTGCGTTTTATTTGTTATTATTCCTCTTCCTGGTGATCGTTCATTTGCAGGCAGCAGAACAATCATGAGTGACATCGAAACTTTATAACAAACGTCGAGTGGGTTGGCGGTAGAACTCTCGCCCATGCTGGAGTCGCGACCTCCATCCCCACAAGTGTGTATGTGTGGATATAGAGAAGGTGGATTCAGAAGAACTGAATTCAGGAGGTTGGCGCAGTCGACCGAGCCATAGAGGAACCGATGAATGAACAGAATATCCGCCACTACTCTATGCTCCTCCTTGGTTTTTGAGACGATTAATTTTCGTTTTAGGAATCTTAAAAAAACACAAGACAATTGCCCTACCGGTTCGGGCGACAAGTCCTACTGTGGGATCTTATACAAACAAATGGATGTCCATACACGCGTCCGAGTGAAGTGCAAAGTTATCTATCCCAGCGATCTCAAGGAAACAAACGGATCTCCACATACGCGTCTTCGTGCTGTGGAAAGTACGAAGATATACGAGGATCGCCTGAAAAGTTTCCGACCTAACAAAGATACAAGACATTTTTTCTTAAAATGTATTTGTATTTTTCTACATCGTTTCCTTGTAACTCTACCGGCTTCTCCCAGCGATGCTACCATCTCTCCAACTCGTCCAAATAGTACTCGACATTTTTCTCTGCAAAATAACTGTTCACGAAGGTGATTACCTCCTCATTTGACGAGAATCTCTGTCCTCCTAGCGAAATTTTTAGATTAGAGAACAAAAAGAATTCGCTTGGGGCTATATCTGGTAAGTAAGGCGGATGGTCAAGCAATGCAATTCGTGTATTTTCGCCATGGCAACCACTGAGGTGTGAGACGGCGCGTTGTCTTGGTGAAACAGGATTTCCTTTTTCTGCAAATGTGGCCGTTATTCCGGAATTTCTGCCTTCACGTGGTCAAGTAATGATGCGTAGTATTGTGGGGGTCTCCTATTTCACATGGAGAACCAGCCCACAATCCCAACCGAATTTCGACCCCTAACAGCGCGTCACATCAACCCCTTTTCCACCGTTCATGCTATTCACCTGAAATATCATGTTTTCCAAATGGACGCATAGCTGAATTCATTCTTCTATGCAGATAATGCATAATTGAATTCAGCTACCTTTTTGCCATACGGCAACTCCATTTTTGCTAGCCCACGAAATTTCCATTGGAAATCACATTATGTCGGTTAGCAACAACAAGCCGGAGCAGACGACACTGTCGCAGAGTCATAGAACCGCTGGGGAATTTATCAAAGAATTTAATTAGTTCCCACGATAAATTACCCTAGTCAATTTCGCGTCACTTCGGCTTTTCCGCAGATCATCCATTCGCTTGGGATCAAGTTTTCCTCTCCTTGTCAATTTTACCTTCCCACTGCTCAATGCACTCTGAGGTCACCACATTCACCGAAGTAAGTCAATGGGTTATCATCAGAACTGCATTGATTCATGCACACACAACCAAACCCACCCCGAGGTCATAGTACCTCTCATTCTCCCATATTCGTCGACTACCGAATTGACCGATGTATTCACCACACATCGACGGGCGTGGTAATGAGAGAGCAGAAATGTGATCTCTATTGGTTGTCCTGTATGCAAAAATAAAATTACCCATCTTCATCCCTAATTCAAGTCAGTCGCTACACAGTCACAGCCGCGGTTGGTCATGCCGCCGCTCTGAATAATTTTATACCGTGTGGGTTTAACCAGAGTCGGTACTCAATCACAATCGCGGGCAGACATGCCAATAAGTTGCCGCCAACTCGTTTTGTAACGAAACACGAATATTCTAAATTTGCGTCAGTGTCGTTAATTATATTGAATCAAGTTCAAAAATAGTAAAAAAAAAAGTACAAATAAAAATATTACAAACCATCTCATTGGATAATGTGCAAATATAATAAAATAAAGAAAACTTTGATCAATAAAAAGTGTTTTTTATTCCTTTCGGTGGAACAATTGTTGAGGGTGACGTGAATCCGTGCCCATGTTCGGCATCATACTTCGTACCCCCACAATCCTCCCGTAATGTTTTTTTTTCCTTTTTGAAGATAATCGATTAAGATAGCTCCATGATTACCCCAAAAAACAGTCGCCTTCACTTTCCCAGCCTAAAAAAAAAAGAGTTTTTGCTTTTTTTGGAGCCGATTCCCCCTTTGCAGTCCACTGTTTTGACCGTGTACCCAAGTTTCATCCACAGTAATTAATCAACTCCAAAACTCTGATGTATTGCGCCTAAACTGCCCCAACAGAGCCTTGGAAATGTTCATTCGAACACGTTTTTGGTCTAACGTGAGCAAACGCGGCACCTAACGCACGGACAGCTTTCTCATGCCTAAATCTTGATTTAATATGTGACAAACACGTTCTTTGGACATTTCATAGCCTTTGCTATCGCTCTCACTTTAATTCGGCGGTCGTCTAGCACCATTTGGTGAACTTTAGCGATGTTATCGTCAAGTGGTGCAGTTTTTGGACGTCCCTAACGTTCATCGTCTCCCAAGCCCTCACGGCCCGTTTAAATTCGGCTACCCAAAATTTCACGGTGGTAAATGGTGGTGCAGAGTCCTCATACACAAAATCCAACTCATCTGTGATTTGCGTATGCGTACTACCTTTCAAAAACAAAAATTTAATGAAAGCTCGATACTCAATTTTGTCCATTTTCACAAAAACACTTGTGGCGTTTGTAACAGATACACACACAATACACAAGCAAATAGTGAAGAACACCGAACGAAAATCGAAGAAGAAAATGCATCAGAGCCGTATACCATAGCGATAACATAAAAAAATCCACATCAGTCGAATGTACTTGAGTTTAGAAATCGAATTCGTACACACGGCGGTGGCCTGATGGGTTGCGCTTTGGTTCAATTTTTTGTGATTCTAACTGTCATAGCGTCAGTTCGAATCACACGTTCTTCACTATCATCTTAAACGTTATAATTGGTGACCCCGACGTGATCTGTGTACACACAGCACACACTTTCCCGTAGTAAAACAGTTCTTCACGACACGATCACGACTTCCGCACAGAGCACACGGACACTCGCCTGCTCCGACGTTCTCTCGCTCGCTCGTTCCTCGCTCCGCCGTTCGCACACGAAGCTGGTCGTAACAAAGTTACTGAGAAGGGAGTAGTGTGGCGTTTCTAACAGATACACACACAATACACAAGCAAATAGTGAAGAACACAGAACGAAAATCAAATAAGAAAATGCATCAGAGCCGTATACCATAGCGATAACATAACAAAATCAATCTCCGTGAATATTACTTGACGAATAACTATCGCGACGGTTGTGTTGCGCGGATCCTGTCTCCCGAATGTGTTCTATATCGACTGTTGTACTCAAGGATTAACCTCGAGGGACGCGTGGTGAGTTTTCTTTCTCCGAGAGAAACGTGAAGTTTCTCTTTGTCGTGGTGAATTGGCGAGGATCTCTCTGGTTGATCTTAGCACGTGCGCTAATAGATCCATTGTTTTCTCATGCAGCGAAGCTCATGGGAAAACGGAATTGAGAAAAGAGGAAGAAACAAAGGGGCTTCATAGAATCATTGTGTAGCTGCTTAATAGCCTGCAACGCAATTAGGACAATGATGCTATAATGGATTTCGGTAGCTCGGCTTATGTTTGCACGTTTGAAGGGAACGCTGGCTAACAGGGGCGCCGACAAGGTTTTCGAATTTACGATGCCTGTATGATGTATAGAATTATTTTCAGAAATTTAGGACGATGCGTTAAATATCCTTGGTAATGCAATGTTTGTTAATTTGTTGTGTCCTTCGATCGCCGTGCGGGGGTAAGACGATTGGTCGGACTTGTGGCCCACGTGTCTGTGGGCACGTGGGGTTGTTACCTCCCAGATGTATGTTACCTTTGTTTCAGGTGTGGTGAAGGACTTTTGAGGACACGTGTCTGTGGGCACGTGTAATTTATCTATAGGTGAGTGTGTTCCATGGTGGAACGACGACATCTCGACCAATAGTGGATTGTGTGGTTCGTAGGACCGCCACCCACTCACAACGACTCATTCAAACGACTCTCAAATAAAAAGTATGCTTCCAAAATGGCTGAAATTTTGGTGAGTAACTGTCAAGTGATACACAACTACATTCACCCCCACATGCACTCGCTCTTCTCCAGCCTCCTACCTCCCCTACCCCCAGGTGTGCAGTGCGGGAAAACTCTCTACCCTTTCCATTCCTTGTGTCGGTTTTCTTCTTTTTTACACCTCTGTTTGCGTCCCGCAGACATCGATACTCTCGATGGATATATAATCTTTGGACAGTTGTTGTCCCAGTGAAATAATATTCGTCATGGAAGTGATGTGACCAAGATTTCGGCACGGAACTAGTGGGGCACCTACTACGAGAGCATAACACCTGTAGTTGTTGCTTTTACTCATCTGTCGCTGGTCCTAGCTCGCATCTTTCTCCGAGGCAGTATTAGTTTTCTGTGTCAGACCATTTCAATGGAACGGGTATTTCACGTCGATATTCGCGGCCTAAAATGCAATTTCTCCTTTGTGTCTGCCCACGTCTCTAACCAAAACCCAGCAATCCTTGGTCTTAGCGAGACCCAGGTAATATAACTGATACCGATACTGATTTTACTATACGCAGTTATAACTTCCCACATCGTGGTCTAGCCACATACATAGGAAGTGATATTGCTTATCAGCTTCTGCCAAAATGTGGACTCTACTCCAATCCACAATTTAATTTCTCGTGCTTAAAACTTCACGTTCGTAATCATATCATACATTACTGCTTTCTTTATAGAAATCCAAACTTGGATAGAAACGCATCCTTTAACGAATTTGATGCTCTGTCTGATTCTATCGATAGGATCTTGAGCCTATATCCGCACACTGAAGTCGTTATTGCGGGTGATTTCCATTTGCATAATTCTCTCTTTGCTGCTTCAAATAATTTAACTCAACTCGTCAATGGGCCAAGACGGGCACCAGACATAGATGGTCGTTCCTCCAACAGGCTGGACCAGTTCCTCACCTCGCACCCGACAAATGCACAATTGAAGATTCTTCACCTTTAGGCATTTCAGACCACTGTCTCGTATCATATAAGTGTGCTCTAACCAACAGCAACGCCAACGAGAACACTCCCAAAAGTACAGTATGGTTCTACGAGAAAGCCAACTGGGAAGGTCTGAACGTATTTTTTGGGAGGTTAAATTGGTCGTTATTTTTCCTCAATAACAATGATGAACCTATATCGGACACAACGACAGGCGCGATTCTACTTGGCATGCAAACCTTTATTCTACACAGGGTAAAGAGTATCAAACTCAAGAGAAATATGTGGTTCGATTCCGGGTGCAGAGAAGCTGTGGGGGTAGCTTAAGTTGTGTGTCCGGCACGACACGGGTTCACTTAATCCACAACACCTTTAGATTACCCTCACCGATTGCTATGCTGAAAATTGTTCCTCAAGGAAGACGAAAACAAGTAAAAATATAACGCTGATTTGTTCTAGGTAACCTGGGCTTTACTTTATTCTTCCACATTCACTTTGCAAGAGGTCCACTTAGTTAACTGCGTACATAATCTGAAGTTTGTTTTCCTTACTGTCTATATTAATCTTAAGGGGCACAACTCGTCCGCTTTGGCTACTACTTTCATACACAGGTGTTCGCAAATATATTACCAACAGGATCGAAACATGTATTTAAGGTTCTTGCTCGCGCCAAATCGTTTCTCTTAATGTCTATATTGATCTTAAGGGGGGACAACACATCCGCTTTGGTTACTATTTTTATCCACAAGTGTTTTTAGATATATTATCAACCGGATCGAGACGTGCATTTAGAGTTCTTGCTCGCGCCAAATTGTTTTTTCTTAATGTCTATATTGGTGAACACTTATAAACCCGATACTTCTTAAACCACCAGAAGGCACGTTAAGTTATATTTCGAATATACGATAAACTGAGTTGCCCGTTACTGACCCGCTGTACTCGTGGGCGACCAACCTCTGCTCGTGAAGGAAAAGGAAAAACGTGTTGCGCGCTCCACAGGGGGTTGCAATTTGACACTCTTCGTGGTGGCTGCTAAAGCTCGACTGGTAGTTGTGACTCAAATGACTGAAAAAGGGGCAAGAATCCATTCATGGTGCCGTGACAGTGGAGTCATCGCCAAGTAAAATTCACTGCAACTTACTGAGAACTTGTGAAAGGGTTGCTATGCGTACATAGGGGATTTAGTTCCATAGAATTACTGCCGTACAGGCTGAATTGGATTCCTCTGTCACTATGTATACGGGGAAATCGGTTTCGGGGACATAACCAAGTGTGGGTATGAATTGTCGGTTAGACAAAGGGACATGGGTCTCGGTCGTTGCGATTGTTGTTTCTTGGAAATGCAACACATCGTGCTGGTGGCTTACCGGTAAGGAGAATTGGTGTTATATTAATTGGTTTAAGTAGGATGGGAGTCGGAATGATTTTCGGGGAAACTAAAAGCTGCTTGTTTACAAGCGAGAAAATAGTTTAAACAGGAAGTGAGCCGGAATGGTTTTTGGGGGAAATTAATGCTGCTTGGTTGTAAGCGAGGGATATAATTTAAATAAGAAATTAACCGAAGTGGTTTTTGGAAAAAATGTATGCATGTATGTGATATGCAGATTTGGGAACGGATGCTGTTGCATATTGGGAAGTGTGTTCTTTGCATGTTTGCGAATGTGTGCTATTGCAGGTTTGGGTTATGGTGACGCGCTGTTAGCGGTCGAAGTTAGGTAGTAATTGTGGGTAGGTTCTCTGTGTGATATAGAGAACCCCCATAAAGCCATTAAGGCTAAATAGTTGAGCTTCGGATTGTATAAATCAAACAATACTGAAGAAAGCAGAAAAGATTCAGGAGAGCTAGAAATGACTGCAATGCACATATGCACTCGGCCACAGGTAATACAAACTTCTGGGCTTCATTCAAAACTCGGTCTCGAATTTACTTGCAGCTCGACGGTGCCTGATATCGCATCAGTTTCACCTAAACTTGAGCATAAGCAGCGCACCATGAGACAGATTCACTTTCGAATACGTACTGTTGCCCGTGCCGCAAGCAGATAAATGCAAACAAATACGCTGGTCCAGATGGCATTCCCCCAATCCTGCTTAGGTTGGTTATTCGGTTGAAATGCAAGTGATTGGACGTAGGTTCCTCCACGAGTTGAGTCAAATTGCGGCTAACAGCGAACATCTCCGCCAGCCTCCCAGCCTCGTCGGTTCTGTTAAAATGCATCAACCAACCGTAATTGTCCACATTAAAATCGCAAAGGATGACAATTTCAGTAATCGGGAGGTTGATCTTTATCCAGTCCACGGTACGTGAAAAATGATCAATTACCAATGTCGGTAGAATCACTGTGTCATCAGCCAGCTTACATGACTTAGCTTTAGCTAGAATTAGGGTAGTATAAGATTTAATTAAGTTCTTAAAAAAAAAAAACAAAAACAATATTGAAGAAAGTTAAATTTTAAGGAAAAACAAAAAAAAATTGACAAAGTTTTTCTAATTTTTCTGTGTCACAAATATTCATAACAAACGACACAATATTCATGTAATGTTTAGCTTAGAGCGTCTACGTAGAACCAGTAAGTTATAATATAAGATTATTAAACTAGAGTTTAAGCATTTTTTGTCAAGCATATAATTTATAAACTAAGAATATAAAAGGAAAATAAAAAACGTTGCAAAAATGGAAAAAAATAAATGTGCCAGTAGAAACTTGGCTCCGAAGTTGGTTACACTAAAAACTTACTTGAACGTATCCAATTCGCTTGCAATTTTGGATATAAGTAGCTTAGTCATTGCTTGTTTTTATGACTAAATTTTATTCATTTACAGCCTGTCACATTCCGTGTGGATCAGTTGTATAAAATTTTCGGTAGCACTGCGTGAAAGTTACATTATAAAGTCAATAAAGAAAACACAATCTTCGAAGACTGCCGCAAATATAATAGTCGACATGGAGGTTGCAAACACTTCGACACGACCCCGGGGTATATTACGCATCTCCGCAGCCGGTGGAGAGCGGAAGATCACGTGATCATGATGGTCAGCGGATGGAATTTGACTCCCCGAGGATAGAACTCTGACATGAATTCCATCCTGGGTTAGGGTTAAGGAAAGGGAAGAAAAAGAAAAACATTTCTCTTAAGGGTGTGGCCGCCACAGAAATGCACTCTTTCAGTGCAGTGGTGTGTGTGTGTGGTTCTTTCATGGATGAGAACGCGCCTAGAACAAAGAAAGGGCATAAAGTGCATTCGTGGGATACGATTTCGGTAAAGCAAATAAAACCGAACTCTTCGGATGCTAATGGGAATTGTTGGAAATGTGCGTCGCGGCTAAACAAAGAGACGACGATGCGATGTGGAAATGCGCTAATTGGATTTAGCTAGGTTACTGGGAAATGGTGTTTATGGCATCGCTAGTAAGGGTAGGTATTGAATTCCTATTAGCATTTGTTTATGCTGTAGGATTTAATTGATGCCAAGAGACGCGGAATGCGTATTTACTTTGGTCGTTTGGGTGTAAGTCGCCAGCAAATGTGTATGTAGGGAACATTGGCGTGGCTGGGAAAATGGACGCCGCAATATTTATGGTCCCTGTCATGACGGTCACATTGTATGCAAACCGAATCATTTTGTTTACAGGAATTTGTGTGGTACCGAAGGTACCGAATTGGTTTCGAATTCCAGATAAGTAAAGCAAGAAATCTTACGGAAAATTGTATGCAAAGATGCATGAAAAGGTAAGTTCTCTTTACAGGGACTTTAAGATTATAGATTTGATCTATATAATGCGTGAAGCATTTACAGGTGCTAATGCTGTTGCATTAGCGAAGTTAGGAATTTGGCTGAATGTTATGGGGGTTTTACGGTAAGTAGACAGTGGGGTTTGGCGGAACCGCCACAAAGGAATTTTTTGTCTTGAGGATGCTTCACGTGCAGGTGCACTTAGAGTTTCACGACGTACAAATTCAAGTTTTACCGCATGAAAATACATGTCAAACGCAAGAGGATCTTGTATAACAGTTAGGAGTATCTCACCAACCAATATCACTTCAATTGCATGCAATGGGAAAGATACAGAGAGAAGGAAAATGGTTTCCTCTCGATACGAAAGAAAGAGTTTTTGGACAAAATCGTTACGGCTGATGAAAATGTAGGAGGATTCTAAATGCAGAAAACCGTGGGTTAATCTAAGCTAGCCCTCGACACCAGTTGTAAAACCGAATATTCATGCCAAGAAAGTGTAACTCTGTGGTTGGTGGTATTGGAAAGGTGTCATTTACTACGAGTTCCTGGAACCTGGCCAAACTATTACAGCTGAACATTATCAGTCTCAATTGATAGAATTAAGTGACGCTATAAAAGAAAAAAGGGGGGGTGGGTGCGAACATACAGGGCAAAGTTACTGATTGCTTTCAACCCGGCGAAGGCCAGAACGATCCGAGTCCCTGTTCAATCAAAGTTGACGTACAGTCTCCACGTGACACCCCTGGATAGATACTTGGCACCCGGCAAGTAGTGAACCAATGTATGCAGCGGCATTCTGAGAAAGGTTGGCGCAAGGCTAATAACCAGGCTCGTAAAAATGAATTATTATGACAGATTTAACAAGCCTCGGATATGGACTGGATACAAGACGACGACCACGGAAACGAAAATGGCTAAACGATTTAAGAATTTTTACACGGAACGTCCGCTCACTATACAGAGCTCGAGCTGCACAGCAGCTAGCCGATGCCCTGTCCGAATATAAGGCTGACATAACAGCATTACAAGAAATAAGATGGACGGGGAGTGCTGTTATTCAAAGAAACGAGTATAACATTTATTACAGCTGTCATGCAAAACATCATGTGCTCGGGGTAGGCCGGCGGGGGGCTGGTCGTGTGCCATCGTATGGCTCGGGTTCACTTCACTCCCACCGAACTGAGTCTGCGAAACTCCCACCGAAACTGTTAACTGAGACACTGCTCGTCGCCGGGGGAAAGTTAAAACCAAGAACAAATGGTCGCCCAACCGGGTGTAAGTAAGATGAGGAACACAGTTTCCGTAGCAAATGGTTCTTTATTCAACTGGGTTTTATTCTAGTCTATCTTAATACTAGCGCTTATTCGATAGGTTGCAGCGTGCAACTTGCGCAATCGTAAAATTAGCCGTAAATTTGCAGACACTCGGCACAGCGGTTTCTTACTTAAACCGTACTTCACTTTAGTCTATTTTTAGTCTTAGGTTATTTTGTTTAGGTTGAAATCGTACAATTTTGGCAATGAACCTACGAAGGACGCTCGACGTCGCGCGCAACTCTTACAGACAATCACACTACTGAAACGTCATCTGTTCGCCTCGGACTCTATTGTTTTTTTTTTTTTGCGGTGTAAATGGGGACGCGCGCTCGGTGGCTGTTGGCTAGTGACTGACTTATGAACGAAAAGAATTCATTCATTGCGTCGTGGCGGTGCGTCATAGCAAAATTAGGCTCGCTGCCAATTACAGAGAATTTTGGAAGAGTTGCTATGCTTGCATAAGAACTCAGTTCCAGCGAATTCTGGCCGTACAGGCTGGGTTGAATTCGTTGGTTGGGTGTACCGGAAAATTGGCTTTGGGAACGCGAGCAAGTATGGGCATGCATTTTCGGGGGAAATTGGAGTTGCTTGGGTGCAAGCAAGGGAATATCGTTTAGATAGAATGTTGGCCGAAGTCGTTTCGGGGATATGTATGCGGCTTGGTTAGTTGTTAATGTTCCGTTGAGGATTTGGATATGCGTTTTGTTATGGCATATGGATTTCGGGGAAATTAGGATTGCTTGGTTGCAATGAGGAAATATAGAGAATTGACCGAAGCAATTTGGGGAAAATGAGTACGGGGATCATTAGAATATATTGTGTTGAATTATATTCTGTTGGGAGTTTGGAAGAGTGGTTTTTATTGCAGATTGGGGGATGTATGCTATTGTGGAATGGCTTTTGCATGTTAGGTTGGGACTGTGGGTTGGTTCTCCGTGTGATATAGAGAACCCCCACAGGCTTCTAGTCAGCCAAAAACTGAAGCCTGCCATCCTCGGCTTTAATGCAACAAATGAAAGGCTATGTACTCTTCGCGTGCGAGGCAAGTTTAAGAACATAAGCCTCAAAAAAGTTCACGGGCCTACAGAGGAGTCCCCCGACGACGAAAAAGAAGAATTCTACGAGAACGTCGAACGTGCCCTCAATGCATGCCCAAGATACGATGTGAAGGTCGTTCTTGGTGATTTTAATACAAAAATAGGTTGGGAGCCGGTTTTCAGGCACTACACAGGTTCCCATAGTTTGCATGAGAACACTAATGACAATGGACTACGAGTCATCGAACTGGCAGCATCGAAAAACTTGGTCGTTGCCAGTACCAGGTTTCCACGTAAAGACATCCACAAAGCCCCCTGGGTTTCACCTGATGGAGCCACTCGAAACCAAACTGACCACGTGTTGATAGATCGCCGCCACTCCTCGAGCCTGATGACGGTACGAACGTACCGAGGTGCCAACGTCGACGTCGACTCGGATCACTATCTTGTTGGTACAGTTTTCGGAGACGTATTGCATCCGCGGATCAGGTTCGAATCAACATGGCTGCCTTGCGCAATGAGAATACCAATGACACCTTTGCTCATGGGCTAAGACTCGCCCTCGAAGAGCTCGACGAAGGGAGAGTAAGTCCTGGGGCCAGAATACCGGGCGTAGAAGAGAAATGGACACGCCTTAAGAATACTGTCATTAGTACTGCCAACTCCATCTTAGGCAGTAGTCGTAGAGATCAGAACGACTGGTTTGATGATGAGTGCAAACTAGCGACTGAACGTAAGAATGTTGTATACCGGGCATGCAGCAGTCTCATAGTACGCGGGTAGGCGAGGAGAAATACAAAGAGCTCAGAAGAACTGGAAAAGGGATCCACAGACAAAAGAAAAGTGCCTGGAAAAAAACCTTGTCTGTGAAATAGAGAAAAGTAGAGATCGAGGTACGCACCAGGCGCGGAAGTTCTACAAAATAATCCGCAGTATAATGCGGTACACACCACACTGCACTTACTGCAAGGATAAAGAGGGTAATCTGATCACCGATCCTAAAGGCATTCTGGAGCGATGAGAAGTGCACTTCCATGAATTGCTAAATGGTCAACTCACAGATGAATTGGAGGCTTTACCCATGCAAGATCAAGACCAAATGCTGCCACCACCAAGCATTGAGGAAACATTAAAAGCCATTAGACTGCTCAAATCAAATAAAGCCCCCGGAGCTGATGGCATACCAGCTGAGCTGATCAAACAAAGAGGGACAGCGTTACATCACGCAATTCATGAGATCGAGGTGCACGTATGGGAGCAAGAGGAGTTGCCGGACGAATGGCGTCGTGGTATAATTTGTCCCATACATAAGAAGGCAGATATCACACTGGGCAGCAACTATAGGGGTATAACATCGCCGAGTATCGCCTATAAGATACTCTCCACTATCCTACAAGATCGGATAGCCCCATACGCTAAAGCCGTCATTGGTCAATATCAGTGTGGCTTCATCCCAGGCAAATCAACGATTGATCAGATATTCACCCTTAGGCAGGCGATGGAAAAATGTGAGGAATTTAAGATTCCATTATATCATCTGTTTATAGACTTTAAGGCCGCTTACGACAGCATAGCCAGGGTAGAACTATATAATGTCATGAGAGAATTCGGCATTCCAAACAAATTGATACGACTTTGTAGGTTGACCATGACCAACGTAACTAGTCAAGTAAAAATAGCCGGATTGCTGTCCAAACCAATAAACATCTATAATGGACTCCAACAAGGGGACGATCTGGCCTGCCTCCTCTTCAATCTGGCGTTGGAGAAAGCAATTCGTGACTCTTGCGTTACAACAAGAGGGACTATTATCACCAAGTACAGCCAGTTACTTTCCTACGCAGATGACATCGACATCATCGGTAAAACCGAATCGGCGGTACAGGACTCTTTCACCCAGATCGAGCAGGCGGCACAAAAACTGGGACTGCACATTAATGAGGGAAAACCTAAATACATGGTGGCAACTTCTGCGAAGAGAAGACCTAACGTTGATCAAACTATCAGGGTAGTGGAGGACGAATTTGAAGTAGTGCAATCCTTTAACTACCTTGGGTCAATAGTATCACACTGCAAGCATGGTACCCATATCTTTGCCTTATTATCCATTTGGAAAGATGTGTTACAAAAGACACAGACACTGTCCTTGTTAGGTGGAGTTTCGGCCCAGGGATCTTCGTCTGAGCTCGGTAAATGCAAACTTTCATCTGAATCGCTCGACGAACTTTCTTTTGTTTTCTTTGCCCGTTTGCTTTTTACTACCATAGGTCTTTTCGGCTTATTCTTGCGGCTTTCAATGTTCTTAATGCTCTCTTCCAAAGATGTTTTGTACGGTGATGTTGTTAGTACAGTTGCAACTGATCTTTTACCTCTGGAGCTGATAACCCGTTTAAGTTTGGGCGGTGGTGAGATATCCCAAGGAGTTACGATCTTTTCCAAAGCTGCCCTGCTAGTACTAGCAACCGGTTCTTCAGCTGCACTACTTGTGAGGGCAACTGGTTCTTCTACTTCTCGTTCTGAAAGAGCAGATTCTTCATCCGGATGATTTTCAATTGTTTGAGCGATAAAATCAACCTCCTGAAACATATTTTTGTCGAATGGATAAATGCCAGTGCATTTGAATCCATTTATTGCGATTTGTGCTGTTTGGACTTTAAGGTAGGCCTTCGAAAAAAGTTCAATAACATCATAGTGTGTTATTTTTCGGCCCTGGTCTCGCATAAATCGCCTAATTTCATCGTTATAATACGTCTTCAGAGGTCCTATAAATGTTCTATCGAGCGGTTGCATTTTGTGAGTACAGTGCGGTGGCAAAGATATAATAATAACACCATTTTTGCGAGCCTTTTCCAGAACCTCAATATTTCGGGTATGACTGTAATGACCGTCTAAAATGAGTAGCGAAGGGTTTCCCTTTGAAGGGTTTGTGAACCGCAAGAAATGGTCAAACCACTTCGTAAATATCGGGATTTGTATCCAACCCGAAATGTGGCAGGCAGAATCCGAGCCAGGAGGAGCAGGTTTCATTAAAACCTGAGAATGGTTCTTTCTGGGAAAAATAAAGTACGGCGGAACTAATGAACCGCCTGCGCTCATCCATCTGACAACCGTTATAAGAGAGCCTCTCTCTGCAGACGTCATACAACCTATTTGCCTTTTTCCTTTCGCTGCTAAAATTTTGGGTTGCCTACTTTGTGCAATGGACACTCCTGTCTCATCTACGTTCCAAATACTAGTTGGGGAAAATTTATGTTTTTCGTACTTTGCTCGAGTAAGCTATAAAATGTGCTCACATTTTCAGCATTAAAGCCTTTTGCCCTATCGATTGAGGTTCCGGTTGGAGTCCTGATACTAATCTCTGATTTGTGCCTTTTAAGAAATGCATACAACCAATATTTTCCGGCGCATTCTTTCATTACTGAAAATGGGCAAGCTATGTTGTTTCTTTTTGCCACTTGGAATGCTAGTGATCGAATGTCACCGCGAGTTAGACCCCAAAAGCGTGATTCCATTTCTCGGATGTATCTTACCAGCTCCAATTCCATTTCCAGGCTAAAAACAGGCAAAGGCGTGGTTAAAATATCGCTAATAGATTTATCACTGCGAGCGGATCTTTGTAGTGTTGCAAATGGAACTCCAAATGTCTTCGACGCCAAAAGTATACCCATTTCTCCTCCTCGGACTGCTAGAATAGCCTTTCTCATTCCTTCCGCATCCCATTTACGAATCTCCCCTTTTGTTGGCATGATCTGAAATAAATTATAATAATATTCAGTGATTGATAATTTGGTGGGTAATGTGATATGGTATATCACTTTATCCAATTTTAACTATATCACATTAGCCGCATTTGGCTTTTAAAACAAACAAGAGCTTTTTTTAAAAATGCACTTCACTGAATTAAAAACTCACCCAATATACTGTCAGCTCTATTCACACACAAACAAAATGTATTACTTCAGTTTTTAATTTTGCTCCAATTTTTGCTGAAATATAACATAAAGCTCACACAAAAAAACTGTCGACTGTACACCTTAAACAATTTCAATGCACTGACATACAACGCAATGAGCGCGAGCGCGCCTAAAACTGCAGCACGTGTTCTTTTTCATTGCCGTCATGTTGACAAAAAAATTCTTGTCGAGAATTGATTATTTCGGAAAATATGATAGTATATCACAATACCCGAAGTTACTCTAATGTTGTAAGAAAAAGCAAGCTCGGTAAACTCCGGTGGGCTGGACACGTAGGTCGAATGAGCGAAGAGGAGCCTGCCCGGAAAGTCCTTTGTGGCAGGATGTATGGAAAGAATATAAGAATTCCATTTCTAAGCTTAAGTACACTTAACTGATGTGGAACACTATAAGATTTGCTTGATATACGCCTGATGTTTTTGGTTTATTCGCTTTTCTTTCTGTGTTGTTCTTCACTATTTGCTTGTGTACTGTTTGTGTATATGTTAGAGACACCACAATGTTACTACATGACAATGCTCGTCCACATACCCCAAAACCTACCCAGAAACTAATCTTCTGCTTAGACTGGGAAGTTGTCCAGTATGCGCGTATTCTTCAGAGTTGACTTCTTCTGATTAGCACTTATTCAAATCTATGTCGTCTTATTTGAAGGACCAGCGGTAAACCACCAAATTTCTATCGCGAAGGTATTCGTCATCTACCCGATAAATAGCAAAAGACTATAGAGAGCAATGGCGAATATTTCGATTACTAATCTTTGTATAGGTATCCTCTCCAATGAAGTTGGATGTGACAAAAAAGCCGAATTTCTACTTGCACAATAATTAGCCATGAAAACAATGCCAACGTTGTCAGCACCCATTCAATCTTCTAACGAAGAAAACTGCATACCAATTTTTCCAGAAATAAATTACTTTCAATACTATTTGATGAACAGATTGAACAGGATGATATTGCCCCGATAAGTGGGTGCTCAACGATATAAGAGTGTCACTCAGAGTGGCATATTAAAAGTGGTTAAACGAGGGTAGGCTAGGTAAATCCAAAACTATTCTTAGCAATTGGGAACTAAGAGTGTCTTTCATTAGAAAAAGGATTTGAGTTTCATTTTAGTATTCATTAGCACATGGTTCTGAAATTCGATACTATAACCGCTAGCAAAAAATAAACGTTTGTTCTACAGCTCATTTAGTTTGAATGGTTTTGTTAACAATTCCTAAAGAGGTGAGTACAAAATTTCACAAAAGTCTGGTGTAATTTCTGAAGTAGAATCGCCACCGCCCAATTACCCCTATTAAAAAACAAAAACACATAAGTGTGGCCTTTCACGTGCTCAACAAAATCTTACTCAAAATTAAAGAAAAACGATATATCTGTATTTTATTGCCCTATCATCATCGAACCACTTCTTCTTAAGTAAGAATGAATGAATAAATAAAAACTCTGGAACATCCACTTCCTATTGGATCCGAATCTTAAATACCGAAACATTTATTTTAAACACGAAAAAGGTGCTGATATGAACTTTTCCACGTTCCGGAAAGTCCTTTGTGTAAACTGCCTACCTTGTATTTTTTCATCCACAGTTTTTATTACCATTCCTTAATATTTGAGGGGTTGGCTTTGAATTTTAAGTTGTAAACAGGATCTATTATCCTAAGGGAAACCTTTTATGAAATATTAATTATTATTCCAAGGACCTCAATGGAGCTTATTTCGGACTTATGTCTTGGTCCACTTTACTAAAGGCGACTTAAGAAAATATTTCAACGGTAAGCTCTGTCGGTCTCCTTGATTTCTAGGAAACCTCAGTTGTATTCCTGAACATCTGAAAACGAACATTATTAACAGCTGAATGGGCGTCTATGCTAACTCAATACCAAGGCAACTTTTATAAGAAGATTACTAAATACCAACAATTCTATCTTTAGAGGTAAATGACGAATTTTTGGATACCTAACGACACTGAATGATTAAATCCACTCTTACAATGGTGCTAGTAGGCAGAATGCGTCTTATAGGAATGCCTGAAATCTCTCAGAAAATACTAAAAAATATATCTTATAAATAAGTTTAAGATGTGTACTAGCAAATATGGATAATATATGAGGCTTCAAGATTTGAAATGCTTTACCGTAATAGGCTTTCTTGACTTTCTCTGGTGTTATAGTATTAGGATATATCCAAGATAACATAAGGCAAGGGATCCTTATACTAACACCGACGAGATGACATAAGCTTGTCTGTATGTAGCCCCAACATGACACCAACGGACTTTTTCTTTGGCGTTATATAAAATCCAAGGTATAGAGGAACATATCTCACACTCTGGATTAATTAAAATAATGTTCGCCAAAAGATCCGGTTCCCAATTAAATGTCAAAAGAGCTTATCTGAAGTCTACGCCTTGAGTGTTACTCCAGATGAAATGTTGTAATTCAGGTTTATTAAAAGGTGTTTCAACTTTATTCCCTTCCCGATTATATGGAACAAAATAAATTCTAACATTTTTAATTAAACCAAAAATAATTTATTGTTTGTGTCCAATAGATTGATTAAATGAATTCTTTTCCAACCATACGTGCCACTTCATAATTATAAACCCTATACGAGGTGCGTTCAAAAAAATAACATGCAAAATTACTTGCTCGATAACACTCAGATTGAATGCCAGTTCTGTCGCGTATAAGTCCAGCTCCTTAAGCAGTTTGATTGATAACTGCAGATGCTATTCTTACCCATGCCACCTTGTCCGGAAAAACAAATTATTATGGAAAATTTAACAAGCCTCGGACTTGTTAAATAAGGCCAAGACCGGATCTCGGTTGTAGTGCCGATGATGATGATGACGACGATTCTTACCCACAAGTTTATTGCGCCGATGGATGTTATTACTTGACTCCGGAGGCTGCTGTTGTGTCGCAAGTTCATTGGTGTCGATAGTTGCACTTTAACAAACGCAGTCGGCAGTTCAAATTCGTACCCTCTTCCTTTATGAATTTAAAATAGGACATAATGCGTCATTAGCAATGAAGGACATTAATGACGCGTATGAGGATGTAGCAGTAAACGAACGCACTATATGGCATTGGTTTGGAAAGTTCCGTTCGGGAGATTTCAGCCTCGAAAGTGAATCACGTAGGAAGTTGGAAACGTTAGTTGACGACGATGTTTTAAGAGCAACGGTGGATGCGCACTCAACGAAATCGGTGCGGGAGATTGCACAAAGCATGGAAGTATCCCCGATGACTATAAGTCAACACCTTTCTCTCATAGGAAAGGTAAAGAAACTCGATAAGTGGGTACCCCATTAACAAAACAAGTCCAAAAAACTACGGCACCTGGAAATATGTATATCGCTTAGATTAAGAAACCAAATTGACCCGTTTTTGCGGATTCTTTATGATAACCGTAAAAGACCTAGGCAGTGGCTAGATGCAGGTGAAAAACCAAAATACACCCCCAAGCCCGATTTTCACGCAAAAGAGGTTATGGTGACAATTTGGTGGACATCGCATGGACCAATCCATTTTTCATTTCTTCAACCAGGAGAAACGATAAACGCTATCAAATATTATGAGGAAATCGACATATTGCATGCCTAATTGGCTGAAAAGCAACCTGCGTTGGTTAATAGACACGGCCCGATCCTTTTGCATGACACTGCTAGACTCCATACCTCACAAATTCTTTCGCATCCACCGTACTCTCCTGACATTGCCCCAACGGACTACCATCTTTTCCGCAATCTGGATTCATTTTGCCGGTAGAGGGTTTTCCGGAACCGAGCAGCGGTCATAAAAGCCTTTGAAAATTTCATTGCCTCGAAAAGTCAGCACTTCTACGAAAAAGGTATATTTTACCTTGTACGAGTATCACGTTGGAAGAATGTCATAGATGCCAACGGTGATCCTATTTTGATTGAATAAAAATTTATGGAAAAATAATATTGACTTTTAAATTTTTAAAATATCAAGTATTTGGAATGGGATTTTGTATTTTAAGGGGGTAATAATTTTGTATAATGTGTCTATTTCATGGTGAGAATGTTATTTTCGGGCAAAATGTATTATGCAGAGGATATGAGTTAGTAAGAGTTTCAGGTGGGTTTTATGGGGGGGTGATAATTAACTCAAGTTAATTATATAACTCGAAAAGTCGACCGAAGAGTGTGTGTTCTGCTGTTATACGTGATAACCGGGCCTCTTCCAGTTTAGATTTTCTTTAATTTTCTAAAAAAGGCTATCAAATGAAATTAATAAAATTGTGTTGTGAAAATATTAGAACAGTGAATTATATTAACATCTGGCAATTTTAACAGTTTTACTTTAAAAACGATGCTAAACAACAGTAGCTGATTGTACTCTACGGACAACGTTTCGCGTTTTTTTTTTTTTTTTTTTTTTTAATAGACTTCTCTCGGGAGAGGCAAACCTATAGCGCCGACTGGGCGCCCCGAGATGCCACCAAATAACTGTTGCAGTTCTTTTTGAACAGTTGCAGGTTGTAACGCTCCCCGCTCTGTGTAGGAACGAGTTCTGATGCAGGGATGTTCGCGCCATCGGGAGATAAACCACAAACGGCTGCGATCCGTCGGATTGTCTTGTGGAGCGCATATAACCCGAAATGCGTGGAACAATATCACGAATCTCCGAAGAACAGCACCCGTGATAATATCTGTAAAACAGACAGAGATCGGATACGCGCCTTCAAAGTGATAGCGACTGTAGTCCTGACCTCAGTGCCGAGTCCCCGATCAGACGGATCGCTCGTCTCTGTATGCTCTCAAGTAGGTCGAGGGTATGTTTAGGAGCCGAGCTCCAAACATGAGAGCAATATTCGAGCGCGGGTCTAATTTGGGATTTATATAGGAGAAGAAGTGGGAGTAAAATATTTCTTGGCTCTGAATCGATAGCTCAGTTTTCCTGAGGCTGACCTGGCCAAACCCGGACACGTGTTTATGCCATGATACATTCCCACAGACCGTGACGCCGAGCAACTTCAAACTCTCCACAGCCTCGAGGGCCGTGCCATTCATCATCAGCTATGGAACCGATGATCCACTTTTCTTTGTGAATGTTGTATATTGTGTCTTCGCTGCATTGAAGTCGACGGGATTAGCCCTTCCCCACTGCAGGACCCTATCTAGATCCTGATTCAGAGAGTCAATCTGTCTGCATCTCAGCTGATGCAACGCAGATGCACCGATCGGCCGAACACTCGAAAAGGAGGAAACAAGCGTACAATCATCCGCAAAACTGAACACTTTTTTATCCGTTGTCTCCAACAAATCATTTATGTGAAGCAAGAACAAGGTTGGAGCCAAAATAGAACCCTGGGGCACCTCCGAATTAACAGGATACAGATCCGAACACTCGCCGTCCACAACAACCCGGATCGATGGATTCTCGAGGAAGCTCCTCGTCCAGTCGCAAAGCTGTTGAGAAAGTCCATATGAACAAAGTTTGCTCAGCAATGCCCCGTGCCAGACGCGGTCAAAAGCCTTGGAGATATCCAATGCGACCGCCCTTGACTCGCCATGCCGTTCAATCGCAGATGTCCATATATCGGTTATAAGTGTCAAAAGGTCTCCCGTGGACCGCCTGCCACGAAATCCATATTGACGATCATTCAGAAGTCCATTGCACTCCAAATACTTAACTAACTCTGTATTGATGACTTTTTGCATCACCTTAGATAAAATAGACAGTAATGCTATCGGACGGTAATTTTGTAGGAGACACTTTTTTCTCGTTAGCAGGCAGGGAAGGTCCCCCGTGCATAAGATAAGCGGAAGAGTCTGCCAAGAACCGGCGGTAGTTCTGGGGCGCAGTTCTTAAGGACTATTGCTGGTATTCCGTCCGGGCCGGTTGCCTTCCTACAATCCAGTTCACGTAGAATGCGTTGAATAGTGCGCGGACGAAATCTCACATCCCACATCGAAGACCGCACCGGCAAGATCACAGGTAGCTCCAAAAATCCGGGGTCGAGGTTTGAATTTGCGGAAAATAAATTCGCGAACACAATAGCTTTGTCCTTTGAATTCGTGACTAACGTCCCGCTGTCTGTCACCAACGGAAGGAATGAGGAGGATGCGAAGTTACCGCTGACAGCATATGCCATTGACCAGAAGGAGCGCGAACCAGTTGGGCACCGAAGGAGCTTATTGATCACCCTGTCGTTGTGAACTTTCTTCGCAGTATCACTCGTCTGGTTGCACGCGTTTCTGATTCTAACAAAATTCGTTCTGTTAACATCGGTGAGATTGGAGCGCCATTGCTTAAAAGCTCTATTTTTTGCCGCTGTAATTTGCTCGCATTTTTTATCAAACCAAGGTTTATCAGACGAACTTCGTTTGATGGAATGTGGAATATACATCTCCATCCCCAGAAGAATAATCTCTGATACCGACACCGCGCAAGTGTTAACATCGGAGTTTCCGAAGCACACCTCGGACCATGGAAAGGATGCGAAGAAATCCCGCGAATCGTCCCAGTTAACAGCCCCATACTTCCATACATGGCGAAGCTGCCTAGGCCGGTTATTCGCTTGATATGCAAGTGCTTGCGCGACAGATACCAAGCAGTGATCTGAGTGTCCCAGTGGCGCAGAAACCTCTACGGTATAAATGCTCGGTTCGGATGTCAAAAACAGATCTAGGGTGTTCGCATAATCGCCTCGGGCATCCGGCACTGTGTTGGCTCCCCTACGAGTTGAGTCAAGTTGTGACTTACAGCAAACATCTCCGCCAGGCTCCCAGCCTCGTCGGTTCTGTTAGAATGTATCAACCTGCCGCGAGCGTGCACATTAAAATCGCCAAGGACAACAATTTCAGAAGCTGGGTGGCTGATCTGTATCCAGTCGACAGTATGTGAAAAATGTTCGAAAAATGTCGCCAGTCGATCGTCAAATTTAGCGGAATTCCTCAGCACGACCTTCAACCATATGATATCCATATTATTGGGTTCCAACGCCTCCATCCTCTGGCAAGCCAGATCGGACCGCGCGAAGACGCAGACTCCACCCTTAAAACGGAATCTCGAATGTAAGTCGTATCCTGAGCAACGAAGATATGTGGAATCAGTTGACGAATCGACCTGGGTCTCAGTTAGGGCAAGGATATCAGGTTTCGTTGTTTGCAAATATTAGTGGATAGTGTTTACGTTCGTATTGGTGAAACCGATGCCCCTGATGCTACAAAATGCCGTCACCAGTCGAGCGTGGGCAGAGCCTCCAGAGCGAGCCCGGTTATGCGATGACGAACCTCTTAAAATTCCATTATTTATCATGATACCTTCATGATGTTCCCCCTGACATAGTCCCCCCCGGAGATCCGAATGGGAGACTAGTTTACCTCCGGAATTCTTTATATCAGAAGGTAGCGTATTCATTTTGCAAGTAGTCCAATAAACAAAAAGTTGTATATAAGTGTCACGCCTGGAAAATAACATCCGTGCATTTTCACGACAAATTACTTTTTGAAATTGAAATTTCATTTCAATTAGATATTTATGAGGGTATTAAATCAAATGTAAGATTTCCGATTCGCCGACAATTTCACGTAAGTAAGAAACCAGAAAAGGTGAGTGAAATCAAAATAAAAAAAAAAAAAAAAAAATATATATATATATATATATATATATATATATATATATATATATATATATAACGACAAAAGATATATAATAGTGGTACAACCCAATACTCAATTATAATTTGTTATAGTGAAATAAAGAGACAAATAAAACAATACCTATCGGGGAATAGAGTTGAAATTAAATACTTAATCATATTATTTGTACAAATAAGTTTCCGCCGTTTTCTAATATTATATATAAAAAAAAAGGAATTTATTGTGAAAGACCGATACATTACGTGTTATTCATAGTGTTGTCCATTACATTACCACGTCGCGTCGGAAGAACTCTTCATCTTTTGAGGATATCCACGAATCCACCCTATTTTTTTCTATCTTCATATGTTGTAAAGTGCTGCTCGGACAGACTATGTGGCATGGATCGAAATAAGTGGTAATCAGAAGTGGCAAGGTCTGGTGAATACAGCGGATGGAGTAGGTCTTCCCGATGAAGTGTTTCCAAATAGTTTTTCACCGGCACCGCAACATGCGGACGAGCATTATCATAGAGAAGAATAATTTTGTCATGACTGGGGTAATAATGGGCGCGTTTTTTCTTGAGTGCTCGGCTCAATCTCATTAGTTGTGGCCGGTAGAGAACTGCAGTGATAGTTTCACTCGGTTTCAGCAATGCATAATTCACAACACCAATCTGATCTCACCAAATACACAGCATGAGTTTTTTCCCATGAATATTCGGTTTTGTTGACGACGTTGAAGCATGGCCAAGTGGTCCCCATGATTTTCTCTTCTTTGGGATATCATGGTGGATCAATTTTTCATAACCAGTGACTATACGATGCAAAAAACTCTTTTCTTTTGCCTAGCAAGCAGCATTTAACTTATGCAAAGTAGGTGTTCAACGGCTCTCGGGTTCAGTTCGTATGGAACCCAATTTCCTTGTTTTTGAATCATCCCTAACGATTTTTAACGATGTGAAAATTCTTGTCGAGTTACATCTAATGTACGTGCAAGTTCTTTTTGGGTTTGGGATGGATCTTCCTCCAATTTTGCTACCAATTGCTTGTCTTCGTACATGTTCGCCCTTCCATTTCGATCTTTGTCTTCCACGTCAAACTCACCGTTTTTCAACTTCTGAGACCACTCAGGACAATTTCTCTCACTCAAAGCAGCCTCGCCATATGCTTCTAAAAGCAATCGATGCACCTCAGTGGCAGATTTCTTCAAATGAAAAAAGTAAATCAAAAGTTCCCGCAAATGACGCTTATTTGGCACAAAACTAGACATTTTTGCACGAAATAAATTATATAAAGCTGATAGAGTCACTAATATTTTGAGGTTATGACAATCTGACAATTTCTACATCATTTTCTGGTTGGGCCATCTTTTGCCCCACCAGAAATGTATACACCTAATAAATTGTTATAGTGAAATAAAGAGACAAATAAAACAATACGTATCGAAGAATAGAGTCGAAATGAAATACTTAATCATAAATTGTTATTATGAAATAAAGAGACAAATAAATCAATACATATCGAAGAATAGAGTCGAAATAAAACACTTAATCATAAATTGTTATAATGAAATAAAGAGGCAAATAAAACAATACATATAGAAGAATAGAGTCAAAATTAAATACTTAATCATAAATTATTATAGTAAAATAAAGAGACTTAAATCAAAGTTGTGTATTTTTAATAGCTGTTAATTGGAAGTTAACTTATTTACTACTTCGCCCACTCTACTTATAACCGTCAATTTCATAGTGAAAAGTGAAAAGAACATTAAAGAAGGCATCACCATACTACGAAGCGCAATGCGTGAACTTGAATTGAGCAAATCAACATCCGCAGCAAATCAACATCCGCAGCAAATCAACATCCGCAGCTCCTACAGGAGAGAAATCATGGAGGGAACCACAGCCGCAGGAACCCTGAATACGATGACCCTTTCTAATCAATTTCATTTTGTGTGCACGCAAAAGTAAGTGCAACATTAGCTAGAAACTCGCAACAGACCTAAACCTGTTTAAGTACAGAGGTTTCAGGAATCCTCTCTGCTGATCACTTTAAAATTGGTCAGCACAAAGAAATTCATATTGAGTCATCGCCCCTATTCCAGGGCTAACTCCAGGAGGTAAATATTAAAGCGTGGGAATTTAAGTACACGCTTACAAACCCGAAATTAGTACCGCGGGTATTGGTTAAGAATCCTGCTCCTAAACATAAACTAGACGCACACGATAGCAGTCAGAGATAAGCAATCTACCTAACTGAATTCTTTTGATTCTTTTGCAGATATTACCACGCTAACCATTCCTTGGGGACTCCTGATATGACACCACGAAGTTCTGTTTGTGCATCTCTAAGTAAAAATTCGTTTTGTTACAAAACTTTCGACGCAAGTATTTTCGGAACACACTACTCACAACTGTTCAAAAAAAACTCCAAAAATTATCTAATAACATCTCAGAGCGTTGTGCTATTTTTCCTGAAAAAATTATACAAAAAAATTGTGTTATCTTTCAAATGAATAAAGTACTTTGGTTATACTGGTTAGTTTTTTAAATATCACGTTGTATCGGACTTAAAAAACAACATAAAATAGAATGCAAAAGTGCTATTTAACTATAATACATATAACAAATTCCATTACATTCGTTTTAGCATCTACCCTCTAACAAAATATTTACCATTATTCTGCCTAGCCTAAGACCCTCTTACCCAATCAGAAAAACAACTTCAAAACTTAATTACGCCGACACAATCTTCGCATATCCCAAATAATTGCATAATTGGATGTGGTGTGCTTACACGCTTCACCCGATCCACAATTTCCCACTACTAGATAAGCAAGGCTCCTCTGAAATACATTGTTTCCAGTCGATGTATATTCACACTTGTGTATATCCCTTACCAAACGTATTAAGAAATGTAAATCCTTCACAAACATGCACTTGTCAGACAGTCTCTTGTACTACATCCCGTAATAGTCCTTGGCACTTAATGCAAAACAGTTTTCATGTAACTACCACATACCCTGGGGCAGTCAAGCAAAAACAACATGAGGCTATCCAAAACATCAACATAACATACCCAAACTGAAGTGCGCCATTCCCAGAACTCCGATTAAAGTTGCCAGTAGGTTCTTTGGGGCCAAAATTGAACAATACGTTGCCGCGGCCACCCACATCAAATGGCATGACAGAGACTCCATTGCTTCAAATGGAAAACACCACCAGGCATTCCTAGAAATCCACAAAATCACATGGTTTATCAAACAGCACCCAAAACACCCTGCTACTTACTCAATAAACGAGTAGCCCACTAAACGCCCGGCGTGCGAAAAGAAGGCGATGATAATTAAATTTACATGACCGAATATCTGCGTTATCCTTTCGGCTCCATACAGGAATGGAATGCTGCTCACCGTACCCACAGTGATCGTTATACCTGCAATGGAAAGAAATATTGCAAATTAATAAAGTGATGAATTTGAAAAGTGCCACTCCAACCAAACTCACCAAGCAAATAATTCGGAGCACCCAGCTCCTTCAGATACAGGAACAGAAAGCTTTCAATGAAGCCCCAGAAATTCCCCAGAACGAACAGGAACAAAATGAATGCGATTACATGAGGCATCTTCAACAGGTTCCATAAATCTCGGAATACATTGTCCGCCGGCAGTTTCTCCCCCAAAGGCATCATCAGCACGGACACTGTGGATATAACCAAGAGGATATCATACGTGTAGAACGCAGCTGAATAATCTGTGTATCCCAGGCCACGCGAAAAGTAATCAATCATCACACCGGTTATTGGTGAAAAAATGGCCATTCCAATGCTGGAAAACAATCGTTCACGCCCGAAATCACCGCCGTACTTCTCAATCATCGTCAGAGCAATTGGATCCATTATTGTAACACCAGCCGATAACATGGTTGTGGCCAGAAATCTGCAAATACAATCAGCAAACCCACATTAAAGCAGAAGCTCAATATCAAATTGTCCCCTCTCCCCCTCCTAATTGAATTGTCGATCTGAGTTGTTCGACAACCCAGTGTGAAATTTAATCAAAGGTCCTGCCAATCCGCTTTCGATTTCAAAAAGTAGTTGGGCGAACAATATATGAAACCCCCCGTACTAATAATATATGATGTGATATATGACATCCTAGGACTAATAATTCGTGGTAATTTAAAGTTACAACGTCCAATTCCAATATGCCTGGCCCCAGGATTCATTAATATTAATGTGATTCCGATGAGTGGTCACTTCTTGTCCTGATTTCCAAAAGTGATTCATGCCGAAATAGATTTATTGTACGCGCAGTACGCACTGAACCAGCAACTTTCGATAAACCCTACTATACCACGATCCATTCCCGACAGCCTGCTCTGCCATACCAGCAGAAGGGGACGGATTTGGTCCACCGCCCTTAATCGCCTTATCGTATTTCTCCTTTAAACCTTGACAAAGAAGTGTGTTCAAGAAATTTAGGAATAAAATGCCACTGGCGAAAACTTAAGCAAGTTGAAGGAAAGACGTCGATGGTGACATTAAAACCCGATTTAGCAACATAAATCGTCCCAGTAAAGCAACTCAAAGTGTGAGACTTTGGAGCCCAGCCTTTGTTAAAATCCCGAAATGCTAAACTTGTTCTGCCGATGCCTGGGAAGAAGGCTCATGTACAAATCGGTAGGTTGTAAAGGGAAGAGAGAATTTTGACGAAGAATAAACAAAGAAGTGAAGTAAACAGAGATTAGAGAACATAACGCGTGGTTAAGAAAAAGAAGGTTCAAGATGGTGGACTTGTACAAGAAGGGGAGAGTAGAATATGCAAATTGAAACAGAAATAGAGTTGAATGACAGTGATGCTTCAAATGTGAAACACGCCTATCGTAAATGAGAAACGGAAACTTACGAAAATGAGTAAGTTTAAAAAAAAAAAAATAGAGAAAGGGTGGTGAATAAAAAAAGGTGCTGAACCTAAAGAAGTGGTGACAGAAAATGAATCTAAGGAAAGCCATTTTAAAAAAATAATTCCAAAGAGGGTATATTAAAAACAAAGTGCTGGAAAGGTAAATATGAGGGCGATACAGTTAATCGATATTATAAGACTGGTAAAGAAGAATTCGGCGTTTTTTAATAAAAATCGACTGCATCCATTTTTATGCACAATAATATTATTTAACTGTTTCCAAGCCGCTCATACCCTCCGTCACCAGAGTCATACATACCCACAGCCGTCAACCCGATTGCTAATCCAAAGAATCCAAACGAAGCGACGTGCATCTCCTGCATTGATTACAAATACGCGATCCAAAAAGCGTACAACAGTTGTACAATCCACAACCGGCGCGAATGTTCCCAATCATTGGGGCTGTTCCGCATCACCCTCGTCCTCATCGACCAAATACAAGGTGGCGCAAAATTAATCACCCTATCGGAAAATGTTATAATTCTAGCAAATGGCGTAGTACGTCAATCATATTTGACATTTGTGAACTAGACAACTACGATATACAAACAGACAAACAATGGAGTGTTATACTCGACAAGAGCGAGGAATAATAGTGTGGATTTTTTTGACCAATAATCGGTATGTGGTATTAACACAGCGTGAATGTCGACGTCGATTTCCTTCCCTGGGCAAACATTCCAGCGCTTAGCTACTCGGCACTTACAGACTGGAACACAGGAGACCATGTAGGGCGTGGCCGCCACCGGACACCGTTCGACCGAGAATATCGCAGTTGTGGCTGCCGATGCCGCTGAGAACAATGAAACATCAACCAGACGGGCCACGCAATTGAGCATCACGGACGGACCCTACAGCGAGCTTAAGTGAAAGACTTACACACATTGCCCGTACAAAGTGCAAACAGTGCATCAGTTAATGCCTGCTGGCCGGCAGTCGCGTGTGAATTACTGTCAAACCATCCTTAATCTCAAGAACGAAGAGGGCGATTTTGTGTCGAGGCGTATTTCCTCTTAAATCCGCGTGTGATGCACGGAGAGCCATTACATCCACTCAAAGCCACTATGTAGTGGGGCGTTCACGCAGGAGGAGTGATTGGGCCGTAGTTTTTTTTTTTTTTTTTTGAGAACTCCATCGGCAATACGGCCACCGTTACTGGCGAACGCAACAGGGCCATGATAAACGACTTCTTACAGTCGGAATTGGATAAGCGGGGCTCGGTGAACATGTGGTTTCGACGAGACGGTGCAACCACACACACAACACGAGCCACAATGGATATCGTGAAGGAATCGTTTCCTTGTCAAATAATCTCCCGTTTTGGCGATTTGGCATGACCAGCAAGAACACCCGATTTTACCATCCCAGACTTCTTTCTTTGGGGTTACTTGAATTCGCGGGTTTATGCCAACAACCCTCAGACAATCGCAGCCCTTAAGGAGAATATTCGACAGGATTTTGAACAGTTATCACCGGAAATCTTGCGGAAAGTCATTGAAAATGCGATAAAACGGGTACAAGTGTGTATCAACACTGGCGGCAGCCACTTGTTGGATATCATCTTTTCCACTTAGCAGAAAAAATTGTAAAGGTGTAATCCCAGCCGGATAAAAGTAGGCAATCAGCCATCCCATAAGGAGGTGGCTCAATTATTAATAATAAATAGCAAAATAATATAGCCCAACAGGGGCGTTCAATTGGATTTTCTTCACTTTCATGGTTACCCCGGAGCACTTTCCCCACCAGTGTTAAGGGTGGTTCATGTATGGCGTTTTCTCAGCGGCAAACGTCTCGCGAGGGACATGAAAGTAAATAGATACCACTGCATATTGAGCCGATGACAGGCGGTAGAGTCAGCTTTAGGTTCCACGATGGAAGCCGTTCCTATACATTTGGGTGCCAGTGAGATTCTTTCAGCTGACGCTGGGAGTTTCAAATTACAGTCCCCTGTCTCGTTAAGGTTTTTGGCGGACCCGCTGAGAGCCAGCCGTCCGTCGTTAACCATAAAGTCAATAACACCCACCGCCTGTTCTGTGCGCCTCCCCTCAACGCTTCGGCATCTGATCCGATTTCCTCAAATTTGGTCGGATTTGTCCTCCCATCTCCGTCACGGCCTTAACACCGATTTCTTTTGCATTGGTCTTCCGTCAAGAATTCTGTATACGGTTCTGTCGTTGCCCATTCTCGGCCACATCTTTTGGCTCCAGATTTCGATACCTTTACCATACACTTCCCTTCCCCTGACATAGTAACATTTTAAAATATTGAGATTAAATACGCAGGATGTAGAGATGGATGGAAGAGTTGATTATTCCTTATCACTGTTGTATTGCCAAGCAATGTGGATTATTTTGAAAGCAACAAATACGAGGGTGAATCAATAATACATGGTAAATTATTTTTATACATTCATTGAATAATGTTACACACTAATTATACTATCAACAATTTTCAATACAGTCTCCTGTGTGATCTACATACTTTTGCCACCGATTTGAAGGCTTTAATATCCTGTTGTATTCCCGAATACTACCCTTATTCGCTTTAACACTAATCTCATGTCCTTTCTAACACAACCTTTAAAACTACATCCTCACATATCTTACATTCTCATTTAATACAATTCATAAATAAACAGAGACAATATTCTATATCCAGTCACTTACAGCACATTTAATAACATGCCCCTTTTCATAACAAGCACATTTTTCATTTCAAAACATAGCCACTTTGATTTTCGTTCAAAGTTTATTCAAAATTTTAAGTCACAGAGACTTCTAGATTGTTTTGTTCATTTTATACGACACAGTTAGTTGGAACAAAATGTTCTATAAAAACAGGAAAATTTATATTGTAAAAGTAGTTCAGAATAGAGCTCAGCTTGAGACAGCTGAGTTCAATAAAATAAAAATAAAACAAATAATTATTTTAATAAAGAAAACTTTAATTATTTTAATAACCCCCACGCTCTTCCCTCGAAAGAGGAAGCACGGCGCTGGAGACGTAACAATCCCTTGTTCGTAGAAAAATCTAGGGCAAGCTGTTAACCAATTGCGCACGTGTTACACGCAACGCCTACCCCCCGCCCCGCCCCCTAATACTCACCCTTTTGCGACCACCCCCTACCATTAACAGGATTCACCATTATGTGAAGTCCCATATGTTGATTAATCCAAATCAACATAACCAATACAATGAATACCTGTAAAAGTGCATTAGATACAAAATACATACACGGGCGAATCATAGAATCCAGATACCACATCTGGGAAAAATTAATGACGACAAAAAGAAAATAATGTGCTACTCAAAACAGAGAACGGTTTCATGGTAACGAAGCAATAAGGTACACAAAATATATTTGCCATCGTTGGCCATAAATGAACACATGTGTAAATACAAGGTTCTAAGAATTATATCGCACGTATCCACACAATCAGGTCTCGAAGATCATAAACATTTTCAATGAATAAACAGGAAATGTACTGTGAGGCATACATCTGTTGTGTTTGGAAAAGATCTATTGTGCGTGTAAACAATGGATGCATCCTTCGGTCTACACGATCGAAGGAGAAATAATAAGGCGTCTGTGTGCGAACGTCGTGCGGTTTGGACATCTTTATTTAGAGTCTGATTCAAACCTCGCCGCGATCGGACACAAATTATAAAAAGACTCGCGGATATATACGTCATTCAACGCGGAAACGAGGGACATGTGTAGGTCGTGCGGTTTGGCAGCGTAAGTGAGTTAAAACTGTGTGAATCATCATCATCATCAGCACTAGAACGCGGACCGGTCTTGGCCTTATTTAGCAAGTTCTGAGGTTTGTTAAATTTTCCATAATGATTTGTTTTTTCAGGGCAAGGTCATTAGTCTTGCGCCAGAGGCTCCCCGGCGGGGAATCGAGCCCGGGTCTCCCGCGTGACAGGCGGGTATACTAACCACTATACTATCAAGGAGCACTGTGTGCTTACTGTCTTATAAAAAAAAAAACTCATATTAGACTTTCAATAAAACCAAGCACAGCAGCGAAATTATATATAAATTTAAAACTAGCGCGTGTATTAACTAATAAAGATTAGATTGAAGTTGAGATTTTAAATTTGTGCTTTATTTCATTAAATTGAAGTGCGTGTGGTATGTGTTTATTGAACGGTATGTGTTATATACACTCCGCCCTCCCCACCTATTGTGTAACACCGTAGTCTAGTCAGGATCTTAAATTTGTGTTTTATTTCATTAAACTGAAGTGTGTGTGTGTGTGTGTGTGCGTGTCTAAAGTGCAGTGCAAATCTTTAACACATGTGCTACTTGACTTCTTCATTACTTTCATTTTTTTTCCTCCAAGTGATTCATTCAAGAGTGGGAACAAAAAATAGTCACAGGGAGACGGGTCTGGGCTATAGGGAGGGTGATCGGGGGTTTCCCAGGCCATTTCTTCCAATGTATCCCTTGCCAAGGACGCCGTGTAAGGTCTGGCGTTGTCATGAAGAAGGGTGACATCTCAAATGGGCATACCTCGTCCATTGTTTCGAAATGCGGATTTCGCCGACTGTAACAACTGACAGTAATAAGCTGCGTTCACTGTTCGAAGAAAATCAATCAAGCGATCACTTTCAATAAGCTCTTGAACGGCACGGCTGTTGTCACCTGTACTTGTCCTTGGGCGTCGATCGTTATCTTCGTTTTCGATACGCTATCGCCCAATTTTAAATGCTCTCGCCCACGTATACGTTGGATTCTGAGACGAGGTATTGTGGCGGTTCTTTAAAACATTCTCAAGGAACCACCCACTCCCTTTTAATTAACCGTCTCCCACTTACCAAGAAAGTCATTATATTGTGACGAATTTACGAACATGAAGCACGCCATCTAGTGCGAGATAGACATTCAATGCATCTTCGCAAACTCCCTGAAAGAAAAACCTCATTCATATATTGCGGCGTCATCGTGTAGCGCCAGCGATATTACCTAAAAGCATAATTGCACCAAACGCATCACCGTCTTGAGTAAGAAATACGGCCGCATCACCAACAAACATGATGCAAGCCTGCATTATTTCGGCGCGCATATCTCTTGTTGAGTGTCGCCGCACACACATCCAGGAGATACTTTTTCTTTTCTTGTTGTTCCAAGCATCTCGGTCGCTGAATCGATCGACAGTGGATGTAAGGAACTATGCCTGGGTATCAACGAAATGCTGACTAAAGATGTACAAATCGTATGACATCCAACGTCTATAAACCATACTGCTCTGTCGCGATCCTTTCGGCGGTGATTGCTGGTTCCTGATGTTTCGCCTGTCTGCGAACATGCACAGCGAAACGGCATAAACGCTGTGCGCTGTGTTACATTAATGTAAACATGCTGATGCCTTTTCAGGGTGGCTTGCCCAGCTGCAGATCATTGCTCATGGTGTTTCCCTTATGGATTTGGTCGATCCACGGTCCGCATACTTGTGGACACACACGCCATGAGCCACAGAGGCAAACATCGCTTATGTAGCGCGCCCTTTGCGCTGGGACCAAATGCGTAGGAAATCATCCCTTGTCGGTCACCGAAGCCATGAATAAAATTTGCTATTCTGTCGTTTCGGTGGCAATCGTTAGTCGTTAAACTGATTCCGTGGAGGTAAGTCGGGCCACCACGTAAAACGGTAAATAAACAAAGAGTCGAGTATAAACCACTGTGGTGTGCGGCCGCGAATCGTCGGGTTCTTGATATGTTTTATGTAGTGCAAGGAAAACATATTATAAGTAATAGTCGCAAGTAACAGATAAGAAGTTTCCTTCATATTAATTTTCAATGTGTTTTTGTTTTAAGACTGACTATGAATAGCATTCATATTATTTAGTTTTAGCTTACAATTTACTGGGAATTTATTTTAATGACTTAATTATCCACGAATAAATCCAAATGGAAACTATGTGTTGTATTGAAAGGAATGATAAGTGCGTTTTATTCTCATTCGACTAGTTTTGGACTGACCACAATCGGGAAGTGCATTGCTCACCATGGAAATTCCTTGACATCTATCCATTTTCTACCTCTTCATCAATTGATCCGCCTTTATTAATTCTGTGTCGTTTTATTGCATTACGATAGACGCGATTATAGTGATATAGAAAAGCACATCGACAAGATGCCCAATAAAATCAGTGTGTCTCGAAGCAGCGATCGTTTACAGAAGTAAAATGTTTCAAACTGTAGAACATTCCACAATTCGATCTTCACCTCCAGTAATAACAAAGCCGAAACCGGAACTTTTACCCCACATTTGTGACAACCAATGGGGCAACAGCATGGGATAGGCGTAGATCCCGTGCCAACGACGGCACACAGACGTCCTACCCCATAAAGCCCTAAGGGGTATCTTTGGCGGCAAATATGACGAGGAGGCAGGACAATGGAGGAAACTCCACAATTACGAATTAGAAGAGCTATACCGCAAACCTACAATAGTGAGAGTAATCAAGTCGCGAAGATTAAAATGGGCCGTACACGTGGCGTGAATAGGCAACGATAGGACCGTGCATAGAATTCTTCTCGGTAAGCCAACGTGAAAGAGACCGACAGGGCGGCCGCGACGGAGATGGGAGGACAATATTAGGTTGGACCTGGAGGAGAGCGCAAGGGACAGGGAACAATGGCGGAGTCGAGTCGGTGAGGTCATGAACTTTCAAGTTCCTACAGGCCAATAAATAGTAGTAATAGTAATAGTGGACTGATCAACAGACCGATCGAATACGAAGCTGATAGAGATCCCCACTAGTACATAACCCACTTTGTGTCAACTAGCTGTGAATTATTTAAACGAATATCTTTTCGTACAGTTTATAAGGCAGTGTTTGTCCAGACTAAATTTAAAAAAAAAACTTTCGAAGTATAAGGAAATAAATGGCTAAAATACGAATCATGTGAAAAGGAATGATCGAAGCCTCATTTTTTAAGTCTAATTAAAAGTTTAGTTTAGAGATAATTTCTTGTGAATGTATGCAAGACATATTGTAGTGCTCCCACAATTTTCCTCCCATACTACATTTTCCTCCCATACTACATTTTCCTCCCACATTACATTTTCCTCCCACCTATAACAAAATCCATTTCATATCCCCAGCATAACATTGAATTCACTGTCAAACCAAATCGAACTAAACGTTCAAATTCTCATTTATTGAATTCAAATTCATTTATTCAATTTAATGCATTTGTTCGATTCAATTTCCTAAAATCAAACAGCATAATGCATATTTTCCCATGTATGCTATAAGCAATTAACACCTAAATTTCCTACAAGATCCAAAACCTAAAGGTGCACGTGTCCAAACAAAAACATGTCTATTTGATCCGCCAACACATAATTCAGGCAATCTATACATCATAATATACATTTCCACATCCCAGATGATTTATGACTTGCTAATAGACGCGGATTCTCAGATCTCAATTTCACACCGATTTCCCACGGATATTGTGTTACCCATTTGAAATGCACGAAAACTCTTGTTTGCATTAGCCAGGTGGGTAACACAAACAAAAACCCCAAGAAAGGATCAAACGATAAGTGGCGATGCGTCTTGACCTTCGAAAGAAGATAAAGATATTTGAGAATTAGAATTTTGAAGTGAGAAGGTGAACACCTTGAAAGAGTGACTTGACTGGAGTCGCTTGGAAAAGTCAGTGAGTAGCGCGCTTGATGAGAAGACTGTGGTGGTTCTACGATCCACACAACCCACTATGGGTGAGATATCCTTTCCGCCAAGGAACATACTCACGTGCCCACAGACACGTGTCCCAAAAGTCCTTACTCTCACCTGAAACAGAAGGTAACATTTCACACACCAACATTGAATGCAACAGCAAAAATCAATCGAACCAAACGTTCAAAAGTCTCTAATATTGAATTCAACGCTTCCAATTCGACGCGCCAATTCAACGCATCCAATTCGACGCGCCAATTCTACGCGTCCCATTCGACGGGCTAATTCAACGCATCCGAAATGGGGAGGAGAATTTTCAGTTTACTTCGAGCATCCGTCTAGTAGAGAGTCGACATAGAGAAACCCAACAAGGAGGTCGGTCCGCGCGTGTGCAATTAGAAAAAGAAATGTTGCTACAAAGTCTGAAGGAGAAATAGTGCCGAAATCGTAAACGAAACAGACCACTGGTGTAAACTCCGTGTAGTAAAACGTTGAATGCTTTTTGGTTTAAAGGATGAACTATGTTTTTTTAAATCCGTGTAATCGTTCCACCGAAACTAAAGTTTATCGTGTACTTCCGTAACGTTCCGAAATATAAATACTTAATAAAGCAAACAAAAAAAGTTATAAATAAACGCTTCAGAAAACAACCTAACAGTGTTTCATTTGTGTGCTGAAATTCTTTGGTGTTTTGTTGGTGTTAAGTATTGGACAGTGCTCGGCGGAACACTTCTTGCGACGTAAAGACACGAAAATCCATTAAAAGACCTCCTCAAAACGTGCAGAAGAAACTTAAAATAAATCATTTTTAAAAAGAATCGGAAGTGTTGTTTTAGTGACTGCTCAGCAGCAAATTCTTTGGTGACATTTCTTTTAGAATCAATATAATCGTGCGGTATTAAGGGCAACAACGGTAGACCACTCTTCCCGGGGAACCGGAAGCACGGTGGTACACCAAAAAAAATATTATAATATCTTATAATTCACCATTGGCTTGCAGATAACCAAACCACAACATTTTAGCTCTCACCACTTTCCTTATATTTTTTATAACTTATTAACTGTCATTCCTACCTTCACTCTCCCCACTGCACTTTTCTCTCACGCTGAAGTTTTTAGTGCCGCAATGGTATTATAACGCCATTAGAGTGTACAGATTATTAAAAAAAAAACTTCGAGCCTGACTTGCTTGGTAATATAAAACGCTATTCGACATCTAGATGGTTCAGGTAACATATTCTGCGACCGATTTGGGACAAGTTGACGATGTGTAGTGTTGTTAGTTGTTTATGAGAACATACGGCGCCATTTGCGCGGAGTCGCCGTCCATCCAATTCAATGCCACATCCATTATCATGTTTACGAGAGCATGCTAAAACAATTGCAGACGTACGTTCATTCATTTCTTTTGAATGCAACCGACCACCCCGGCGTATTCTCAATTAATCCTTTTACTTTTCAGGTTTTACTCTGATATATTTAGTGGCGTTGCGCCCGAATACTCAGGATCTTTTAAGATATTTAGTGGCGTTGCGCCCGAATATCACCAAAAATTATCACACTAAGGGTGTTGCACCCTAGTGTACATTAGTGCTTGAAAGATTAGGTGCCTTAATAGGCTATATATATCAGGTCAAAAGAGGCCTGATTCAACATTTGGTGAACCCGACGTGATAGTTTCACATTGGTTGCTGCCCCCTCACGGGAGGTAAGGAGCAATATCAGTAAACACTAGTCACAGAACGCGTATCCTTGGGCGATCAACATTCGCCAAGGCAACTACCATCAAGGTAGAGGACATCCGTGGACGTGATAGTTTCACATTGGTTGCTGCCCCCCACCCAAGGTAAGGAGCAATATCAGTGAACACTAGTCACAGAACGCGTATCCTTGGGCGATCAACATTCGCCAAGGCAACTACCATCAAGGTAGAGGACATCCGTGGACGTGATAGTTTCACATTGGTTGCTGCCCCCCACCCGAGGTAAGGAGCAATATCAGTGAATACTAGTCACGGACAGCGTATCCCTAGGCGATCAACAATCGCCAAGGCAGCTACCACCGAGGTAGACGACATCCGTGGGCGTGTTTGCGAACACACCCATTCAACAATACCACGCTCTTTCAGTAGAAAGGAGATGGTAGAACTGAAGGTATCATGGACGCCCGTGATATGACCAAAGCCCTAGCCAGGCAAAAGGCCTTACAACGCGAGCTGAACAAGCTCAAGGCAGCCAGTGGCAAGAAATGGACCGACACGCTGATGAGTCAAGCCAGGACGGCATGGACTCAATTCAACGACAATCATCAGGAGATTATTGAGAATCTCAAGGTGGATCACGACTACATCCGCCTTAATACGTTCGAACAGGAACAATCGATGTACCAACAATTGATGGCGACGGCGCCAATAAAACGGCAGTCCGAAGGTGCAAATGACTCGGTGTGCAGCCCACGAACAGACGGCCAGGATATGGAGGACGACAGCGCTGCCCAGGAGGCCATTAGAAGTATCCGACGATACAAACTAAAGAAGGAGACGCTCATTCGGACGCTTGACAGAGCGCGAGCAATGAGGGAAACAGCGCAACTGAGTTTCCACAGGGAACTCCAATTCTCGACCATCACAATGCTCTGGGCAGATCTAGAAGAGTTCCATCAACGGTTTGGAGAGCTGGTCGACGATCCTGAGACGATAGAATCCGACAGCCTCACCCATCAAGAGGTAGAAGAACAAGTCGAGTTCTCATTGGTCAGTTTACGCAGCTCCCAACATGAGACGAGCCAACAGCAACTGAGACAGATCCCCTCGGTACCAAGCGGCCAATTGCCGAAGATCACCATCCCAAAATTTGATGGGGATTATTCAACGTGGAGACAGTTTGCTGATCTGTTCGGAGAAATGGTGCAAAAGCAGCCATTAAGTAATTGTCAAAAGATGTGGTATTTAAAAACCAATCTGACCGGAGAAACCGAAAGATTGGTCCGACATTTTACCACATCAAACGACCAGTACGATGCGGCTTGGCAGATGCTGCAGAATCGCTTCGAGAACCACAGACTACTAATTGGTTCACTGATCAATAAACTTTTGTCCCAGCCATCACAGTCAACGACTGGGTCGAATTGTGCGCACATAAAGGCCCTGCATGACACTACGCAGGAATGTCTTCTAGGTTTGAAGAACCTCAACATCAACACCAGCAGTTGGGATGCTCTCTTGGGGAACATATTGTTGCAAAAATTGGACCGCAACACCCATTCCCTGTTCGAGCAAGGCCTGGCAAAACCAAAAGGGATCCCATCCATCAAGGAGCTGTTGGCATTTCTGGAAGTGCGTTTTCAATCCCTGGAAGCAATCGGGTCCAAAGAGCATAAGAAGGATGAACACAAATCCCGAACAACTTTGACGTCAGCAGTATCCCGGGTCACACTCAAGAAGGAACACCAGTGTGCTGCCTGTGGAAAGGCACATGCCCTCTATCAATGTCAGCAATTCCAACAACTGACAACGGATCAGAGGGTGGACATCGTGCGGAAAGCAAGACTATGTCGGAACTGTCTCCAGCAGGGACATTTTGCAGACAGATGCTTAAAAACTAGATGCAAGGAGTGCAATCAAAAGCACAACACGTTGCTGCATCCTCCAAACAATACACATCGAGCTCCGACCTCGGAGTCGAGTCCCCAACCTCAGCTCAAGGACCAAACACAATCGGTGTCTTTGGGAGCATCTACAGTGAGCTCATCCGTCAAGAAACTAACACTCCTCGGTACAGCCCGGGTAAAGCTGACAAGCAGCAATGGCCGAACAATCGAATGCCGCGCAATTTCGGACTCCGGGCCACAAGTCAACCTCATCAGTGAACGAGTCATCAAGAGACTAGCATTAGTCACAAAGTCGACGAATTTGACGATACACGGCATCGGGGACGTACCCCAAAGAACCCAGCGACGCGTGAATATGGAGCTCACTGCCACCACAACGAAGTTCTCCACTCGACTCGAAGCGTATGTCATCAGTACAATCAGTTCGCCACAGCCAAGTCAGGAAATCGACACTTCGGCTTGGAAACTCCCAAGGAATGTGCAGCTAGCAGATCCGAACTTCCAACACACAGGCAGGTTCGATGTCCTGCTGGGAGCTGAGCACTTCTTTTCGATGTTATCCGTTGGTCAAATTAAACTAGAACTAACACTTCCGGTGCTCCAGAATACCCGCCTCGGCTGGATTGTCGCCGGACCAACCCATCAATATCCAGTGGCATCAGCAACTTGTGATGTGTGTACTACCGACGACGAGGAAGGCATCAAAAGGGCCATCCAAAAATTCTGGGAACTGGATAATCCGGCGGGCGGTCAGGAACGACGACTCTCACTTAAAGAACAACAATGTGAGACATTATTTCGCCAGAATTGCATCAGAGATTCCGTGGGCCGCTTTACTGTTGGGCTACTATTTGCCAGCGACCCACAAACGCTAGGAGATTCCAAGGAACTAGCACGCAATCCGTTCCCGTCCCTAGAACGACGTTTGGAAAGGAACCCTGAGATCTACGACCAATATAGGACCTTTATGAAGGAGTACCTCGAGTTGGGACACATTGAACCAGTAGATGCGATGAAGATTCCGTCGCCGCATTATTACATTCCCCATCATCACGTTTTGAAGCCAGACAGCACCACTACAAGATTACGAGTGGTGTTTGATGCATCAGCGAAGACATTTACCAATACTTCGTTGAACGACATGTTGCATCCCGGACCAGCTTTACAGGAGGACTTGTTTGCCGTGCTACTCCGATTTAGACTCCCACGATACGTTTTCACAGCAGACATCGAGAAGATATATCGGCAGATCAGCATCAGGCCCGCTGATAAGCAATATCAACAGATTTGGTGGCGAGCTAATCGCGAGCAACCATTGAAATGTTACCAGCTCAATACGGTAACTTATGGCACGACTTCAACACCGTACCTGGCCATCAAGTGCCTACGTCAGTTAGGTGAGGGGCCTCACCACAGTTCCCACATGCAGCAGAAGCTATCAAAAACAATTTCTACGTGGACGACGTCATGACTGGCTCCAACAGCCTGATCACAACAGGTGCGATGCAAAAGGAATTGACGGCGCTATTGAGCCAAGGAGGTTTTAAATTGCGAAAGTGGTGTGCGAATCATCCAAAACTCCTGGAACATATTCCAACCACAGACCAGGAAGTCGAACTGGACTTTAGCAACGATGAAGATACCACCATCAAAACATTAGGGTTAATATGGCTCCCAAAAGTAGACGAATTTGGAGTCCGAGTTAACCTGCTACCCAGAATACGTTCATCAAAACGCACCGTAGCCTCCGACATTGCTCGAATATTCGACCCACTAGGACCGATTGCGCCAGTAACGATCATCGCCAAGAGATTCCTCCAAGAGTTGTGGGGATTACAACAAGATTGGGATGCAGCACTCCCAATGGATTTCCAAACCAGGTGGCTTCAATTCCGCAAGAATCTTAAGACGATCGAGAGTCTAAAGGTTCGACGACATGTGTGCGGTGGAGCAATTACCAAGGATCCTCAATTACATCTGTTTGCAGCCGCTAGCGAGAAGGCGTACGGAGCTGCCGTATACTTGCGATCAACGGGATCATATGGACTAATTCACGTTCATCTGTTGTGCTCAAAAACGAGGTTGGCCCCACCTCCACCTAAGCGAGTGACCATTCCTCGCCTGGAACTCTGTGCGGCAGAGTTGGCGGCCACCCTGTGTGGAAAGGTGCAACGGCACCTGCGACAAGACAACATCCCGGCCTATCTGTGGACGGACTCAGAGATCGTGTTAGCATGGATCCATTCAACAGCGGCTGAGTTCCAAACATTCGTACCCAATCGGATAGCTACCATACACCAACATAGTGTACCTGCACAATGGCGACATGTAAGATCAAAGGACAACCCAGCCGATCCGCTATCAAGAGGGGTGGATCCGGATAAACTAAGTACATGTGCTATCTGGTTCCACGGCCCATTCTTCCTACATGGGGACGAGAAACATCGGCCACCCGCATATATCAGGAAGAAGGACTGCGACGTGGAGCGCAAACGTACGGCCACAGTCGCTTTGTCAATTGAAGCAGATGATCAGACGATCGACCGCATCAACCATAGGAACTCGTTCCAGCGACTTCAACGTATCATGGCATATATGTTGCGGTTTGGAACCCCGACCCACCGACGAAGCCGTGGCTTCGGGTCTATACAACCAACGGAACTTGCCAACGCTCGGGTTAAGATCCTGCGCGCAATACAGAGGAAGGAATTGGAAGGGGGGATGAAACACATCCACCAGCACGGCGAGCCAGCTCGATCGAGTCCCCTCAGTGCCATGAACCCATTCCTCGACTCTGACGGATTGCTGAGAGTAGGCAGGCGACTTGGATCATCTAACATATCCTATGATTCCAAGCACACCATTATTCTACCGCATACACACGCCATCACAACAATCATCATACGAGAATTGCATGTGGAACATCGGCATATTGGCCCACAAGGCTTACTCGCAGTAACGCGGCAAAATTATTGGCCAACCAAGGGAAAGAACCTCACACGCACCATCGTTCAGCACTGCGTATTTTGCTCAAAAACCAAAATTGCTGACACAGATCATGGGGAATCTAACCGCCAGTCGAGTACAACCCGCTCCTCCATTTTCAAATGCGGGAGTCGATTTTTGACCCACTTTCACATCAAGGGTAAGCGATCCCAAAAGAGCTACATAGCTCTGTTCTGCTGCTTTGGGACAAAGGCGGTCCATCTGGAGTTGGTAACGGACCTTTAAGCAGAAGGGTTCATCGGCGCTCTCAAGCGCTTTTCATCTAGACGTGGAAACTGCTCCCACCTATATTGTGACAACGCTACTAATTTTGTAGGAGCGCGTAATCAACTGAGAAAGGTCGGGGAGATGTTAGCGTCAGAAGGAGCTATCAACAAAGTGACCTCATCTCTCAGCACCAGGGGAACACAATTTCATCTGATACCGGCCCGAGCCCCACATTTTGGAGGACTGTGGGAGGCGGCGGTCAAATCAGCGAAACACTTGATGCCATCATCACTGCATGCAGCATCCCTCACATACGAGGAGTTGCAAACCATCATCACGGAAGTCGAAGCCATTTTGAATTCCCGGCCTCTTACACCAGTATCTGACGACCCAAGCGATTTATCGGCACTCATCTCGGGGCATTTTCTCATTGGAGAGCCTCTGACCGCACATGTGGATGCTCACGCTGTTCCGCTAAACGTGAAATTACCCACACGCTGGAAATTGGTCACACAGTTGAAACACCAATTTTGGAGACGATGGCATGTGGAATATTTACACCAGCTACAGGATAGAAGTAAGTGGAAGCAGCGAGCCCACAACATTAACACAGGAACAATGGTCATCATCCAGGAAGATTATACCCCACCCTTGCGTTGGAAGCTCGGCCGAGTACTTGGCACACACCCAGGGGATGACGGCCTGATTCGAGTAGTGGACGTGCGAACATCTTCCGGAGTGGTTCGGACACCCATTCACCGCCTAGCACCACTGCCAATCGAATGCGAACAACACCAGCGACTTCTCTCGCCCAGCATCTACAACGGATGAATCACCCAATCACGAGGATTCCCCCTACAAAAGACGTCGAATGATCAGCGATCAGGATCTACGGCCAATCACTCATACTTCAGGGTTGAATTGTTATTCAACGGGGGGAGGATGTTTATGAGAACATACGGCGCCATTTGCGCGGAGTCGCCGTTCATCCAATTCAATGCCACATCCATTATCATGTTTACGAGAGCATGCTAAAACAATTGCCGACGTACGTTCATTCATTTCTTTTGAATGCAACCGACCACCCCGGCGTATTCTCAATTAATCCTTTTACTTTTCAGGTTTTACTCTGATATATTTAGTGGCGTTGCACCCGAATACTCAGGATCTTTAAAGATATTTAGTGGCGTTGCGCCCGAATATCACCAAAAATTATCACACTAAGGGTGTTGCACCCTAGTGTACATTAGGGCTTGAAAGATTAGGTGCTTTAATAGGCTATATATATCAGGTCAAAAGAGGCCTGATTCAACATTAGTTAAGAGCTAATCTATGACTTATGTGTAAGTTGAAAAAAAAACCTTTACATTCTTGCCAAAATCCATCCTATTTTCTGCTTCCTGTACTGTCACATACATACAACTTCATACATTTATCAAAATATGACAATAGTCTCATCTAGACAAGGTTGCTTTCCATGTTGCAACGTGAAAAATCTACTCGTAATAAGGCATCGACTTATTGATCTACCCTTATATCAGGTGTACTTACCGCAGCAAGAAGTAGACCCAAAATACCGTGTCGTCACTGTCTTTATAATCCGGTGGACAAATTTCTGGGCCATTTTTCCTAAATCTGCATCTTTGTACCATGCAGTCCGCTGTTAACTCATCCAATTTGTGAAGTCCAGACATATTGCTCCGTGTAACAATACCCCCGCACCTCAGATCCAGCTCTTCTAGATCTGTTACATTCACCCCGTTGCTCCACAACAATTTTTCTCCGAATCGTTGTTTAAATTCTGTAACTGTCTCATTGTCATCTGGTTCGATTTCCATGCCCAGCTGTTCTATTGGATCCGCCAAATCAGGATGCATGTCAAGGAGGAAATATGCCGATTCATCTTGACTCGATAGAACCCATCCCCGATCGAAAATATCCGCCTCTACACAACGGGAAAAAGGAGTCAAATTTACATCAGATGACATCAATATCATACTCTTACCTGTGGAATTGTCCATTAAGTCTGGCCAAGTAGTCGTGGCCAAAACTGTTGAATTCACTGAGCGATCATGAGAATGATCTCGCTGCTTGTTACTGACGTGAAATTCCAGATTCGTTGGATCATTAGGATTGATTTCAGAAACGAACATCGGGGCGTTTGTGGGAGGAGGAACAATTTCAATTTTTGGATTTTGTTCAAGCAGAAGGCAATAATCCAAGCATTGGTCAACGACTAAATCCAATTCCTCCTCCTCAGGACATTCCCGACTTGGACACGGCGACCACCATATCTAAAAGGAAATTCGACCACAAACAAAAAAATAATAATAATAAAATCCAATTAAAATCGGCCATTAATTGCTAATGATACACCTAAATGGGATTTCAGTCCAAATACCAAAGAACACAACTGAGCTATCATCGAGATATGAAATTCTGTTGGAACAGACATATTCAAAAATAGCTTATTAAAATCGAATTGTTTTATGCGGTGGAACCCTGCAGAGGCAATCCAATAGAACACACAAAATTATTTATTCAATATTTACCTCAACCGTCCCAAGTTCAGGGTGCCGCATGACATAGGCGGATGGCACAATCCCCGGAATTTCCTGTTGCGGTATAAACAGCAATGAATGATGGAAAATCGCATTTAATAATAAGCTCATCACCACAACAGGCTTGTATTTCCCAAATTTATCAACCAGAAAACCTGAAAACAAATAAATGCTCTTGAGTTGGATTTTCTGTTTGTGGTTTGGGACAATATAAACAGGAGGTAACAGATATACGGGTATTATAAGGACGCCAGGAACATGACTATGGTTTTTGTTTTATTATTGTCAGTATATTGGTGGTTATTTTTTTAGGGTCTTTGAAGTTTTATTATGAATTACGTTGGCTATTGCCCACAAGGAGCACAGTTAGAGGATTCGGTTTCATGTGTTTTATATTATCCAACTTTATTTTTCACAGATTGGTTTCCATATAATTAAAATATTACGTTTTCTATTTTAGGAGTCGTTCCAGGAGTTCCAAGTACTATGTAAATCCGGAATGTCTAATATCTCTAGAAGGTCTTCTAAAAATCTCTCGATTCACACAGAAGTCCAAACACCTCTCTATTAAAATGCCACAAAAGTTGGTGCTGTGGGTCGCTTCAGTTCATTTTTTCCCCATTTTAGAAACATTTTGCCTAACTTATGATGTCCCTAATACGGTAGTTTTACTATAAAAACAAGCATAAAAACCACTTTGCAACATCAAAGCTGCCACATAATGAACGAGACCTTGACCCAAAAAAGACTAAATAAATTGGTTTGATTTATATAATACTTTTAAATTACTGTAATATATCTCGGTCCGTGTGTTCACACTACATCTCAAACATCTGATGATTAAATAACCCTTGAAGCAAACCATTTGCACATTAATGAGATCTCATGCAGCACTCGCACTGCGCAGCCAGTATAATGAATTATTCATGAAACCCATTGAAAATTCATGGGGATTTCGAATTGATTGTTTCTTCTGGCTTTTTACAGGACTTACGGGTTTTTAATAACTAACATAACATAATTCCATGCGAGAAGTTACTCACTGAAAATCATAGCCCATCTGTGACCGCTGCAACAAGGTTTCCTTAATAAGGAACCCATAACAAATATTCCCTTCTGCAAAACTGTCGTTACTTAAAATTCAATACCGAACTCGAGTGGCCATAGAAAACATCTTGTTCACATTTCTGAGCAATTTCACAGCACGCCGTTCATTCATCTAAGTTTCCCCCCAAAAATCATGACATCCTGTCATTGATATAACAAAGTTTCGAAGTAGCGCCACTGAACATCGACGTTTTTATAACAAAATCAATTTTTAATAAACATTCAACCTCAACCCAAGGCAATAATTTTCCACTACCCGTGTCGGAATTTATGTTTTTCGAAAACATCCTGCTCAGCGAAATACACCGCCCGTTGAAAGTAAGATATCGGCAGCTGAGCGAAATAAACTAACAGTACACCATCGTACCGAGATACAAAATTATGAATAATTAAGTTTACACCGTCAAGTCTTTGTCAAATCAAATTCGTGTAATTCACGCCCCTTGCCACCCTGCGATTCCTGAACTGCCGTTTAGCCTAGATTAACTCGTAGATGCTCCCATTAGACCTGTGGAAGTTGACTGTCTGCTTCCGCAACAAAGTTTAATTAATTTAACTTTTCGAAACATGCCGACAGTTCTTCGCTGCACATATACAAGTGCGTCGTCCAATTTAATTGCCAAAAGAGTTTTTATTATCTGTGATGTGGAAATGAGATATTTTAGTTGAATAGAATAATGAGATTGTTTTCGAGCAAGTATTTTAATTAGGGAAATGAAAACCGCACTTACCTGTGATTGGCGGACTGAGAAAAGTCGTGAACGGTAGAGCTAGGTATATGATGGCAATTTCCTCAACTGTTAAACCGATAGACTGCATGTGAATGGTGAGGTAAGGCAGTAACGAAGATGTTGCTGAAATTAAATAAATACAATTAAATTGTAGGTTAGTGTGCAAGTTACGAACAGAAATCAAATTGACAAGACAATCTTCTTATCTCCCTCGTCGCAGTCGTAGCTTATTAAAAACTAAAACATGGATATTCATATTTTGAAACCGTAATGTAATAAGTACGATACCCTCGAAAATAAAGAAGGACGTAAAAAGGATCATTTACAATTTTTTCTCTGAGTTGCGACCACTGTTATGAGTTACATGTATTTCTAGCGGGATCTGTCGCCCATTGTGGACATGCCATAAAATTACTGTTGCAGTTCTTTTTGAACAGTTGCAGGTTGTAACGCTCGGGGAACACTCGGGTGGTAAGGGAGTTCCACAGCTTCCCAGCTCTGAAACAGAACGAGTTCTGATGCAGGGATGTTCGCGCCGTCGGGAGATGAACCATAAACGGGTGCGATCCGTCGGATTGTCTTGTGGAGTGCATATAAACAGAATTGCGTGGAACAATACCAAAAATCTCCGAAGAACAGCATCCGTGATAATATCTGTAAAACAGACTGAGGTCGGCTCCGCGCCTTCGAAGTGATAGCGACTGTAGTCCCGACGTCAGCGGCTGGTCCCCGATCAGGCGGATCGCTCGTCTCTGTGTGCTCTCAAGTATGTCGAGGGTATGTTTAGGAGCCGAGCTCCAAACATCAGAGCAATATTCGAGCGCGGGTCCAATTTGGGATTTATATAGGAGAAGAAGTTGGGCCGGAGTAAAATATGTCTTGCCTCTAAAAAGATAGCTCAGTTTTCCTGAGGCTGACCTGGCAACACTCGACATGTGTTTATGCCATAATACATTCCCACAGACCATGACACCGAGCAATCTCAAACTTTCCACAGCCTCGAGGGCCCGGTCATTCATCATCAGCTGTGGAACCGATGATCCACTTTTCTTTGTGAATGATTTATATTGTGTCTTCGCTGCATTGAAGGCGCCGAGATTGGCCCTTCCCCACTGCAGGACCGTATCTAGATCCTGATTCAGAGAGTCAAGCTGTCTGCATCTCAGCTGATGCGACGCAGAAGCACCAATCGTCCGAACACTCGAAAAGGAGGAAAAAAGCGTACTATCATCCGCAAAACTGAACACTTTGTTATCCGCTGTCTCCAACATATCATTGTTGTTGTTGTTGAATAACGTGTTTATTGTACAATAATTTAACAAATGTTGACTTAGGACTAAAATGCTGTATCCTATTTTACAATATTTTCTTATTCTTAAAATAATTTACTGGCTTCACACGAGCACTCTAAATTACACGATACAATTTTGTGTAATGCCTTTCGGCGTACAATAATATTTTTATATTTTTATATTTTTATATATTTCCTATTATTTATATATCCGAATATTTTAGAAGAAGAAGTTCTCTCTCTATGTTTATTAATTTTTTTTTTTGCCTCGCTCCTCGATAGTACAGTGGTTAGTATACCCGCCTGTCAAGCGGGAGACCGGGGTTCGATTCGCCATCGGTCGGGGAGCCTCCGGCGCAAGACTAATGACCTTGCCCGGAAAAAACGAATCATTATGGAAAATTTAACAAGCCTCAGACCTTGTTAAATAAGGTTCCCGGTTGTAGTGCCAATGATTATGATGAATATAAGATAAAAAAGTTTACAAAAAGATGATAATAACAAACATATTAACAAAAATGTTAATATAAAGAAATTTTAAAACGAATCCAACAAGTCATTTATGTGAAGCAAGAACAAGGTTGGAGCCAAAATAGACCCTTGGGGCACCCCCGAATTAACAGGATACAGATCCGAACACTCGCCGTCCACAACAACCCGGATCGATCGATTCTCGAGGAAGCTCCTCGTCCAGTCGCAAACCTGTTGAGAAAGTCCATATGAACGAAGTTTGCTCAGCAATGCCCCGTGCCAGACACGGTCAAAAGCCTTAGAGATATTCAATGTGACCGCCCTTAATTCACCACGCCGTTCAATCGCAGATGTCCATATATCGGTTATAAGTGTCAAAAGGTCTCCCGTGGACCGCCTGCCACGGAATTCGTATTGACGATCATTCAGAAGTCCGTTCCACTCCAAATACTTAACCAACTCTGTATTGATGACTTTTTCCATTACCTGAGATAAAATAGACAGTAATGCTATGGGACGGTAATTTTGTGGGAGACACCTTTTTCCCGTCTTTGGGATTGGCTGAACTCGAAAACGTAGTTTACCCCCCCCCCCCCCCCCCCCTCTTCCCCAATCATTAAATAGACTCGCATTGATATTGGTCTGAATAATCGCCAAATCAAAAATCGCATGCCTAGTTACCAACAGCAAAGCGTGGGTAAGCGACGCAGTTGCTACATAGAGAAACGGCTAGGGTTATCGCGAATTCCTTTTGCGAATTCCCACGCCGATATTATCCCAAGCCGCAACGGTGTCCTTTGATGTCGCCAGACACGGCTATTCGCTGGATAACAAAAACCCAGACTCAGGTGAAAAGTATGAGAAATATACTTTTCAACCCACTCTTGCTTTCCCCTTCTCGGAGTGCATTCATGATTCTGCACTCTGAGTACAATTCAAATATGAAACGGGGTCATGCGGTCACCCTCTTGGTTTCGCTTTCGTTGCAACCGAAACCAAATCAACCCCAAAATCGTCATGCTCTCCGTTGCAATTTTCCCATTCTCCCTGAGTTCTTTGACTGTTGAGTAAATTCGCAAGAGTTTATTCGCCTCAATGGGCGGGGAAATGGAAAGATGATGATGAGTGTGCGATCGAAAATGGGTGATCATGGAGGAGTACCTGTTGCTTGGGTAGGAGTGGGTCAGCAGTGCCAGTAAGAAGAAAAACGTGAGTCGAGTATTGTCCGCGAAGAGGTTAAGTGGTTATGCGCCGGGTGTGTCACCTTTTTAAAATAAAAAACAAAAATATGTTTATATTAAAAGTAAAAATTAACTGAAAGAAAAACTGAATCAAAAGCTAGAAGAGCGTAAAAATTAATTGAAAAGCAAACTGAATCAGAACTATGTGTTGAGAAAGTTAATAGGTTATAGCCCCTCAACCCAGTTCCGCAGCAACAACGTAAGTACCGTTAATATATATATATATGAATGAATATATTGAGTGATAGAGAACCAAGTTAACAACCCAAGCGATATAATATCAAGTGTTACAATTTGTTACAATTGTACACGCAGAGGAAACTGTGACCGTTAACAACAAAAAAGTGTTACCATTAACCATTGGTGCAAGGCTAATAACCTTGCCCGAAAAAACAAATGATTATGGACAATTTAACAAGCCTCGGGTAAGGACCGGATACCGATGGAGAGACTTGCTAAATAAGGCCAAGACCGGACCCCAGTTGTAGTGCCGATGATGATGATAATGACCATTAACCATATATAAAATAAAAACACATATAGAAAATAAAGTGTTTAGTTTAGTTTAGTTTAGTGAGAGCAGAACCCTCGTTTATTTCACTTAGTACAAGCGTAAAAAAAAACAAAAGTAAAAAGTAAAAACTTACGAACTAACTTAAAAACTAGGGATTACGAACATGAACTTAATACCCAGAATAAGCCGCAATGGATCGATCACATTACGGTGAAGGTATACCCAAACAAGAAATATAACATCATCCCCTTGGTGAAGCGTAAAGTTACGTCGCCGGGAACCGACTCTGACGACGAGTCAAGCAGGCCCGCGCCCGAAAACCAATCTTCGGAGAGGCAATCCCTCCAATTCATACGACACCTGTTCTCGGATGGTCAGTCGCCTGATGAACCCGATTTGGACTCCAGGTGGGCACAACTGTATGGGGAACTTCGTTTAGGGGATAACCTGAACACCCCCGAGTGCCAATCGATAACGGAGTTATGTCGAGAGTTCAACGACGTCTTCCATTTACAGGGCGACTACCTGACGTATACCGGTGCAATCTCGCACGAAATACCTTTGGTATGGGATCAGGCACTTATAAACCAAAGAATGTACCGATTCTCCGAATGCGAAAGGCAGGTTATTAATGAGCAAATTCGGGAAATGTTGGATAACGACACTATCCAACACAGCAAAAGCCTGTGGAACTCCCCCCTTCTAGTGGTTCCCAAGAAAGTGGGCCCCGACGGAGAAGCCCGATGGAGAGTTGTGGTAGACTTTCGAAAGCTAAACGAAAAAACCATCGGGGACGCGTATCCTATTCCTCGTATAGAGGACATTTTAGACCAGCTCGGTCGCTCGCGTTACTTCTCCACGCTCGATTTGGCCAGTGGCTATCACCAAGTCTTGGTGGATCTAAACGATCGAAGCAAAACCGCCTTTAGTACCAACTATGTTTGTTCGGAAAAAGGGGCTTCGCCAAATCCTGACACGACAGCTAGTGTCAGAGATTTCACCATTCCTAAGAAGGTACGTCACGTCCAATCATTCTTAGGGCTACCAAACTATTACCGGAAATTTGTGCCAAATTTTTCCCGGATAGTGCGCCCCTTAACCAACTTACTAAGGAAGGACGTGAAGTTCACGTGGTCATCCAAATGTCAACAGGCATTTGAAGAGATAAAGGGGAAGTTAATTTCGCCACCATTATTGGTTTACCCAGACTTCACTCAACCCTTTAATCTAACCACGGATGCGAGTAATGAAGCACTGGGAGCAGTGTTATCCCAAGGTGAGATAGGCAAAGATCAGCCTATCGCCAATGCCAGCCGCACCCTGAATGGGGCCGAAAGAAATTACAGCACGATAGAGAAGGAGTTGCTGGCCATTGTATGGGCGGCAACAAATTTCCGTTGCTATTTGCAGGGTCGACGCTTCACCGTATACACGGACCACAAGCCGCTGAAGGGAGTGTTCGGGGTGAAAGAACTCACCTCACGCCTAACCAGATTTCGTCATAAGTTATCGGAGTTTGATTACTCAATCGAGTACAAACCCGGTAAATATAACACCAATGCGGATGCGCTAAGCCGCATTCCCCAATCTGTGGACGAAACCCCTTCACCACCGCGGTGCAATGTAGTAACTCGCCCCCAGGCTAAGAACCAACGGCCAAGCGAGGGATCTCCGGGACGTCCTAGCGACGACGATTCACCTCTAGAAGATTACCCCATTCCCTCCTTCACGGAAAAGGGAATGGAAATAACTAATTCCGAGGAGATCCAACACTTATTACGGGATTACCATGATCACCCTTTAGGTGGGCACCAAGGGGTGATCAAGACGTATAAGAAGATACGCAGGCACTACTGGTGGAAGAATATGATGCGCGACATCAAACACTACATTAAAGTCTGCAAGATCTGTCAGCGCATGAAGTCTACCCCAAATTTACGAATGCCGATGGTAATCACCGACATTGCCAAGAGGCCCTTCGAAAAGGTTTATTTAGGCATCGTGGGACCCCTGGACCGTACTCCGGAAGGCAATCAATATATACTTACGTTCCTGGATAATTTATCTAAGTATATAGATTGCTATGCCTTGCCCAATGCAGAGGCAGAGACGGTGGCTTCGGTCTTTTTCGACCAAATAGTTGCAACGTATGGTGTACCGGCGCAACTAGTCACTGATCAGGGCAGCAATTTCCTGAGCAGCCTGTTTAAAAGGCTGCTCCACATCAAAAAACTACAAACCTCAGCGTACCATCCACAATCGAATGGTGCCTTAGAACGAGCCCATCGACCGCTAGTAGAATACCTACGCAGCATTGTGGATACGAATCCCCAAACTTGGGATCAGTACCTGAGGGCAGCCACCTTTGTGTACAACACCAGCGTGCACGAGGGTACCCGATTGACGCCGATGGACTGTCTCTTTGGTTTTACTCCGGAGGTTCCCTCGAACATCAAACTACCTCCGGAACCGGTTTACAACCATAAGAGCTTCCATAAGCTATTGAAGTACAAGCTTCAGAAAACGTACGAAATAGCTAGGCGCAATCTCGAAACAGAGGTCCAAAGGGTATCATGACCGCCAGTTATGCCCGTTCACGTTCCATGTGGGCGACAATGTCTTGATGCGGGAAGAAAATAAGAAAGGGAAATTGGCGCCCCTATGTAACCAAATCCAAGTAAACCCAGATCAAAACCACGATTAAATTAATAATAATTCGTTATTAGGGACGTTATTAGGGACGTTATTAGTTCGCAAAGATAAGTAAAATTACGAGGGCAGTCGCAGAATTAATCCGCCTGACACATAGATGACAAGATTTATTAAAATATAATTACTGTGATAGATAGTACCAATCTTAGGAACATTAAATCTCAACTTTGATAACACTAGGTTGCTTACTGTTTCTTTGACAGGCATCAATAGTAAACGCTGTCAGTGAATTTGTAAACATAGAAAAAATTAGTCATCGTTATGTGATTCAATACTTTCATTTGAAAGGACTTAGTGCAACCAATATCAAAGAAGGCTAGACTCTACTTTTGGGGGAATCTACACCTACTGGTCTTGTACGGTTTCTATACCACAATCCATCCATCCAAGTAGTTAGAAACCATTAGAACTAACCCTATAGACACTATCCTTAGAAAAAAATGGGTTGGCGAGAGGGCCGACTTTAGCGAGACAAGGACAGATGTGTCCTTCATCTTGCCTCTGGCTTTCTGGTCATCTTGCGATAACCAGAATCACCCGCATCCGTGAGGATGTTGGGCTCGGTCTCGCAATATCTGAAAAGAAAAGAAAAAAGGGGGTATCCAAGAATAGTGTGGAGAGTGTTAGCCCAGGTGTTCTCTAACTACTTGTAAAGAGGGATGGTGGGAAAGAAATCATACAAGACCTGTAGGCTTATCTCCATCTGGATTGCAGCCAGATGTGTATATTCTAAAAATATATATTCCATTCCTTTTCTCCAATTTTTCACATACAAATCTCAATGAAGATTTTTATAAAAGGGCGATGAATTTCAGATTCGAGGATCAGTCTCTAGGTTGGCGTCCGACGTTTAAGGGCGTCAATCAATTAAAATAAATATATAAAATACAAAATAAAAGTATTCTTATTGGATTCGGTCGAATATAAGATCTCTTTTTACAGTAATCGGTCGTCACTCTTCCCGGAGGCCCCGGAAGCACGGAGGCGACCGCAACGTGTCCCCTCAGCAACCGTCTAAAGAGATCCATCATCCTTTTCAGGACAAGGAGACACGCTCCCTGAGAGAAGGATCACAACATTGCCAAAATCCATGTTATATTCTGCTTCCCGTACCGTCACATATCGGGTTTTCCAATAAGTACTTGACAACTTTTTTTTTTAAATAAAACGCAGACCATTTGAGATATTTCAAAAAATGTATTATCGGCTTGAAGTACAATCAAAACATTTATGAATGGAACTCGACTTCGTACAAATGGCCACCGCGGGTACGTTTGCAGCGGTCGATTCGTGGGAACCAATTTTCGGTGACTCGGCCGCACATTTCGGCCGAAACGGCAGCTATTTCCAGTTCAATGTTGGCTCTGAGCTCTTCCAACGTCGTCGGCTTGTTGGCATAGACCAATGACTTGACGTAGCCCCAAAGAAAATAGTCTAGAGGCGTTAAATCGCACGAACGGGGCGGCCAACCGACTGGCCCATTTCTTGAGATAACACGCTCATCAAATTTACTCTTCAATAAATCGATTGTATCGTGTGCTGTGTGGTTTGTGGCACCGTCCTGTTAAAACCACATGTCGCCCAAGTCCATATCTTCCAATTCAAGCCAAAAATAATCGATAATCATGACGCGATAACGATGTCCGTTCACAATAACGTGACGATCGTTATCGTCGACGAAAAAATATGGCCCAATGACGCAGCCGGCATGCAAACCGCACCAAACAGTTATTTTTTCTGGATGAAGTGGTGATTCATGAAGCCCATGTGGATTTTCACCCGACCAATAATGCATGTTTTGCTTATTGACGAACCCATTGAGCCAAAAATGAGCTTCCTCACCGAAGATGATTTTGCGATGAAATTCATCATCTTTGCGCATCTTTTGCAAAGCCCAATCGGAGAATGTACGTCGGCTCAAGGGGTGCATCGGCTTCAATTCTTGAGTCAGCTTGATCTTGTATGGGTATAAACCAAGATCCTTACGCAAAATTCGCCATAAAGTGGTCTGGGCGATGCCCAATTCTTGAGAACGCCGTGGATTCGACTGTTTTGGGTCGTTTTCTGCGGACGCCTGAACGGCAGCGATATTTTCGACACTTCGACCAACCCGTTGTCTCACTGTCACGGCAACATCACACAACGAATATGTAGACTCAAATTTTTGCACTAAACTTGTTATTGCCTGTATACTAGGGCGAGAATTACGACCGAAAATTGGAGTTAACGCTCTTAAAGTTGCGGTCACACATCACCATCGGCACTACAACCTGGAACCGGTCTTGGCCTTATTTAGCAAGTCCCGAGGCTTGTTAAATTTTCCATAATGATTTGTTTTTTCCGGGTAAGGTCATTAGTCTTGTCCCAGAGGCTCCCCGACGAGGAATCGAACCCCGGCCTCCCGCGTGACAGGCGGGTATACTAACCAGTATACTATTGAGGAGCTGAAAGTTGCGGTCACCGACTCCAAATTTCGGTAGCAAATTTTTATAATTTGCAGACGTTGTTCGTTCGTGTACTTAACCATGATGAAAATGTTGAGTTTACTGATTAATTGGCAGTGACAGTTCGATGATTAGTGAAAGGGTGCAAATTGAATTCAAAGTTGTCAAGTTGTGGCGATTCCGCCAGATCCCACGGCTCGCCTTCCTGTAAAAAACCCCCATAACCATAACCCGGGTCTGCACCAGCTTTCGCTAATGCAATTCGCATTAGCATCCTAGATGCTCCACGCATCATACAGACCCAATTATTATAACCCTAAAAACCCTATAAAGAAAACTTACCTTCATGCATCCCTTCGCATACAATTTTTCATAAGATTTCTTTGTTTGCTTATTTGGTATTCTGAACCAATTCGGTACCAGACAAATACCATAAATATCGCGCCGTCTATTTTTCCAGCCGCGTCATATACCATTCATATACATTGCCTGGCAACCTTTTTTGTTTGTCTTACCAACAAACAACCCAAGCAGCTGCATATAATTAGCGCAATAGGCGCTGAAACCAAATTCTCCAGCATTTCCTAATGCAAATATGAACCCGGTTTCTATTGCAGCCAGAGATGCCATAAACATCCATATTGCTTTTAGCACCTTTTTCTCCTAACGTCGAAAATAGCGACGAGGCATCGTGTAAACAATGACCCGCATTACCAGCGGCGCATGTGGTCATTTTTCCCTATTGTCCTTGTTTTCGAACACATGCAACAACATTGAATCTGTTCGATCGCGCACATATACCACTGCGCCACTAGTTACACCCTTAAGAGAAACGTTTTTCTCTCTCTTCCTTTTTCTTCCTTAGCGAAATCATCTCTGCATGAGATGACGATCGCGGAGTCTTATCCCAACCACTAAACAGAGTGGTCGAGCGGTTCATCATCCCTTGTAGGGTGTGCTCGTAATGCACACCCTAGCGAGTTTCTTTTTTTCCGATACCAGTCTTGCGTGTTATACAGTTCCGCGAATTTTCAATCCTTAAAGTTAAACATACCGTGAAACGAACAATTAATAACCAAAAAGGTATACGGTGTCAGTGGAGTGTCAGATGTGAAACAATCTAATTAAACAAACAATTCGCAACGAATCACTTCACCCGTGAAGACAAAAATCATCCTAATTTATCAACGGTTCTTAAATGTAATTTCAGTTTAAGTGCTTGTTACTAACAATAATTTCCTCATCAAGCCGCTCCTCACAAATTGTAAATCTCCACGTGAAAATAAAATACATTAGCAATAAATGTTTCCTTTTACTTGCTTCTTGTGGACGGTGTGTTGCAGAGTTTAGTTTTGTTTTGTTTTTCTTGAACAAATTTCTTCTCTCGGAGTTGGCGGCGAAATACCTGAGTTGTGAGGACGAAGTATAACTCGCACCCATGCCGGTGCCGCGACTTCTACACCACATTGGTGACCCGCGACGGTTTTTTTTTTATTAATATAAAAAAACTTGAACACGCGATCTCTGACAAAAGTTGACTCGATGTAGTGAATTAGCACGTAATCTGTTGTGCAGTGACTTTTATAGTGAGCAATTGTGGCGGCAATTGCCGAAAAGCAATCTATGGGCAAAAACATCGCCCCAACACCAGCACCAGTTTCCATCACCGGAGCAGCCAACAACACCAAGGCAAGTAATAATTAATAATAATAGCCTGGTTAATTTCAGCTAAGGTATCGCTAAGTAACAAGCGGTCTAACAAATAACACAACGCCCACGACCGATGCGATCGAATTTTTCCAGCGGCCGCCTGCAGAAACTTTATCCTTTCTATTTTAATTTATGGAAGGATTCAAGGCTCAATACCTCACCGCTAAATCACAAAAAACCAAGGAAAGAACTACACCAAAGATCCTTCACCTGTTGTGAATTTTCTTAAAAGAATATATTATTATCAACCAAACAGCGATTCAGACAACACCACCAAATTATATCCGGAATTCTATCCAGCTTTCACACAATGGCTACCCCACGAGAAAGCAATCAAAAAAGTGACATTGCGAGGAAATGTGCCAAAGTCATCGAAAACAAAGGAGAAGCAGTATCCTGTTGGTCCGTGGCTCTTGGCATGGTTTATCTTCGCCGTTGTGCGTCGGTTATTTCCCCAGATAATCCAGTCAATTTGTGTAGCGTAAACCACCCTTCGTTCCAGTCGTTTATCTATTACCAATAATTAATCTACGCCTTTAAAACTCAAAATCCTTTACAGTTATGTATGATGTATCAATATTAAATCCCTTTATTTTTTATTTTATTTACTATACTTTGATTGTGAAACTGTGTCAAAAAAGCAAATGTCATTTTCATTTTGATTAGTATATTAATAGCAATTTTGTAAGAAGGAATTAAAATATTCCGTCAGAGCAATTAAATATTACGAACAGCACAATGTACGAAAATGGTCCAAAATCAAAGAACCAAAGGGTAAACAAACCCAACAGCAAAATTTTGTCAAAAATAAAATTTTCAATACTATTTCGAGAAACTAATCAAGTTGGCTAATCATTAAGCTTGTGTTTTGTGTAAAATTAATTAGTGATTTGAAGTGCAAATTTCCTCGCACAGTTCCAATTTGCGTAAACGATTTTCTATTGTAAATGTAGACAACTGGTTAGAGGCAGTTATTCTACCAGTGTAGGAAAAGAGTATAACTGATTTAACTATTAAAAAACTATGCTTTCCAATTCAAATTCCGAAACATTGTTTTCGATAATTAAAATTCATAAAATATGCATAAAAGATATTGCCACTTATATGGATGGATATATGTCCGGAAATATATACATTTATATGGGTGCGTTTCTTTTGTGGTTTGTAACCTATTAACGTACAAAAAAAGACAATACTTTTATATTAAAAGTTACATATACTCAGTTTTGCTATTATCTTTCCTTTTTATACATTAAAACGCAAAAACAGAGACACCACAATCAAAATTATGTAGGTTATTCATTTAATAAAAATAGATAAAAGAGGCACCACCAGAAAATCTAGGAAAAAAATGTCAAAAGATAAAGTAAACCGTACGCACATAATTTAAGAAGCAATCCTTTCAATTACTACGTATTGTAAAGCTACCATTCACAAACGAAAGATGAATTATTGTTTTTGTGAGAAGTGGAAACGATATTGTATATGTATCTAACTTCTTCACATAATATTTACTTTTACACGATAGCCTTCAATTGAGCGAATTTGTTTTGTTTAATGAAATTGAATTTTTTTTTTTTTAAAATTAAAACATCTACCTGTGTAAAAAATTAAAAAAGAAAATATATTTGTATCCGCAAATAGCACGAGATTGAGGCAAAAATAAAATAAATATTGTAAACCCCTTCTGGGTACAAACCGGTGTACAACCGCGTTCGCCTCGCTTGTGACTCTAACCAATCCCACACGACTCGAACTCAACACACTCGACTTTTCGACTCCATCAACTTCACTCCTTTCAACTCGCTCGCACTCTGTTTTGACTCCGCCTTGTATTGCCTTCAACACTATTCGACTACATACGACTCCGATTCCTACTTCTCTCGACTTCTCAACTACACGCGACTCCTCCACTTTAATGTTTTTCCATTTCAGTTGACTCCACTAAACCCCTTTTCAACTCCGTTCTCGGTAGACCCCCTTCGACAACACTCACCTACGACTCCACACGACTTCTTTTCAACCTCTTCCGACTACATTTAATTTCTTTTTCGACTACACGTCGCTCACATTCAACTCTCTCGACTCCATTCATTCCTCCACAACCGACTCCTCTCTTAACAGCTCGTCTCTTACATCGGGACACAATGCCCCTTAAACACTGGACCCCACCCAACCTCACTTGACCCCACATCGGCTCAATTTATTCCTTTAACCGGCTCCTCATCACACCCTTCGGACTCTTCGAGTTCAAAGTGATGACCTTTGGCCTTCTTTAAATACTGGCAAAACTCGCCCTATCCACCCTTTTAAGGCTCCTTCTTTTTTAAATATTGGCGCACACGCTCACCATTACTCAACACCTATTCTCGGCAAACCGGCCCCTTATGTAACAACAGCTACTGCGCGTAGCATATAATCTATAGGACGCTCGGTTTTGTCTCGCGTGAAACATCTCAACCTTTTCTTTTCTTTTCTGCATATTGGCGCTCATGCTCGCCAACCATAGCCTTCATGCAACGGTGCTCGACCTTTCCACCCGATTTGGGCAAGCCAGCTTCCCTCGCTACCACAGCTACTACGCGTAGCAGCACCCATCAGGGCACCTGGTTTTGCCCCTTTATTTAAATTTCAGGACATTCGTCCTTAGATCTCCTACGTCTCCCAAATGTCTCAGCAACACCGGTCCACAAATCAAACCGATACCACCGGGCTGAGACAACATACCTGTTTCCCCAATCCTTTAGCCACCATGGCTCCCCTTTAGCGGCAACTAAAGGCTATACACGCCCCTCTACGCCGCCTCAAATACCTAGGTGCATAATACTTCGGAGAGTGCAGCAGTTACTCTAGGCCGCCTTGTGGTTAGACATAACCAACCATACCCCAGGAGCCCCGTAATCTAAGTCGCCCAACTTAAACGAGCGCGATTGGCCGGCCCTCCCAACAAAGCGCCGCTTGGTCGAGGTTGCGGTCGCCGTTTATCAAGCTCCGGGGTCGACACCGGAGCCGATATATCGGACCTCCCTCGATCGGTAAGCCGCGCAACTGGAGCGCCCGCCCCCTTTTTACCAGTCACAGCGGCAAACAATTTGCCATACAAACGTATGGACAAAAGACACCCGCTCTGGACTTGGTCCCTTTCCATTCCGCACACGGCAACCCGTCACTGCGGATGGGAATTACCCTGGGATAAGTTCCCCTCCTTCTCGCACACACTATTTCGTCACTGCGGATGTGAGCGGATTTCCGATAGGTTCCGACCTATTCGGGCGATAAGCCTGTTGGTCCACGAGACCCATAACAGGCCGATGGACCACGCCGCACACATTTGCCCTTGATGGCATCAAGCGGTAACAACTGTGTCCATCTTATCGATAAAGGCCCAAACAATAACCAGGAACTGGTCACCACGACAGTCCCGTAACATTACCACAGCGCATTCCGAAGCAACCTCCCTATCATTACAGCACCCACCATCGAGCATTCCCTCGCCCCTACCTTTTTTTTTCGTGACTACGTCACTGGGAGGGGAGTACTGTGGCGATTCCGCCAGATCCCACGGCTCGCCTTCCTGTAAAAAACCCCCATAACCATAACCCGGGTCTGCACCAGCTTTCGCTAATGCAATTCGCATTAGCATCCTAGATGCTCCACGCATCATACAGACCCAATTATTATAACCCTAAAAACCCTATAAAGAAAACTTACCTTCATGCATCCCTTCGCATACAATTTTTCATAAGATTTCTTTGTTTGCTTATTTGGTATTCTGAACCAATTCGGTACCAGACAAATACCATAAATATCGCGCCGTCTATTTTTCCAGCCGCGTCATATACCATTCATATACATTGCCTGGCAACCTTTTTTGTTTGTCTTACCAACAAACAACCCAAGCAGCTGCATATAATTAGCGCAATAGGCGCTGAAACCAAATTCTCCAGCATTTCCTAATGCAAATATGAACCCGGTTTCTATTGCAGCCAGAGATGCCATAAACATCCATATTGCTTTTAGCACCTTTTTCTCCTAACGTCGAAAATAGCGACGAGGCATCGTGTAAACAATGACCCGCATTACCAGCGGCGCATGTGGTCATTTTTCCCTATTGTCCTTGTTTTCGAACACATGCAACAACATTGAATCTGTTCGATCGCGCACATATACCACTGCGCCACTAGTTACACCCTTAAGAGAAACGTTTTTCTCTCTCTTCCTTTTTCTTCCTTAGCGAAATCATCTCTGCATGAGATGACGATCGCGGAGTCCAATTCCAACCTCTGACCGCAATGGTCATGTGATCTCCCGTCCTCGTTTTGCGCTCGAGGACGCAAAAATACTAAGTCGAGTGGAGTAAACGCGCGTTTTAATAAAAATAAGTTTAGTGCCTCATATGTTGTTTCTGTGCGTCTTTTTATCTTCGGTGCAATTATTTAGTTTGTTGATACAAATAAGAGCGATTGAATTTTGCGGACCAATAGATTACTAAAATAAAATATATCGATGCAATAAAAGAACATTTACAAGTAAATAGTGCATTTAACTTTTCCTTCAGTGTTTTTGTGTGGCGTAGGTTTTGTTTTGTTTCGTTCTTTCGGTTCGGTGATTTGCGTCGGTGGAACAATACATGATGGAGGAGGAAGTAGACCGGAGTACCCATGCAGGTACATTACTTCCTCCCCACAAAGTCCCTATTGGAAAACCCGATAGTTGAACACCTTGATGTGGAAATAGAAGAACTCAATGCTGACTAAATACAGCCGGACTGAAACTAGCCGAACATAAGATGGAGGTAATTTTAATAAGCAGTCACAAGAAAGATGAAAACCTTGATTTGCAAATTGAAGGACACACCATCAGAAAATTCTCTCTATAAAATATCTTGGAGTTACCCTCGACAATACGTTGACCTTCAAGGAACACCTGCGGCGAACGAGTAAACGTATGCAATGTTATAGGGAGACTGCTCCCCAATATTGGAGGAAGCCCCCACATAAGGAAGTTGAGAACCTACATCTAATAAAGAAACCTGGGTGAAAAGAAAACATAGCGAGCTGAACTTCCACCTGACTCAGTTTATATCAGGACTTGGATGCTCACGGCAATTTTTGCTTAAGTATAAGCATGTTAATAACCCATACTACTGCGAAGACAAAATAGAAAATGCGGAACACTTACTCACAGAGTGAGATTCCAAACCGCACGAATAATATTGGAGAGACATATGAGACGGACATTTACTCGAATAGAAGTAACAGAATACATGTCCAAAAGAAACATGCCCCGTAACAAATAATATTCTGTAACATAGTGCACCAATTGGGACGCGAAGAGCGTAGTAACAGATAAACTCCCCCCCCCCCCCCCCCCCCCCCCCCCCCCCGCGATGGAATAACTTAAAAAGAAAGTTATGTGGGCAATAACGCGAATATGTGTTGGCTGGAGGTGGTTTTAGCCGGTAAAAATCTGGATCGGTCCAAGTGTATCTTTTGAAGATTTCCACCTTCTTATAAAACAGAATAAAAAGACATCTGACGGATTTGAATGGGTATTCTGACCCAAAGATTCATGATTCCTAGTTCCTTATACACTGTTTGTCCATGGAAGAAATACAGAGTGCTCTATATACTGCGTACAATAATATCTTTATTAAAAAAAGTTATTTTTTAAATTTATTTAGGGTTTGAAGAATGTAATCGGGTTTAAGTAAATAAAACAAATGTGGAGGAAATTCTTATTTTATGAATTTATTTATTATCACGACTATCCAAACCGTGTGCAAGGCTTTTTCGATGTATACTAGACCAGTTTGGCCAGTGCGTCCACTCCATTAGGTTATCACATCTTTAACGCACTAAGGCTGATCTCAACAAGTTTTTTCTTTCTTGTACTTAATCTTTTTTTTTTCTTTATTATTATTCAACCCTCTCCCAGAGGCGACCATTTAACTCTCCCTACCCGCTACTATCAGAGGTCTTCGCTCAAAGACACAATTCAATCTGAAAAACACCCACGCCATACCTGTTGACATTTTCGTTTTAAGCGAAACGAACTTAATCCCCAGCATTCATAACCTGGCACTGTTTCCACCCACGCTTACTGTCTTGCGCGATGACCTTCTCAGTCACGCCTCTGACTTTTCCCCTAGCCGATGGGCTAGCTCATCGTCTTGATTCGTCTCTAACTCCTCCCAGCTCGACTTATGACAGTCAAAATCACTGTTCCTCTCAAATCAGTCTTTGTTATGTCCTTCTATATCTTGCCGTCCCAGCCCATAGAAATGTACGAGCTATTGACCGTATAATCGAGCTGAGGAATTGTGAGGGCGACATGATCGTCTTTGGAGACTTAATCTGCCACAACTCAATTGGCTTTATCTGACGATCAATCATACCTTATCCGCTCACGCTTTTCAGCAAAGGAATTCTCTTCATTGGTCGGCTAGCTGATTCTTACCCCTGTCAAGTCAGCAACGTTCGAAACCTCTTGGGCAGGCAGCTAGACCTGACCTTTACTACAGACCCTATATATATACCAGTCTACCTACAGACTACTGTGGGGGTTTGGAGGTCGCGACGCCAGCAAGGGCGAGAGTTCTACCGCCAACCCACTCGCTGCCAAACAATGTTCTCTCGAGTCCCTCCGAACGAAACGCACAAACATGATCACCGAGTAAAGGAGGAATGAAAAACAACACTAAAATTTTGCTGCAGGGTTCTTTATTGAATTAGTTATTTCACAATGATAGTTTTGTATGTAGATGAATTACAGGCAACGAATTTAGAATTACAATTAGTTGAATGTTAATTATCACTACTGTATTTAACAAGTTACAGGAATCGGATTACGTTTAATTGGGCACTAATTACCACTACTGTCTTTAACACAACATTCGCCAGGACTCGTGGTATGTTAGCGTCACCGTGTGCACCGGGGAGCGGAAGTCGGCATGACCGCTGTGGTCAGCGGAGGGAATACGACTCAACGAGGATAGAACTCTGACTTGAATTCCACCCTCGGTTAGGGTTAAGGAACAGAAGAGAAAGAGAAAATTTTTCTCTTACGGGTGTGGCCACCAAGGAAACGCGATCTTTTGATGCAGTGGTGTGTATTTGTGAATGTACACATCACCGTGTTTATCGATGCATTCCAGCAAGGATAAACAAAACCTACAGCAAGGGAAAAAGAACAAAGGAAAAGCGACCTAATGCGTCGGTCTGTGATTAGGGTCAGCTAAATAAATAAACTGGAACTCATTAAATGGGAATTGCATTTGGGAATCCACAAACGATGTGGATTGTTTATGGTATCGCCAGCGTTCTTTTGTTTGCACATTGCGTGCCAAGGAAATTAGTTTCAGCGTCTATTGCGCTAATTATATGCAGCTGCTTGGGTTGTTTATTGTTGGGAGAAAAGGTCGCCAGCCAATGTGTATGAAAAGCGATTTGTTGTACACATGAATGAAGCTGGGAATAGGCGACGCAATGATCATTATCCCTGGTTGGGATGGTTACATGATATGTGAACCGATAAGTTTTCTTTTCAGGGATATGCTGTTTGGAACAGAATTCTTAAGAGGAATTTTGAATTCAAATAAATGAATGCAGGTAAGAATTCTCTTACTGAAGCTTTTCAGATTATACCTTAGCTAATCCTAGATGCGTAAAGCATTTAAGGTGCTAATGCGGTTGCATTAGCGAAATTATGGGATTGAATGGGAGTTATGGGGTTTTTTTAGGTAAGTGAACCGTGGGGTTTGGCGGAACCGTCACCCTACCACCACCTCACTCTTCACATGGCCTTCTCCGTGCCCCCCCACCCGCGCCCAGATCATACCTTAGATAATCCTAGATGCGTAAAGCATTTAAGGTGGTAATGCGATTGCATTAGCGAAATTATGGGATTGCATGGGAGTTATGGGGTTTTTTTTAGGTAAGTGAACCGTGGGGTTTGGCGGAACCGCCACACTACCACCACCTCACTCTTCACAGGACCCCCCCCCCCCGCCACCCTCGTTTCCTTTTGCTTTTCTCAATTTCGCTGCATTTTTCCTACTCTAGACAACCTCGACCCCTTACCCCCCTTAGTAAAATCACAAGCTTTGCTCACAGCGTAACAAATTGAATAATTTATGGCCCACCTTCTCACGGAATTGAACTATTCCCATGTATTCCAACTATCTCGACTGCCTCCGATTCACTGAAATATATAACACCCTATTCCGTATCTTATCAAAACTGAGACCTACCCGAAGAATGACCCCAAAACTTTCTTTCATTTCATCAATCAATAATATAAATTCGATGGTGTTCCCACATCACCTTCCTTAAACACTCATTACTCATCTCATCGTGTTACTATTGCTAACCTCGTCACCACTCGCTTCAATCAATCATTCACTACTACTTAACTAAGTCTTTCCTCGTCCCCCTGTGGGGGTTTCTCTAGTCTACATGAGAAACAACCCACAATTCCAACCACAAATCCTACCTAATTTTGACAGCTTTCAGCGCGTCATACCTACCCATTTCCTTTATATGTTATTTCCCCGTAAAACATGTCAAACGGACGCATAGCTAAGCTCATTATCCCATGCAGATAATGCATAATTGAGTTTAGCTACATTCTTGACATACGGCAACTCCATTCTTGCTAACCATGAGTTTCCCGTCGGAAATCTCATAATGTCGGTTAGCAACAGCAAGTCTAAACGAACGACGCTGTTGCATCATGGCAAAATCGCTGGGGATATTTCAGCGTCTTAGAGTCTGGTTCTCACGCTGATTATTTCCCAAGCACCAGCGGCGTCCTATTGAATTTCCCTCAGATCATCCATTCGCTTGGGATCAATGATCTCTTTTTGCAGGGGAGTAACATCAGCTAGGTTCTCCTCTCCTTCGCAATTCTGTGTTTCTATAGTGCGATGACCTATGATATCATCACTAGGTCAGTAGACCAGTCGCATACGCGGCACTGATGCACACACACTAAGCCAGATCAACCCTGGGTTATTGTGCTTTGCCTTTTGATTTCTCCATCCTTGCTACGCCCATTGACGTCGAACGAATACACAAGTACGTTTCTACCTCGATGTGTGTGGTGAGTTGGGGGATGCACAAGAGAGCATGATTACCATTGGCGGATCGATGTGTAGAAGCAGAAATCACAATTTCCACCCTAATTCAAGTCAGTCACATCTCAATCGTTAGAGTGGAGGGTCGCGCCGCCGCTCGTCTCCATCAATTTCGAATTTCTTCTCAAAATATTAAACATGCGTTAAACTTCTTGCCAAAAAAAAGCTGGAGCATATAGCGGAAGACTGAGGCAAATTTCATCAATAAAAAACTAACGAAATAAAACGAAAAGTTATTAATTTGAAGCTTTCTTTAGAGTGTAAAATAGTATATTGCGTGCGTTTCGAATTCATCTATTTAAATAAGGATACCTGCAAACAGACTTGTGTAAAATAGCATATTGCGTGCGTTTCGAATTCATCTATTTAAATAAGGATACCTGTAAACAGACTTGAGCTACAAGAAAAATACGAAACATAATAAAAAAAACTTTAAATAAATAAACCTCAGTGCTTTTCATTCATTCCTTCATCGTTGGTGACAATTTTTGGACGACACAAGTGTTTGGGGATAAAGTGAATCCTGTGCCATACGTTGGCACCCATACTCAACCCCCACACCACTCTCCCGAACTCCTTTGATCCACTCGTAATTGAATTTAAGCTACTCCAACTCAAAGACGGGTTTACACCAGCCCTGGTAATATCCCCGCAACTCTCCTCAATAAATGTTCATCCATTCTCTCTGCTCCCCTCTGACTGATCTTCAATCCCTCATTTTCTCAAGGTGTATTCGCCCACATATGGAAAACCTCTTTCATCACATGAAGGGTCCCAAAAACGAAGCCGCGAACTACCGCACCATCCCCAAACTCTTCCACTTACACAAGATTCTCGAAAGCATTCTATACGAATCTCTTAGTTTTCGATGCAAATCTTTTACTTCACCAAGGCTACATAACATAGTTTTCTCAATAGTCGATCAACTACAACTAACCTTGCTGAGTTCAGTTCTTTTACATTCTCAGCACTAAAGCACGGTAATGATGTCGAGATGGTGTCAACCGATCGCAGTAAAGCATTTGACAAAATTTCCCACAATCTTATCCTCTTCAAATTATCCACCTTCAGCTTTGAGTCTGGACCGCTGAAATCGATTTTTTCCTATCTAAAGGATAGACTTTATTCCGGTCGGTCCAGATCCATGATATACAACCGCCGACTTGCTGCCTCAGGAGACTCTCAAAGAAGCCGCCTGGTCTTCCACTAATCAAAATGATAAGGACATTAAGCATTCCTCTTTGTTTCTATATGCTGATGACACTAAGTTATATAATTTTATGATAACACTAAGTCACTACTTGATTCTGCACTGCTGCAGTCAGACTTTGACAACTTCTCGACTTGGTGGATAAAATCTGCTTTGTACTTAACATCATCATCATCGGCACTACAGCCGGGACCCAGTCTTGGCCTTATTTAGCAAGTCCTGAGGCTTGTTAAATTTTCCATAATGATTTGGTTTTTCCGGGCAAGGTCATTAGTCTTGCGCCAGAGGCTCCCCGACGGGGAATCGAACCCCGGTCTCCCGCGTGACAGGCGGGTATACTAACCACTATACTATCGAGAAGCCAAGAACATCGCCAAGTGTCAATCCATAACCTTTTCTCGTAAGCGTATTCGCTCATCCCCACGTCCCTATTCCTTTCATAACCAACCCCTGGCCACTGTCCAATCTATTCGAGATATTGGGGTCCTTGGCGACAGGAGGCTTAACTTCCTCTCACAGATTAACGTGACCACCCTAAAAGCCAACTCAGTCCTCGGGCCCGTGAAACGCTGATCTAAGGAGTTTGTAGCGGTTCCGCCAGATCCCACGGTACGCTTTCCTTAAACACCCCACAACACCCATCTTCCCATATAATTTCGCCAATGCAAATCGCATTAGGCACCTGAAAACCCTACACGCATTAATTGGAGCAAAGCTATAGTCGTAAAGCTTCTGCAAGAGAATTCTTACCTTTTCAAGCATTCCTTCGCTTACAAATCCCCTGTAAGAGTTCTTACTTTCCTTATCATAAATTATCCTGAAAAGAAAAACCCCGGTTCACATATCATGTAACCATTCCAGCCAGAGATAATTATCATGGCGTCGCCTATTCCCAGCTTCATTCATGTATACGATAAATTTCTTTATGTATACATTTAGCTGGCGACGTTTTTCTCCCAGCACAATGTGCAACCCAAAGCAAATACGCATTTCGCGTCCCTTGGCATCAATCGAAATCCAAGCATAATCAATGCAAATGGGTATTCAATACGTACCCTTTCTAGCGATGCCATAAACACCATTTCCCAGTAACTTCGCTAAAACCAATTAGCACATTTTCACATCGGAACATCGTCTCTTTGTTTAGCCGCACATGTTCCAACACAGATTCCATTGGCATCCGACGATTTCGGTTTTATTTGCTTTACCGGAATCGTATCCTAGGAATGCAGTTTATGTCTTTCTTTGTTCTAGGCACACATACCATCATGACCACGATGAGCGAGTGAGCTCTGAACGAGCAAAATATCGTGGAGTCAAATTCCATCCTTCGACCCGAGCGGGTCGCGGTTCCATCGCTATCCTGGTGCGCACAGGGAAGCGATAATGGAGAATAATCGTTTGAGTCGAGTCCTAAAAATTGAATTAACAGTGCGGTGCAGTAAACCCGATGTTTAAATAATAAACTACCGTTTGTTTGTTTTAATGTGCTGTTGTTTTTCTGTGAACATTTTGCTGCGGTGTTCGGTGCGCGGACTTAATCCTTGGAGCTCGTGTTTTCGTGTGCAGCGGTATAAGTGATGGGGAAGAAGTGAACCGTGTGCCCGTGTCTGGCACAATACTTCTCCTCCCCACAAGTTCTCCAACCCCTACGTATTTCGATCCCTTTAACTTACCACTGCTAAAATATCCTAGCCAGGTATGCTTCCCGAATCACAAGACCCATATACTTAAAATTGGAAGTATTCAATGTCGCTTCCCACGGCTCGATGAGAGACTAGGACTAGGATGAGAGACTAGGAACAACTCTCCAGATGCTGAGAAATGTCAACTCCTTGTTCGACCTCGACCTCTCTAACCATAACACGCGCGTTATAACGAAAAGAATCTCTAAGTCAATTTGACATTTAATAAACAACACTTCAGTACTGTAACATCGACTTCCGCCATCTATTTGTCAAACACAGGTACTTATTGATCCACCCTCATATTACCACAGATGTTGTTCAAGCCGTATTCCGCCTCCGTCTAACTCTACCCGCCTTAATAGGATAAATTTGATTTCACGTAGAAGATAAAATTCATGTTTACTTACAAGAACGGACATCTCAACCCCATCAACAATAACAGGAGTATACATTGCTCAGTTTTGAACGTACTTATGGTTACTATTTCCGAGCTAAATTTAAGCCAAGAATTGCTGCCATGAACTCCAAAAACAACCATAAAAAAAGTTTCAGTTAAAGTCTTAAACACGCTTACTCTATAGATTCTCCATTTCAAACGTCCTGCATTCTGTTCCCTCTAGAGAAAATTTACAAAAGTAAAACTTCATCGCATTCAATTGCAAATACAGTTTGATACTGCTGTTCTTTCTCTCAAAATAAGAAAACAAAACGCTTGTTCCACAAACAAATTGCTTTTAACTGTCAAATGTCGCCATCTAACTTATTCTAATGATAAGAGTACTGAAAACCCTATACTGTCCCTTGACAGACTTCTTAGAACTTTTAATGAAAAATGCAGAAGTAAAATAATCCGATACTGTATCCACAACTCAACAATCACGTCCACTTTGTGGCAGAGTTTAGATTAGCTGTCCGGTCTCTCAAGGATTACCCTACATACCCGTCATGTCTCCATTGGACAGGACTTGTAAAACTATACAACTTTTAGACCTTATGTAACTCTTACCACTCCCACGTTTCTAAAAAAACATTTGGCTGATGACGAAGTTTATTTCGAAACAACTCGACGCCAGATGTCTAGGGAAAAGCATCAGCGTCAAATGTTAAGTACAATATTGACTCTGAAACAGCATTGCATCAACGTGCTCTACAATTATTCAGTAATTCACAATGGTACAGTAATCATCGTCTAGATAATGAAGATGAATTTATAAACCCTAGAGCACAACTATCTGTGTACGTCGTAAAAATTTGCAGTGTTTACCTATCGCAGATAATAGGCTTCAGCATGGAGAGAAACACCGGATTTTATTTTAATTTTCTATCTAGAATTTTATCTCTCCAATGTGTTTGGAGATTATTAAAAGAAAGCCCTTAATTTATAATTGTTTAAAAATGCAACTTGCGATTTTGCATATTGATTAGACATTTCTATTTATAACAAAATACAGGTGAAAAGTTACTTTCTGTTTTTTTTACTTTTATAATACTAGATCTCTGCGTTAGCCCTGTAGGGCTACTGAACTACACTAAATTTGAATAAAAAAATAAAATCGTTTATCGAAAATTCATAGACTTCCTCTCAGATATCGAATATAAAATATCAATTTTATACTTTAGGCATTAGAAGTGTACCTTTGTGAAAAATGTAATAAAACGTAAAGCGCAATGTATTCATCAAAATTAATTTTGCCACCTGTATCCTAAGACCATATGGATGAAAATCAAGCTCTCCGCGCTGATTCCAATGAAAAGTGGACCGCAGGGCCTTCAGGCAACTGACTCATATGACTTTCCTAAAGTTATGATTTAAGTTTAGGATTTTAAAGCCCTTTTAATATCAAAGCACAGTATGAGGAGGAGAAAGTGAAGAGCGTAAAGAAAGGAGCTATCAATTCATATACGGGTCTAGAATGCCTGAATATTACAACGAAGAGGGTACACGTGACCAAGCAGAGTATTCCATATTCATGCTGTTCGGCTAAAAAACAATTCTCTCTGTTTGTTTGTACGTTGAAAGTTATCTTTCTACTTGAATTGGTGTGCACTTCCTAATTGACAGTTAACGCGGGAAAATGATTGGTGAGGTTGAATACACATTCAGAAAGTTCAATAGAGCAACGGCTGTGATAATACCTATAGAAAAGGGGTAGACAGAATACGTTGTGTCCCTATTCTAAGGAGAGAATGGAAAGACTTATGCCTAACCCCTATAGCTTGTTTTTGCTCCCTATTGAAGACGTATAGCATAGTTTTGGATGTTTCCGACCAAATATGGGAGTACATAGTTTTCGTCTACTGGAAACTGAGTAAACTTTTTAGAACTGCTTTATTTATATATAACGCCGGCCCAACTTCTTCTCTTCTACAAATCCCAAATTTCAATTGTTCACATATTTGGAGGTATACTCCTAAGCATACTGTGGGGAGGAAGTATTGTGCCAGATATGGGCACTCCGTTCACTTCCATCCCCATCGCCTCTTGTTCACGCGGACACTGCTCACTACGCAAGGATGAAGAAAACTATGGTTGACCTTCGCAACCGAGCGGACACCACACAGAAACAAAACACTCCGGTTTGATCAACAATAATACATTATTTGTTACGTTTTAGTCACTACATAAAAATCACGTATTCTCAGCCATTACTCGTATTACATATGTTAGTGTTTTTTTATACAGCACTTAATTTATTATTACTATTAAATTTATTTTTATAAATTTTCTTTTATTACACACACGACTAGAGCGGGAGCGGCAACGACCGTGCTGGTCTGCGGATGTTAAAAGACCCAGTGATACAACTCTCGGGCTCCTCGATAGTATAGTGGTTAGTATACCCGCCTGTCACGCGGGAGACCGGGGTTCGATTCCCCGTCGAGGAGCCTCTGGCGCAAGACTAATCAACTTGCCCGAAAAAAGAAACAAATCATTATGGAAAATTTAACAAGCCTCAGGACTTGCTAAATAAGGCCAAGACCGGTACCCGGTTGTAGTGCCGATGATGATGATAATGATACAACCCTCATTTGGGGTGAGTTTGTGGTGTGGTGGTAGATATCCTCCCCACTAAGGATATGTATTTACTTACCACCAGAGAAATGTAAAGTCTCTCTTGGTCTCTCTTGGTATCCCTTATACAGACAAAGAAAGAAGCGACCTATGCATCGTCCGGTAATGAGGGTCGGCTGGGTAAATAGCAGCCACTCATTAAATGAAAACTGTATTTAGGATACCACAGACGATATGGATTGTTTAAGGTATCGCCAGGAAGCCTATGGAGGAACAGCGTTCTTTTGTTTGCACTTAGTGCGAGTTAGGGAAATTGGCTTCAGCGTCGATTGCGCTAATTGAATGCAGCTGCTTGGGTATTTTATTGCTAGGAGAAAAAGGTCGCCGGCCAATGTGTACGTTAAGGGATTTATCATACCATGGCGAAGCTGAAAAATAGACCGCGCAAAGTTTATGGTCCCTGGTGGAGGTTACATAGTATGTAATCCAAATTCTTTGTTATTAGGAATTCGTCTACGGGAATTTGCCTGGCACCGAAAGTGCCAAATTGGTTTGGGATTCCTGTAAGTTAAGAAAGAAATCTTACGGGGTGAAGAGATGCATGAAGGTAAGTTTTCTTTTACAGGGATTTTTAGGTTAAAGATTTGATCTATTTAATGCATGAAGCATTTAAGTTGCTAATGCGATTGCATTAGTGAAGTTATGAGATCGGGCGGAGTTATGGGGGTCTTTCAGGTAAGCGAAGCGTGGGGTGTGGCGGAAACGTCACGTCACCCCCCCCCCCCCCCCCCCCCGCGACGTTGTCACGAAAAAGGAAGGTAGGACTGCATTGGTGCTCGAATGGTTGGTGCGGTGATGAGAGGGAGGGCCATACGCTCGGAATTTAAGGTGGCCCTGCGTACTTCGGGAGGCGCTGTGGTAATGTTGGGGGAGTTCCTGGGTCAAGGAAAGGGCTTGGGTCGATACTAGGGTGGACGCGGGTATTACCTCTTGATGCCGACAAGGACAAGGGTGTGCGGCGTGGTCCATTGGCCTGTTGTGGGTTGCTTGGACCAACAGGCTTATCGTCTTAGTAGATCGGAAATCCGATCGCATCCGCAGTGACGAAGTGGCGTATGCGGGGTGGTGGGGACTTATCCCAGGATAATTCGCATCCAGAGTCGGTGTCTTTCGTCCATACGTTTGTATGGCGAATTGTTTGCCGCTGGGATTGGTGAAGGGCACTCAGTTGCGCGGCTTACCGATCGAGGGAGGACCGGTACATCGGCGCCAATGTAGCGGTAGCTGCGACCTCTACCGAACGGCAACTTGTGAGGAGGTGCCGGCCAGTCGCCCTTGGTTAAGGGTAGGCGACTTAGCTTAGGAGGCTCCTGGTGTGTGGTTGGATGTGTCCAACCGCAGGGTGCCCTAGGGCTAATAGATGCGCGCTCCGAAGGTATTGATGCACCTGGTATGTGGGGCGGCGTAGTAGGTCGAGTATTGCCTTTTGTTGCCGCTTGAATTAGGCCGTGATGGCTTGGGGGACATTAAAAGTCCCAAAGAGGAAAGATCCTTACGTTTGAGTAAGGTGGTAGAGCCTGGCGTCTTACTGGTTATTTTGGTACGCGCAGCATCTGTGGTTCATTGAGGAGCCAAGATTGTGGAAGAAGGGTGTTGAGCAATGGCGAGCGGTGTCGCATGAAGACTGCATTCGGTGGGCATGGGCGCCAATATTTAGAAAAGGGCCTAAAAGGGTGGTTAGAGGCGGATTTTGCCTGTACTTAAAGAAGACCAGAAAAACTTGAAATGTTTCGAGCGAGACGGAATCGGGCGCCCTGTTGATTATGTGCTACGCGTAGTAGCTAATGTGTAATGCGGAGCCAGTTTGAGGGAGTTAAAATGGACTGGTGTGGGGTTAAGTGAGGTTGGGTGGTCGAGTGAAGGTGAATAGAAGCCGAGTGTAGTCGAAAAAGAGTGGGAAGGAGTCAAATGGATGGGGCCAAAGAGTCGAGCGAAGCCGAAAGTGAGTCGCGTAATGTCGAGTGGGGTTGAAGGAAATCTAAGGCGGAGCCAGAATTGAGTGTGAGTGAGCCGTGTCGTGTGGTGATCTGTACCCAGAAGGGGTTTACAATAGTTATTATATTTTGTCCACGTAGTGTACATTGTTTATTTTATTTATTAATGTGTATTTGTTGCTAATTCAATCTTAGTGGTTTGCATTCTTTATTTTATTTAAATTAACAAAATGGAAGGTTTTAAACTTTTACTTCTGATTGTTTTCACCTTAATATATTACCTATAAATAGTTGTGTGTTTCACTATACCCCCAACACGTCACTGGGCAAATAGAACTGCTAACCACCGAGGAACGAAAAAAGGAATAAAACGCACTGGCTTGTCGAGCATAGTTTTTTTTTTTTTATTGGAAATCGTTTTTTTTTTTTAATTTTGTTTGTCGAAACGAGTTTTCTTATTTTTCTTATTCTGTCTTACTTCGTTTACAAACTGTTTGATTTCACTGGTGAGCCTCGCATATTTAAGTACGTTCAATTAACAATCCAAACTTCGCACCGAATACTTCACAATAAATTTGTACATTTAACTACAAGCACCTCGACACCTTTTGCGACAAATCTTAATCGATATTTAGATGCTCTAAGAATGTTTACATCATTTCTTTACCTTCTGTCTGCAGCTTCGCAATGATCAGCTTTGGTAAAAATGACAGCCCGTCAGAACTAACAGCTATATTTGAATTCACTTTGCGCGAAAAAAGATTGAAAATAAACTGCCTTTTTGAACTGCAAGTAATACTATGGCCATCCGAACAAACTTTGAATTAAGTAGGAGCTGTGTTTAATTTGGGTGTTCCCACCTCCGTAGTTAAAAATCGACACACCGTGTGTGCGCGCAGCGGTGGTTGTAAAGCGACTGACTAATGAAAGGCAAGAATCCGGTCCGGGTGTCGTGGCAGTGGAGTCATAGCTAAGTAAACTCACTGCAACTTACTAGGAACATAAAGAAGGGTTGCTATGCCTACATAGAAAATTTTGTTTTAGAGAATTTCTACCGTACGAGCTGAATTAGATTCTTCTGTTTGCTGTGTATACGTAGAAATCGGTAAGCGTAAGTATGGTTATGGGTTGTCGGTTAGACAAAGGAACATGGGTCTTGATAGTTGCGATGGTTGGTCCTTGGAAAGGCAACGCATCATGCTGGTGACTTGCCAGTAAGGAGAATTGATATGATTTCACTGGTTTAGGTAGAATGGGAACCGAAATGGTTTTCGGGAAAACCAAATGCTGCGTGGTTGTAAGCGAGGAAAATGGTTTAAGTAAGAAGTGAGCCGGAATGGTTTTGGGGAAAATGTATGCGGTTTGATTGTAGATGAGGGATATGATTTGAAATGCATTTTATTGCAGGATTTGAAATGTGGTGTGTTGTAGGTTCGGAAAATGTATTCTATTGCAGATTTGGGGATGTATGCTTTGCAAGTTTTGAATGTGGCGTTGGGTTATGGTGACGGCATTTTTTACTCCACGTGCCATTTGGGCGCATGACGCACTTGGTGCCACGAAGTTGTTGTAAGAGCAAGTTTTCATCCGTTTCTCTTCTTCAACTTGCTTCTTCCTGGCTTCCAAGTTTGATTTTAGTTGCTGGTACTTAGGGCAACCTCTTAAGTTAGCAGGATGGCCTCAGTTGTTACAGAGGACACAGGATAGTTTATTTCTATCCGGGAGCTGTTCTTTGCCCAATGGGCATTCTCCAATGATATGCTCATTTAGGCATTTGACACATCTGAAATGCATATTGCAATTCGCTGCCACATGGCCGAAGCGTTGACATCACATGCACTGCAAAACGCCGTCGGACTTCTTATTCTCTCCCAACTTATTGTTTGGTGATTAATGTATTTAACATATCTAAGTCCATCAATTTTACTATTGAGGCATAGCGACACAATGAAGAAAGGTAACTTACGGTATCGATTTCTAGAATTAGCTGTAGAAAATGGCTTCACACCTGTAAATTTTAAGGTGTCCTTTTCGGAGCTTTTGAGTTCTTCGAGCACCTCTTCAGGAGTAAAGGAAGGATCAACTCCTTTAAGGAGCATGGAGAAAGTTTACCTCGATTTAGAGGTTTACGTGTAGTACTCGCTTTTCGATTTTCCCAATGCCGATTTGATTTTGCTTTAGCCTTCTAAATCATTGCATGTTAAACTTATCTTAGAATTATTTATCCGTTTTGTTTTAAAAGTTTTGCATGTCAACTCTTCTAATTTTATGAGATCCTTTGTCTCCATGTAACTGATGAGATACGTTCTCCTTTTTTTTTTTTTTTGGACTGGCACCTGCTGAGATGTTTCCTGCTGTTGATGTGGTTCCTGCTGTTGTTGTTGATGTGATTCCTGCTGTTGAGTTTCCTTATCTTGTCGTGTTTTCTTTGTATTCGTGGGTTGCTGTTGCCTTTGTTCTTGCTGTTGTTGTTGTACCATTTTCGTTTTCCGCTCATTCTGGCTCAGATTGTTTTTTAGTTTAACAACTTCCTCCATTTGTTTATCTAGTTGTTGTTTTTTAAGGCTAACCTCGTGGATTAGTCTGTTGAGGACCTCGATCTCATTGCTGGCGTCTGCATTTGTTTCGCTGACAGCTAGTTCTTGGAATTGGTTTCCACCCCCTGAGTACTGGGCACCATGGGTGTTGTCTTCGTCGTCGCTGTTGACAATCAACGTATCTGTATCCTTGTTTTCATTTGTTCTAAGGCGTTTAGCCTTTAGATTTACGTCTGTATTTTGCCTTCTCCGATGCACCATTTTGGCATCCATTTGATTTACGTTCATATTATGAACCACGTATTCTCACATCTTTTTTATTAATTGTTTTTTTTTATTGCGCGAGTGACAGATAGATAATCACGTTCAGGAGTTTGTTTATTATATTGTGCCCATACACAAACAGAAACATTTGGTACGTCGCGTATCGGCATTAATTGTGTTTTTTTTTATGTGGCATTTGTATGCACACTGGAATTGTCACTTTTCACAAAACAAAACACGGCGCGAAAATCAAAATGTATTGTCTTGTTCAGGTAATTGGTCCATGGCGTCCGCTCACTATACAGAGCAAGAGCTGCACAGCAGCTTGCCGATGCCCTGCCCGAATATAAGGCTGACATAACAGCATTACAAGAAATAAGATGGACGGGGAGTGGTGTTATTCAAAGAAACGAATATGACATTTATTACAGCTGTCATGCAAAACACCATATACTCGGGGTAGGCTTTCTAGTCAGTCAAAACCTGAAGCCTGCCATTATCGGCTTTAATGCAATAAACGAAAGGCTATGCACTCTTCGCGTGCGATGCAAGTTTAAGAACATAAGCCTCATAAACGATCACGGACCTACAGAGGAGTCCCCTGACGACGGAAAAGAAGAATACTACGAGAACGTCGAACAGGCCCTCAATGCCTGCCCAAGATACGATGTGAAAATCGTTCTTGGTCATTTGAATGCCAAAATAGGACGGGAGTCGGTTTCCAGGCACTACACAGGTTCCCATAGTTTGCATGAGAACACTAATGATAATACGTGTCATCGAACTCGCAGCATCAAAGGAATTGGTCGTTTACGAGTATCTGGTTTCCGTGTAAAGACATCCACAAAGCCACCCGGGCATCGCCTGATGTAGCCACTCGTAACCAAATTGACCACGTGTTGATAGAACGCTGCCACTCCTCGAGTCTGATGATGGTACAAACGTACCGAGGTGCCAACGTCGACTCGGATCACTATCTTGTTGGTGTAGTTTTCTGAGCGCCGATTGCCTTACGGAGACGTATATAGGCAGTAGTTGTAGAGATCGGAGCGACTGGTTTGATGATGAGTGCAAACTAGCGACTGAACGTAAGAATGCTGCATACCGGGCAATGCAGCAGTCTCATTGGATGAGGGTATGCGAAGAGAAATACAAAGAGCTCAGAAGATCTGAAAAAAGAGTCCACAGACAAAAGAAAAGTGCCTGGAAAACAAAACTTGTCTGTGAAATAGAGAAAAGTAGAGAGCGAGGTCCGCACCAGACGCGGATGTTCTACCAAATAATCCGCAGTATGACGCGGTACACACCACGCTGCCCTTACTCCAAGGATAAAGAGGGTAATCTGATCACCGATCTGGAAGGTGTTCTGGGGCGATGCGAAGTGCACTTCAATGAATTGCTAAATGGTCAGCTGACAGAAGAATTGGAGAGTCCAGCAATGCAAGATCAAGACCAAATGCTGCCGCCACCACGCATTGAGAAAACAGTAAAAACCATAAGACAGCTCAAATCAAATAAAGCCCCCGGAGCTGATGGCACACCAGTTGAGCTGATCAAACAAGAAGGGACAGTGTTATATCGTACAATCCATGAGATCGTGGTGCACGTATGGAAGCATGAGGAGTTGCCGGACGATTGGCGTCGTGGAATAATTTACCCCATACATAAGAAGGGAGATATCGCACTGTGCAGCAACTATAGGGGTATAACATCGCCGAGTACCGCCTATAAGATACTCTCCACTATCCTACAAGATTGGATAGCCCCATACGCTAAAGCAATGATTGGTCAATATCAGTGTAGCTTCATCCCAGGCAAATCAGCAATTGATCAGATATTCACCCTTAGGCAGGCGATGGCAAAATGTCAGGAATTTAAGATTCCATTATATAATTTATAGTCTTTAAGACCGCCTACGACATAATAGCCAGGGTAGAACTATATAATTCCATGAGAGAGTCAGGCATTCCAAACAAATTGATATGACTTTGTAGGTTAACCATGACCAACGTATATAGTCAAGTAAAAATAGCGGGATTGTTGTCCAAACCAATAAATATCTTTAATGGACTCCGACAAGGGGACGATCTGGCCTGCCTCCTCTTCAATCTGGCGTTGGAGAAAGCAATCCGTGACTCTGGCATTACAACTAGAGGGACCATTATCACCAAATCCAGCAAGATACTTGCCTACGCAGATGACATCGACCTCATCGTGTAGTGCTCCAAAAAGCCCTACCATCTTTTTCCGCCATTCCTAATCCAAAATCCCAGCAATATTACCCTAAAACCCAAAATCCTATCAAAACCCACAAAAACCCAAACATAACCCAAAATTCGCAATAAACGAATCAAACATTCGTTTATCGCATAACATTTGCCCCCACGGCGAAGTTTAATCCAAAATCCGAATTAAAATTAAAATTCACAATAAACGAATCTAATATTCGTTTATTGTTCTATATTTGCTCCACAGCATCACCCAAATCCAAAATTCAGAGATTGTTATCTCTATCCTAAAAATTCCATTGAGTTAAACAAACAAAAACTCAAAAGCAGATACATTCACACATCTGCGTAATGGTTTCGTAAGAATTCAAGAAATTGATTTCTTATCTTGTGTAAACACAACATCTCGCTCGAAATATCCAAAAGATCGAGATTGTTGCACGAAAATGTGTATCTTTGAGATACAATTTTCGATTCCTTTTCCTTTATAAAGGAATGGTTTCGTGATCTCCGGGCCGCAGTCTAAATTCGTGTACAGTCCCTGGAGGAAGTACCCCAGGATAATCTTTGAGAAAATAATAAAAAACACATTCCAAAGGAAACAAGACGTGCTTTCATTTTTACCCAACAATGGATAGCTAAGTATCACCTGCCCCCCCACGGAAGACCAAGTGAAGACTAAGGACGAAGGCCAAACCAAAAGGACGTTACTCTTCCCTCTGGATCAGAGGAAGCACGGTTAACGACCCCTTGTAGGACAAGATTTCAGGAGCGGTCTGTTTTAAGAGATCGCCTTGTCCTTTTAAGGATCAGGAGACTCGCGTCCTGAAACTAACCCCTACAGAACACAACAAAAAATTTTGGTGGCAGCGCGTGGGATACCCAAAATCCCCTACTACAGAAGACTTGGGGATTATCCAACAATCCCCTACCAAAGAGAGACTGGTGAAATTATCCACGAAGGACATCCCGATTAAGCGGAATCTGAAAATCCTCTGCAAATCTGAAAAGACTGGTGCGGATCCTAACACGCAGACTGATGAAATAATTCTGCAGAAGGAAAAAATTTTGCAACAAAAGTAAAAGCAGAATTTCTTTTAAAGCGTATTCCGGGGCTAACACCGGAAAGTGATTTAAATATTTTAAATTTTTTAAAAAAAGCGTATTCCGGGGCTGACACCGGGAAGTAAGTAAAACTTTTACAAGCGTTGCCTGGGGCTTAGACACCGGCGGTAGAAAAAGCAAAGTGTTAATTGTATGACGACCACGAGTCCCGTGGAGAAGCAGGAAAATTTGTCCCGCATAACACTAGGAGCACAACACCAGGACCAAGCAGCTAGATCCAGCAGCGAAGACAGCAGCGGTAACACCAACAGGAGAAAGCTGAACCACGCACCAGGAAAATAAGGTAAAAGATTTCATTTCTTAAATATATAGTGGAAAATTTTATGAGGCTAAGAGAGCTCCCAAAAGTGATAAATGTAACTTCTTAGAAACAAAAAGTGAACTCAAATTAAATTCAGTTTTGTCATTTTTGTCTTGGTGATTGGCTCCCAAATAAATAAATTTTTAAAAAGTTTTGAAATTGTTAACAAAAAGGGGACGCCAAGAATAAATTGAATATTTATTTTAATTGTTCTTTTTACACGGGGATAAAGAATAAACCCCCAAGCCGAAAATTTTTAATTTAAATTTCTGAAAAATCTATATACAGGCACAAGTGCCCAAAGGGACAAACAAGAAAATAAAAGAATTTTTTACAAAACTTTTTTAAAAAGACAAGTACCCACTTATTTTTACAACTATTTAGGCTTGTAGAAAATTTTTAAATACATCCTTCTTAAACGCATTTTTTAAAAAACAAAAAAAAAACATATTTTTAACAAATTTTCAAAAATTTTTACACACATACATATACACATTTTCTAAAATTTCAACATTTTATTCTTCAAAAGGGGACAAAATAAAAACCCCATAAAAAAATAAACTATAAATTAGATTTTTGATATATTTGAATTTACTATACACATACATATATACATAAATTTCCTGAAATTATTTCAACTTTTTGGGGAAGATTTTTCTTACGTGATAAGCTGAACAATAATGAACAAAATTTAAATCCTTGGTCTTTGTCCTTAGCGTCTTTTTTGGAAAGTTTTCTTTAGGTCGAATTTTTCCTCTGAATCATCTGCGACTTTTGAAAATCTATTCTGGGATATTTTTTTCTCGACAGTTTAGACACTTTTTCCATAGGGCGAAAGGGTTGATTTCTTTCACTTTGAACAGAACAAACATCCTCATATAGGATCGAATTTAAACGAGTTTGCAGAAGCTTTTTCGTCTTGTGTTTTCTTCTTGTTAGGAACGATGAAGATCTCATCTCTTTGTTCTCTACCCCTTTTCACCATCATTTGGGAAGGTCTGTTTCACAAATATGTCGTGAGCGACAAAAATAAACCGGGTACGCGTTCGCAGAGACCTGAGCCCGAGCTCATACAAAATCGCGAGGACGAAATATCGGAAACCGTACGTATGGAAACACGCGAACAGAGTTCTAGAATGAACTTACCAATAGGATTAAGTGACATACTGGGACTCGTGCCGATATTTAACGGTAATCCTGACGAATTAGAGGGTTTCGTCTCTTGTGGAGACATTTTGTTCTCACAAGCACAAGATGACAATCAGAAGTCCTTTATTCTAAGGGTGGTCAAAACCAGATTGCAGGGACCGGCGCGTGATTGTATCAGGCATAAAATCATTTCTACCTGGGAAGATCTTGTTTCAGAATTAGAGGGAGAATTTAAAGCTCTCATCTCTAGGTCTGCTGCCCAAAATAACTTAGTGGCAACAAAACAAGATAGCAAGGAGGGTGTGAAAGAATTTTCAAATAGACTCACACATCACCTGCATGAATTGGACAGGGCCACATACGCTAGTTCACCTGAGCCTGCAGTCAGAAGTTATCTTCTGGCTGAGAATCAGAGACTCGCGTTGAATACGTTTGAGGATGGGATACGAAATTCCAGCCTCAGAATCTTGGTGAAGTCTCACAACGCCCCAAATTTAAAAGCAGCCATCAGCTACGCTTTAGAACAATCTCGAAGATTAGGTAACGATAACTCAATGCTTACTTCCAATAACAATTTTAGGAGAAATAACCAACAAATTGTTTGCCAAACATGCAACAAGAGGGGACATACTTCTGCGACTTGCTATCGCAACACTAATTTTCCTAATTTCGTCCCCCAACGCATTAAGACAGAGGTTGAACGTCTCCAATGCACATACTGTCGAAAGTATAATCACACTCAGGCAGAGTGCAGAACCAGGTTAGCTCATATGCGAAACCAGGACCAACATTCGACGAGTCGTAATCCCTTTAAAACTCATCTTAACCAATCCAATCAATCTCAAAATAGGATAATAACAAACTCGCCCCGCATTGAAAATCGTAATACCCGACAAAATCAAAATATTAACAGGGTATCCAATCAACAACAGGGAAACGAACTCACTCGGGCAGCGAGCAACGGCAATCCTTCTCGAGTTCAGACAATCGCCGATATACACCCCATCCCGATGTAAATTTTCAAATGCGCGTATTTTTCTGCCCTGAATTTAAGGAGCCAGTAATACGTGTAAAATTTAATCCATCGGATAAACAATACTCGACTTTCCTTATCGATACAGGCGCCGACATCAGCCTGATCAAATTAGATAATCTTTATATTGAACAATCTGTAGACAATTCAGACCCAGTGACTATATCCACCATTGCTGGAAAAACGGTCAGCACATGCGGAAAGGTATTGGGGGAGTTCGAATTCAGAACTGATAGGCACTCCATACCCTTTAAGCATAATCTATTTGTAGTGGGAAGCAACGTAGACTTCCAACACGATGGCATACTGGGAAGCGATTTCCTTGCGAAGCACCAGTGCCACATTAACTTTGAAAAGGGATTCCTTAAATTCGCTGTAAAGAAGAGAACTATGGTAGAACTCGAGCAGCCTTTAGGGAACAAAAATGAGGTCAAGGAAAATATTCAGAATGCCACGCCTTACGAGGTGTCTTCCACGGATAATACAGGCATTCTTGAAAAATTGGATAACACCGTTCGTGAGTCAACATCCGAATCCGTTTGTCTACGGGCCGGATCTGATGCTGTGACAAACACAACGAAACCAACCACCCTTGAATCTTCCTCTCCCCGTTTAAATAAAGTTTGTGGTAACGAAAAAGTTAAGGAAACTGCTGAAAAACTGAGTTCAGGAAAACATGAACCTGAAACTCCAATATCCCCAGTAAATTTAAAACGAAATGCCAAAATCGATCTTATAAAGTTGGATCCACGATCACAACAGGTAATGGAAATTCACAAACATATAATACCGGCAAAATGTAAGCCTGAGGAGCAAGAACTCCCAGCTGATTGTAAGCCCGAGAAACAAGAAATTTCAGCAAAGTGTAAGCCTGCGGTACAAAGAGTCCCAGCAAAATGTAAGACTGAAGAACAACTAATTTTCTCGTTAGAAAAGAGTAAGCTTGTGGATAACAGTCACATCCAAATTTCACTCAAACACATTCCTCGTTTCAGTAATTCGTTTGTCCACATTCTCTCTCTCGTTTTTCCCATTATCCAAATTTTAAAATGGATTCTACAAATAAAATCTGACCAAAAAATCGTACCTCCACACACGAATAAAAGAAAGTTTCAAATCTTAATCTCGAAACTTTATTATTCTTTTAACATATTGTCGCTCGGAAGTTTGAACTATGTTACACAGCCAAACCCGAAGAAAGCTTGGGAAGTCTTCCACAAATTTAAGGAAAAATTTAAAACGAAGCAAATTGACTTCCGATTAGCATTCAAATATATACTTAAACAAGTGAATAAACACATTCTCTTCTGCTCGAAGATTTGACCACATCAATAATATAAAACCATTTGCGGATTAGGCAATCACAAATAAGAAACTCAAAATAAAAGAAAAATAAAAGTTGAAGAAAAAATGTATATATGTATAGATAACCTAAAAAAAAAAAAAGAGAAATAAATAAATGCATATATGTATAGAAAAACTTACAAAAAAAAATAAAGTCAAAAAAAAATAACACTACGACAATGTATTTAAAATTTGCTTCAAAAAATTTTCACTTCAAATAATTGGATACGAATAAAATAATTTTGTAAATAGTATACAACACTTTTAATAAAAAAAAACAAACAAAACAAAAAAAAATATATATATATAAAAACAAATATTAACGCACTTAATAAAATAAGTTTATATCATGTTTTAAATAACCACCACTAACTTAAATAAATAAACAACAACAACAAAATTTTGTAATAATAATAAATAATCTTAGGTTATAAGAAAAAACACATTATATATATATGAAAAAACGAAAATACAAAAACAAAACTTACAAAACAGTGTTAAAATAAGAACTTCTAATATTTATATAAATTCAAAACAGTTTTCAACTAAGAAAATACTAAGAAAGTAAGAAAATTTTTATATAACAAAAAACAAAAAGGAAAAGTTATAGAATTAAATTGTACGTCCAAATACATGGAAAAAATTATATAAATAAATAAACGCCCGACTAATAAGGACAATGAAAAAAAAAGAGAACAAAAATAATATATGTAAATAATGAAAATTTATACGAGTATATAAACAATGAAAATTCTATGTAATATACAAATTGTAAGAATAAACCATAAAAACCTTACTTATCTATGTATTTTTTTACAAATAGTACTTTATAAAAAAAAAAAAAAAAAAAAAAAAAAAAAAAAAAAAAAAAAACGCAAAGTTAAATTTAATATAATGAATTCAAATACTTATGTAATTATAAAACATTCTACAATTAACCTTACACTCAGAAAAAAAAGAAAATATTTTATTATATAACCATTGTGGAAACTTGAATACACGACCATAAATACGAATACATAAATATTAAGAAAAAAAACAAAGAACAAAAATTACACATTTATAATAAATATTGTATACAAAAAGCTACTATGTTAGAAAATATCAGGCATATGTAACGGAATCACGATACCGCCATCCTTATTCCCAATCACACCATTTTCCAGAAAATTAATCTCATAAAGATCAATTTTCTTTTTTTCAAGGAGGGGAGGATGTAGTGCTCCAAAAAGCCCTACCATCTTTTTCCGCCATTCCTAATCCAAAATCCCAGCAATATTACCCTAAAACCCAAAATCCTATCAAAACCCACAAAAACCCAAACATAACCCAAAATTCGCAATAAACGAATCAAACATTCGTTTATCGCATAACATTTGCCCCCACGGCGAAGTTTAATCCAAAATCCGAATTAAAATTAAAATTCACAATAAACGAATCTAATATTCGTTTATTGTTCTATATTTGCTCCACAGCATCACCCAAATCCAAAATTCAGAGATTGTTATCTCTATCCTAAAAATTCCATTGAGTTAAACAAACAAAAACTCAAAAGCAGATACATTCACACATCTGCGTAATGGTTTCGTAAGAATTCAAGAAATTGATTTCTTATCTTGTGTAAACACAACATCTCGCTCGAAATATCCAAAAGATCGAGATTGTTGCACGAAAATGTGTATCTTTGAGATACAATTTTCGATTCCTTTTCCTTTATAAAGGAATGGTTTCGTGATCTCCGGGCCGCAGTCTAAATTCGTGTACAGTCCCTGGAGGAAGTACCCCAGGATAATCTTTGAGAAAATAATAAAAAACACATTCCAAAGGAAACAAGACGTGCTTTCATTTTTACCCAACAATGGATAGCTAAGTATCACCTGCCCCCCCACGGAAGACCAAGTGAAGACTAAGGACGAAGGCCAAACCAAAAGGACGTTACTCTTCCCTCTGGATCAGAGGAAGCACGGTTAACGACCCCTTGTAGGACAAGATTTCAGGAGCGGTCTGTTTTAAGAGATCGCCTTGTCCTTTTAAGGATCAGGAGACTCGCGTCCTGAAACTAACCCCTACAGAACACAACAATCGGTAGAATCGAATCGGCTGTACAGGACTCTTTCACCCAGATCGAGAAGGCGCCAGAAAAACTGGGACTGCACATTAATGAGGGAAAAACTAAGTACATGGTGGCAACTTCTGCGAACAGAAGACCTAACGTTGGTCAAACTATCGGGGTAGTGGAGTACGAATTTGAAGTAGTGCAATCCTTTAACTACCTTGGGTCAATAGTATCAGCCGATAACAATATGGAAGAAGAACTACGCGAACGGCTGATTAAATCCAACAAAGCTTACTATGGTCTATCAAGGCTCTTTAAACCCCGAAATTTATCCAGAACATCCAAGCTACTACCGTACAAGACCATGTATGGATCCGAGACCTGGGTGCTCAATAAAAGGCATTCTGAACTCTTAGCCGCGTTCGACAGAAAGGTCTTAAGGAGAATTTAACAAGCCTCAGGACTTGCTAAGTAAGGCCAAGACCGGCTCCCCGTTCTAGTGCCCATGATGATGATGATGATGGAGAGACGCTAAATAAGACCAAGACCGGATCACGATTGAAGTGTCGATGACGATGTTGATGATTAAACAAATCGAAGTCGTACGACGCAAGGACTGGCTTGTATGCTGGCTGAGACAAGGTCCATTAATTTTTGAAGGGTCACCAAAGATACGAAGGCAGGTCAATAAGTCTTTAGAAAACCTAAGAGATGGCACTTGTAGCATCGCTAATGGCCTGTTTTTACTAGCATCATTCCTCACTAGGTATCTGTCAATTACAATATATAAATACCTTGTAGGTAACTGATAAATTGGTTATGAAAAAAAGATCTGTGAGACGGCTGCCGCATTTTCTCTCACCTGCGAACAGACGCAACCGCGTGGTCTTGTGGCGTCTCTAACAGATACACACACAATACACGAGCAAATAGTGAAGAACATCGAACGAAAATCGAATAAGATAATGCATCATCAGAGCCCTATACCATAGCGATAAAATAACAATTCGCATCAGTAGAATATACTTGCGTTTAAAAATCGAAGTCTAAACACGGCCAGTAGCCTGATGTGTTACGCATTGGTTAAATTTTTGGTTATTCTAACTGTCATAGCGTCAGTTCGAATCACACGTTCTTCACTATCATTCCAAACGCTTTAGTCTCTTCTGAGGTTCTTTTGGAGCGCAGGCGTCGCAACCCAGATGAGTTTCTATGCAGATTAGTGACTGCAGATGAAACATGGATACACCACTACACTCCCGAGATGAAATAACAATCACAAGAATGGCTTCATAAGAGGGTAAAGACGGTGAAATCTGCTGGAAAGGTTATGGCGACTGTATTTTGGGATGCACGTGGCATTATCTTCATTGTCTATTTGGAAATGGGACAGACGATAACTGAACAGTATTATGCGTCATTATTAGGTCAACTAAATGAGCAAATAAAAGAAAATCGTCCTCATTTGAAGAAAAAAAGTCTTCTTTCTCCAAGGTAATGCACGAGTGGATACGTGGGCAGTTTCAATGGCTAAAAATGACGAATTCAAGTTTGAATTGCTAGACCATCCACCATATTCACCAGATCTGGGCTCGAGTGATTTCTTTTTAGTTTCAAAATTAAAAAATGGCTCAGCGGACAACGGTTTACATCAAATGCGGAGGTTGTCGCATACGCACGTGTTTATTTTGAGGAACTACCACAATTTTACTTTTCTGAAGGCTTAAAAAAGTTGGAGGGACGATTGTCAAAGTGTATTGAACTATTATAGAAGGAGATTATGATGAACAATAAAAACAAGATTACGTAAAAAAAATTTGTTTTTCTATCTATTTCTACAGACTTATTGACCTGTCTACATGTTTTCACGCATTGTAGTGATGGAACAGAATTCCTTTACGTTTGACGAGTTCCAAACGTTTCTGGGTGACAGATTCGTTTAAAATTCCCGACAATACTCATCGGAATTTACTGTTCGGTTCTTTGATCTCAAAAAACACCATATGCCTCCAATCGCATCACACTGAGAGGTTAATCTTTTAATTTTGACGCCGTTTGAGGCAAAGCATCACGTCGGAACCAAGACGGCATGCGTCCAAAAAAGGATCGTTCTCTTCGCGTTTCAGCAGCATATCGCAAAAGTTAATACGTGTCGTCAAATGAAGCTCTTGGAGTTCATGAGTAATCAAAATATCGAGTTTGCTACCGCCTACAAGTTTCTTTAGTTGGAAGTAAACACTTTTTTTATTGGTCTTCAGCGTTTCTACAATCTCTCGTGTCGTGTACCGTGAGTTTAACTTGATCAATGCCACTATATTATCGCCACCACTATCAAAATTACCAGCGTGGAATTTCTTGAACCAGTTATGGCGCTGACGTTCTTGTAGAGCATCGTCACCGTAAACTTTCCGCAATTTTTCATCAACTTGATGTGTATTCTTGCCTTTACGGATGCAAAACATTAAATTATGGCGAAAATGCGCAGTTTCGCTGTTTAATTTGTTGTAAAATCTCCAAAACTCAACCAAATCATTCAATTTTTTGTTAAAAATGAAACTTAAATTGTCAGTTGACAAGCATATGTGTGAATGACTCCAGTACTGCCAAAATTGTACTAACACAATTTGTTGCAGTCGTGCGCAAGGACTTTTTACTCAACTTAACTTATTCCCCCTGAGATGATCTCCCCGAGATGATTTCCCCGAGATCGGAATCCGGGATCAGTTATATCTCCACAATTTTTATCTCAGAAGATGCCATCAGTTAAATATCCAGAACATAGTCATATGATAGATTACTCCCGACTATATAACTAACCACACAGCGGACAGGATGGTGTCTCACTTTAGTACTGATGTTCCAGCTGTCCCAACTTTTTTTCGAAAGGTGGCCAAGGATTTCTCGCGACCTATTCACGAAGCCTATACCTTAATAGGGTGGTATTACCTGGGGGGACCCTACGTACCATTCAGCCTTTAGTTCCCTTTTACCCCAACCCACCTTTCACTACAAGCCACCTTTACCACAAGCCGACCACAAGGCACAAACTCTATTCTGATACTCCCGTAAGTTTTTCTACTAACTGAATCATATAATGACTTATAGCCAAGAAATACATAAATAATAACAATTTTCCAAAAAGTTTATATAATTAATATTTCCATCGAAGATATAAGATAAAAAAGTAACCAAACTAATTCCAAAGCAGGTTTTAAAATAAATAGGTTAAATTGGAATAGCACAAGGCATAGCCAAAAATGAACTGGCATGCTAATTATAAAAGAAAAAGAAAGTAGGGATATATCCAAGTTCAAGCACAAAGGCCGCTTAAATATGATTAGTTATAAATAACTCCCTAAGATTACGACACTTACCTCCGTACATCACAAACAAGGTGATCTTCAGCATAATTAAGTTCGGATTGATCCCGCGTTTCTGACAGATCCGTCCGAACTTTGACAATTGTGGCTTTTCATTCATTGGCTCGGTAGCGGTCTCTTCGCCCATTTTGTTTGATATCGTTGCCTTCGGTGTGTCTTTCTTTCGTCCGTGAAGGTTCTTGTAATTAAAATTGCTTCCAATGCCGTCGCTTACGTTCCACGTAATTTATTCGTCTTTGTCTATTTTTATACTTTACCTTCAACTTAGCATCTGAACTAAAGGAGCTTATGACTGTGAAATTGGTCGAATGAAAAAACACGCGCGAACGGTATCATATATTTGATTCTAAGACCACCACTTGAAATTAAACGTCCGTTTATGTTATTAAATCCAATTTATCAATAAAGTTCCATTCACTAGAGCTAGCGTCCTCCTCGAGCTCTCAGCCTGTGCCAATGTATCTGTCTATTGGGACCGTTTTCTTATCTTGCTAAAGCTTCTTCCCTACGAGGGAGGGGGTAACTATCTTTAGTTTATCACATCAACAACGATATATTTTATTTACTTTTTTCACTCTTATTTTTTAAATTTAAATTTATATTTACACAGCAGGATGTTTGTTTTTAGCGACACATATGAAAAAAAAAATGATGAAAAAAAAAAAACGCAACACTAAACTTGCGATCCTTTTGCCTCAACTTTGGAAAATTTATTGGTTGCAGGGTTTAAATCACGATAAATTGCAATGCAGATACGGAGAGATTTATCTTTAAGTAGGTAAACGATAATTGCAATATGGTAGATGATCGGATGAATGGCAGCGGGAGGGCACAAGGGTAACTAAGACACTGGAGATACTGATATCGATATTGATTTAAGGGTTTATTGATTGTTCCGCATGGTCGGAAAGATACACGTAAAACCTTTAACTAATCACATATCTGTTATTTAATCAATTTATCCTTTTGGTGATAGTGCGTGGTGTGTGTAATATAAGATGATCTCCTCAATTCAAACTGAGGGGGTCTTGAGATACTACTATAAGTTAGACCCAGATGAACAAGAGTAAGCCGATTGGGGGTGGTGCGAGAAAGAATGATTGAGATAGAAGAGGTGGTCCGGCGGCGGCAATGCTCTTGTGTATCTTACAATCACTTTGATGTCTGGACAAAGACTGAAATCACTTAAGATGAAATCCAAAAGTTTTAAATTACATTTATGTAGGGAGGGACAGTAATGCACGGTGAGATAAGTCGTCTGTTTAATCTGTTAGCTAGAAAGAATATAACAATACTGACAGTGATAATCCGATAAGATACTAAACTCGGGAAAATACAATGAAAGTGGAATGAAAGTTTCTGTTTAGCATCTAATAATATGTGTGCAGTTTTTCTTAGATAGGGGATGAATTTTGGAGAGATTTTTTGTTGTATATGTTAGCTCGTAGGCAGGCAATTGCACAGGGGTTTATTTGTATAATGGTAAATTTAAAATTAGCTTTGGTGTTGGTTTTAATTTTGATCGGGACTTGATACTCGTTATAGAAGTATATAGCATCGTGAATCTTACCGCAGAAATTCAAGAAGATTGTTTTTTTTTCCTCTTTTCTTGTTCTGTCTGTCATTGCTATTTTCTTCTTGTTATTCTTTTCCTTGTGGCATGCCGTTAGGCAATTGTATGCACTGAGCAGATAAATTAGCGTATCCAGATGAACAACAAGGTTAGACGGAAAACTGGCTTCCGGATGTTTCAATTGTATATTTGGATTAACACGTAGCTATTGCAATTTCTCTATTTATTTATTTTATACAAGATAACTGTTACGAGCTTGCGAAAATAGTAAAATATGTCGATTTCACAATAGACAGCACTTTCTCGCTCCATTAGAAAATCACATTATTGAAGATAATCATCGAATACTTATTATTTTGGTACAAGATATTTTAGAGGGGTTGCCAGCGATATTAAGAAACTACTTCACCGAAAATGCAATCAACGGGGATTTAGCTCCTCGTCATTTAAAAATGTACTTAACGCTACGACATTTAGAACCATTTCTTTCAAAGTTCAGGGACTTGGTTGTAGATTTAGTTCATTTACCAAAAAAAGAATATATAGCCCTATATGAATCTGATCTCAATCAAGTATTAGTTTGGGGAAAAAGAAACTAATTACTTTTATGTGTTTATATGAAGACTTCATGTAAGATAGTTTGGACTATCCAATTTGGGTCGAACATGCTTGTGGGGGTTCTCTATACTACATGGAGAATCAATCCACCATTCCAACCATATTTCAACCTTATTTCGACTGCTTTCAGCGCATCATATCAACCCCTATCCCACCGTTCAGTTAATTCACCTGAAAATCATGTTTTCCAAAGGGACGCATAGCTAAACTTGTGGGGGTTTCAAGTAGGGTGTCTGGCACGAGACGGGTTCACTTGATCCTCCAAGATTGTTCACGGGGGAATCGTTCGCTAACAAAGAGTAAGTAAATGAAGAAAACACTAGGGTTGCTCTGTCGATTATCGTTCGTTTATTCTTTTATTATTGTCACTGTATTTACAAGGCGGTCACTTAGTATATGGGGGCAGGTTCGTTTAATTAGACCCGAAAAGTGCACTGGAACATAGACGTATACAATGTCGCTTTGTCTAATTTTGACCCGAAAATCAATTCCTAACCTAACGCAAACAAAACAGGGGTTGGACAAAAGACGATTTCTCGATGCGCGTCCGGCCCCGGTTGCGATTGGATATCGACCTATTCCTACACACGAAGGCGGCTTGCATCCGTGTGGCCGCGGCGGTTACGGGAGAGCTTCGACGTGCGCGTGGCGGTAGTTGGATGACGACTGAGACTTGAAGTCAAGAATTCATTACGTTGTGGCAGTGGCGTCGTAAACTCATTGCCACTTACTAAGAATTTAGTGGAAGATTTGCTATGCCTGCATAGGAATTTAGTTCCAGCGAATCCTTGCCGTATAAGCTAAGTTGGATTCGTTGGTTGTGTATACCGGGAAATTGAAATTGCTTGGGTGCAAAGCAAGGTATACCGTTTAGATAGAAATGTTAACCGAAATAATTTCGGGGAAATGTGCGCGGCTTAGTTAGTTGGTAATGTTCCGTCGAGGATTTGGATATGCGTTTGTTATGGCATATGAATTTCGGGGAAATTAAGATTGCTTGGTCAGAAAGAGAAAATATAACTTAAGTGGGAAGTTGACCGAAGCAATTTTGGGAAAACGTATGTGGGGTGATGTAATTGAGGGAAATGATTAATATTCCGTTGTAATTGGAATATGCATTTATTTCAGCTTGGGAAATGGGTTCCTGGTAAGTATGGGGTGTATACAAATGCAGATTTTGCATGGGGAGTTGGGTTAAGGTGACGCGCTGTTAACGGCCAGGGTTGGTTAGAATTGTGGGTTGATTCTCCATGTGGTATAGAGAACCCCCACAAACTCATTATTCTATGCAGACAATGCATAAATGAGTTTAGCTACCTTTTCGCCATATGGCAACTCCATTTCGCTAACCCCTAAGATTTCCACCGGAAATCGCATTTCATGTCGGTGTTACGTCCAAAACCACCCACCCATAAATATATACCTCTTTGGAGCCAGTCTCCACCAATAAATTGTGGTGCACGCAAAATCATCCACTAAAAGGTTGAAGCTCTCCCCAAGCCCTAGCATTGCCCCATACACTAAACGGGCCAATACCAAATTTGATATCAAACAAATTGAACTAAACGTTCAATTTGCCCATATCAAATTCAATATCAAAGAAAAATGAGTTTCAATTGTGAAAAAATAATTCGTGTTAAGTATATTCGTGAACAAGAATTATGTAAAACACCAATAAAACACAGCATTACTAAGGAGAACCTGTGCATTTTTATTGCATCCGGAACAGCAAGGCCCCTGGCCCGTTGGAGCCATGACGGGAATACAGACAACACGTGAGTCCCCTTGTTATCTTATCCACAGGTTTACTCTGGGGGTATGTAGGGTAAACGAACGCCCGTTTACATCAAAACCCGTACCAAACTAAGTGCCCCCTTTCTACACCCATTAAACATTGCCACTTCGAAACACAAAACCCCTGACAAGCCAGAAGAGTAGTGACTAGCCACTATCTAGGAGTAGAATTGCAGAACTTGTGAGAAACTAACCAGCACAGAGTCCAAACCGAAACATACAACACTCATATAACATCCAACAAAAGGGTAAACCACAACAAAAATGGCGCAACTAATTTGTCCACTTATTAATGTAACTCTATTTATTTTATTTTAAAATCAAATTAATTTAACGCTCTTTCTTTTTCTGTTATTTATTTTGTATGTGAACGAAGATACTCTCTACCGGACCACTATGCGAGACAACACCACGAAGACTTTTTCACTAACCACATGACCGCCTCGGCCAATCACTTAAAACCAACTCAACTCCTTTTCCGAGCGTTTGATCGCAGGAAAACCTTTTTTCTTTGTCGTTAACACAAGGCGTGTTAGGTTCCTTGGGCGATGATCGCACTCAATATCCTTTGTATTATGATCTCTTTTGTGAGCCCGCGCATCCTTTTTCTGATCCCTAGGTATTTTCCCTTGGATCGGCAACCGTCTGGAATCCCTTAAGTATTACCTGGGATTTCTAACAGTGCCCAGGCTTGGCAATTTCTTTTCTACTGAACATCGGAGCCAAAGATATTTTTGTATCTTATGGGCACGAGGGTTGCCATTTATATTTCGGGATTAGAGAACAAAAACAAATATTGATCATCGAAAATCACTTTATTGTTTTTCAAAATATTCCCCATGAAGATCTATACACTTTTGCATGCGTTTGAACCAATTGTCGAAACACTTTTGCCACTCTGATTGAGGTACCTCTAACACATGCATTCTGAATGCAGCAACCGCTTCTTCAGGTGTCGAAAAACGTTGACCTCTCAGTTTGTTTTTTACGTACGGGAATAAAAAGAAGTCATTCGGTGCCAAGTCAGGACTATACGGCGGATGACCCATCAAATCGATGTTTTGGGTGCTCAAAAATGCAGTTGTCGCAGCCGATGTGTGAGAGCTCGCATTGTCGTGGTGAAGAGTGATCCGTCTTCGGCGGTTGGTTTTCCTGATTTCTTGGAAGACAACTGGCAAACAGATGGTTGTGTACCACTCAGAATTGACTGTTCTGCGTTGTTCTAGTGGTACGGTTGCGACATGTCCAGTTTTTTCGAAAAAACAGGCGACCATAATTATAATTTGCTTGGAAGTGCTTCGTGCGCGAACAACTTTTGTTGGATTTGGCTCATCTTGAAACACCCAGACAGTCGACTGCTGTTTACTTTCGGGCTCATACGCGTAAACCCACGATCACCTGTCACGATGTCATAGACGGCACCGCGACCGTATTTTTTGAGCATTTCTTTCGACCAATTGACACGAGCCTTTTTTTGGGCGATTGACAAATTGTGTGGGATCCAACGCGAACAATTTTTTTTGACAGTCAAATGTTTATGCAATATGGAATGTATGCTGGTCCCACTGACGCCTAAGGTTGTCTCAATCTCACGATAGGTCACATGACGATCTTCCAATAACAGTTCGCGTACAGCATCAATGGTTTTCGAAACAACAACTGACCTTGGGCGACCTTCACGAAATTCATCTTGGAGTGAACTACGACCACGATTGAATTCACCATACCATCGATAAACACTAGTGCTTGATGTAGCTTCAGCGCCAAAAATTGAATTAAGTTCATCCATGCACTGTTGTTGAGTTAATCCACGCCGAAAGTTGTAAAAAATAATCGCACGAAAATGTTGACGATTTAATTCCATTTTTGGACCGAAATGAATCTTTTAAGTTACTGTAAACAACACAAATAGCGCTCGTATGTCAAAACGTTCTGAGTGCGTATAACCTCAAAAATTTCCAACTTTACGACAGAGCTGTCAATTGCCGGATTGCAACGCTAGGGTTGCCAAATCCCGAAACATAAGAGGCAACCCTCGTATTGTTGTTCAGCGAGTGTTTTTACGGTCGCCCTCCTTTATTCCGTACAGAAAATGTTTCCTTGAATAGGATTTAAGGGGACGGTGTCGCCGTGCATTTTATGCTTTTTACCAACTTTACTTGAGAGTTGGTGATCTGTTCCGCAGATTTGGAAGCAGGGGAATTTACGTGCTGAACATCTGGTTCGTATATCACGTTTTGGATTTATATTGTATTCAATATGGACAAATTGAACGTTTAGTTCAATTTGTTTGATATCAATTTTGGTATTGGCCCGTTTAGTGTATGGGGCAATGCTAGGGATTGGGGAGTGCTTCATCCTTATAGTGGATGATTTTGCGTGTACCACACTTCATTGGTGGAGACTGGCTCCAAAGAGGTATATATTTATGGGTGGGTGGTTTTGGACGTAACATCGGTTAGCAACGGTATAGTCTGATCAAACGACGCGGTTGCATAATCAAGCAAAGTATTTAATTTAGTTCCCACGATCAGATTTCCCTAGCCAATTCCCCCTCCTATTCCGTTTCCCCAGACACTCCATTCGCTTGGGATCAATGATCTCTTCTTACAGGAGAATAGCGCAAACTAGATATTCCTCTCCTTCACAATTCTGTCTTTCCATAGTTCAATGCACTCCGAGATCACCACGGTCACGGCACTAGGTCAGTGGATCATCCTCGGAGGCTCCATTAATACACGCAGACCAAAGCCAGATCAGCCCTGGGTTATTGTGCTTTCCTTTTGGTTTCTTCATCCTTTCTATGGCCATCGACGTCGAACGAATACGCATGTATTTTCTCCACATCGATGAGCGTACAAATCAAAAATCCAAATATCATCCCTTATTCCAGTCAGTCATTTTACAATCACCACCGCGGGCGGTCACGCCGCAAGAAAGTCGCTTCACATCCACCACCGGTAACGGTCACGCCGCACCGAGTCAAATCTCATCCCTCAAGGAGAGGAGTCGTGTATTAATCACCAGTGCGCTTAAAACGTGTCTGAACACCAATCGTTTCTTTTGTATAAATCAAAATCAAAGTACAGTGTAGATTTCTGATCCCAAAAGACAAGCCAAAATTAGTAAAATTCACTAGTGCACATCAAAGAAAGGATCGCCTGTAAATTAAAATAAAATCGTTTCTTCTGTATAAATCTAAATCAAAGTAAGGAGTAGATTGCTGAATCAAAAAAACAAATCAAATAGAGAATAAAATTTCCTTACAACATCAAAACAAGCATCAGTGTTTTCTTTTAATAAGTGTGATTGGAACAAGGGGTGGCGAGATTATTCAGCCAGTAGAGTGGTTGACGATTTATTTAGACGAAACATTCGTTGGAGAAGAAAGTAAACCCAGTGCCCGTGACATGGCACAATACTTCATACACCCACATGCTCCCTTTTGTTTTATCATTTCTTACCATTTTATAGGTAACTTCATAATATCTTTTATCATGGAAACCCTGATCCCTTTTAGCCAAGAACTTGACTAATCAATTTGCACAATCTTCTCTTGATACCAATTTCTTATCACTCAGGAAGCTTTGTAATGCTAAAAAAATGGTCATCGTTTTGTGCTAAGTCCATGCTATAAGGCAGATACTTCAAAACTTTCCAGCCAATCTCTGGAATTTCTGACAAGTCTTTACATACGTGTGTGACTTAGCGTTGTCCTGATGGGACACAACAGCCGGTTTCGGTCCAATTTGGTAAAAAGTTTTGCAATTTAAAATATTTTTGAACCCAAGTTTATTCAGATGTGATCAAGCCTTAGCTGATAAAAGATACTATGACTACTAACATGTTCGATTCTTCAATATTTTCATGAATTTATCGACATTTTCGTCGACCCACCTACCTATAGTAGAGGTACCTTTAATATCGAAAATACGGGAACGAAATCAAAGAAACCAAAATTACGCAATATGGCTGTGAGGGTAAGGGAACCATAAAAACAAATTACAATTTAATCCATCTGGCTTGCATTTACGCCTTTATAAATACGAAGAACGAATTTTCCATTTGTTAAATTTCATATTTCACATCCGATAACTGATAAATAACTCAAGCAATTAGTAGTAGTGATAGAAGTGTTTTTCTTTCTCATATTAACATAATTGCTGTCAAAGACCTTTTTAGTACACCTTAACAGATGCCAGTTGTAGTTTCAGGACATTCCAGAAGCAACGCAATGTGCTTGCAAAGGAAATCGGTGGAACGGTAGATGCAACCATCATAAGAGCGGTATTGTTAAGCTCAAACGATGAGTGGAAATTCATCAGAGCATGAAACATTAGGTAGAAAACGGAATACACCAACCCTGTCCAAGGAAGAAATGGGGGTGCAAACAGGACTGTACTTGTGGGGGTGGGTTTAATCCATAGGCATTGCCTGATAAGTGAAAGCAGAGTGAATCGGGAATGGAAGTGAACTCGATTCACATGCATCGTCAGAATATTACCGCCTTCACGTTGCAAACAAAAAACAACGTCAAACCAATATAAAGGGTGTCCCATAAATAGCGTGCCACACTTGAAGGAGTGATTGCCCACCCCGCAATCTACCACGAAAGCCATGGCTTTAGAAAAAGTTGTGCCATTCTCAAATTATTTGGATTTCTTCATACTTTCGTAATATCCACACATTACCGTAGAAATTTGATGGCTTGTCCACATTATGATTTCTGTGGTCATATTTTTATTGTTTTGCTAAAAATTCTTTAATAAACGGCGCATGAAATAGCAAATAACTATTTTTGCTCTACTAAAGTTCTGTGAAAATTCAGAATTTTTACTTTGGCAAATTGCCATGGGTCAACTGGGAGCTACTGTGGTGAACAAAAGAATACTAGGCTGCGATAGCAAACTAATTTAAAAACATCTAGCATTTGTGAGCATTTCAGAAAGGTGCTTCACTATTAGATCATCCAAGCCGAGAAAAAAAATGTATATTGCAATTTCTTTTTAAGATGGGAACGATAAAATAAGCTGTACAAAATATCTTAACTATCGTCGACCAAGAATGGACACTTGTGTAAATACAAATGGCTAGGGATTATGTTCACCGAGCTTTATAGCTCCCTCTACCACAATTACCTTGCCAAAGGTCAATTCAACCTGATCAACGACCGCAAATCTTTCTTCCACTTCATCAACCCCAAACGGAAATCTGATGCCTATCCTACCTCCCTTTTCTACGGCTCAACTACTACAACGGACTCCCAAACCATATCCAATCTTTTCGCGTCCTTCTTCAAACTATCCTTCACGGACGACTCGTTCGAGCCTAACCCCTCCTACTTTACTGGCATATCTGAATTCTCCCTCGGCCCACTCATCCGTCTACACATTCAACAACACCAAGTCATAAAAAAACTTGAAGAACTAAAAGACTATTTCCGTCCCGGCCCAGACGGACTCCCTGCTATCCTCTTAAAAAGGTGTTCCTCTTCTCTCTCTCTCCCCCCGCTCGCGTCAATCTTCAATCTATCCCTTACACAAGGTCTATTCCCCGACTTTTTGAAATGCTCTTACATAACCCCCATACATAAAAAGGGAAAAAAACGATATATCCAATTATCGTCCCATTGCTAAGTTCTCGCACATTCCTAAACTGTTCGAAGGTCTTCTATATGAGGCGTTATGTTTTCGCTGCGTACCCATCATCTCTCCGAACCAGCACGGCTTCCTCTCAGGCAGGTCCATTACTACTAACCTTGTCGAATTCACATCCAACACACTCCTTGCCCTAGAAAACGGCGATGAGGTCGATGTAGTCGCTACCGACTTTAGCAAGGCCTTCGACAAAATCTCCCATAAACCCATTCGCTTTTACCTATCTTCCCTCGGTTTCGAACCCCTGCTGATTAAGTGAGTCTCATCCTATCTCAGTTATCGAACCTGTTACGTGCGATTTAGATCCACCCTCTCCGATCCTTTTTTCCCAACCTCAGGTGTCCTCCAGGGCAGTCATCTCGGCCCTCTCCTATTTATCCTAACCATAAAGGACGTAGGCTCTTGCATTAATCACTCATTCATCTCGCTTTACGCGGATGATTCTAAAATTTTCAAAGCAATCCGCTCTCCCCTGGACTTCTCACCCCTCCCATCGGATCTTGACAGCTTCTCGACTTGGTGCCAAAATAACTGCCTAGAAATGAGTATCGCCAAATGTCACACAATCACCTTCTCTCGGAAGCGTTCCCCCACCCAGCCACGCTCCTACCTCTTACTGAACCAACCGATAACATCGGTTGAATTGATTCGCGATCTGGGCGTCCTATGCGACAAGGAGCTCAAATTTACCGCACATATTGATCACATAATCCTCAAGGCGAACGCTGCCCTTGGGTTTGTCAAACGCTGGTCGAAGGAATTCCTTAACCCCTATGTCACCCGATCACTCTACACAACTTTTGTCCGGCCACTACTCAAATACGCTAGTCAGGACTAGTCCCCGTATCAAGTGACTCACATTCGCAGGATTGAGGGTGTTCAACGTTGTTTCTTGCGCTTTGCCCTCCGTGGACTACACAGGGAAAATCCGCTGATTCTACCACCATACACAAGCCGGCTCCCTCTAATCAATCTAAACACACTTGAAGAGCGCAGAGTCCATGCCGACATCATATTTGTCCATCGCCTTCTGTCTGGCTCAATCAATTGCCCAAGCTTGCTCTACACTTTCACATTGCATACAAACCCCCGTAACGTACGTAACCCTCGACTGTTTTACGTGCCCGCTCATCACACTTCTTACGGCGCTAACGAACCCATCCCGCGTATGCTACGACAGGCCAACTCTTTCCCCACCTCCTTCGATTTCAACATCTCCACTCGCCCTCCTAAACGACGTCTCAGAATAAATCCGTCCTAAATCCGTCCCCTCCCTTCAATTAACCTTCTAACCTGCAATCCTCTCCTCTCCCTCCATCTAACTAGTTCTCCCCTACACCTTTCCACCCCCCCCCCCCCCCCCCGCTCTCTAACCCCCGCCACCGTATCGGTTCGAACCCATGCCCTCCACTGTCGCACAAAGGCCGCGTTTACCACCCCCACATACACTCGCTCTTCCCTAGCCTCCTACCTCCCCTATCGCCCAGTAATCTTCAACTTTCCGGTTTTCTTCTCCTTTTTTTTCGTTTGAATATTCGAACAAGGTCTTAACCACTACTCTAGATTTTAAGATAGTCTGTAAGGTTTTATGTTAAGTTAATTTTAAGCTTGCAGTAAGCTAAATAAAAATGGGGGTTCCGCCTTCAATCAATCAATTATGGATATCTAAAGTAAACAGTCAAGTTTACGGTCCATTAAGTATCACTGTGAAACCATTGACCCATTGGCCTTGGGTAAACAATGAATGTATTGGGAAGCATACATTTGTGGGTGTGCCATGATTGAGCCGTAAACAAAGGTAAGTAAAAACTCATAATGTATCTTTTGATCTGCACGATCAAAAAAGAACAAGGGTCTTATCGCGTATTGCGACGATAGTGAAGAACGTGTGATTCGATATGACGCTATGATGGTTAGAATCATTAAAAATGTAACCAATGCTCAACACACCAAGCCACTGCCGCGTGTACGAATTCGATTTCTAAACTCAAATGCACTAACTGAGGTGGAGTTGTTATGTTATCGCTGTGGTATACGGCTCTGATGCTTTGCTTATTCGAATTTCCTTTCGGTGTGCTTCACTATTTGCCTGTATATTTGTGTATCTGTTAGAAACGCCACAGTCTAAATCTGAATTTGACGTTAACGCATCCTGAAAACCAAGTTAGTTTTAGGGTTCATTCGTATTAAAAAACAAATGTGTTATTTCCCTTTTGTATAACCGTATATATTTACTGTTGTACTGTTGCAAGGTTATGCGATTCAGTGTTCTATTATTCACTCTTATACTGTTCACTCTTCTATTATTTACTCGTATACTATTCACACTTAAACCTTTCTCTCCTCTACAGTTCACCTATATGCTATTTACTTGTACACCAATTTTTGTTTTTGTTTTATATCCACATTTATTTAACAATTCAATTACATATTTTACCTAAGATTACATGTTAACTTCTATTTTACAAATATCATTCTTACATTAACTTACTGGCTCTTCGCAACCACTCTAAATCATACATTATCAATAAACTGAATAAAACACTCGTTACTTTTACTATTATTTAATAAATATATATTACTAAATAAAACACTCATTATACACTTATCGCACCAACGTACGCATTTTTCTTCTTGCACTTCTTGTTATCGACTGGCTTTTCCTTCTCTTTTCTACTACCTAACCGGCAGTCTCTCCTCATTCAGCTCGTCGGCCGGTAAGGTTGTTAACATCTGATTTCTTTTGGGAAGCGCTGCCACATTTATATATATATTGTAGCGAGCTTAGGGTTCGCTGGATTAATTATTTTAAAATAAATAAGAGCCGTTAAATCGATTGTGACATTTTATTAATCCGTAATAACAACCGTTACTTTTTTTACCGTACACTTAACGTTTTCTTTATTATCGCTTCCGTGATTATCGCGTATTTTACTTCTTACTTCTCACTCGAGACGTATCGCTTGCTTCACTGTCTTACTTATCTCTAACTTAACTTCCGCTCTGCGTGCGACGTATTTATACCGTTTTTCCTCATTCTGATTTGGTGTATCGTTTCCTTCCGTTCCATAGTCTTGAATGTTCTATTCCAGTTTTCCAGTACTTCCTAAAATAATCTAGTACTTTGTTTCGGACTTTCTCGAAGATTCCAGTACTGATTGTCATATGCGTCACACTACCCTCCGCCTAGATTAGTTCGTCCCGAACTAAGTTCACTGGTCTCCCGGGCCAACAAAAGCCGCCAGTCGGTCGCGATGCACCACTTTCATCTTGGCGTTCGGCGGTGGAAGTTCTTGACCTTCATCCAATTTTTCTACTGCTCTCCTTTTCGCGTCAGCTCTAGCCTGCCGCCATTCTTCCTTTTCCTGACGACGGAATTCCTCTTGCATTTTAGGGATCTCATGCGAATAGTATAAGAGAAAATGCATGTGCACACCCTTAAGCTCTTCTGGAGTTTGCACATCACGTAAGCGGTCTAGATCTTCATCTTTAATTACACGCATATCATCTGGTATTGGAGCTTCTGTCGATTTCATAACCGTATCCGACTGGTAGTTCCGCATCTTTTCAAATAACTGGATCGGTTTGTTCTTTGGAGCTGACAGTAAACACCAACGTGCGTCGTGGTAATAGACTTTCCATAGATCGTCGCACGTTAATCCTGGTTTCACGTTTTCTTCTCCGTAGAACGCAATGAACGGCACCTCTAGCTGTTGATTACGCCTACCAGTTAGGGCTTGCCTGATCTTTCCCACCGTATGTGGTGGCTTACAATAGCGGTCCCGACCTCCAACATCCGTTGATCTCTCTTGTTCAGAAACAGTTGATTTACAAAACGCCTGTTTGTAAATCCATTCAGCTTCATCTTGTAGCTCGTTGGGTCCCTCTGGAACAGGCGTAACCGGAACTTCGCGCAATTGAATTCGCCCAGGAATATCCGTTTTACGGATTTCATTGTCCAAATCCGTAAAGTGACCCCTTTCCAATTCATCATTGAAATGTTTTGCCGGCTCAGTTTCCCTGTGACTACGTTCAGAGCGGCGTTCAACATCGTCTTCGTCGTCGAATAGCTGTTCGTCTATAGCCTCACGTGCAGAACCTTCATCGACGTGCGTTTCCTCTCCATCACTTTCCTTATCCTGTGTACGACGCAGACACTTGGAACGCTTTCTGCCTTCGACTCTCAAACCAAGATTCTCTTCAATAAGATCACAGTCGTCGTCTTCCTCTCCATCACTTTCTTCGCCCTGTGTACGACGCAGACGCTTGGAACGCTTTCTGCCTTGGACTTTCAAACCAAGATTTTCTTCAATAAGGTCACAGTCGTCGTCTTCCAGTCGGTCGTCCAACTCGTCATCATCATTGTAAATCCGTTTCAGGGAACGGCCTGAAGCATCAGTGTCTTCATCATCACTGCCGTGCTCTTCAATCGGGTTATCATCGATGAAATCCTTCAGTTCTTCACGTAACACATCATCGTCATTTTCCTCCTCTTCCTCACTGCTGTCGGCCATAGCTTTGCTCTTCCTGAGTTTCTTCATTTCATGTGGCTCAAATTCCTCCTCATCCTCAGCTTCTTCCGCTTCCGAGTCCCAGAATTCTTTCATACACTGCCTTTGGGCATCCAATTTTGCATTGACATCTGCAGCTTGCGCGTCCAATTTTGAATTTACGGCGTCGAATTTTGAATTTTGGGCGTCGAATTTTGAATTTTGGACATCAAACTTTGCCTTAACATCTGCAGCTTGTGCGTCGAATTTTGTCATCATCATCCGGAACATCTCCGAAATGTCTAACAGTGGCGAACTCTTCTCCGTTACATTGCAACCATCTTGACTCGCTGTTTCTTCTCCAAACGGACAGTCTGGACCAATCGTAAAAACATATGTGTTGACATCAATACCCTCTTCCTCCATAGCTGCTTGCAGACGTTGTCGAAGAATTTGCTTCTGTCCTCTGCTATCCAGATTCCGGTCCTCAAGTTCCTTCTTCAACTCAGGAACGCGAAGATCCTCCAAATGTCGATCTGACATCGCCACAACACACTTTCACACACTTATTCACTTAAACAATAATTAATCCCACTTCTGACACCAATTGTAGCGAGCTTAGGGTTCGCTGGATTAATTATTTTAAAATAAATAAGAGCCGTTAAATCGATTGTGACATTTTATTAATCCGTAATAACAACCGTTACTTTTTTTACCGTACACTTAACGTTTTCTTTATTATCGCTTCCGTGATTATCGCGTATTTTACTTCTTACTTCTCACTCGAGACGTATCGCTTGCTTCACTGTCTTACTTATCTCTAACTTAACTTCCGCTCTGCGTGCGACGTATTTATACCGTTTTTCCTCATTCTGATTTGGTGTATCGTTTCCGTCCGTTCCATAGTCTTGAATGTTCTATTCCAGTTTTCCAGTACTTCCTAAAATAATCTAGTACTTTGTTTCGGACTTTCTCGAAGATTCCAGTACTGATTGTCATATGCGTCACAATATATATATTTTTTTTAATTACATATATAGGGGGTTGACAAGCAAAATAAAAAATAAAAAAAACGAAACAAAACGGACAAACATAAACAAGGAATACAAATAAAAATAAAAAAATAAAAAATTAAAATTAAATTAAAAATAATTGGGAATTGGGGATATGGGGAAGGAAAGCGGTGCGCCTGAGAGGCATACTATGTTTGGGGACGTATAGTTTTTTCTTCATCACTGATTGACCATGATGGGATCGCTCTTTTATTGATTTATCTCTTTCACCGATCACCATACTAAAACGCAGGCGATCTGGCAAATTAGAGATATCCTTATCGTGGAGAATTCGTTTATCCCTGGCACCACGGAGAGCCTGGTAAATAATAGGGACTCCACGTTTGTCTTGGATAAGTCCTTTTTTATCCAAGAAAGGGCACGCTTCTGAGGGAATGAACCCATTCTGGAGAGTACTCTCCATATACATAGCATTGGGATAGAATGCTCCCGAAATGAGATCATTTTCACTGCACATTGCCCTTGTTGTGTGACCACGAATAATCTTGATAATGAAGTTGTCTATTCTGTTTAGACCTGATTTGTCATACAGGACTTTATTGGGATAGTATTTCTTATACTGCGACTCTGGGGTTCTATACATTCCGAGGCAGGAATGCAAACACTGCCTCTCGAACACCCGAGACTTCTCCATGTAAAATGGGGATATCTTGTACCAACAGAAGTCTGTTGATGACATCAATCTTTTCTCCAGATCTATACACCACAATCTGGCGCAAGACTAATGACCTTATCCGGAAAAACAAATTATCATGGAATTAATTATTAAGCCTCAGGACTTGCTAAATAAGGCCAAGACCGGTTCCCGGTTGTAGAGCCGATGGTGATGTGATACACCACAATGTCGTCGGCATACGCAATTGCATGATTGAGAGAACACACTGGATCACTAGTGTAAATGTTAAATAAAATGGGAGAATTCACTGCTCCCTGTTGTAGGCCGTTTTTGATGTGGAAAGTCGTGCTAGAGATTATATCTCCACATTTCACCACAAATTGTTTACCCATTATCATATCGTAGATAATGTATATTAAATATTCGGGCATACCGAGATTTAATAACTTATATACCAGCCCTTCTAACCATTCGATGTCGAAAGCCTTTTCAAAGTCAACCAAACAGGCCCCTGTGCATTGCCGCTTCGGCTTGTTCCACTGTATGTCGGAACAAGTTTTGTCGCAGGATGAACTGTGTCATGTCGCGATCGTAAACCAAACTGGTTGGTCGGAATAATACCATTTTCTTCACACCAGTTAATCAATGGTTTATTTATAATTTTCTCGAATACCTTGCTAATGTTCGGAACCAAACTAATCAAGCGAAGATTGGCTGGATTGCTCCTGTCCTTGCTCTTTTTGGGGATGGGATGGACTAGTGCAGATTTCCATTGGGTTGGATAATAAGCATTATTTAGAGCGTTATTGAACAAAATAGTGTAAACCTTCACTACTTCAAGAGGTAAATGCTTTAGAACAATGTTTGGAATACTATCTATTCCAGAAGATTTTTTGTTCTTAATCGATCTAAGAATGTCCGTCAGTTCATCCTTGTGTACAAATATGCTAGTGTTTAGATTTCTAAGTGGGGAATCCCATCTATTATTTTCACTAAAAATAGTGAAAGTTCGACTTAAGAGTTGCCAATTGTTAAGTTCATTGCGTATCGAAATATGTTTTTGGAGAGCCCTATTTCCCAGGTCCAAGTTAGAATGAGTCGATTCGTTCAATCTATACACTGCGTCGAAACAAGCAAAGACTCGTGGGATCAAAACTGAATAATCAATATACAAAAAACAATCGCACGAAAAACCCGGTAGGCGTAGGTGTGATGAGCCGACTCTACCATAAGGGAACAAATCATCAAAAAAACACCGACTCGGCGAAAAGAAGACGTAAGGAAAAACGGAAAAAGTGGAATATACGCGTGGGACGTGGAATGTTCGAACGTTATATAAACCAGGCGCAATACAGACAGTCGTAGAAAACGCGAAACGATATAAAATGGAAATCGTCGAGCTTCAGGAAGTCCGACTTCCACATCAAGTAATCGAAACCAAAGGGTTTACACTGGCGTGTGGAGGTACCGATACACATAACCTCGGAACTGGCTTCATCATAAGCAAGAAGATTACGCCCCATGTAAAAGATGTGAAATTTATTAATGACCGAATGTCGGTGCTAAAAATAGAGGGACCATGGTACAATTATGTATTTATAAACCTACACACCCCAACAGAATCTACGGACGAAGAAACGAAGGACACATTCTACGAGACCCTAGAGGAAGTATTCGATGGGATCTCATCATTCAATGTTGAAATCCTCCTCGGGGACCTCAATGCGAAAATTGGAAAGGAAGACATCTTCCAATCAACTATAGGTAAAGAGAGCCTACAGGACGTTTCAAATGATAATGGAATTCGAATTATCACGTTCGCAGCGTTAAAAGATCTGGTAGTGAAAAGCACGATGTTCAAGCACAAGCAAATCCATAAAGCCACATGGATATCACCCGACGGCGTAACGCGCAACCAAATAGACCACTTCCTCATAGACAAAAGACACCACTCGAATATCCTTGACGTAAGATCATATAGAGGAGCAGATTGCGACTCCGATCACCTTCTAGTGATGGGCAAAATTAGAAGTCGGCTTGCAGCAAACCCACATGGACAGTCACGGGAGACGAGCAAAAAGCTCGAGATTGATAAACTAAAAGACCTACGTAAAAGGGCGGAATATCAAGAAGAACTAACGAATAGATTTATCCTAGAGAATGGGAGTAGTGAGGAAGAGGAAACCAATAATCTGGGCACTAACTGGGCATCGATCAGAGACACAATCAAACAAACAGCCCAAAAGGTATTAGGATTTAAGAAAACAATTAAGTCCAAGCCTTGGTTTGACGATGAGTGCAGAGCGAAGATCGAACAACGTAAACACCTCAGAGTGATCCACTTAGAAGGATATGATGAAGTCAACGCAGAAAGAAACGCGACAATTCGAAAAGGCCCAACGAGACTTTTCAAACGCATAAAACGCGAATGGGAGAAGACTAGAATCGAAAAAATCCTAGAAAATTCCAGAGAAAAGAATATCAGAGGTATGTATGCCGGCATAAATTCAATTAGAAATGGCCACCGAAGGAGAGCCAAAATAATCCGAGACACAAACGGCTGGCTGGTGACAGAAACAAACAATATCGTGAAAAGATGGAAGCAGTACTTTGAAAACCTGCTTAATGTGCGCACCCAGCAACCACAAGTAAACGCACCAGGCGTACATACAGCCGAGCCTCAGATCCCAGAGCCCACTTTCAACGACGTTGTAGGTGCAATAAATCGATTAAAAAACAACAAGGCTCACAAAGTCAACTGCATACCGGCAGAGCTTATCAAGCATGGGGGAAAGGCAACCGCTCGAAAGATCCACCAACTGATTAAAACAATATGTGATAAGGAAGTCACTCCGGAAGAATGGAAAACCTCAATAGTCGTCCCCATTTTCAAAAAAGGCGACAGATCTGACTGCGAATACTACAGAGGAATATCATTGCTCCCAACCACATACAAAATATTAACAAATGTAATACCGGCGAGAATCACACCGTACGCAGAAGAAATACTGGGAGACTACCAATACGGATTCCGTAGGAACCAGTCAACAAGCAACCAAATGTTCACAATAAGGCGATTGTTGGAAAAGAAGTGGGAATACGGGGAGACGATTCACCAAGTGTTCGTTGACTTCAAAAAAGCCGACGACTCAGTCGCAAGGCAAAGGACCTACCATATTGTAGTTGAGCTGGGAATCCCGAAAAAATATGCCGCCCTCATTCAAATCTGCATAAACGAAAACAAAGGGCGAGTTAGAATAGGAAACCACCTCTCAGAACCATTTGAAATCCGGGACGGACTAAAACAGGGCGATAGCCTTTCACCATATCTCTTTAACCTTGTCCTCGAGTATGTCATCAGAAAGGCACAAAACGACATCACCGGATCACCCCTGAACGGGGTCACTCAAGTGCTCCCATATGCGGATGACATCATCGTTTTAGGCGATAATTTAGAAACTGTATGTAAAAACAGTGAAATCATCATGCAAACGGCAGAAGAGGTGGGCCTAGAAATAAATGAAGACAAAACCAAATTCATGATGATGGCGAGAGCAGGTGGACCTCAGAGAACGCACATAAACATCAGGGGCAAGATATTTGAAAGTGTCAAAGAATTTAAATACCTGGGAACAATACTGACAGCCAATAACGGAATGTCGAAGGAAATTAACAAAAGACTACACTCCCGCAACGCTAGTTGGCATGCACTCAGTAAACTGCTGAAATCTAAACTGCTATCACGTAATATAAAGCTCGGTGTCTATAGAACCATAATCATGTTGATTGTTCTATACGGATGCGAAATGGGCTCTCACAAAACGGGAAGAAAACAAATTCCGCATATTCGAGAATAAAGTTCTAAGGCATATCTTTGGCGGTAAATATGACGAGGAGGCAGCACAATGGAGGAAACTCCGCAACCACGAATTGGAAGAGCTATACCGAAACCTACAATAGCGAGAGTAATCAAGTCTCGAAGATTAAGATGGGCCGGACACGTGGTGCGAATGGGCAACGATAGGACCACGTAAACCAACGGGAAAGAGACCGACAGGGCGGCCGCGGCGGAGATGGGAGGACAGTGTTAGGTTGGACCTCGAGGAGATCGGATCGGATGGTCGAACGTGGAAGGAGAGCCCACAGGACAGGGAACAATGGCGGAGTCGAGACGATGAGGTCATGAACTTTCGGGCTCCTACAGGCCAATAAATAGTAAATAGTAATATAGTAAATACCTAACTTACACAGACTTACCAATTCTTTACAATCGATGTCTACCGTGTTGACTGGTGGTGTGGCTGGTTTCCGCTATTGCGTCAACACGGATGCAGATTCAACGGAAACACCACCGATATTACTCTGGAAATCGTTTTTACCGGAAGGAATAGAGCACAAAAGCGAACACAATAGCTCTCCAAAGAAAACACACTGGTGTAATTTTAATGTTAATGTTTTTTATTTCTTCAATATTCTGTATAATTTAAAAAGATTGTGCCTTTTCCGCAATTTACAAATCGGTAGCACTTAGACGCATGAAGTACAACGAGTAGTTTTATATACTGGTTACGAACCTCCAACAAAGTATTATATTGTTTATTAAACTTTCTGTATCCACGATCGTTTATTTTATAATTTTTGTTCACATGTACACTAAAAAAGTAGGATTCGGTTTTTTTTTAATTCTCGTTCTTTAGATTATTATAATGGCGCGGATTTTCTACTCGACTCGACTACGTTTAAGGGAAACACATTGCGACCCGTATTGTGTGTGCTCGACTAGGGGTGACAGTTGACTTTTTCGTGTGTGCACGCAGCGGTGGTTAAGATCTGACAATCTTGAGACGTTGAGTCAATCGTATCGCCAGACGCGCTGGGGTGGATTCCCCTCCGCTGTGGTGGACAACCAATCCGATATTTCATTCTAGTGGTGGCCAATGAGAAATCGGTTCGGTTTGATTGGAAGTACTTCCATGTGATCGTGCAGATCTGGTTGGGTGTCCATACACTGTATGTGAGGGAGAGCGATCAATCCTGCAGCTGCTCAAATAAATGAACAAGCAACAGAGGCTGCAGGCTTTGCTCTCGTAAACGATAGGGGGTATTGCCGGATGTAGAAATAGATTTATGGGAATTGTATATACAGAAACGCTATTTCGAAGGGCAAGCTGTTATAATTTTTTTCTTATAACAATAATTGTTAAAGGTTTTTCTTATAATAATTGATATAGGTTTTTATTTCATACAAAACTTACCCCTGCTCAGTCTTGAACAAATATAAACTCTGTTTTTCCTTTTCTTTTATTTATTGTGTGTGTTAATCCATGAAACATATCTTTATTAAACTTTTCAACTTCTTCGGTTGGCGATTAATTTTCAACTTTTACTAACTTCTTTGTATTGTTAATGATAATTTACTACACTTTTACTAACTTCTTTGTTAGTGGCCACCGCACGCGCACACGACTCGATTAACTATCTAATCCTGAATTTTTCTATTTCATTTTATTATTTTCCAGTAATCACGAACCACACGCGTACACGAATTGATTTGAGCGTCGGAGCACTTTTTCGAATTGATTTAGAAACCGAGCTAATTTAAATATTAGTTGGGCGTCGGAGCACACAACCTTTTTCCATCACGACACAAATCAGAAGAAGGAAACAATCTCGTGTCTTTCGCCACATATCCTTTTTCGTTCCGCTTCCACGATAGGTATTTCGAGGAAGCGGCCGAGGTGGCTAATAGGGGGCGACTATGGCTAATAAAAAGAAGATGGCTATTACAATGTGAATGGGGTTTTAAATGGGGGTTTACTTTTATTTAAATTATATTCTATTGTAAAGGATATATTCTATTGTAAAGGGAATAGGAAAGTAGTAATTTGGAGGGAAGGGAAGGATATGTGCGTGAAGACACGAGATGTTAATAATTCAAAGGGGGAGTGATAATTATTTGAACTTTAATTATATAACAAAGCGCTGAGATGCGCATTTGTTTGCATTAGCTAATGAAACAGGGGACCATTGGCTGTTTACAATATCTGGTGAAAACCATGCTATTGTAAGCAAGAGAAGATATTGCCGAAGGCAGGGATGGATTTTTCTGTGATGTTAAGTCAACAGAAAATTTCTCCGCGATGGGAAGGGCTAGGATTGGAGATTGTTTGATTTATAAAAACGGATCGTGGGATATGATTGTTTGGTCGTGTCCAACTCGATGATCGGTTATCGGTTTAAGCGATCGGCTTGCAGATGTGCAAGCGTACAATTTACCCAGCTTGGCTTGGGACCAACGGATTATAGGGAAAAAGAAACGCAGTGAGATTATTGTGTGTTTGATTAACATGGTTGCCGACCAGAGGAACCGATCAGTTCCTAAATGGTTCGTGAAAGATGAACCGAAAGGGTTTGGATAATATGATTTGTTTGATGCCATGACAAGATGATGATCTTGCCGTGGGTTTATATTTCAGGTTAAAGATGTTGGAATGTTGTTCTTTCTTCACTGCTTATGTCGGAGCCCGCGGTACACACACGTTAACACAACAAGCGCGAACACTTCCGTTCTTATTTCACTTAGTGCCCGAGTTATTTTGTGCTGTTCCTGGAGAAAATATTTTCAAACGAAAAGACCTTTGTCTTTGTTTATTTAGAAACTATGTTTCCTTTTATTATTTTCCTCCTCTGAGCAGCTCGTGTGTTCGAGTCCGTAGTCAGACAGGATCTCTTGTGTTACAATTCGAACGTAACTCTATTTATATATTTCGAATCTATTAATATCTTAAATCTATTAGGTAAAACAGGTTTTGAAGGTTTTGAAGTACCTGTGTTTCTATTATTAAAATACAGTGGTTCACGTTTTGTTTTATTCGTGTTTTGGGAATGACATTAAGTTGAACAGATTTTGAAGTATCTGTGTTTTATGTTTTGAATGTTACCTATCTTATATTTTATGGGTGTTAACTCGCGCAATTTGTTTTCTTCTTTTTTTTTTTTTATTAGACTTCTCTCGGGAGAGGCGAACCTATAGCGTCGAGTGGGCGCCCCGAGATGCCATCAAATAACTGTTGCAGTTCTTTTTGAACAGTTGCAGGTTGTAACGCTCTGGGAATACCCGCGTGGGAAGGCAGTTTCACAGCTTCCCCGCTCTGTAACGGAACGAGTTCTGATACAGGGATGTTCGCGCCGTCTGGAGATGAACTACAAACGGGTGCGATCCCTCGGATTGTCTTGTGGAGCGCATATAAACAGAATTGCGTGGAACAATGCCAAGAATCTCCGAAGAACAGCACCCGTAATAATATATGTAAAACGCCTTCGATGTGATAGCGACTGTAGTCCCGACGTCAGCGCCGAGTCCCCGATCAGGCGGATCGCTCGTTTCTGTACGCTCTCAAGTAGGTCGAGAGTATGTTTAGGAGCCGAGCTCCAAACATGAGAGCAATATTCGAGCGCTGGTCTAATTTGGGATTTATATAGGAGAAGAAGTTGGGCCGGAGTAAAATATTTCTTGGCTCTAAAAAGATAACTCAGTTTTCCTGAGGCTGATCTGGTGATACCCGATGCGTGTTTATGCCATGATACATTCCCACAGACCGTGACGCCGATCAATTTCAAATTTTCCCCAGCCTCGAGGGCCCGGCCACTCATCATCAGCTGTGGAACCGATGATCCAGTTTTCTTTGTGAATGTTGTAGACTGGGTCTTCGTTGCGTTGAAGTCGACAAGATTGGCCTTTCCCCACTGCAGGACTTTATCCAGATCCTGATTCAGAGCGTCAATCTGTCTACATCTCAGCTGGTGCGACGTTGATGCACCAATCGGCCGATCACTCGAAAAGGAGGAAACAAGCGTACTATCATCCGCAAAACTGAACACTTTTTTATCCTTTGTCTCCAACAAATCATTTATGTGAAGCAAAAACAAGGTTGGAGCCAAAATAGAACCTTGGGACACCCCCGAATTAACAGGATACAGATCCGAACACTCGCCGTCCACAACAACCCGGATGGATCGATTCTCGAGGAAGCTCCTCGTCCAGTCGCAAAGCTGTTGGGAGAGTCCATATGAACGGAGTTTGCTAAGCAATGCCCCGTGCCAGACGCGGTCAAAAGCCTTGGAGATATCCAATGCGACCGCCCTCGACTCACCATGCCGTTCAATCGCAGATGTCCATATATCGGTTATAAGTGGCAAAAGGTCTCCCGTGGACCGCCTGCCACGGAATTTGTATTGACGATCATGCAGAAGTCCGTTCCACCCAAATATTTAATTAACTCAGTATTGATGACCCTTTCCATTACCTTAGATAAAATAGACAGTAATGCTATCGGACGGTAATTTTGTGGGAGACACTTTTTTCCCGTCTTTGGGATTGGCTGAACTCGAGCGATTTTCCAGCAGGCAGGAAAGGTCCTCCGTGCATAAGATAAGCGGAAGAGTCTGCCAAGAACCTGCGATAGTTCTGGAGCACAGTTTTTAAGGACTTTTGCTGGTATTCCGTCCGGGCCGGCTGCCTTCCTACAATCCAGTTCACGTAGAATGCGTTGAATAGTACGCGGACGAAATCTCACATCCCACGTGGAAGACCGTACCGGCGAGATCACAGGTGGCTCCAAAAGGCCGGGATCGAGGTTTGAATTCGCAGAAAATAAATTCGCGAACACATTAGCTTTATCCTTTGAATTCGTGATTAACGTCCCGCTGTCTGTCACCAACGGAGGGAAAGAGGAGGATGCGAAGTTACCGCTGATAGCCCCTGCCATTGACCAGAAGGAGCGCGAACCACTTGGGCACCGAAGGAGCTTATTGATCACCCTGTCGTTGTGAGCCTTCTTCGCGGTATCAATCGCCTGGTTGCACGCGTTTCTGATTCTAACAAAATTCGTTCTGTTAACATCGGTGGGATTGGAGCGTCATTGCTTAAAAGCTCTGTTTTTTGCCGCTGTAATCAGCTCACATTTTTTATCAAACCAAGGTTTATCAGACGAACTTCGTTTGATGGAATGTGGAATATACATCTCCATCCCCAGAAGAATAATCTCTGACACCGACTCCGCGCAAGCATTAACAGCGGAGTTTCCGAAGCACACCTCCGACCATGGAAAGGATGCGAAGAAATCTCGCATATCGTCCCGGTTAGCAGCCCCATACTTCCATACATGGCGAAGCTGCCTAGGCCGGTTATTCGCTTGATATGCAAGTGCTTGCGCGACAGATACCAAGCAGTGATCTGAGTTCCCCAGTGGCGCAGAAACCTCTACGGTATAAATACTCGGTTCGGATCAGATCCATGGTGTTCGCATAAACGCCTCGGGCATCTGGCACTCGCGTTGGCTCCCCCACGAGTTGAGTCAAGTTGTGGCTTACAGCAAACATCTCCGCCAGCCTCCCAGCCTCGTCGGTTCTGTTAGAATGTAACAACCAGTCGGAATTGTGCAAATTAAAATCGCCAAGGACAACAATTTCAGAAGCTGGGTGGTTGATCTGTATCCATTCGACAGTATGTGAAAGATGTTCGAAAAATGTCGCCGGTCGATCGTCATTCGGGGAGCGGTAAAGACAACAAAGAAATTTAACGGAATTCCTCAGCACCACCCTCAACCGTATGATGTCCATATTATTGGGTTCCAACGCCTCCATCCTCTGGCAAGCCAAATCGGACCCCGCGAAGACACAGATTCCGTCCTTAAAACGGAATCTCGAATGTAAGTCGTATCCGGAGCAACGAAGATATGTCGAATCAGTTGATGAATCGACCTGGGTCTCAGTCAGGGCAAGGATATCAGGTTTCGTTGTTTGCAAATATTGGTGGACGGCGTTTACATTGGTATTGGTGAAACCGATCCCCCTGATGTTACAAAATGCCGTCACTAGTCGAGCGTGGCCCGAGCCTCGAGAGCGAGCCCGGTTATGCGATGACGAACCTCTTAAAGTTCCATTATTTATCATGATATCTGCATGATGTTCCCCCTGACATAGTCCCCCCGGAGATCGGAATGGGAGACTAGTTTACCTCCGGAATTCTTTATATCAGAAGGCACCATCATGACTTATCCCCGTGTCAGTCCGGGCCATCAGCCACACATCCGAAACACCGTCGAATATTTCTTTCGGCGATATCGCGGAACGTACAGCTCACATTGGGACCGACTACCACCTAACCAACCTTTTCTCGAACCGGTCCATCAGCCAACCCCCGAAAGATGGCCAGGGATTTCTCCCGACCATTTCACGGGGCCTAAAGCTTGATGGGCTGGTATTTCACCGGGCGCGCAGGGCGTTGGGACCCCGGATACCACTCGGCCTTTAGTCGCCTCTTACGACAAGCTGGCCTAGCTGTGAGTATATTCGAACGCCCTACTCACAGGGCAGAACACACTCCATCGAATGTTCGCACAACACAATTCGGTTTTTTTATATTCACTGCTATTGTCACTTTTCACAAAGGATAACACGGCGCGAAAATCGAATCTGTAGTCTTGTTTAGGTATTTGGTCTTCCCGACTTCACTTTTAAGGCCGTTCCATTGCGATATTTGTTAACTAGCGTTTGTCAGTTGTCGACACGTGTTTTCCGGATGGTGCTCAATTTGGTACTAGGCCAACATCCTGTATTGCATATATCATGCACGTTTCAACAAGTGCCCTCACTTAATTTGTTACACGAAACATGGGATTTGGACTCACGTATTAAAGTCAACAGTTGTCGTAATGGTTGTCAATTCATACAAGTGTTGACTTTTTAAGCGCAATTCATACATATACAATCCCAAGAAGTTGTTCATCCGCTTTCCAAGCCCAACAATTTTCTTTATATCAGACCTGTTCAAATCCCGGTGAAAATTACAATATCTAGACAATTTGCTTAAAATTGGGTAATCATTGTTCAAACTCAAGTCATGACGTCAAATCCGTGGTTTACAAAACCCCCTTGATTTCGAAATATTAAAATCAACCTCGTCCCTTTTTTATCTATCTCCGACCGCAACCTGCTGTTAGGATAGTCACAACAGTTTAACAGAGATAAAATTATTTACTAATTGTATTTTACTTTGTGCAGCTGACATACTTGTAGTAAATTGTCAGCCACCTTATCAACGTCAACCATGCTAACAGACAGGCGAGACAACTGCCAGTCTCAAGTTGGTCGAACTCAATGCACGTGTTCGTGAGATGTCCACAAACCTTTAGCCTTTAGTTTACCACAACTTTAGATGGTTATGAAGAGAGATACGGTCGAAATTAAAAGTATCTAAGATCCACTAAAAACTGGAGAAAACTTGTCACAAAAAGGCACGTGGTACACGTAACCCATGCCCGTCATCTTATATTTGCGGTATAAGCTTAATTTGAAATTAAGTAATCTGCAACTGACTGAAGAAGACGTAAAGCCCTTGCATGTCACAGATTATTATTATTTATATGAACTGCAAGGATTTCAAAACACTCAACAAGCTTCGAATACAAAGACATTATACAACAGGTACATTAAAATAATTATAGAAAACGAAGTGAGGTATGGAAATGTTTTGCAAATCAAATCCAAGTCAGCTAGTTGCAGGCCTTACGTTACATGAAACAAATCTTGGTGATTCTGTTGTAGAAAGCGAAGTACTATAATTGTCAATGAAAACAATTATAGCAGAAACAGCATCGTATTTGATGGCCCGCAGGATGGTGTGACATGTGTTTGTCTAGTAGTCAAAACAGTGTTGTCATAATTCATCGAAAACAACATTTAAGCATCAACACGTCATGTGTATGGCGAACACATTGTCAAAAAGAGCACCTACAATTTCTACATCGAAATGTTGGTTCATCTAGAGACACATAAGGAGGAGATCAAAAGTCGGATGCTATTTCAAGTAAAAGATATAGCAAACTAACGAATGACCAAGATATGGACAAATGAAAACGAATTTATGGGCGCAAAGACGAGATGTATATACAGAGAAGTTCTTTGAAGCACATTAAAATTCAAATTGGATCGAAGAATATTTTCAAAACCAGACTAAATAGACATGCAAATTCTGCACAAACAAATTTGAAGTATTTTCCGAGAAATGTAGAAACTCATACTATTTCAATTTTACATCGAGTGTACATCCACAATTTCAAAGTATCCTTAAATAATAAAACACTGTGCGACAGAAGAAGAGGTAGAGGATAAGGAAGGGAAGTACTGATGTGCCCTGGAGTTGAACATTTGGATATTATAATGACGAAGAAATACGTGATCAGACAGATAAACCCACACGCTAAAACCCTCGCGCTGACATATTTGCCCCCTCGGATTACCACCCATCATACATGGAACCACTTAGGTAAATTATGGTAAATTTTCCCAGTTATCCGTTGAACAGTACAACCAATTATACGATTCTTAAAACCTATCTACTTATACAGGGTAGTCTCGTCACAGAATTCGATTCTGTGGCGGTCTCATTCAAACTTGTGTTAGAATTCTCAATATACAGGGTGGCGCAAAATTAATCATCCGATTTTGTTTTTGAAGTACTTTTTTACTAAAAAAAATGATTTTGAGTGATGGATATCTTGACTTGGACTTTTACAATATTTTCTAGTTCACAAATGTCAAAAATGATTGACGTACAACGCCATTTGAAAAAATTATAGCATCTTCCGATAGGGTGGTTAATTTTGCGCCACCCTATACTTATTGTACCTTCGTTAGCTTTAGTACTTTCGCTGTGATGTGTCAATTTATTGTTACAATTTAGTGTACCATATATTTCTTTATTAACATACTACTGTGTCTGACAAAATGTCCGTCAATCCGTGGAATGTCTCTAGTGCCAAATTTGTATATCTTTCACATTTGTGTATCTTTCACATTTGTTTATGTAAAGTATTTATAAATGACAAAAATAATTTCTTGTCTCCTATATACAAATGTCCCAGTGTAAATTAAGATATTAATTAATGGTATTTGTATTCGTTCTTGCATCATGATTTGTTTTAAGGGGGTATTTAGATCTAGAATTTGGAAGAAACCGATTTTTTTAATAATTTCTTTATACTTATACTTATACTTATACTTATACTTATACTTATACTTATACTTATACTTATACTTATACTTATACTTATACTTATACTTATACTTATGCTTATACTTATACTTATACTTATACTTATACTTATACTTATACTTATACTTATACTTATACTTATACTTATACTTATACTTATACTTATACTTATACTTATACTTATACTTATACTTATACTTATACTTATACTTATACTTATACTTATACTTATACTTATACTTATACTTATACTTATACTTATACTTATACTTATACTTATACTTATACTTATACTTATACTTATACTTATACTTATACTTATACTTATACTTATACTTATACTTATACTTATACTTATACTTATACTTATACTTATACTTATACTTATACTTATACTTATACTTATACTTATACTTATACTTATACTTATACTTATACTTATACTTATACTTATACTTATACTTATACTTATACTTATACTTATACTTATACTTATACTTATACTTATACTTATACTTATACTTATACTTATACTTATACTTATACTTATACTTATACTTATACTTATACTTATACTTATACTTATACTTATACTTATACTTATACTTATACTTATACTTATACTTATACTTATACTTATACTTATACTTATACTTATACTTATACTTATACTTATACTTATACTTATACTTATACTTATACTTATACTTATACTTATACTTATACTTATACTTATACTTATACTTATACTTATACTTATACTTATACTTATACTTATACTTATACTTATACTTATACTTATACTTATACTTATACTTATACTTATACTTATACTTATACTTATACTTATACTTATACTTATACTTATACTTATACTTATACTTATACTTATACTTATACTTATACTTATACTTATACTTATACTTATACTTATACTTATACTTATACTTATACTTATACTTATACTTATACTTATACTTATACTTATACTTATACTTATACTTATACTTATACTTATACTTATACTTATACTTATACTTATACTTATACTTATACTTATACTTATACTTATACTTATACTTATACTTATACTTATACTTATACTTATACTTATACTTATACTTATACTTATACTTATACTTATACTTATACTTATACTTATACTTATACTTATACTTATACTTATACTTATACTTATACTTATACTTATACTTATACTTATACTTATACTTATACTTATACTTATACTTATACTTATACTTATACTTATACTTATACTTATACTTATACTTATACTTATACTTATACTTATACTTATACTTATACTTATACTTATACTTATACTTATACTCATACTCATACTTATACTTATACTTATACTTATACTTATACTTATACTTATACTTATACTTATACTTATACATATACTTATACGTATACTTATACTTATACTTATACTTATACTTATACTTATACTTATACTTATACTTATACTTATACTTATACTTATACTTATACTTATACTTATACTTATACTTATACTTATACTTATACTTATACTTATACTTATAGTTATACTTATACTTATACTAATACTTATACTTCGTACTTTTAAGAATATGCTGTCCAAAGCAAATTGTAAAATTCCAATAATTGCCGAAGTTACAGCTGCTTTAATGACGCAGGAACTAGACCGGTCGTGCCGGAACGAATTTCCTGTCTTCGGTAAAAAAAATTTCGTGTTGAAATGGCAAACCACGGTTCTTCTGGGGGCAGAATGTTTAGAGCCCATTGCAGTGCTTACTAGAGAGCGATACTGATGATGAAATTATTTCTCCGAGAAATATGCCAATAAAGGAATATGTATGTATATTTTGCCTAAAGAATTTCTATTAGAAGTTTAAATTGGTACAATCTTGTTGTCACTAAACTTAAAAGAAATAGTTGCCAATACATCCCTCAAAACCACAAACGGGATAATGCTTTTAAAGTTGTTCTCTTAGAGATGCTTGAGGTGGATAATGATCTCTTAAATCTGAACTCAATCATTTCGGGCTAAAATGCATTCACGTGAACAAATAATTAAAAAATTGACAATGTATTTATCTAATTTCCTTACAGCCGGGATTGTAGTGATCCTAAACCACTACTCTCACCCGATCCCCATTATTAAATGAAAAACCAACCATTTATCCATAATCCCATTCATGCTCCCTAAGTGAATTATATGAACGACAAATTAAACCAAAAGTCCATTTGTCGCACATTGATTCAATTCCCAATAACCCTAACATCAAGAAATGTTAATTCCGAATCCATTTCATGATTTTACCTTCCGGGAATTTGTTCAAACAAATTCCCATATCCTTCTTGAAACCCCATTTCAATTGAAACACACACAAAATCTTGCTTGTGCCTCTTGGAATTTTTATGTAGACTTGTGGGGGTTCTCTATATTACGCTGAGAACCAACCCACAATTTCGCCCGCAGACCGCGCACAACGCCAACCCCAATCCCTTTCGAAATGCCTGCGCCACCTGTAAAGAGTACTCTTCCCAAGGGCATCCTATTATGTAAAGGATGCATTACCTGAATTTATCACCCCATGCAGATAACGCATCAAATAATTCAGCTTTTCATGCACATAAGGCATCATTTCAAATCCCCCGAAATCTAAAACATCGTTCATACATTTATTGCATCACCATAGTTCACTGAAAAGAACTTATAACAAGGAACATGAAACGAAAAATTATCGGCGCCCCTGCCAACCAGGGTTTCCTGCCACACACGTGTGCAGCACATTTCCCTGACTTATACACAGTCACTCCAGCTGTTGTCGAACCGACAAAACTTGTCCGTGCATCACGCGCCCATTCGCCGCGAATCAAATTCTCCTACATGAGAACTCGCGCCACAGTAAATACCATCCTTTCCACTATCAACGATGCCGTGCACAAGCATCATGGTGCAAGAATCCCATTTGCTCGCAGCACCGGTCGCCCTTATGACGGGCAGACAATGTATACAGCTGCATGAACGCCACCATGATGCACTCGCACCAATTTCCTTTCTTTCGTTTTCGTTTCGTTTTGCCACGACCTGGCAACACGAGCAACCACGCATCCTCGCCGTGATCAACTCAGAGAGATCCTCTCTGATTGGTCCTTGCAAGTTTCGTCAACGAAACCCACCCTGGGCGGACGACGGACTCTGCGCGAGTCATTTTAATAATGAGTTGCGTTTCAACCACCAGACCCAACCGCCCCCCCCCCCCCCCCCCCCCCCCGCCCTTGCCTCTGCCGGCATCCCCGCGGTAACAACCGGGTCCACTCCCATTGCTGACCCAATCACAGCCACACCAGGAATCGTCAGCGCGACGGTCCCCATGCCTGTCTAGCGCCTACTGGAGCGAGCAGGGCCGCCTACACTTCCAGGCACCTAAGTCTCCTGCCGGCACCACACCAGTCACATACAAGCCTAATATCAGCAATATCTATGTGTTTCTCTTTTTCTGTCCTGTGCCTGCTCCGTTCCGGTGAACAAACTCCATACCCTGTTCTCGGTGTTTCATCCAGTGAATTGTTAGTGGGGTTAGTGGTGAACAAGTTCCCGTGCCGGCACACTGCCACTAACACAATACAAACCGACAATACAACAACTCAACACAAGCCACACTAACCACCTGGCGATCATTTTTTGTCTAGGCTGTAACCTACAATCAAGAAGAAATAAAACAAAAAATGTTGCTGACATGCAAATCATCATTACATGACCAGGTAGAGCATTCCACATTCGTGTGGTTCGGCTAAAAAATGACTCTCTATGTTTATTTGTGCACTTGAATTTTTGGATGCGTCTGACCAAATATGGAAGTTGAACTTCATTTTGGGACGAATATGTCCCTTGTAAATAGCGGCCAGGTTGGATGAAGCGAGATATCTTTTGCATCAATTAACTGGTCATTCCAATTAAGAGTTGATTAGTCAAGGATTGATAGTTCTTTGCCTTGGTCGATGCAAGTGCCGTTTATCGACAATATGTTTACTTTAGGGTTCGCCTTTGACGACAAGAAGCAACACTGAGTTTTTAAGGAATTGATTTCTAATCGGTTAGGCAAACCCCATTGAAATATATTGTTGAGGTCGGAATTGTTGAGGAGCAGAACCACTAAGATTCGGAAAGCATCAAGCATAAACTGTTGGTTGGTAATGACATTCGATAGTTGTTCTATGACTAACGGCACTAATCGCGCAATAATTTTTAATACTGTAATTTTGGTCGCCATGGTTAGCACCTTCGGACTATTTTCTGTTTCCAAACTTGAAAAAATGTCTCGCTGATAAACTGCAATAAAGGATGTCTACAAATGCACTGAGAGCGTTCACTGCATAATGATGGCAAATACAAACAACCATGATTCATTTCACACTGAAACAATGGGTCGAAGTAGTAATGTTGTACATTTAAATTAGTCGTTAAGTTGTGTTAACTCAGCGTAGCATCTTCGAACTTGAAACTTAATCCTTCTAAAGTTGGTACTATCTACCGCAGTCATTATATTGTAATAACTACCGCCATATATGTGTCAGGCCAATTATTTCTGGGACTGTTCACGAATATGTAAGGGAGGGAAATGACAGGACTTTTTGAATGGCACTACAAACGCACACTTTAACGAGTTTGAAGCTCTATCTGATTCTATCGGCAGGAGCTTGAACCTGTATCCGCCCACTGAAATCGTTATTGCCATGTCTTTAACGTACATAACTTTGAAAGGCTCCCCCACTCCAGACACGCGACGCCTAAAGGTCACTACATCCAGCTCTTTACTGATTCAAATACTTTAACTCAATTCGTCATTGAACTAAGACGGCTACCAAATATAGAAGGTCATTCCGCCAACTCGCTGGACCTGTTTCTCACCTCCAATCTAAACAAATACACAATTGAAGTTTCTTCGCCCTTGCCACTTCAGACCACTATGTCGTGTTAGCTAAGTTTGCTCTAACCAACAGCAACCTTAACGAAAAAACTCCCAAAAGAACAGTATAGTTCTATGAGAAAGCCAACTAGGAAGGTCTGAACGATTTTTTTGGGAAGTTAAATTGGTCGTTATATTTCCCCAATAACGCCGGTGAACCTATAAGGGACACATTGACAGAAGCGATTCTACTTGGTATGCGAATCTTTATTCCACACAGGGTAAAGAGTATCAAACCAAAGAGAAATATGTGGTTCGATTCCGGGTGCAGAGAAACCATTAAGGCTAAAGAGTTGAGCTTCCGGTTGTATAAATCAAACAATACTGAGGAAAATCGAAGAGATTCAGGAGAGCAGACTGCAATGCGTGTATTCAACGCGTAAAGTTCTTGCATAACCAAAGAGTGAGACAACAAATACGACACTGTCCCGCAGGTAGTAGAAACTTTTGGGCATTCGTGAAAAACATCCAAAACTAGGTCTGCTTATCCATTCCTTCGCTTATAGTCGATGACAGACCAGTCATCAGCGCAAAAGAGAAAGAATCTATATGCTGCACACCAAGCACCCAACTCAACACTACCTTGTACCACATCAGTTCCACCTCAACTTGAACATAAGCAGCATTCCATAGGGAGATTTGTGGAGGTTCTCTATACTACATGGAGAACCAACCCACAATTTCAACCATATTTCAACCTTATTTCGACCGCTTTCAGCGCGTCATATCACCCCATATCCCACCGTTCAGTTAATTCACCTGAAAAACAAGTTTTCCAAAAGGACGCATAGCTAAACTCATTATTCTATGCAGACAATGCATAATTGAGATTAGCTACCTTTTCGCCATACGGCAACTCCATTTCGCTAACCCATAAGATTTTGCACCGGAAATCGCATTTCATGTCGGTTAGCAACGGCATAGTCTGATCAAATGACGCGGTTGCATAATCATGCAATCGCTGGGGAAATTATCAAAGTATTTAATTTAGTTCCCACCATCAGATTTCCCTAGCCAATTCGGCGTCCTATTCACTTTCCTCAGACACTCCATTCGCTGGGGATCAATGATCTTTTCTTGTAGGTGAATAGCTACAAAAATTTTCCTCTCCTTCTCAATTTTATCTTCTCACAGTTCAATGCACTCTGAGATCACTACATTCACCGAATTAGGTCAAATGGCTATCCTCAGAGCTGCACTGATACATGCACACAAAAACCAAATCCACCCCGGGATCATTGCACATTGTGTTCGGGTTCTCTCATTCACCCTTGTCCGTCGACTATCGAAGTAACCGAAGCGTTTATAGCGTTTGAAATAATAGTGAAGAAGATCGTGTGATTCGAACTGACGCTATGACAGCTCGAATCACGAAAAAAAATGTTACCTAAGCGTTACACACCAGGCTACTGACCGTGTTTAGAACTTGATTTCCAAACTCGAATATATTCCACTGGTGTGAATTATTTTTTTTTATTTATCGCTTGGTATACGGTTCTGATGTATTTTTCTTATTCGATTTTTTTCGTTCGGTGTTCTTCACTATTTTTGCTTGTGAATTGTGTGTATCTGTTAGAATCGCTACACACTCCCGCCGCAGTAACTTCGTTACGATCACATTCGTATGCGGACGACGGACGAACGAGAGAGAAACGAGAAAACGTCCGATGCTGGGCTCTATGCGGAAGTCGTGACCGTGTGTGAAGTTCTGCTTTACTATGGGAAGTGTATGCTGTGTGTACAAGATCACGTCGTAGTCACCAATTATTGAGCGTTAAGCAAGGATAGTGAAGAAGGTGAATTGAACACACGATGAAACGGTTGAAAAGCGAAGCAGTGAAGCATCAGACTACTGACCGTGTTTAGAACTTGATTTCCAAACTCGAATATATTCCACTGGTGTGAATTATTTTTTTTATTTATCGCTTGGTATACGGTTCTGATGTATTTCTCTTATTCGATTTTTTTCGTTCGCTGTTCTTCACTATTTTTGCTTGTGAATTGTGTGTATCTGTTAGAATCGCTACACGTTTATCTACCTCGATGGGGGGGGAACATGAGAGAGCGCAAATGTAAAGATGATCTCGATTGGTTGCTTGCGGTGCAAATCAAAAATCGCAATCTTCATCTGTTGCGGATTCGCATTTGATGTATAAAGAACCGGCGAATTCGCAATAATTAAATCTGTGGCACCACTTGAACAATATGTGGCATCACCTTTAACAATGTCAGCAATCAGCTGACATTTATGAATTCTGTTGGTTGTCACTTGACAACCATCTTTATGTATTGTCTTCCGTTTTATCGTTAACTGCTCAGCCCAGCTGCTTGGAAAATTCAGATCACTTATCTGTATAAATCAAATCAATCACTTTAAATAAAGTCAATATTTCCTAATAGTAAATCTACTAACATTGTTTGCGTTGTTTGGAAAATGAATTTTGGGATTACCACCGACCAATCGAGGTAATCATTTGCTATTTTAAAAACATTTACAGCTATTGTTCCAGCCAACAGCAAAGAGCGTCGCTGCACGCCAATAGAGCACCGTGTTCCCAACAACTACGCCAGGAGACACCATCGTGTTCCTGACGCGTGTGTTCAACGCTTGTTGGACACACATCATCCCTAATCCCGGCAGTCATTACTCAACCACAACCGCGGTCGGTCACGGCGCCGTTCGGAGAAAGTTTTATTTAGCGTCTGTTTAACGCAGTCGAATATTAGCCACTGGCGTACACACACGTGTTTTTTTTTTTTCAGTCGAGGCACAACCTTAGTACTGTCGAGTTAGTTAAACTACAAGCAAAGTTATTAAAATCTCGTTCCCAAAAAGTCGAATATTGTCGTTGCGCGAGTCACGTTTCAACACCAAAATGCTCACATGCATTTGGGTAAAATTTTTAATTACCGCGGTCACAGTGTCGAGAAAGAAGTGTTTCAACTTACATAATATTTATAAAAAAACAAAATTATAATATTAATAATTAGTTCTAAGTTAAGTATAGAAAAACAAAACAATAAAAACGGATTAACATCAAAACAACATTCCTGTACTCCAGCGTTTCATTTACTCTTCCCGTGACACTGGGATATATTTTTGTGGACAATTTAATTGGCGACTTGGATTTCAGGGGAACTACAAGTGGGAAGGAAGTGAACCAAGTGCCCGTGTCAGGTCTCAATACTTCGAACCCCCACAGATTCACTTCCGAAGGCGTACTGTTGCCCGATCACTCGAAGATCTCAATACAAACAAATCCGCTGGTACTATAGGTATTATCATGCTCGTTACCCGACTCAACTTGTTGAATGTGTTCCACCTCTCCAGACATTTTCCCGCGATATCTATCGATCTAAGAATGCGCATCCGTTCAGTTAGTTTACCTTACCAGATTTCTAAAGAACTCCTATTGGAAAAACTTATATAAAATCATTTCTAAGCTCTTGCTTAGGAAACCAAAACTTTACCTAACTTCCTCGCAATCCGTACAAAGGCATCGTAATATACCATAGTTGTAGGACAGGGAGTTTTGTAGCGCTTTCAACACGCAATTAGAGTAACGAACATAGCATTAATTTAACAATAAGAGCTTGTGTAGCGAGTTAAGACATCTTCGCATACCTTTATAGAGATGAGAAATCTCTCATTGAATAGACGAGTGAGCTTTGAATGTTCAATTCAGGTTATACTATCTCTGGCCACGCAATTCAAATTTGAGGCATGCAGGAAATTTCCAATCTCTACATCAGGATATCTGTTTAAATAAAATCTTCGGCTTATCTTTGGCTATGCAAGTTCTATAGGGTGATCTTAAAAGCTGTAAAATACCCATATATATATATATTTTTTTTCTTCATTTAAAACATTTTTTTATTTTCTTTTTATCTTCTTAGTTTCTAAATTACATGCTAGACAAAAAATGCTTAAATTCTAGCTTAATTATCTTATATTATAACTTACTGGTCCTACGCAGCCGCTCTGAGCTAAACATTACATAACGACTGTATAATTTGCCTTTCGCCGACAGAATTTTGTTTGTGGGAGTACTTATAATAATTTAAATGACAAAGAAAAATTTTGAAAACTTTGTGTGGACATTTTTTTTGGTTTTTTTCTTAAAATTTAACCAATTTATTTAATTTATTTTTTTGATATAATTTTATTTAAAAAACTTAACTTAACTTAACTTAAATCTTATACTACCTTAATTCTAGAAAAGCTCAGTCTATGTAAGTTGGCTGATAATACTGTTATTCTTTACCGACTTTGGTATCCAGGTCTTTTTATGCCATTCAACCACCAGAACTGTTGACGCTGTCTAATACTATCGTCCCGGTCTCTGTGCGAGATAGCCCTACTGAAGCGCAGGAGCTCTTCTTCGGTGCGCGTTGCTTCCCGGTCGTAGCACAATCGCCCGTCTACGGATGATCTACTTACATGATAGATCAGCGGAATTCCGGATCTATCCTGTATAAGCCCTTTCATGTCCAAGTCAAGGAACGCCTCTGGTGGAACAAAGCCGTTCCGACGCACGCTCGCATAGTACAGAGTGTTTGGATAATAGGCCCCGAAAATTAGGTCATTGGACGAGCTTATTGCTCTCGCAATATGTCCTCTGATTAATTCAATCATAAAATTATCCACCCTATTTATGTACGCTTCATTATATAAAGTCTCATTTGAATAATACTTTTTATAGTCCGATTCCGGTGTCCGATATAATCTGAGACAACTTCTGAGACACTTCCTTTCGAACACCCGAATCTTTTCCATCAAATTTGGACCTATGTTAAACCATACCGGACAACCATATATGGGCATTGGCCTGATTAGCGTCATGTAGCATATGACTTTTACCCTGCTGTCAAGTTGGCTACTGTGCAATAGCCTCCTTGTCATAGTAAACGTTTTTCTAGCCTTGACCAAAGCCGCCTCTACATGTCTGTTGAAATACAGATATTGGTCTAGCCAGATGCCCAGGTATTTAACTCAACTCTTGGTTTCCAGTTTATCTCCATGCGGTCCCACGATAACTAGCTTTCGCAAGTTTTTTCTTGTGTCGTTCGTGGCTTTATACAATGGAGTTCTAAATAGGATGGCTTCACATTTCCGAAAGTTGATCTTAAGTTTCCAGCCATCGCAATAGCGCTGCACGTTGTTGAAGTCTCGCTGTATTAAACTATTTATGATCCCAACTTTCGGAGCTGTTCTGTAAATTATGAGATCGTCTACGTACGCAATTGCCTGCGGAAGTGCATCTAATAAGTCGCTAATGTAAATGTTAAAAAGAATCGGAGAGAGTACCGCGCCCTGTTGCAAGCCATTCTTGATATTATACGTATTATTAGAGGTCACATTACCACTTTTGACCACGAACCTCCTGTCCTTTGACATATCGTAAAGTACATATAGTAAAGGCTTATGTATGCCATCTCTGACCGGTTTGTAATATAACCCTTCGATCCAGACGGTATCAAAGGTTTTTTCCAAGTCGATCAGACAGGCACCTGTGCATTGGTTACTACATTTATTTCATTGTATATCGGAGACGAGTTTAGCTGCGGCATGTGTGGTTTCATGACCCGCCTCAAAGCCAAACTGGTTATTTGGAATAATGTTGTTGTCGTCTACCCATTTTACCAGAGCTTTGTTAATGGTTTTTTAAAATACTTTACTGATGCTTGGGAGTAAACTTATCGAACGCATGTTCATTGGGTTTGTACAGTCTTTGCCCTTTTTTGGGATGGGCTGAATGATAGCCGTTTTCCAACGCGCGGGATAATATGCATTATTCAACGCGTTGTTAAACAGGACCGTGTATATATCTATTGCCATTGGGGTAGGCTCTTGAGTACGATGTTAGGTACTCCATATATTCCCACTGACTTTTTGCTTCTTAATGAGTCGAAGATACTCTGAATTCTTTCCCTTGTTATTAAAAGGCTATTAGCCACTACACCATTGGCATTAATGTCAATTGACAGATTATCGTCACTGAATTCGGTAAAACCCGGATTCTCCGATTGCCAAAGTGAAATTTCATTTCGGAGGTGCAGGTGATTCAGTAGAATTCTGTCCTCCAGTTCGTGATTTCAGCGAATGCTTTCATTCACCTTGTACATTTCCTGAAAGACAGCTCCCACAGCGTTCACCTTTTCCAAAGGATCTTCGATCACGAAGAGCTCACTATTGAGGATAGCGTTCTCTGTATCTATGCCAATGTTGGTTATAGCTGCTTGTTTACCTCAGTACGTGGGATTTGGAGACACTGAATCTCATTTTGATTATTTCTCCTGAATATTTTATTTATTTGTGGGAACATATTCGGGTTATTAGTTTTTATAGCTCGAATTCTGTTGTTCCAATACAAATTTGTTGCTAATCTATAATTAGCTTTAAGTAATTGTTGGAGGTTTTTTAATCGGGATTTCAGTGATATTATCTCCTGGTCTTGTCTGTCAGTAAACTGTCTGTGTAGTTGTTTTAGTTTCGATAGCAGTCTGCTCTTTTTCTTGTGGAGTGCGTTTATTGTTGCGTTTCTGTACATGTTAATGTGTTCTGTAACTGTTGTTTTGGGGATTGTTTTGTCCATTGTTCGTTTTACGGTTTCGTCCATTTGTTGAATGTATTTGTCGATTTCGTCATTTGTCAGGTTTCTGTTTACTGGCAGATTAAAGTCATTCGAACGAAGTTCTCTTGTTAATGATCTGGTCAACCGCGGCCATCGCATTGCCCCGTAGTTATAGGGTTGCGGGGTCACGAATTCCTCCAGATCTGCGAGCACGTTCGGAAGTTCTATTACTGCCGTGAATGCACAGCGGTCACTGTCGTATTCAATTGTCCGTAAATAGTGAAAGCCGATATTTTCGTGATATTAAAACACATTGGTTATGTGATAAACAGCAATTTAATTAGTAATGTAATTGTATCTTTGTCAATGAAAAAGTGTATTAAATGTGCACAAAACCGAAATAAATTCACGATAAATGAATAAATAGTCTAATGAGTTGATTGCGGTTAATATTTCACGAATTTAATAATAAATTCACTGCGGTTGATAAAGATTTACTTAGAGAGCTGAATTGCACGTCTACATCGGATGTTTTATATATTGTCTCTGTCCCATATATATATCATGATATGAACATGGTTTGGGCTCTATTGAAATTATTACACCTTAACATTAATTAATTATGGGCACCTCGATAATATAGTGGTTAGTACACCCGCCTGTCACCCGGGAGACCGGGGTTCGATTCCCCGTCGGGGAGCCCCTGGCGCAAGACTAATCACCTTGCACAGAAAAAAAAAAAAAAAATCATTATGGAAAATTTAACAAGCCTCAGGACTTGCTAAATAAGGCCAAGACCGGTTCCCGGTTGTAGTGCCGATGATGATGATGATGATTAATTAATTATACCGCAGTTAGCTCGAAAGAAGCGCAATTTTGTCGTCGAATTTTGGACCAGTTTTTGCAGCAGCTGAGGCTGTGTGTCGGCGCTAATATTGGCTCGTAAGTAGTTTAAAAGCTCTGGTTTGTCAATTTAAACAAGCGAGTTTACAAATCCCTGCGGAAAATAATAAAAAAGTTTGATATCACTAGATCGCGGGGACCCATTTCGCGATATTATGGGGTCATCGAAATTTTCTAGAAATAAATTGCTTATGTCGCCTGGTGTGCAACATGTTAGCCGTTTTGTGGAAACCAGAGCTTTTTCACATCAATACTAATCAAGTGGAGAATGAAAAATTCCGAAATCATGGATCTATAGCCCTATCCACTGATTGTAATCTTCAGATCTGTATCATCTTTGAGGGAATAAAAGCCAACTCTTCTGCGTGTAACAGCATATTAATAATTGCTTCTAAATTTTCTTTATTCCAGATCCAACAGTTTTGTCGATGAAAATGCGTTTTGAGGACAATCCTGTTTTAGTCCCATACACGAAACATATGACGGGCGCGGTTTCAATTGGCAAACGGCAAAGCAAATTGAACAATAATTTGATGCCAGTTGCTAAATTGATTGTCGTTAGAAACACTGTTACAAAATTGAAAATCAAACCTCTAAAAAATATATCCTTTACACATCCGCAGAATTAAAGTAATACAGAAACTCGCCACGTTGAGTTCGGCACTGATCCTCTATTATTACGAAATGAATAATGCTCCGAAAATATAGGATTATTCGAGATCAACTCGTGAAGCAGCACCCACAAGTAGTTACCAACAATTTCTCATCACTCTTATTTCTAAAGCCTTTATCTTAAGAGTCTGAATATCTGAATTTTATATTTATAAAAGCCTAAACTTGTAATTGTACTCCATAAAAAAGGAAATAAATTGATGTTTTAAGTAAAAAGGTGTTTTTGCAAATTAACAGAGCTTCGGCTTTCTTTTTTCAGTACCTTATAATTCCTATGGCGATGTCACGGAAATTGACAAATGCTGTCTAACAAATAGATGTCAAGGCTAGTAGTTTCACAGAGTACACCGAATTACAGCTATATAATGTATATTTACATTCTGCAACACATCACTGTTTTTTTCCCGGCAGCTCCGTAATCTTCCTTTTATTAACACAACTTTCATTGAAATAGCTGAGTAATATTCCACAGCAGATTTATTCCTCGCACATTTATTCCACTTTTATCGGTTTTCTAGTATCCTATCCCTGTTTTATTACCCTAGTTTCGTGTGGGCGCAAGTTGAATGATACTGTTTTCAGTGAGCGATAAAAAACTCGACAGGTAGGTACATAAAGATTCCGCCTAATATTAGCTAGTAATACATTTCAAATGATTTAATCACATCCAAGTTAATCAGTAGCATCATAACGGAGCTTACTTTAATTTGTTTTAGGATTTACGTACTTAAAATATTTAAGTTTTTAATGTCGCTATAAAAATCAAAAGCTATGTTTACTCGTGAGTTTTACAATACAACAGATAAGGTGAGTCACAACCGAGATATTTACTCTATTATTACAAGACGTATTCTGCTTTAGAGCAACAAGAAGTTATTTTTGAAATAGATTGTAATAATCGGGATAATTTTAAAAATCTAAACAGTCACAAATGAGAAAATAGAAACGCTTCAAATTGATAGATTAGTTCAAAAAATTTATTGGGAATCTACTTCATCGCCAGAGTGTATAAAAATGCGATATAGAATTTCAAGCTGAAGATTGTCGATTGATTCGATTTACGATAATGACTTGAAAACTTAGGTTGGTATCTCAAAGTATTGACGTTTGTAAATGTAGGACTCCAAAGTATTAGTAGATCTCCATCTAGTTATATGAAATGATCAATAGGAAATCTCATGTGAAAAACAAATGTTTGTAATTCTTAACTGGAAAAAATGTTTATGCGGCTTTACTAGTTAAACTTTATGAATAGTAAAATTAGACGTCTGCTGCTACTGCATTTAATAAACTCATAAACTTATAGGCTTTTATAAATTTACTTAAAGGAATATTATTTAAGATTCATTCCTTTTCCAACCGTCGTAGAGTTTAGATCGTGGCGAATTGTTTTCAGTACGTGTAACATCAGTTCAACGTTATAAAACTAGTTTACGTCTCCATTGTGTAATCATCACATCATCGGCACTACAACCGGGGATCGGTCTTGGCCTTATTTAGCAAGTCCTGAGGCTTGTTAAATTTTCCATAATGATTTGTTTTTTCCGGGCAAGGTCATTAGTCTTGCGCCGGAGGCTTCCCGACGGGGAATCGAACCCCGGTCTCCCGCGTGACAGGCGGGTATACTAACCACTGTACAAATGAATTAAAACTATTTACGTTGTTGACGGTCTTTAATGGATTAATTTTAAATGTTTACTAATGAACTGCAAACTCAACTATTTCTCAACTACTTCACTCAACTTGAACTCTTAAAACGTTCTCTCTCTGATTTACTTCTGTCTCTGAACTCAAACTGAACTGAACTGATTTTACAATTGAATTTTTTCTCTACTTATAGAACATTGTGTTCTAATTTACTGTAACTTATAAAGTGAACAAAACAAAATTTATCAAAGTATTCCTTTAGTTTCTGTGACTTTTAAATTGAATAAAATTTGAACGAAAATCAAAGTTACTATGTTTTGAATGAAAAAAGGCGCATGTTATTAAATGTGCTGTAACTGGCTTGATATAGAATATTGTGAATGTTTATGAATGGTATGTATTAAGTGAGAATGTAATATATGTTAAGGGAAGTTTTTAAGGATGTGTAAGAAAAGAAATGAGATTCAGTGTTAAATTTAATAAGGGTAGTATTCTGGAATACAACAGATGTTAGCCAAGAGTATGAACAAATCACTGTTCTATGAGACGGACAATTATTAGTAAAAGCTAATTCTCAAAAAATCACAGGCCGTTTTCTTAAAAAAACAAACTTTGGCATCGTGTGTCCCGTTTCTAACTAAATGCAAAGGCATAGTTTACGCCCCTTGTCTCATAAACATCTCGGAAGCGGAAATAATAGCCAAAATGGGTCAACAAAAAGTCACAGATGTGTACAAGTTTACCAAAGTAGATGACGGTAAAGTACGAAGACCCTTCGGACTTATGTTATTTACTTTTAACTTATTCCAACCACCGAAGTCGGTTGACATCGGTTTTTGTAAAGCTAAGGTCAGCGAATATACCCCCAACCCCATGGGATGCCGCAACTGCCAACGACTCGGCCATACCACAAAACGCTGCACCAATACCACAATGTGCGAAAAATGTAATCTGCCACCTCATAGCTCCGTAAATTACAGTGGCACTATGTACGACAACTGCTCGCTCCCTCACTCGACTGCGGATAAAACCTATCCCTCGTATATCCAATCGAAAGAAATATTAATAATAAAAACCACAAACATTTGCTCAATGGGCGAAGCCAAACGAATTTATAAGGAACAAAATATCACCAAACCTGATCAACTTTCAGGAAACTTCGCAGATACAGTAAAATCGAGCCGATTACAAGGACCCTCAACAGAACAAAACAAACAAAAAACTGCACTCAAGGAATCCCTTTAAACCAGCTTCTCATCTGCTACAATCAACAGTCTCCCACAACCCAAAAAAGTCAACAACACATAACCCCACCAAACCAAATTCGTCTATAACACCACTAATCCAACGAACACCATCAATTCAATTAACGCCATAAACTCAACAAACATCATCAACCCAATTAACTACATTCGAACCCCCACAACTACCAACAAGTTCGCCAACAACCAACCAAACTGAAACCATTCCACAAACCACGACAGACTGCTATGCTAATAGCCATTCGCAACGCACCCCTTCACCCAAATGAAAGGTAAAAAGTAAACCGTCTCTCACTAATATAGAAATTAATAAAAATGTACATACCTTAGTAAATAATGATATGACAATGAAACTATAAAAATAACAACCAAGCCCCTGACTCTTTCTGAGGTTGGACACTTGAACTCAATCCAGAGTCCAAGTGCGCGATATACGGAACAGCGGAGTCTAGATCCTAACAACATACATCCCACCCACCATACCTTCCTACACCCTAATAAATTTAAAAATATACAACACCATCCCTTAACAAAATTAAGTCCCAAGCACACTATCAGGGCTGAACGCCCAAAACTCACTCGAAAACAGAAAACCATTCACCATTCTACAATGGAACATTAACAGTTATACCAATAACCTTGGCGAATAAGACATTCTAATTAAAGAGTATCATCATCATCATCGTCGGCACTACAACCGGGATCCGGTCTTGGCCTTATTTAACAAGTCTGAGGCTTGTCCAATTTTCCATAATAATTTGTTTTTTCTGGCAAGGCTATTAGCCTTGCGCCAGAATTAAAGAGTATTGTGACGGTTCCGCCAAACCCCACTGTTTACTTACCCGAAGAACCCCATAACTACAACCCAGCTTTCATAAGTTTCTGCTAATGCAATCGCATTAGCACCTGTAAATGGTTCACGCAACAAACTTATCAAATGTATTTAGCTAAAAGGTCCTGGTGGAAAATTCTTACCTTCATTCATTATTCGAATTCAAAATTCCCTATAAGAATTCTGTTCCAAACTTCATAAATCCCAAGCCCGATTCGGCACCTTCGGTTGCAGGCAAATCCCAATCTTACATACGCATTTTCCCTAGTCGAATTCCTGAAAACGAAACAATTTGGTTTACATATAATGTAATCATCATAACAGGGATCATAAACATTGCATCGCCTATTCCCAGCCTCACCATGTGTATAACAAATTCCTTTACATACACATTAGCCGGCGACCTTTACCCAAGGGACAAAACCAAATATACGCATCCACATACATGTGGACTTCTATGATGTTCTCTATGAGATCAGGTTACCTACCCCCAAAGAGAGACTTCACGTTTCTCTTGGGATGGAAAATGCATCCTTAAATTAAGAGAGTCAGTACCCCTCGCCGAATTTCCTTTTGCCAGCGAATTAATACCGCTGAGTCTTAATCCAACCTCCGTTCGAGTCGGACGCGTTCCCCCCCGCTCCCCGGTGCGCACGGGGATGCGTATATTCAAAAGTCGTATTACAACCTCTAAAGGAGTCGGTCGAGTTTTGTTATTATTTTAACCACCCACTATAGCGTGTGCACGCGTACTTAATTTCAAAGTAAACATTAATATCTTTAACATGTAATAGAGCAGTAAACATTAATTACATTTAAGGACTCTATTAAACGTGTCTCAAATAAAACTAGTGATAACACAGTAAACAACATCGTAAACACACAAATGTAACAAATAATGTACCCTAAATACAATCAATTAAAGCCATAACTCTGATAAATAGTTTTTCATTTTTCTTGATTGTTAAACGGCTTGTGGCGGAGTTTTACTTCTAATCTTTCGATGGACAGCGTGCGGTCACGATGGACAGCGTGCGGTGACGATGAATTTGTTTTGTTTCTTTTAATCAACGGTGGACAGAACTCGACGGAACAATCCCTGGATGATGGAGGAAGAAAATTAACCAGCGCCGTACGCCGGCGCAACTTCTACTTCTTCCCCACAGTATAACCCACATATAATAATTGTAGAAGTAGCCTACATAGGATTTCGGGATGAATGGTGTAGTGTTGACTGGATAATGCGTTTCTTGCAGTGAGATTATATGTGGGTTTTACTTAATATCACTGCAAGAAATACCTTGTCCAGTCAACAATGTACTTCTACAATTCGCCTACAAATACATCACACAAACAAGGTGTAGGATTACTAATCAAGAAAGGTAGTTTCCACAAAATCCTCCCCATCATTACAAATATCCAAACTCTCGTTGTAGAAATACAACACCCTTTAAATTTTACCTACATTGCCTTATATCTCTCCCCAAATCAACCATTAAATAAAAATGATCTTCAGGCTATACTCAACCAAACAAATGAGCCCAGAATACTTGGAGGCGACATAAATACTTGGAGTACACTCGGGGGTTCACCTTCCACAAACAAAAGAGGGGAAGTAATTGAAAACCTCCTCCTCACCTCCAATCTGATCTTGCTGAATGAACCTTCATAACATACTCACCTTTCTACCCACAATACCCTCACTCATATAGACATCACTTGTTGCTCCCCAGAATTGGTTCCGAAAACTTCATGGCAAGTTCTAAATGACCTCTACAATAGTGACCATTTCCCCGTTTTAAGCATAATAAATAATCAACAACGGATAACCCATCACAGCAGATCTCTAAAATACAAAACCCATTCTGGCAACTGGGCACTTTTTGAAAGAAAAGTTGACGAATTTCTTGCAAGCTATTCGCCACACCTGACACGAATCACAAAGCTGCCCTAATCAGTAAAGCAATCAAATCCGCTGCCAATTTCTCAATGCCCCAAACAAATATCACAACCAAATCAGAAACCAGGCAACATGTACCTTGGTGAAACTCCGACCTAACGCTTCTCAGGAAAAGCAAATGGCAGCCCTCTCTCAATTTAAAAAAGACCTACACTGGTTAATTTTGTTGTATACAAAAAAGAAAATACCCTACTTCGTAGGAAGATGAAAGAAAGCAAAGTAAAAAGCTTCCTTCAGTTCACTTCTTCAATCAATCCAACATCCTCCACAACCACAATATTGCTTAAAATACGCAGCTTAAGTGGTAATTACAATCCGAGAATTATCTCCTCCCTTAATTCCGAAAATACTACAATCTCAGACACCTGCTCCCAATTCTCAGGCAACAATAATGTTCACTCCGAATTCAGTCGCAGACAAATCCATTATCTTTGCAAACTCCTAACTCTACAGCTCTGGGCATCGAACAACCCATCACATTTATAGAATTCGAGTCAGCACTTAGTGTAACTAAGGGCAAAACTCCAAGGAGAGATCGAATATCCTACCCAATGTTGAAAAACCTTTCACATTATTCAAAACAAAGAATCATAAAGTTATACAATAAAATACTTGAAACATCACACACCCCGCAAACATGGAAAATCGCGGTCTTAATACCTATTCCCAAACCGAACAAACATAAAGATACTGAAAGCTAGCGCCCTATATCCTTAATCCCTTGTCCCGCAAAGGTATTAGAAAAAATCGTAGCCAAACGTCTGCTCTGGTTTATGGAAACAAAGAAATTGACATCCATCAACCAAGTAACTTTCAAATGCAACTGAGGTTGCACACACGCCTTACTCCAGATTGACCACTACAAAAAGGCTCTATCTGCCAAAAATCACGTCACAATACTCTCTCTTGATTTTTGAAAGCGTTTTGTGATAGTAGACCTCGCTCCCAGGTAGCGTGTCTCGTTGTCCTGAAAAGGATGAGGGATCTCTTTAAGAGCGCTCCTGAGGGGACCCGTTGCGGTCGCCACCGTGCTTCCTCAAACCTTGAGGGAAGAGTAGCAACGGATCGTCGATGGGTGATGTCTTCCGTGAATTAACAGTCACCAGCCTCTGCAGGGGTTGCTCGCCACCAGGGATCTGCAACTTCATATCTGGAAATAAATCCTTTCTCCACAAAACTCGAAAAAACGCGCGGAGTATCTACTTTTGTATTTTGTATTTTATTACGGTTAAAAATTATGATTTGTTCCTTTCCTGGGGTACTTCCTTTAAAAAAAAAAAAAAAATGGGTTGGCAAGACTTTAGCGAGACAAGGACAGATGTGTCCTTCATCTTGTCTCTGGCTTCTGGTCATCTTGCGATAACCAGAATCACTAACATCCGTGAGGATGTTGGGCTCGGTCTCGCGATATCTGAAAAGAAAAGAAAAAAAAGGGGGGGTATCCAAGGATAGTGTGGACAGTGTTAGTCCAGGTGTTCTCTAACTACTTGTATAGAGGGATGGTGGGAAAGAAATCATACAAGACCGGTAGGTCTTGGGTGCGGTAGTAAACGCAGTCACGTCTTTGGCGTCTGATGATCTGCGCTTTGGTCGGTGTGTGTATGTTTGTGCCGTCTTGTACTGTGCGTCCGTGTGTGTGTGGTTTGTTAACAGTAGACCCTATGGGATGGATCCAGGAATCCTCTATTATAGAGGGGAATGTTGTTGGGAAGGGTTCTTTCTTCAGTTTTGTACTGAAGAAGAAATTGTGGTGGTCTGATCCGAAGAGATCGAGAGAGAGAAGGGTCAAGAACGGAGGAGTCCCGTACAAGTTGGTCCTCGCTGTTCTGAATGCTTTCGTGGTACTTGTATGCTAATTGAAGCAAGTACTCGTCGATAGGGGCAATGGAGGCGCCTTCGTATAGGTGAGAGTTGGGGTAATGACGACCGTCAGGCCTTCTGGAGTGATTGATGCATTTTATGAGGAGTTTCGTTTCGAAAACTCGAAGTCTTTCCATTTGAGCCGAAGATATGCAGGACCATATGGGAAAGGCGTACAATATTCCAGATCGGATTAGCTGCTTATAGCAGAGAAGCTTAACTTTGGTGTCAACTTTGTTGTTCCACTTCAAGATGTTGTACAGTTGCTTAGACCGACCGAGACCCCTTTGGAGAATGTGGGTCACATATTTGATGAGGGGTACTTCCTCCAGGGACAATGGCTTGTTAGATACTGCGGCCCGGAGATCGCGATGAATCTTCCTTTTAAATGAAAACAAATCGCGATTTTGTATCTTGAAACGAACGTTGCAGATGGAAAATCTCGATTTCGGGTGTGGTGTTCGATGTGCTCATTAGCATAATCGTTTTTAAATTGGTGCATATTAGGATATGTATTGGAATTTGGGTTTTTTGCTTTTGTTATCCGTCTGGCTTATGCAGACAAGAGTTTGCGTGTCCTTCGGAGGGGTAACACAAGATCCGTAGGAATTTGGTAATGGGTTTTGAATTGGTGCATTTACAAGTCATAAAACATCTGCCATGTGAAGATATGCATTAGGATGTTTATGATTGCTTGAATTGTGTGTCGGCGGAAAATAGATATGCCTTTATTTAGACACATGCACATTTTGGACTTTGGATCTTGTAGGAATTTGGATTGAATTGAATTAAATGTTTGAGTTTGAACGTTTAGTCCGATTTGCTTGACATTGAATGTAATGTTGATTTGGGTGTAGGAGATTGTTTCTATGGGGTAAGGAAATTGTATGGCTTTGCGGAGCACTACATCCTCCCCTCCTTCGAAAAAGAAAATTAATCTTTATGAGATTAATTTTCTGGAAGGTGATTTGATTGAAAGTAGAAGGATGATGCTATCGTGATTCCGTTACATAGGCCTGAGTTGTTTTTTCTTTTTTTTCAAAATATTTATTTTTCTTAGCTTCCAGTACAGTGTTCTTCAATGTTTTGTTATGTTTAAAGAAATTCTAAGATTATGTGTTATACTAAAGGCTTAAATGGACCATTTTCTTATCAAGTTTTGATATTGAAATAATTTTATCTTGCAATTATATATATTAATAATGTTATTTACTGTGTTTTTGTTTTTTGTAAAACGTAATAGTGTATTGTATTACAACGTGTGTATTACATAGAAATTTATATTTACAAAGCATATTACTGTTTCATTTTGGAGACTTCTTATTGTCTTTATTTGCCGTGAATTTGTTTATATATATTTTTTTTATAATGTTTTTTTTTCATGTATTAGCAAGTAATAATTAATTCTAAGAATTTTTTCATTTTAAGTTAAACTAAAAATTTTAATTCCTTTCTTAGGATTTATTAATTGAAGAATGTTTTGTACTTATATATTGTGACGCATATGACAATCAGTACTGGAATCTTCGAGAAAGTCCGAAACAAAGTACTAGATTATTTTAGGAAGTACTGGAAAACTGGAATAGAAAAGTCGAGATTATGGAACGGACGGAAACGAAACCCCGAATCAGAATGAGGGAACGGTATAAATACGTCGCAGACAGACCATGGAGACGAGTCATAAGTAAGGCAGTGAAGCAAGCGATACGTGCGGAAGTAATAAGTAATGAGTAAGAAGTAGAAAGTGTTTACAAAGAAATCATTATGTGTACGATAAAAAGCAACGGTTGTATTACGGACTAATAAAGTGTTGTATCGATTTAACGGCTCTTATTTATTTTAACATAATTAATCCAGCGAACCCTAAGCTCGCTACAATATATTAGAAATTCTTATATTAACGTTATTTCGTGTCGTAAGTTTCGTTTTGTATATTTCATTGTTTTTTCTTATATATAATGTTTTTTACAAATTAAGATCATTTATTATTAAATTATTTTTCCTTATTTATTTAAGTTTTAAGGTAATGGCAGTTAATGTATAATATTTTCAAAAAATTATATATATATATTTTTTTTTTTTTGACTATCACCTGACAGCTGATATCAGGACATGGATGCTTTCGGCAATACTAACACAAGTATAAACATGTCAATCACTCATACTACTTGTATTAGGAAGGCAAAATAGAAAATGCGGAACACCTGCCCACGAGGGTACATGTATATATATATATATATATATATATATATATATATATATATATATATATATAGGGTGCGCCATCTTTTACGTCAGTATGTAAACATGGAATAAATTTGAAATTTACCAACCAATTGACTTGAGTAGACATATTTTGAAACATAATCCAATATAATTTTGAATATTAATCGCTTCACACCGCAACAACGCGGCGAAATAGTGATGCTGTGCAATAGTTGTTCAGTTGTGTTAACTGGACGTGCAAACGTGCACATCGTCGATAACATCGTGGCCCACAAGTAACGTCTGACGGCACTATTCGTTGTTTGGTGTCGAATTTTGTTGAGGACGGGACAGCGGGAAATCGTCGACGTACCGCTCATCAATACCCAATACGTTCCAATGAACTGGTTGAAGCGGCAAAAGAGAGTGTTGCCGAGAACCCACATTTGCTCAGCATTTTGGCGACAGTGGAACCACTTTGCGGCGCATTTTTATGGTGGTTTGCACTTTTTTCTGTATAAAATGCAAATGACTCAAACAATATTGCTGACAGACCGTCCACGTCGCTTGGAATATGGCCAAACAGTCGCCCGAATGGTTAACCTTCAAAATTACCGCATTTTTGGAACGAAGAATCCACACGAGATCCATGAAACACCATTGCATGGCCAAAAGGTGACTGTCTAGGCCGACGTTTGCGCCAAAACCATCATTGGACCATTTTTCTTCAGAGAAAATGAAACAGTCTATGGGAATCGATATCAGTGGATGTTGGCTCATCATGTCTGCCCACAAATGTGTGAGAAAGGTCTGGAGGGCTACTGGTTTCAACAGAACGATGCGCAATGCGACACTGCAAAAAAAACGATGCAGTTTCAGGCGAAAATTCCCTGGACGTGTTCTGTCAAAAAATGACGACATTGAGTGGCCACTCAGATCTCATCAGATTTATCGCCTCTGGACTTCTTTTTGTGAGATTATTTGAAAAGAAACGTGTACGCCAGCAAACCACAGACGAACTCACGGGAAACATTCGTGCCGAAATCATCACTATGCCGTCCGCGATGGTCGAAAATGTGATGGAAAACGCAGCAAAAAGGGCACATTTTGGTCAATAGAGGCAGCCGCTTGATTTATGTTGTATTCAAAAACTAGTCCCAATAAATTGTAAAGGACCTCATACATATATGGAAATGGGTTATTTGTTTTTTTTTTTTTTGTTTTTTTAAGTTATTCAATATTCACATACTGACATAAAAGTTGGGGACTGTAAGGCTAATAACCTTGCCCGGAAAAACGATTTGCCACGGACCATTTAACAAGTCTCGGATATGGACCGGATACCAGTGGAGAGACTTGCTAAATAAGACCAAGACCGGATCCCGGTTGTAGTGCCGATGATGATGATGATGATATACATGGGTGGTATGAAAAGTTTCCGACCCCAATATGAAGATAGCAGCACTCACCAATAAAAGCTTGTGAATGTAGTTATTAAGTAGACATACATAAAAAAAATGTTGTGAAAAATATTAAAAATTGTCTATTTGATAGACGGCGCAGTGTGACGATTCAGAAAAAGGTACCCAATCGGTCTCCATCGGAGAGCTATTTGCAATCGTCTGTAATCATACATTAAAAAGATTTTTGAAATTATATAATAATTGCCGGATTCTGAACCGGAGCGAACATGCAAACATTAGGTACCGATTTTCGAATTTTTGTTTGTTCTTTAACGCTGAATAGAAAAGAAAATATATGAAAAAGTCCTCTACATTTAGGAACAGGACAATAAATTTAATTTACTTTAAAGAAAAGGCCGATCCGAATAGTTTTTGAGATATCGTGGAGACCAATGTGAAAAACATGGTTTCGATCAAAACGCGTTTAAAGTTTTGGTGGTTTGGTGATGATGATCATCATCATCGGCACTAGAACCGGGAGCCGGTCTTTGCCTTATATACCAAGTCCTGAGGCTTGTTAAATTTTCCATGATAATTTGTTTTTCCGGGCAAGGTCATTAGTCTTGCGCCAGAGACTCCCCGACGGGGATTCGACCCCCAGTCTCCCGCGTGACAGGTGGGGATACTAACCACTATACTATCGAAGAGCCCGTTGATGATGATGGTGAACTACAAATAGACGCTACTTTCTAAAACCGTGAATATTCGTATATGCAGAGGCGTTTGCCCCCAAAATTGCTGAGTCATAGCATATATGATAAATACATTAATTATTTTTACCTTAGTATGTTCATACAGGTGAAAAATTCAAATCAGTTGACATAATGTACACGCTAGGGCGCAAATTCAATTTCAAGTAAAAGATGGGTCACATTTTTATGCTGCAACTTTTATATAAAATTATTTTCGCAAAAACCGTTTTGGAGACTCATTCTACACTCTATCAGCTATCAAAACATGAAAAAAAGTCGATTGTTTAAAACTTCTTGATGAGAACCTCCCCTTAATTATTCAATTTTTCATATTTTTTACTAAAAGTGGGTTCAAATAATAATTAAGTACCTATATATTGTAACAAAACTTTATAAATTGCTTTCAGGTTAATTTTGAAACCTCCAGACTACACCCCGATATGGATCATCATGAACAGCAGCATATAACTCTGGCAATTTCCGAGAAAAACTCTTCAAAACTTAACATTATGTAGTTCAAAATATACATAAAATAACCTCCAAGCCCCAATCAGTTTTAATTATCCCCCCTTTTAAAAAAAAAAATCACGAAATAAGCATAAAAATCAGCTGGTCCTTATGTGGTTTCCCCTCTTAAGGGGGTATTCTGATGTAGAGGGCCAAATTTGATGTCTTTTAGAATTGAAAAATATTTTTACTATCGGATTTTTGCCCAATATTTATTTATAACATAACCAAATAAAAAAATGTTGAAAATTTCCAAAATTCCAGGGTGGTGAAGTGGGGGGTCGAAACAAAAGCGTGCGTCCTGATTGACATGATTTTGACTCTTCTAATTATCTGAAAAATAAAAACAAAAATGGATTCTTAATCAGTGAAGGTGTTGCAATTGTCTCTACCTCGAAAAAATAAAAAAATAAATGTTTCGCAAAATGGCAACTGTTTGAAAAAAATTTTGATTTTTCTCATTTTTTAAAAATAGTAAAAAAAAAATTTTTTTAAGTTTGGTAGGAACTTTAGGGCGTTATATCAAGAAGGTGTGTACCGAATTTCAAGTCAATCAGTTCATTAGAACTTGAGATATCGTGTCAATAGACTTGGAAGAAGTGGTTTCGAGAAAAACACCTTTAAAAATTTCAGGTTATAGTAGCTTCAAGTCACATAATATTGCGTTATACTTACACTTTGTTAGTCGGCAATTCCTGGTCCATACAACGGGCCTTCTTCTTGAACACTAAACACGAAGAGATTTCAACAAAATACGTCACAAAATACCGTTATAATTCATTTCAAAGCCATTTTTCCGAGACAAAGGGTTTGTATGGAGGCACCTTAAGCGCACAGGTAGTTGGGGAGTACGTACCGTCTATTGTGCGATTCCTTCCGGCAGGACCGGTCTAGTTGCCGCGTATTGCGCCAATTATTGGCATTTTAAAATTTCCTTTGGACAGCATATTCTTAAAAGTATAAACTATAAGAAAATATTAAAAAAAAAATCTAGACCAGAATACCCCTTAAACCCTTTAAAACAGCCATGGGTTTCATCTTTGTTCTTCAAGAAATAGATGAACGCCATTCGACTGTAATCATCAACCAATGTCACAAAATAACAGGACCTACCAATAGATTTTGTCTCCATCGGCTCACAAATATCTGCAAGTATTACTTCTAGAACCTCAGAACTTATCGTACCTGTATATGAGAACAGCAGCCTAAAAGATTTCCCTTCACAACAAACTTTATACTGTGACATATTGATGCCACTTTTTATTGAAAAATCGACTCCCTTTACTGCTCCTACCTTCAATTTGCTGAGGTCATCACTACTGATCATACTTCTGTACCATGTTTCACCACTAACTGCGGCTCTAACTACCAAGTAAGATCCTTGCTGGTGACTGAGGTTAACTTTATATATACCATTTTCCAATGCAGCTGTGGCTACTAACTCCGTTCTCTGGCCATATATGTTACAGGTACCTGGCCTGAATGAAATCGACTTCTCATTACTAATTACCTGAGAACAAATCGGTATCTAAACCTAGTACATACCACACTGTCTTGTTGGTTATGTTACCGTTGCATGATGTATTTATTAATACCTCTCCTAACACGAACATCGTATTGTTATTTGCAACTATAATGTTCTTGCTGTGTGATTGCTCCAATTTATTCAACATACAATCTTCACGAGAAGTGATATTGTAACTTGCTCTACTATCAATTGTCTTTACTAAAAGATCCATTCAAAAACATGACTCTAAAGGCATTTGTCTGCTTGTTTTTATTATTCAAGTGCGTAGAATGTGAACAGGTATTCATAATATGTCCCATTTGCTTACAATTGTAAAACCCAATTATTTTATTTGTACTTGATGCCATTTTGACATTTGATAAACCTGGTTTTCTCCTCTCTAATACGTGTCATTGTTGTTCCACGAAGCAGTATGTTTTTGTGGCCACCTACTCTGTCTTCCCGTGCCGTACTCCATATCCAGCAATATAGTTTTAATGGAATCTGCTGTTAGTTAAATACCTGAGAGTTCGATCGTCATTATCATAAGCGAATATTTCTCTGGTACTCCCGCGAGCAGCAATAACCCTATCCACCGCTGTCATATATTTCAAATCCAGTAACACTGAGCTTCTGCGAAATATGAACAACGTGAATTATATAGGACACAGTAAGGTTATTTTTCGTGTAAACCCGAAATCGTCAAACATATCCTTCAGTTTGCCCCATAACACTTTCGACGTTGCGACTCATTTTACGTGCTCATACAATGATAGATCAACGGCCATTATTAACATGACCTTTGTCTATGCATCGGCTGCTCACGTATCAATCAATCGATCAATCAATCAATCATCAATTAATCATCAATCGTGATGGCTTTCTCTAAACCTTCCAGAATAAAAAAATTCTGCTGCCGTGAACGCCCATTCATCGCAGTTGTTCGTCCAGATAATTTCGGAACATTTACTAACAGATTTTGAGAAATTCCACTGACAATTAAGGAATTTAATCACTTATTTGTTGAATTAAAACTGTACGCTCATAACCTATAACGAAGCAGGGTTGAATATTCAACAAAGACTTAAATTTTATTTCAAAGTGAGCAAATCCATCTACTTACAACCTCGAAAGACAAGAATTGCCTATGTAATTTGATAACATTCTTATAGAAATAAAAATGAGCAAAACGCAGAAAGAAGTGACACACCTTAAACAAATGTTTGATGTAATTCCAGTTTGATTTAAGTTAATTTAATAAAGCAGTTAATTTTAAAAGTAAGCAAAATAACCACATTGTTAGATACTTTATTTACAAATAATTGTGCACTCTATTATTAGGACTGCAAAAACCTAAAAAAGAATAAACTAAACACCAGACTTTATAACGTTCAAATTTAAAAAATCCATATAGTTGGAATCTGTCGTTAGTAAAGTAAACAACCCAGGACACAATCTCTTCTCATTTAAGGTTGTGCTGTTTAATATTTGCCAAGGCCGCCCCACGCTCCATCTAGTGCTGAATATATAATTTGCCCACCAGAGGCCGCGTTGGAACCAACTGTTGCTAAATTTTTGGTTGTAATCTTGAAACAAACACTTGACCGAATTTAACGAAGCCACTGGGTGTTGTTCACACTATGGTTCCATTCACTCTTGTACCGGAAGGTTTGTTATTCGGATTAGATATTTGAAGAACCAATAGAGAGATTTGATTATTATAGACTTGTCTATACTAGGAATGACAAAAAAAAATTATATTTGAATAGAAAAGTTCGATAACTTTTGATAACTTCTTTATTGGTTGGGCCGCAACATGAAACTAAAATCTATTCTAATTATTTGAGCTTAATGTCTGTAACCCTACCGGTTGCTTTATCCTAATGCAAATGAATTAAGCTCTACCCTTCCCTCATAATATGGTAAAAGTTACTGCCCTTCAGTTTCCAACATAATATTATCGAGCAAACTAATGACTGCTTTTCTTACCTGGTCGATAATATAAATCAGCTGTTCAGGTAGTGAGGCGGTGTTCAACAATCCAAAATGTCCCCAACCTCAAAATCCTAGGAATAACATTTAACAATAAGTATACCTGGAAACAGCATTGTTCAGAACTCAAAGTATCATTAGCAGCGAGGCTCAATATTATTAAATACTTAAGCAACATGAAAAGTAACGTACACATTAACACTCTATGTAAAATTACTAAAGCTCTAATTTTAAGTAAAATAGACTACGGGATCTACGAGGGTTGCCTCTTGTTACGGACCGACATTGAGTCCAGCGGACCGACATTGAGTCCAGGTCCCCCCAGAATCCACTAATCCCCCTTTGATTCCCCTCTTTACCTGTAAAAGGAAATAACGCGCCAAGTAGTTAATTTGCATAAACTACTTTATGCAAATTCTACTTGGCGGAGAAAAAAAAATAATAAAATAAAAATAATACATCGAAAATAAATTCGGAAAATTGACAATTCGCCGTCAATCTCCGAATGAGAAACAACTATAATTAAATTTATGGATTTGAGGTAATTTCAACGTCCAAATACAAGTCAAGAAGAATCAGAAACACTTCATAAATTTATCAGCTGACCGTTTCATTCAGCTTAGCAAGTTTATCTAACTTATCTCTGGTGGCACCATAAGCGGATGCATGTTAACGAAGCTTGCTGAACAGGGGAGCAGCCTTCAACGCCCCCTGCAACCTGACACGAGCCGCCACATCATCCCAAGATACCCAAGATTTTACCAAACCCTTTAATCTGACCACTGATGCGAGCAACGAAGAACTGGGCGCAGTACTGTCGCAAGGCGAAATCGGTAAGGACCAGCCAGTCGCATATGCCAGTCGAACCTTGAATAAGGCGGAAAAGAACTACTCTACGATTGAAAAAGAGTTACTAGCCATTGTTTGGGCGACTAAGAATTTCCGTTGTTATTTACAAGGGAGAAAATTTAATATATACACGGACCACAAACCGTTAAAGGGAGTATTCAAAGTGAAAGACCCCACGTCACGTTTACTAAGGTTCAATCGCAAACTACTGGAGTACGACTACCAAATCGAATATAAACCCGGTAAATACAACACTAATGCGGATACCTTGAGTCGTATCCCGCAAATTTGTGATGAGACTCCCACACTACCAAGGTGCAATGTACTAACACGCGCCCAAGCTAAAAAGTTAAGGGCAAGTGAAGGAACTCAGGATAGTCCAAATGACGATAAGTCCTCTCTTAACGAGGATCCCATTCCGGCCTGCACGGAAAAAGGAATGGAGATAACCAATCCTGAAGACATTCAGTTCCTACTCCAGGAATACCATGATCCTCCTTTGGGCGGACACCAAGGAGTGAGTAAAACGTACCACAAAATACGTAGAAATTTTTGGTGGAAGAACATGATGCGCGACATTAAACAATACATCAAAGTATGTAAAACATGTCAAACCATGAAATCTTCACCGAACATACGTATGCCCATGGTAATAACCGACATTGCAAAGAGGCCTTTCGACAAAGTATACTTAGATATAGTAGGTCCTCTTGATCGCACTCCAACCGGCAATCAATATATACTTACATTCCAAGACAACTTGTCGAAGTATATAGATTGCTACGCTCTCGCAGATGCGGAGGCAGAAACGGTGGCCACAGTCTTTTTCGACCAAATAATTGCTCGGTATGGTGTTCCGAAGCAACTGGTCACCGATCAGGGAAGCAATTTCCTAAGCAGTTTGTTTAAAAGCGTGTGCAAACTGCTCCGTATTAAAAAACTACAAACCTCAGCGTACCACCCACAATCAAATGGAGCCTTAGAAAGAGCCCATCGTCCACTCGTAGATTACCTGCGAAGCATTGTGGATGGGAATTCCCAATCATGGGACCAGTACCTGAGGACGGCAACATTCGTATACAACACCAATGTACACGAAGGTACTAAGCTTACGCCAATGGACTGTCTATTTGGGCTCACCCCGGAGGTACCGACAAGCATAAAGCAACCTCCGGAACCGGTATACAACCATGACAGTTACCATAAGCTATTGAAGTACAAACTTCAACATATGTACGAAATAGCAAGGCGTAACCTATTAACTTCCAAGAAGAAGTCGAAAGAGTACTACGACCGTAAGATACGCCCATTCACGTTCCATGTGGGCGACAAAGTTTTAATACGCAATGCTCAAAAGCAAGGGAAATTAGCTCCCATATGGAGGGGTCCCTACAAGGTAGTGCAAATAAATAGTCCGGTAAATAGCGTCGTTAAGGTAGGGAGAAGAAATGTGGTGGTGCACAATAATAGGCTAAAACCCTATTACGAATAGAGGAAGCCAAAAGCAGAAGAAACCACGACAAACAAGGGAAGAAAATACACCACCGACGGTGTAAGGATAAATGCTACAGTTGATACTTAAGTAGCCAAGCTTCATTCCTCTTCTAAGAATGAAGCTATCACTATTTAAGGGGGGAAGGTATTGTTACGGACCGACATTGAGTCCAGCGGACCGACATTGAGTCCAGGTCCCCCCAGAATCCACTAATCCCCCTTTGATTCCCCTCTTTACCTGTAAAAGGAAATAACGCGCCAAGTAGTTAATTTGCATAAACTACTTTATGCAAATTCTACTTGGCGGAGAAAAAAAAATAATAAAATAAAAATAATACATCGAAAATAAATTCGGAAAATTGACAATTCGCCGTCAATCTCCGAATGAGAAACAACTATAATTAAATTTATGGATTTGAGGTAATTTCAACGTCCAAATACAAGTCAAGAAGAATCAGAAACACTTCATAAATTTATCAGCTGACCGTTTCATTCAGCTTAGCAAGTTTATCTAACTTATCTCTGGTGGCACCATAAGCGGATGCATGTTAACGAAGCTTGCTGAACAGGGGAGCAGCCTTCAACGCCCCCTGCAACCTGACACGAGCCGCCACATCATCCCAAGATACCCAAGATAAACCACAGTAAGTCCCACCTTCTATATTCAATATATTTAAATTGTTATATATAAAAAACATAACACTCTTATGTTTCGGGATTTGGCAACCCTAGTGTTGCAATCCGGCAATTGACAGCTCTGTCGTAAAGTTGGACATTTTTGAGGTTATACGCACTCAGAACGTTTTGACATACGAGCGCTATTTGTGTTGTTTACAGTAACTTAAAAGATTCATCTCGGCCCAAAAATGGAATTAAATCGTCAACATTTTCGTGCGATTATTTTTTACAACTTTCGGCGTGGATTAACTCAGCAACAGTGCATGGATGAACTTAATTCAATTTTTGGCGATGAAGCTCCATCAAGGACCAGTGTTTATCGATGGTATGGTGAATTCAATCGTGGTCGTAGTTCACTCCAAGATGAATTTCGTGAAGGTCGTCCAAAATCAGTTGTTGTTCCGAAAACCATTGATGCTGTGCGCGAACTGATATTGGAAGATCGTCATGTGACCTATCGTGAGATTGAGACAACCTTAGGCGTTAGTGGGACCAGCATACATTCAATATTGCATAAACATTTGACTGTCAAAAAAATTTGTTCGCGTTGGATCCCACACAATTTGTCAATCGCCCAAAAAAAGGCTCGTGTCAATTGGTCGAAAGAAATGCTCAAAAAATGCGGTCGCGGTGCTTCGAAACACGTCTATGACATCGTGACAGGTGATGAATCGTGGATTTACGCGTATGAGCCCGAAAGTAAACAGCAGTCGACTGTCTGGGTGTTTCAAGATGAGCCAAATCCAACAAAAGTTGTTTGCGCACGAAGCACTTCCAAGCAAATGGTCGCCTGTTTTTTTCGGAAAAACTGGACATGTCGCAACCGTACCACTAGAACAACGCAGAACAGTCAATTCTGAGTGGTACACAACCATTTGTTTGCCAGTTGTCTTCCAAGAAATCAGGAAAACCAACCGCCGAAGACGGATCACTCTTCACCACGACAATGCGAGCTCTCACACATCGGCTGCGACAACTGCATTTTTGAGCACCCAAAACATCAATTTGATGGGTCATCCGCCGTATAGTCCTGACTTGGCACCGAATGACTTCTTTTTATTCCCGTACGTAAAAAACAAACTGAGAGGGCAACGTTTTTCGACACCTGAAGAAGCGGTTGCTGCATTCAGAATGCATGTGTGGGAGATACCTCAATCAGAGTGGCAAAAGTGCTTCGACAATCGGTTCAAACGCCTGCAAAAGTGTATATTTTGTTCTCTAATCCCGAAATATAAAAGGCAACCCTCGTATATCTATGGCAATAGTCCAAAAACGACTCTAAATATAATAAAGCCCATCTATCACCAAGCCGCTAGAAGAAGCACCTTTGTATTCAGAACGACACCAATAAAAAATATACTGGCTGAAACTGGGCTCCCAACAATCGAGGACCGGATGGAAATCATATCATTAAAACTATTAGCTAAATTAGCGTTTTCGCGAAATTCCATAATTGACAAAGACATCAAACTAACAATAGGATACAAAAACACCAACCGAATCCGATCTGCAATCAGTCGCATTTTAGATAAAGCCAAGCAATTGGAATTGGATATTAAACAAACTTTCAAATACTCCGCAACTTACCCGCCATGGCTTCTAAATAATAATAATATCATAACAACACTCTGAATATTTAAAAAACCAAACACAAACAAAGAAATATACGGTGCACTATTCTGGTCAGTCGCCTCAAAATATAAATCCAACGGATGGCGCTTTCTGTACACAGATGGATCCAAAACAACCAACTATACTTCCTTTGCGGTCACATCCGAAGAAGGTGCAGTAAAGAAAATCGAACTATTACCCGAATTTTGCTCCATTTTCACGGCGGAAGCCTTCGCGATTTTACAAGCCGTAACATTCGCCACCAACCACAGAGAAAAATATGCCACCTGCACCGACAGCCTGTCGGTACACAACTCAATAAAAAACACCAATACTGATGATATTATTTCCAATTTTCGGAATAATATCATTAAATGCTGCAATAAAATAAAACTAATGTGGACTCCCAGTCACGTCGCCATCAGCGGTAACGAGAATGCAGACGCCGCAGCCAACTCAGCCAAAAGAGCTCCAGTCCATAAATTCAACATCTACACAAGAGCCGATCTACTGTCAATTATCAGCAATCAACAAAAACAAATAAACCAAACAAACTGGGATACTCACCACCATGCCTATAAAATGGTAAACCCTTTCAAAACTCACCCTTCTTATCTGCCTAACTTGTCCAAATCCAAAATCACAAACTTTGTGAGGCTGCGATTAGGCCATACAGCTGCTACCCACCTCCACCTGCTCCACTGAGCTACAGCCCCAATCTGCCCAAAATGCGACACAACACTTACAATCACTCACATATTGAAAGACTGTCCTCACCTAAAACCCTTGAAAGACAAACTATTTCGCAATACAGATATTTATACAATTCTAGCAGATCCCACTACCGACAACATAGAAATTGTAAATAAATTTGTAAATAGCATTAAGATTAAAATGTAAATTAGAAATACAGAGCCAATAGTCCCCGCTGCTAGGCTCATTAGGTTAAGTTATTGATATGTAATTTTACATTACTAATTATAAATATAATAATAAATAAATAAAATCAAGAGAATTTATCCATGAGTAAACTCACTAAGTTTTAAGCAAGTTATTATAGCGTATTTTCCAAGAGGGACGTCGTTTTTCTTAAATGTTGTCAGTCATACTTAAAAGGGAAGAAATTATCACTAGCTGTCACACACTAGGTGACTTTAGTATAGTTTGACAATTAATCGTTGCCAAATTCATGTTACACCTTACACCTGTGTAATTTGATATCATTCTTATAGAAATAAAAATGAGCAAAACGCAGAAAGAAGTGACACACCTTAAACAAATGTTTGATGTAATTCCAGTTTGATTTAAGTTAATTTAATAAAGCAGTTAATTTTAAAAGTAAGTAAAATAACCACATTGTTAGATACTTTATTTACAAATAATTGTGCAGTCTATTATTAGGACTGCAAAAGCATAAAAAAGAATAAACAAAACAACAAACTTTATAATGTTCAAATTTAAAAAATCCATACAGCTGGAATCTGTCGTTAGTAACGTAAACAACCCAGGACACAAACTCTTCTCATTTAAGGTTGTGCTGTTTAATATTTGCCAAGCCCGCCCCACGCTCCATCTAGTGCTGAATATATAATTTGCCCACCAGAGGCCGCGTTGAAACCAACTGTTGCTAAATTTTTGGTTGTAATCTTGAAACAAACACTTGACCGAATTTAACGAAGCCACTGGGTGTTGTTCACACTATGGTTCCATTCACTCTTGTACCGGAAGGTTTGTCATTCGGATTAGATATTTGAAGAACCAATAGAGAGATTTGATTATTATAGACTTGTCTATACTAGGAATGACAAAAAAAAATTATATTTGAATAGAAAAGTTCGATAACTTTTGATAACTTCTTTATTGGTTGGGCCGCAACATGAAACTAAAATCTATTCTAATTATTTGAACTTAATGTCTATAACCCTACCGGTGGCTTTATCCTAATGCAAATGAATTAAGCTCTACCCTTTCCTCATAATATGGTAAAAGTTACTGCCCTTCAGTTTCCAACATAATATTATACGAGAAAACTAATGACTGCTTTTCTTACCTGGTCAATAATATAAATCAGCTGTTCAGGTAGCGAGGCGGTGTTCAACTGACGATTGACCAATAAATAGTAAAATGACTGCTGAACGTAGAATTAAAATCAAGGGAATTAATCCATGAATAAATTTATTAAGTTTTATATAAGTTATGATAACTGATAACACGAAACAATATAAAATGGACATCGTCGCGCTTCAGGAAGTCCGACTCCCATATCAAGTAATCGAAACCAACGGGTTTACACTGGCGTGTGGAGGTACCGATACACATAACCTCGGAACTGGCTTCATCATAAGCAAGAAGATTACGCCACATGTAAAAGATGTGCAATTTATTAATGACCGAATGTCGGTGGTAAAAATAGAGGGACTATGGTACAATCATGTATTTATAAACGTACACGCCCCAACAGAATCTATCGACGAAGAAACGAAGGACACGTTCTACGAGACCCTAGAGGAAGTATTCGATGGGGTCTCATCATTCAATGTTAAAATCCTCCTCGGGGACTTCAATGCGAAAATTAAACTATAGGTAAAGAAAGTCTGCACGACGTTTCAAATGATAATGGAATTCGAATTATCACGTTCGCATCGTCAAAAGATCTGGTAGTGAAAAGCACGATGTTCAAGCACAAGCAAATCCATAAAGCCACATGGTTATCACCCGGGGGGTGCACAAATTCCATTGGAAGGTGCGGTCGTGTTTCTTGTGCTCCAAGAAAAAGTTAAGAAAGTTAAAAAGTAGTGACTTAAAAAAGCGCAACTACAAGCGCAGATCAACACACACCACGGAGCCAATTCGTTAAATTAAACAAGGTGAGCGTTTTTGAACTATAATTAAAATAAATAGTAAAATAAAAATAACGGTGAAAGGACCTGTCAAAGACAGGTGGTGGATTTTGTTTTAAATCCACACGTGGAACAAGTAACGTGTGGAACGTGAATTATATTCAGGCGCCTTAAAGTAGGCTAGAAGTTCTGATAAAGCGAACATAACAAACACGAACAAAACAGGAAGTCAGTCTTGGCTCAAAATGCGGCAGACGCAAACCACCCAATTAGCGACGTGGCAAACTAACCATAGGCCAGTGGGGACAAATGAACAGGACGAATTGTTTTGCCAGCTAGTAATAAAAAAGGATACCGAGACGCAGACATTACCTCTGCTGCCAGTGGATCGCGCCACCAAGAAGAAAGGGACAACGGCCAGCATAACCCCAGAAGGAGAGCAGAATCAGTCTTGCCCTAAAGCTCCAGTTCAGAAAGAGAAATGGACAGTGGTACAGAGAAAGGTACCAAAGCAAAGAGCAGGCGAAAAAGAGCGGAAAATAGGTGCTACCAAGGAGGCTGGCGGCAAGCGAAACACCTCCAGCAAGGGAAAAGCGAGTACGAACTTCCCAAAAAAGAAGCAACTGAGACCGGATGCCATCGTCATCGAAGCAAAGGGACAGATGTCGTATGCGCAGATCCTAGGAAAAATTAAGGCGGATCCCAAGCTGGGAGACATTGGGAAAGCGATATCGAAGATCAGGAGGACCCAAAAAGGAGATCTGCTTCTTCAGGTCGGTGGATCGTGCGAGAGAACTGCTGAATACAAAAACGCACTCAGTGAGGCGTTAGGAGACCAGGGCAGCGTTAGAACGCTCACTCACCGTACAACTATCGAGGTGAAAGACGTCGACGAAATCACATCTAAAGAGGAAATCTGTGAGGCCGTGAGAGCTCAATGTGGTTTAGAGATACCAATGGCCGACATAGTAGCATTGCACAAAGCGTACGGAGGAACTCAAACAGCGACAATAAGTCTTCCAACAGAAAATGCAAAGAAACTGCTGGGAGCGCAAAAAATTAAAGTTGGATGGGTTATCTGTCGCATTAAGGAACAGACGGTGCTGAGAAAGTGCTACAAATGCTTTGAGTTCTGACACTTTGCCAAACAATGCAAGTGCGATGATGACCGGTCCAAGCTATGCAGAAGATGTGGAACTGAGGGCCACATAGCAAGAGACTGTAGGAGGGATCCCCTATGCATGTTCTGTAAAAAGGACCACCCAGACGAGGCGAAGCCTATAGCTGGCAGCAGTAAATGCATTGTATTTAGGAGAGCAATCACGGGGAAACAAATATGAAGATTATCCAAATTAATCTCAATCACTGTGAGGTAGCTCAGGACATCCTGAAACAAACAGCTAGGGAGGAGAGAGCTGACGTCATTCTCATCAGCGAACCGTACAAGGCTCTCAGCAACAACATATGGGTGAGGGACAAAACAAATACCGCAGCTATATGGTTAGGTGGAAGACTTGCGTTTCAAGACGTCTACAAACAAACCGAGGGCTTTGTCAGGGCAAAAATTAATGGCATTCATCTTTACAGCTGAGTTGCTCCCTTAGCCAATACCAGGCCATGTTGGACAATTTGGTGACAGATGCCCAAAGAAGGCCTAAAGTGATTATAGCCGACGACTTCAACGCATGGGCAGTGGAATGGGGCAGCCGATCAACAAACACTAGAGGCCGTATGCTGTTGGAAACCTTTGCATCTCTGGACATCGGCATTGCAAACAACGGGCGGGTAAATACATACCGTAATGGAGGAAGAGGGTCGGTGATTGACATCACTTTTGTGAGCAACTCCCTCCTACGTAAGTTAAAATGGCGGGTCAGCGAGGAATACACGCACAGCGACCATGAGGCCATTATAGTCGATATACAACAAAACAAACGTAGAAGGAGTCTGCAAGTAGGTGGCCCGAAATGGAAAGACACATTTTTTGACAAAGATTCCTTTGAATTAATATTGAGTACCAACGATGTAACCAATGCTGAAACAGCCGAAGCCCAGTCACACCAACTCATCCGTGCTGTCACGACAGCGTGCGATGTAGCTATGCCCAGGCGATCCAACGGAGAATTTATTACACCTTGTTACTGGAGGAATGAGGAAATAAAGGAACTCAGGACTCGCTGTCTACAAGCCCGACGCAAAGTTCAGCGGTCTAGGAGGACAGCCAACTTCCAAGAGCACTTGGACGAGTTCCGGTCAGCACGGCGAAATCTACAAAAAGCGATCAAGGACAGCAACACGAGGCCCTTCAAAAGCCTATGCGAAGGAGCCGATATAAATCCATGGGGTACGGCATACAAGATGGTAATGAGTAAGCTGAATGGTTCCAGGTCCCCGCAGATATCATGTCCAAAAATGCTGAGGTCAATAGTAAACCAACTATTCCCACAATGTACATCCCCACATTACCACATAATAAGCGAGACAGTGGTGGAGGACTTCCCGAGAATCACGGCAGGCGAGCTACAGTCAGCATGCAGGAGGATACAGGACGGCAAAGCGCCGGGTCCTAACGGAATTCCAAACAAGGCGGTGAGCGCCAGCTCAAAGTCGACCGGATATGTTTATAACCACCATGCAAACGTGTCTAGAGGAAGGTGTCTTTCCAGAAACTTGGAAACTGCAACACTTGGTGCTCCTACCAAAAAGTAAAAAACCACCTGGAGAACCCTCATCATATCGCCCAATATGCCTTCTAGACACTATGGGAAAGATATTGGAAAGAGTGATATACGAAAAACGGCTAACCGTAGCAGAAGGCTGCTTTTTGCCTTATCGAACCAACAATACGGGTTTAGAAAATCGCGCTCCACCGTCGATGCCATAAAGAGAGTAGTTGACATTGCGACGGGAGCAATAAGTGGAGAGAGATGGCGCTGGGGCACAAATGAATACTGTACAGTTGTAACACTGGACATAAAGAATGCCTTTAACTCGGCAAAATTGCCAGTCATAAATAGAGCGCTTCACAGAATGGGCACCCCACACTACCTCCAGAGAATAATTTCCAGCTACCTCACTAACAGGAAGCTGAGGTATGCAACAGACGATGGTGTAAAATACCACAACGTCTCAGTGGGAGTTCCACAAGGATCAGTTCTGGGCCCCCTCTTATGGAACATCATGTACGATGGCGTTTTGCGATTGGTGTTGCCACAACAGGTCCAGTTGATAGGTTTTGCGGACGACATTGCCCTTGTGACAGTGGCAAAACATATTCATGAGATAGAGGCAGTTACTAACGAGGCAGTGGTGAAAGTCAAAGAATGGCTGGTATCCGCTGGTCTCGAGCTAGCAGACCACAAAACAGAGGCGGTTTTAATAACTAGCCGAAAAAAGGTGGAACACATGAATATAAGGGTCGGAGATCAAATTATTAGATCGAAAGACGCAATAAAATATCTAGGAGTTATGATCGACAACAGACTACAATTCAAAGAGCATGTCAAGTATTCTAGCAAAAAAGCGTCAATGCTGCAAGCTCGAATACTACCAAACATCGGAGGGCCTGGAACGAAGAATCTTGATGTCTAGAGTAGTGACCTCGGTCCTACTATACGCCGCCCCTGTTTGGGCCAGTATACTGACGACGAAGGAATCGAGGAGAAAGCTGACGCCAGTCTATAGACTCTGTGCCTTAAGAACCATCAGCGGGTTCCGAACCATCTCGGACGAAGCTGCTTTTGTCGTAGCCGAAATGGTTCCAATTGATATCCTTGCGGACGAGATGTTAAGAATCTACAACAAGAGAACGTCAAGGCAACTGGAACCAACAGCATTCAAGGAGATCAAGGAGGAAGAGAAAGCAACCTCATTAACCATATGGCAAACTCGGTGGGACAACACTTGTGGGGTTTAAGTAGTGTATCTGGCACGATACGGGTTCACTAACTTCCCCAACATATACTGAAGATAACTCTTCCCACGATTATGCAGCAAGTAAAAAGGCGCTAGACGATTTTCTGTCGTATATTTTTAATTTCTTTATTAAAGTCAATACACTGGTTCGGAAAAATTTATCTTTAAAACAATATATAGGTTCGGACAACATTTATTTTAAGTCAATACACTGGTTCGGAAACATTTATCTTTACAACCATACATAGGTGCGGACAACATTTATTTTAAGTCAATACACTGGTTCTGAAACATTTACCTTTACAACCATACATAGGTGCGGACAACATTTATTTTAAGTCACGACTCCACCGAACACTTATTACATCGAGACACCACCGAACATGAAATCTGACTAACTATTTGACGCTCATAAAAGAAAAGGGACGCCTAAAGGAAACCGCAAAAGGGGAGGAGCCACACGATTAACTCGAGGTAGTTAATCGTGATTGGACCGGGGAATAGGCATACATTAAGCATATGTGTGTATGCCTCGCATACGATCGTCCGGCGACCGATGATGGATGCCAGCATCGCAACTGCATCTTCCACGAATGCAAACAATGAATATCTGGTCATCCTATGGGAGGCCATAAATCAACTTTTAGGTTGACGATGTGAATTTCCTTTGGTCCGCCGACGGGTGGCGGCCGTTAATAGGGAATTGTGTATGCATAACACTCTGTGGTGCCAATGCCATGTTTAGATATTGCAACGAATATAGGGTGCAGCCATTGCCAGATGTTAAAAGTAAACTCTTGCTGGCTGCATCCAATTCGTTGCTTGTTTGCGGTCCCTGATCGGTGGGGACCGATAATAGGAAACCAGCTATTGCTGGTAATTAGGGAAATGTTTGGTTTGCCTCAGCCGAAACCTTGTCGGCGGTGGCAAACCAATGAGACCTAATAGCCGCATGCTAGGAGTGCCATGGGCAAACAAAAAAAACGGGTAAACAAGGAACTCTTTGTTGATGATGTTTCCATAGCATAAAGCTATGGAAACGAGATGCCCGGTGTAGAATGCATGCCTGAGGAGGAGATTTCAAATGCCACGGCAATGTGATAATCTTTGCCGTGGACTTACTGTTTTTTTTAGGAATCGATGCCTGCCCGAGGATAAATTTTCGATGCCACGGTTAAGTGATAAGCTTTGCCGTGGACTCAATGTTTTTTTTTTTTTTAGAAATCAATGCCTGCTCGAGGATAAATTTTCGATGCCACGGCTAAGTGATAAGCTTTGCCGTGGACTTAATGTTTTTCAGGGATGGTGATGGAGAAAAAGGGGTTTGGAAGGAAAACCCCCCACAGAATAGGTAAGCTGCCTAACGGATATTCGTAACAGTTATCCGATTGGGTAACTGTATTAATTCCAGCGATTTGGCTGGGGGTAAATGCCGTAGCAAGGTTACGCAACCTTGCTGAAGTTCGACTTAGAGGTGAGTCGGTTCGCCTGGAATAGTGGGGATCGAATGATGTATGGCTCTTCGGGCCCTGAAAAGCCCCACACACTACGAAAGGCCGATGGACGTACAAATTAATCCCATCTATCGCCACCTGGATGAAGAGAGACCACGGTGCCTGCAACTACCATCTTACCCAGTTCCTGACCGGCCATGGTGGATATCGCAAATATCTGCACCGTTTTGGACAAAGCACCTCACCTTTGTGTCCAACGTGTCCAAACCAAGAGGAACATACGGAGCATGTGGTGTTCCACTGCAGACGCTTCAACGAAGGAAGACCCAATGTCCCAGGCCCGCAAGACCTCATAGAGCAGATGCTATGCTCCGAGGATAACTAGATGGAGATAAGCACTTATGTGACCAAAGTGCAACTCGAACTTAAAAGAATCGAGAAAGTAAGACAACCACAAATAGCCGACATGGAGAGAGCAGCTTAAAAAAGTACAAAGCTAACCAGCCCCGCGAAGTAATACCTAACGGCAGTCCTGCGGGGAGAGTGGTTGGCGGGAGCGAGGGTGTGGTTTAGTACGCAGGCGTGCGCCTTGGAACCGTCGTTCCAGATACACGAATCGTGCATGCTAGTAGCATGGGCTGCTAATATCTATGAATATTCCACATCCGTTGACGCATCAAAAAAAAAAAAAAAAAAAAAAAAAAAAAAAAAAAAACATGGATATCACCCGACGGCGTAACGCGTAACCAAATGGATCACTTCCTCATATACAAGAGACACCACTTGAATATCCCTGACGTAAGATCATATAGAGGAGCAGATTGCGACTCCAATCATCTTCTAGTGATGGGCAAAATCAGGAGTCGCCTCGCAGCAATCCCACATCGGCAGTCACGGGACGCGAGCAAACAGTTCGACACTGATAAACTGAAAGACTTGCGCAAAAGGGCTGAATATCAAGACGAACTAACGAATAGATTTAGCATTCTAGAGAATGGGAGCAGTGAGGAAGAGGAAGCTAATAGTGTGGACACTAAATGGACATCGATCGAGAAAACAATTAAGTCCAAACCTTGGTTTGACGATGAGTGCAGGGCGAAGATCGAAGAACGAAAACGCCTCAGAGCAATCCACTTAGAAAGATATGATGAAGTCAACGCAGAAAGATACGCCACGATTCGGAGAGACACAACGACACTTTTCAAACGTAAAAAACGCGAATGGCGGAAGACTCGGATCGAAAAAATCATAGAAAATTCTAGAGCAAAAACATCAGAGGTATGTATGCCGGCATAAATTCAATTAGAAATGGCTACTGAGGGAGAGTCAAAATAATTCGAGATGCAAACGGCTGTCTGGTCACAGAAACAAACAATATCGTGAGAAGGTGGAAGCAGTACTTTGAAAACCTGCTCAATGTACGCACCCATCAACAACAAATAAACGCACCAAGCGTACATACAGCCGAGCCTCAGATCCCAGAGCCCCCTCTCAACGAAGTTGTAGACGCAATAAATCGATTGAAAAACAACAAAGCTCCCGGAGTCGACTGCATACCGGCAGAGCTTGTGAAGCATGGAGGAGAGGCAACCGCTCGAAAGATCCACAAGCTCATCCAAACAATATGGAATAAGGAAGTCACTCCGGAAGAATGGAAAACCTCAATAGTCGTTCCCATTTTCAAAACAGGCGACAGATCTGACTGCGAAAACTACAGAGGAATATCATTGCTTCCAACCGCATACAAAATATAAACAAATGTCATTCTGGCGAGAATCACACCGTACGCAGAAGAGATACTGGGAGACGACCAATGTGGATTCCGTAGAAACCGGTTAACAAGCGACCAAATGTCCACAATAAGACAACTGCTGGAAAAGAAGTGGGAATACGAAGAGACGGTTCACCAACTGTTCGTTGACTTCAAAAAAGCCTACGACTCAGTCGCAAGGAAAAGACTCCACCATATTGCAGTGGAGCTGGGAGTCCTGAAAAAATATGCCGCCCTCATTCAAATTTGCATGAATGAAAACAAAGGGCTCACCATGTCTCCTTAACCTTATCCTCGAGTATGTCATCAAGGTACAAGACGACAGCATGGCCGGATCATCTCTGAACGGGGTCACACAAGTGCTCGCATATGCGGATGACATCGCTGTTTTGGGCGATAATCTAGAAACGGTAAGTAAAAACAATGAAATCGTTATGCAAGCGGCAGAAGAGGTGGGCCTAGAAATAAATCAAAACAAACAAAATACATGATTATGGCGTGAGCAGGTGGACGTCAGAGAACTGACATAAACGTGAGGGGCAAGATATTTGAAAAAGTTAAAGAATTTAAATATCTGGGAACGATACTGGCGGCCAGTAATGAAATGGCAAAGGAAATTAACAAAAAACTACACTCCGGCAACGCTAGTTGGCATGCAGCTAGTAAACTGTTGAAATCCAAACTGCTATCACGTAAGATAAAGCACCGTGTCTATAGAACCATAATCATCCCGATTGTTCTATATGGATGCGAAACATGGGCTCTCACAAAACGGGAACAAAACAAATTCCGCGTATTCGATAATAAAGTTTTGAGGGGTATCTTTGGAGGTAAATATGACGAGGAGGCAGGACAATGGAGGAAACTCCATAACCACGAATTGGAAGAGCTATATCGCAAACCTAGAATAGTGAGAATAAGCAAGTCGGGAAGATTAAGATGGGCCGGACACGTGGCGCGAATGGGCGACGATAGGGCCGTGCGTAGAATTCTTGACGGTAAACTAACGGGGAATAGACCGACAGGACGGCGGCGACGGAGATGGGAGGACAATGTTAGATTGGACCTCGAGGAGATCGGATCGGATGTTCGAACGTGGAAGGAGACCGCACAGGACAGGGAACGATGGCGGAGTCGAGTCGTTGAGGTTATGAACTTCCGGGTTCCTACAGGTCAATAAATAATAATAATAATAATATTAAAAATAAAAAAGAACCATTTTTACAAATTCAAATAAGTTTTTAATTTTCGGTGCTGCAGTGCGTGGCAGTTCCTAGATGTGTTTACCTAGTCGTTGTTCCCCTGGGATTTTACGCAAAATTGTGGACAAACGTGGCGACGTTTCGCTCTTTTGTCGGTATTTATTTTTTTCGTGATGGACAATTCGCGCCGGAGCTGTTTAGTGTATGGTGGAGGAGGAAGGTGGACTGGCACAATGCCCCCCTCCCCACATGTTGTCCTCCTCAGTGTGGGTGCTCACGTCCTTTTTCGGCGGCGGCTGATATTCATTCCAGCCAATTGTTCTTACATGTGATGGTGTCACGCGTAATTAGCTCTAAAATCCGGAGTCGGTTTTTTTCTGCGTGTGAGGTAGACCTACGTAGTGTCGCGTCGACCCCACGCCAATGTAGCCATGACTTCCGATTGTGTGTGAGGATGACCGAAAGTGCGCTTGACTTAACTAGTCGAAAAGCGTTCTCGGTTGGAGGTTTTGCTTGCGGTGATTGCGTGGCGTTGTGATCTCAACTGAGACGCTGCAACACCCCCCTCCCCCCACGTGAGCCCACATCGAAAAAACGACAGTCACAATGCCCTTCTGGCTCTTCGAATTCGGGGGCACTTCTTTGGGTCTGAGGACCGCAGCGCAGTCAATGCAGCGTGCCCTCAATCATTTCTCCGAAAACTGTGGCGACCTCTATGCTTCTTCTCCTAAAAGCTCTTGGACACCCAGAAGAGATAGAGAGCTTTTGCAAATATACGCAACGGTGAAACACTTCGAGAGGATCCTCGAAGGCCGATCTTTACCGACCACAAGTCTCTGGTCTACGCTCCAGACCAGCGTTCACATAAGTCATCATCGCGAAATGCCAGGCACCTCGAATATGAACTGGACTTCAACTCCAAACTGCACCATGGTAGTCGACGCCCTCTCCAGGACCTGCTCTGATGATTCGTCTACAGCCAACGACAACGACGCCGTAGACAGCAACGCAGCGACTGATGGGCACCCCATCGCTACTGGCGCGACGCCAACTAGCGAAACAGGCACAGCGCCGGGTGCACTGGAAATGTTGATACCCACAACGCTGAGCGCGGACACAATCGCTGAAGCCCAACCCGCCGACCCAAACCTTCCGCACACGTAGGACTACACCTTACACCTGACCCTATCTTAGAGAGCACATGTGACAATAGGCCTTCAGCATCATCCACAGCCTGTCCCGCCGAAGTTGTAGAGTAACATCCAAAGCATCTGGCCCAGTATTCGTAAGAATGCCATCGCTTGGGGGCGTCACTGCAAGGAATTGCAACGTTCCAAGATAGGCCGTCACAACAGGGCGGCCCTTACAAAATTCAATAAACCGGACAACCGTTTCGAGCAAGTCTATAAAGACCTCATTAAGATGCTACTATTCCGGGGCATGCAGTACTATTACCAATGTGCCCTTACGCAACATCCAAACAGCCATAGTCGCCAAGGCATTCATGGACCACTGAGTCAGCAACTACGGAACTCCACTTTACATCACGTCGGACAGAGGCCCACAATTCGAGGTGGAGCTACTCACAGAGCTCGCTAAATACATCGGTGCGCAGATGATCCACACAATCCGCAGTTCAACGTAATGGTGGAAAGACCTAAGGTGCTGTCCACACTCTTGACTGGAGAGTCTGCCCACGGTTCTGCTGGGTCTCAGGACGGCGTACAAAGTGGACCTCGAATCCTCCCTAGCAAAAATGCTATACAGCACAACCATTCAGATACCCGGAGAATTCGTCCCCCCGGCGGCGGCGACACAGACAAACAAGACCACCTTCGTCGCGAACCTGTGCCCGCTTTTCAAAGCCATCCGGCTGTCCCATCAACCTGGCACACAAGCGGGCAGACGTTCGTAGAAACCTTGACGTAGTGCCGGGGCTTAAACTACAATGAATCACCCAGGCTATGCTGGCGGAAGCATATGCTTCCAGTAGGGCCACCCATGTCAGACAGGCTATCGAGGAGTAACACACAAAGATCTGCCACCCCTAATCCAGGGTGTTACACGTCACCGTGCCCATTGGATGGTTTGCAGCCAGGGGTATACCGGCTGTATTATAACGGCGCCTCTCTGACACCGGATCGAATCAGAGCAGTAAGCAGACCTTACCATATCAAAACGGAGCTCTGATGTGGCGGACTATTTGAAACCCCATGACTCGTGGGATCAAAAATGAATAAAATGAATTTATTTTTAATATTAGTTACAGAAAGTCTGGAAAACAACTTAAACTTTAAACGTACACGTATTGCTGACTTAAGGTCTTTGTTATTATTTATGGCACGCACATTGGGGAATAAAAATCACTCGACTTTGGATTATGCATCCTCGCACGACACGGGGAGCGGAAGAAGAACCGACCGTCGCGAACGGTGGTTGGAAAAAGACTCTGCGTTGCTCTGCTCGATGCAGAGCCACTTCGCAACCGGCGGTGAGTTTTCTCGAGAGAGAAACTGTTCCTCTCGTGGTGAAAACGAGGAAAGAGGATCTCACTGGTGAGGTCCTGTAGTGGTGTGCGTGAAGTCGGTCATTGAGATCAGATTGTTGACATAACGTTTGCAGGTCAAAAGCGAAACGATACCTAGACAAGGGTTACAGACAAAGAAAGAAGCGACCTAATGCATCGTCCGGTAATGAGGGTCAGCTGAGTAAATATCAGCCACTCATGAGATGGAGATCGTACATCGTATTTCTGCCGACTGGAAGAATCGGATTCATTTGTTTGCATATGTTTGAAGATTGTTGAAGAAACAAGGAAATATTACCGAGAGAAGTACTTGCAGCTGTATCGATAGTTGCAAGTCATTGCAAAGCAATTCAGATGATTACACAATGACGGTTTGTATATACCATCTGTGTCAATTGAACATGGCATATATGGCGTCGCCAGGATCGAACTCTAGTGTGAATATCTACACTAATTGGAAATTCGGTTCCTAATGCAGAGATGGATTGATACATGTATGAATGCCCTTGAAGGAAAAATTTTTTACAGGAATTTCCCGATAATGCGTTGCACGCATTAATGTCCTTGGCAAAGGAAATGTTTTCAGGTGCCAATGCGATTGAATTGGTGGGAAACAATGGGAGTTGGGTTGTAGTTATTGGGGTTCTGCAGGTAAGTAACTGTGGGGTTTGGCGGAACCGCCACAAACACTACAGAAGGGCAAGTCGAAGAATCAAAGCACACCTATCGGAGCCGGATACCACAGGTCACAGCTAGTCGCGGCCAGCATCATCATACCCTTGGACTTCCGACTGTCCGTGCCGGGAGGAATCAGCCAGCGCCCGAAAACCAAAATCGTAACGCCCACGAGGACCGCGACCAGTTTGGGGATAACGAACCACAAAGTATTGTTGCGAGCTTAGGGTTCGCTGGATTAATTATTTTAATAAATAAGAGCCGTTAAATCAATTTTCTTTGTAAACACTTTATTAGCCTGTTAATAACAACCGTTACTTGATATTTCACTAATAATTCGGTGACACATCCGAGACTTATCATTTTCTAACTTATCGCTTTCTAACTGCTTACCCACTCTCTTGATCTGCGTGCGACGTATTTATACCGTTTTTCATTCTGATTCGGCGTTTCGTTTCCATCTGTTCCATAGCCTCGAATTTTCTACTGCTCATAGTCTCCGGTTTTCCAGTACTCTCTAGAATACACTAGTACTTTGTTTTGGAGAACTGCCAGATATCACAGCTGATTATATATGCGTCACAGTATAATAAGCAAATTAGTGAAAACTATTAGCGAAATATTGGGTAAATACATATACAATAATTTGTATATTATTTATATTTTCTGTATTTAAAACGATACAATCATTCGATATAATTTATTCGTTCACTTACGTTTTACAAGCTGGACCACCTTTTAATTTAAAATCAAACATTTAAAATGACTTTCTATCGATGTATTTCCACTCGCCATCTAGTATAGATTAAAAAATTTATTCACTAGAGGTCGCATTAAAACCACCTGTTGGCCTGAAAGTTTTCTCCGGTTGTGGCTTTAGATAAGCAAATTCCGGCGGTTCAAAGCTGCACTTGTTTAAAACTTGGTGGAAAAGTTACTGCAACTTATGGTTTAAAAGAAAAATTAGCAAAGTCAAAATTCTGAGAAAACATTCGATTGGACAACAGTTATACCAAACTTATGTTCTTTACCGAAATATTCGGTAACAAAGGTCTTTAATCCCACATGTTTCCATGAGCTTTCGATTTTCTATATTTTTATTGTTCATTTGACACCTGCCAATTGTGAAATAAGACTACGTTTATTTAATGTAAATCAGAGGAAGTACCAAGTTTTAATTAAGGTTTTTATTCGTAAATATTTGATGTTACACATCACTCATTAAAAATAAGGCAATTGATAACAACAACACATACTTATTTTTAATAACCGTACGAGGGTTGCCTGAAAAATGTTCGACCTAACAAAGATACAAGTTTTACCGTTTATCAATCTCGGAGTCATTTTCTTTTTTTTTTACCAAATTACCAGCGCCGAATTTCTTGAATCAGTTTTGGTAATTGTAAATTTTACGCAACTTTTCACAAGCTACACCTCGCTCAATTGTTATTAAGAATGAAGTATTTTAACTGTCAGCTATAAAAAGGCATATGACAAACATAACAGGTCAATTGAAAAGTCCCCGGCCTTCCATAGTAAAACACATTTTTTTGGCAAAATTCGTTTTTTTTTATTCAACATAATTCCCTTCGAGGGTGATACATTGATTATAGCGACCCTCCAACTTTTCGATACCTGTTTTGTAGTGCGATTTGTCCTTTGCTTCAAAATAGGCTATAATTCACAAACTAATGATCCGACATCTGTCAAATTTATACACGCTTCTTTTGAAGGTAAGGGCTAACTAAAAATCATATGGATTTAATTCTAGTGCCGCCATCTATGTGTCGGGCCGGGGACTTTTCAATTGACTGTTTAACTCGAATGTTTCTAAAAATTATTTCTGCCATATTTGAATAACTTTGGTATATACATAGAACATATTAAGTGGCTAACACAGTTTGAAATAAATTCCACATTCAAAAGAATATAACACTAATGTTACCGTCTTCATTATTAATGATTGTATTGAAAGTATTTTAGGTAAGAATAAAATCTGAAATTGGCAATTAAAAAGGCTTTATATCTTTAAATGTTATTGTGTCATTTGAATTGATATAGAACGGTATAATCGATGTAACCTTCTCGTTCATCTTACCCCCTGTGGAATGTCTGTCACATAAACCAACTTCCGGTACCATTTAACACCATCGACCGATATTAAATAACTCGAAGTCAATCGGGATAAAATTGCCAAATTGATTCAGGTCATTCGCCAAATTCGGTAGAGAAATAATAAATGTAATAATAATTCAGTAAAGAAACAGTAAATGCGAGTCCGTTGACGACCCAGGCTGCCTACTTAATTTAGAAGCAAAGTATACAAACCTTGGTTTCTTATGGTCAATAGGTTTTAGTTTCGAATAAGGGCTGACACCAATAAAGTTTTCAAAAACTGCCTTGAAACTGGTTTTCAATCTAAGGAGAAAACCAACAAAATGTTAGTCATCAAACCATGAGATAATCCATTATGTATCCTTTTCTCATGATATAAGGTGCACTAGTAGATATCAATGACATCTCGTAAAGTTTAGACATCGTGCTTTTAAAAGATCGAATTATTACTCGAATAGTGCTGAACTATATTCGTTTGGATAAAGAAACATCCATTATATTTTCACTAGATGGCTGTAGGGATATATATGTCGAAGGTATTGATCAAGCAAATTAGACTTGTACACGTTAGAAAAGCGACATTCCATATTAAAAAAAAATTCCTTGAAGGTTCGTTGATTGCTTGATTTAGTTGTCAGTAAACTATTACTATTTATTGGTCTGTAGGAACCCGAAAGTTCATGACCTTGTGGGGGTTCTTTAACCCACTTCCAAAGAAACATCCATTTCCATAAATTACCTGTCTTCTACTTACCTTCAAATGAGCATCGTAACCTACTCTGCATCACCTTCCACCTGAAAACATAAGCACACGACAAGATTACCCTCTTGCTGTGGCATCAAATTTTCACCCTGGGGCATGCTTGCATACGACATCATGTCCCCGACAGCTAATTTCGCATTACCTCATCAGGTAACCAGCACCAATGCATGCACATGCCAATGCTCTGTGCGAAGAAGCATTTTCTCTTACATGTGCATGGCATGTTCATCCTCATCACCAAGTCATCGGTCGATTGTACAAACAACAACCTACAGCGGAGCCATTGCTGGACGCCTAACTAAAAATCATATGGATTTAATTCTAGTGCCGCCATCTATGTGCCAGGCCGGGGACTTTTCAATTCAGCTGTTACGTGTTAATGACTTCACTACTGCCAAAACTTTACTAACACTATCTGTTACAAACTAACACAATGACTTTTTGCTCATGTCCATATACGAGGGTGGACTGAAACGTTTCCGACCTAACGAAGATACAGTACATTCTTGTTTGAAGTTAATTGTTGTTTTTCTACATAGTCTCCTTGTAACTCTACACACTTCTCCCAGCGATGCTCCCTTCTCTATTACGGGTCGGTCGTCTCCTGAACTTTATTTAAAATAAATAAAAAAAAAAAGAAAGGATCCTGAAAATTATTCGTGGACGCGTGCGGTTCGGTATCTGCGAGAAATAATCTCAATTAATGAATATTATATATTATTGTTAGTGATGAACATCAATAAGTTTGAAACGGATTATTATGAGCATTAATTAATTTTGTAATAACAATTAGTAGTGAACATTAATGAATATTATATATTATTGTTAGTGATGAACATCAATAAATTTGAAACGGATTATTATTTTTTGTTAACAATTGATATTTCTTCACAAAACTGACCCCCTTTTTGTGGAACGTCTCATCCCAGTACTTGATGAAGTTTTTCCTTAGCCGAGGAGCAGTCTGAGTCGCCTAAATAAAGAGAAGTTCAAAAACGGCACTAGCTTGTTATTTTTTCTTTTAATTTATTTTTATTTGGTAAGTAGTACTACTTATTATTGTTCATCACTAACAATAATATGCAAAATTCATTAATGTTCACTACTAATTGTTATTGCAAAATTAATTAATGCTCAAAATAATCCGTTTTAAACTTATTGATGTTCATCACTAACAATATAAAACAACAGAATTAAACAAAAAATTGTTAAAAACAAAATTGTTCAAAAGAAATGAAGAGAAAAATTAAAAATATATAAATTAAACAAATAAATCTTACAAGAAAGAAAAATAACACTAGCAAGCTAAGTTATTTTAAGTTATATAAATAGATATTAAATTACAACTAGAATAAAATTATATTAAAAATTTTTTTCACTTATTATAACAAAATTGTATACAAATATTGTGCAGCATATGTGTTTCGTGTGTCAGGATTTCATTTTTGGTTTCATATTTCACTAAACAGATCTTGAGATGGTTGGTGTCTTTTAGTCTGCTCTCTCCGTTGTCTGGTAGTCCACAATTTTGATTCAGGATTTTAGGACTATTTTGAATAATTATAGAATCCGGTTTCTGTTGTACCGTTGGATATCAATTTTCATTTTACATCGTGGGTATTAAGCGAATAATCGAAGCCACTTATTATTAATTATATTCCTTACGATAGAAGGAAAGATTGTATTGCCATCCCAACCCATCTTTCGGTTAGGTTCTAACTACCACATTTTCATTAACATCGGTTAGATTCTGTCCTGCCGCTAGCAATAGAAATAGATTTTCCCTGTTTAGCACCAAGTCTTTCATGAAGACTAAGCATACAAAGAAAAGCCAGATCCCATCCACCCCAGAGATGTCACGAGAAGTGACCAACTCTTCGGCCGAAAGACCAGACACCAGGGAAGAGAGAAATTCTTTCTCTCCTGAACCGGACAAACCCCTGTACAGGCTGGGAATTGGCCAGATCATGGTCCTAGCCCGAACATCGGTACCAGTATACAATGGTTCGCAGGGTCCTGCAGTAGCTATGGAACTAGAGAAGTTCAATAAAAGGACCCTGAGATGTTTGTCCGAAAAAAAGGAGAGGAAATTCATGCAGTGGTTGCCCATGCGGTTAGGCGGGAAAGGCAGCAGAATTTTTAATAAGGCAACCCCAGCGTTGTTCTGTGAGTATGAACAACAACTCCGGAACACCCTGTTACCACAGTCTTCATACGAAGACGCTTATGAAAAACTCGCGTAGATGCGACAATTATAAACAGAGAACATCACAGGTTTCGTTTCCCGGGTGAAACAGGCTGTGGAGCTTTGCAAGGGAGCTGTCGCGCGTGTTAAGTGTGTCAGTGACATCATAGACAAAGATGGCTTACATGAGGTCTTTGATACACTCAAACAAAAGAACGCCACCCGATTCTAACCCCGGGACGATAATGCAAATAATTGCATATTCCGAAACCATTAGCCAATAATACAAAACCAATTAATTGCATAGTCCAAAACAATTACCAGATATTACAAAAGCAATTAATTGCATATTTCAGAGCCAATAACAAAAAGCAATTAATTGCATGTTTCGGCGAATGACAAAACGCAAAAAGTAAGTGCATAAGAGCTAATTGCGTCAATTCGCAATTGCGGATGTTGAACTGTGGCGTAAAGCAATAAAGATATATTGGCTGACACGACAGTGCAAAGCAATTGCGAATCGAAGTTGAAAATCGGAAATTAGGTCATTGCGGAATGAAATTGCGTTATCGTCATCGAGAGGTGTTGACCCCAAGGTATCGAGCAGGGGTAAAAGGAAAATAGCAGGGAGAAAGATTTTAGATAGCGGTCGGAAAGGTTGTCTGTGGAAGCAGTTGATATAAGAATGAGGAAGTGTTATTAAGTTGGGGGGAATCGGTTGAAACCGAGAGAGATTGTGGTAAAAGTCAAGTGAACAAGGAAGTGGATGGAAAACTAGAGAAGATGATTGTTAAATTGTGATCGAGATTAGGAAGAATTGTACTAAAACCCGAACGTAAGAATGTGCAATAGATAAACGAAATGAAGATAAGGAATAATAATAACGAATGTAAAAATAACTCAATGTGAACTTGAGTTTGGCATTAAGTGAGGTGTCGACGAAATTGTGAAGTATTGTGGTAAATACCGAAACGGTGGGGAGTGCTTCTAAAAAACAGAACAAATAAATTGAAACCATTAGTTAAGATAAGTGTATGTAAAAACAAACAAAAAGGAGAAAAACTGTTAATGAAAGAAGTTGAACCAAATCTTGTACAAAAGTGCCGATTGAAACTGATTGTAACTACAAAGACGAAGTCGATGTTAACTATAAAAATAAGTGAAATATTTTCGTATGGAATAGATTAAGGTGGAAAGAACTAAGAGAAAAAGAGAGAAGCTAATAAAGAAAGTTAAAGAAGGGATAAGTGATGCAAATTTGTTTTTCTTTCTTTGTGGTGAGAACCCTAGTGCGGACAAATAATCCCCCAAAACCATAACTCGCGCTCGTACGGAAAGGCAAGCAGTGCCATTTTCGCCGCACAAATATAAAAGCTGGCAAAATCCGTACTGATGCGCGGAATTCGAGAGGAGCCCTTCCGAAGCCAGTTGCTAGCTATCAAGAAGGAAACTCTCGAAGGCATCTTGTTCCAACTTCTCTGGATGGTGAGAAAACAGAAGGAACCAGAGGGAAAGAAGGATGCCTATGATATGAGAGACATATCAAGGGCAATAGAATACCCCGAGTCACAGAGGGAAGAAAGTGACTGCCGCCTAGATTATTACCTAGTTAGGGAAACAACTCCCGAAATGTACACCAAGGATCCTTTTTCAGAGGAAAGCCTGATAACACCGAGCGGTGCCCGCATCGTCATTCACAGGGAATGGAAAATATAGATGACCACCCTGTGAATCGACAACATGAATGTGATAGTCCGGTACCGAGCAGGCATAGTATCACATGGCGTAGCCCGCCCCGTCATTCACAGGGAGTGGAAAATATAGAGGACCACCCTGTGGATAGACGAGACGATTTTGACCGTCCTATACCGGCGAGACGACATATTACGTGGCACAGCCTGCCTCGTTATTCACAAGGGGAGGGTGATATGGATGAAACCCCGATGAATCGGCGAAGGAACTTCGGCCATCCAGTGGCCAGTAGACGGGACCCAGCAGGACGGAGCCCGCCTCGACACTCACAGGGCATGGACTATATAGAGGGCCATCCGGTGAGTGTACGATACAGTTATATCCGCCCAGGGGACCTAACACCGGAGGAAAGAAGAAAAGAACGGGGACAGATCTACAGGAAATATATCCCAGATCCGCAGGAGTCGTTCAGTAGGCAACATCAACCTACGAACGACGCGTCTCGGAGAGATGGGGATTATTATAGCAGGTCGACCGACACAGCTCGACCCTATACAGGACAACCCCATCCCGTTAGACGCCCGCAACCTGCGAGGAACCCATTTCAGACCTACGAACCAGCACGCACCCCACCACATTTTTTCAACCACACAGCGGGACAAGACCCGAAGGACCTGAAGTACGAAGATACCAACAGGGCGAGGGTGATTATTATCACCAGGACACGCCCATCCAGGTCCGAGGCGCACAACCACACCCGATAATTGCACAAGTAGCGTGCAGTTTTTGTCACAAAAAGGGGCACCTACGCGACGAGTGCATTACTCGCCGAAATATGCCCATTTGTACCTCATGTTTAAGGTACAGGCATGAAGTAGGGAATTGTCGGGGGCAAGAAGCACCACCAGCGTCACGCAATCCCGCGCCACCACCACAGAGTCCACAAAATGAGGAGAGAGAGTCCTCGAGACAAACAAATCAGGGACAAGTCCAACCCTCCACTTCAAAACGACCACAAACAACATCGAACCGAAGAGTGTACAGCGTTCGATGTTGTTGTGAGTATTGTGGCCGAATTGTTCACAAGTGGGAGCAGTGTCGCTACAAGGCAAATTGGGAACAAACCCACCCAACTCCAGCTTGTACGTCGCCGTAATAACCTGCCAACCTGCACGGTTAACCTGGAATGGCCAGAGACAACAAATAGCTAAAAGAGGAAAGAACCGAATAAGAGAGCAAAAACCCCAAAAGGCAGGAGAAACCGACAGAGGAACCGTATGCGCAAGTCAGGTCAAGGCAGCTCTAGTCCAGATAGTACAGAACAGAGCACCTACCGAAGTGACAGCGCCGAAAAAACGGGCTCTGAAAACACAACCCAAAATAGCAGTCGACCAAAACAATCGGCGGCAGATTGTCAACAAAAGCTATGGGTAAGAAGTCGGCAAACGCCAAAAACACCCCCAACCCGACCGAACTAAACTCGCTAGTTAGTCAAAGCTGTTTTCAGTTTTCGCCGACTGAAGTCCCAGTTGTCCAACTCCCATTGGACATTGGCCGTAAACCATCTACGAGCCTAATTGTGGACACAGGCGCTGAAATCAGCCTCATAAAGACTAAAGCACACCACCAAAGGTATGTAGTGGATACCCAGAAGGCAACAATCCTCCAAACACTTTTTGGCAAAGGAAAGTGTAGGGGATGCATACGGGGGAAGTTCAAACTACATCAAGAACTCCCCTGTAGCTTCCAAGTAGTAGACACATTACCAGGGTTGTCGGAAGGCGGCTTGTTGGGTACCGACTTTCTCTCGCATAATTGCAAGGTTGATGGACCTGGCAATTGTTTGGAATTTCCCCAAACAAACAGGAATCCTGAAAGCTTTTCCGTTGACTTTGCAAATAAATGCACAGAAAAGCTTCGACAAAAGGCAGCCGAACGGGAAACCGTACCACGGGGACCTGAGATGGTCGATACTGTGGTCGGTAAATACTCGAAGACCCTACCCACGCAGGGGAAGGGCTGCGAAAACCTGTCAGGCGCTAGTTACCCCAACAAGAAGGCAAAAACCCGAAAGACAAAATGTGGCAAAGAAGGGGACGCTTCGGTAGAAGGCCTACCAATAAACCCTTCGGAGGTGGAAATCTTGCTGAGGAAACCGGTAAGCGAGTTAATACGTCAACGAGACCCACTTTTGATAAATAATTAAATCATCCCGTATCCGAGAACCAACCTTCAGAGGAAAGACCTCCAATACATTAAAATTCTGTTCTCAGATGGCAACTCGTCAGGTGAATTTATACATCTTGAAGACCTGACAAGCACTAGTGCTAGCTCTCATCATATCTTCAACAAATTCACGTGGTCAGACAAATGTCAACACACATTTGAGACAAAAAAGTAGATCTTGGTTTCGCCGCCAAAATGGTCAAATCCCAACTATACCAAACTCTTTTAATCTGGCCACGGATGCGAAAAATGAAGCACTTGGTGCTGTGCTAAATCAAGGCGTAATAAACACACACACACCCAATTCCTACCGGAGTCACACCTGGAATACGGCGAAAGGAAGCTTTCTCACTGTAGTGAAGGAGATTTTTACCGGATCGTGTGGACGGTTCAAACTTCCTACCGTTAGCGACAAGGTCGTAAATGTACGGGACACTTCACCATCAAAATAGGGAAAAAGACGGGGATATTCACAAAAACCGGCTAAAAGGTAATGATGGACAGGGCCTATGGAGTACAAGGTGGTTAACCCTACAAAGTAGTGGTAACACCAAGACCTCGTAAACGTGATCATAGAAAATAGGTAAGAAAAGTGTGGTGGTGCATAATAAGTTCGCCTTTTGTACCTGTGGGGGTTTTAAACCAGTATAGCAGACTGAGTGACCAGTAGGATACCAATCCTTATATCATATCTGTACCACCAACTAAGTTAAAAAGGCAAAACTATGGAAAGATAAACATAGCAGCACATATGCTAAAAAATGAAAATTGTAAAGATATAAAATAAAATATGATTAAATAAAATCAAATGTACAAAATTGTAAATAATATATTTAATCATTATTAATATAAATAACAGAAAAACATATTTTATATATATAAAAATTGTAAATAAAAAATAGTATTAGGCTAAATATAAATAGATAATGTAAAGCCAACCGCCGCGCACACACCTATATACAAACGAAAGTGAGTTTCATTCCTCTTCCAAGAATGAAACTCCGTTTTTGTAAGGGGGAAGGAGTGTTATATAATTAATATCGAATTTTTCTCAGGATCGTTCGCCCATCTATCAGGATTTTTCCATTATAGAATTATTCCATTAGGGTTCAATAAAAATCTCCTCTCCTCTTACTTTCGATAGGATCGATTTCCTCGGATTCTGTTCACATAGGTTCATTCCATTTATAATTGGAAAGATAAATTTACCCAAGGAATATTTCATCCAAAATAATACGCGAAACGAATACTTAAAACGCGCGAAATTATTACGTAACTAATAATGAAGGTTATTATCGGATTAAAGGATATTTTGGATTTCGTACCGGTGTTTAACGGAAACCCGGACGAACTAGGTGATTTTGTTTCTTGTGGGGATATTATTTTTTCCCAGTCACAGGACGACAGCCAACATGCTTTCTTCCTAAGCGCGGTGAAAACTAGACTGCAAGGGCCAGCATACGACCATATTCGACACAAGGTCATTTCAACCTGGAATGATCTTGCTTCGGAATTAAAGGGAGAATTTAAAATTCTCACCTCTAGGTCAGCGGCACAAAACAGTCTGGTGACAACCAAGGAAGATGTGAAGGAGTTTGAAAACAGACTCACACACCTCTTGCATCTGCTGAAAAAAGCCACGTTTGAAAGCACTGTCGAACCTGCGGTGCAGACATATCTCTGCGAGGAAAATATGAAAATGGTCTTAGAAATTCTGATTTAAAACTTCTAGTTAAAGCAAGAGCTACTGTGGGGGTCCATTCAACGCCACTGCTTACCTGCCCATCAATTAGTAAGAAAGTGCTCCCTAGAGCACTTAAATATCATAAAAACAAGTATTGTGGCAGTTCGCCATTACTTACCTGGTAAATAGGCATGCAAATCGTCCACCTAACAATCTGTCTTCACCTGCAATTACCTGCAGACATTTCTCCCTTTACGAGTTTCCCCCATAAGATGCATCCAACGCATCTTCGAAACCTCCTAGGAAGAGATATCGTATTCATGTATTTAGGGCACCACCGCGAGGCGCCATCAATATTACCTAAAGCATGATTACATCAAGCGCATCATCTTCTTAAGAAAGTAATACGGTTGCATCACTAAGCAACCGATACAACTTGAAATATATTGGATGCGCATAAATCCTACGGGAAATATTCCCTCGTATCCGTTCTACAGCGAGTAACTCGGTCGCTAAACCCAATCACAGGCAATGTATGAACCATGCCTAACGGTCCCTTGAGAAGCAAAGCAATATAGCAACAACGTAAATGCCGCACATTTACCAAACGGAGGATGTACGATCGGCGTAGATGTGGCGCACAGTCGCCAATCGTATAAATATCCAACGTCCTCCCTATACAGCATATTATACAGTTGCAACCCTTTTAGTTGTGATTCTCCGTTTCCGATGGATTGACCTATCTGCGGACATGCACAGTGAACAGCATAAATACTGTACGTGGTTAAACTTAATGTAAACACACGGATGCCCCTTTTCAGGATGACTGGCACATCTACTAATACTCTTCTTGGTGGTTTATTCGATTTTGATCCTGTTTAAAGTAGTTGATAGTCAGCGTTGATGGATTGCGCATCTAAGAGTTTTTTGAGAGCCAAAATTAGTATTAAAAACGTTCGTCGCGCGGTTCATGCAATTTGTGTTGAAAACGTTCGTTGCAAAGTTCTTTTAAGTAATGTTAAATAAGTGTCTCAAAGTTTCCTTAATTTATGTTAAATACGTGCCTTAAGTTGCCTCTAATCCAGTGAACATTAAACTCAACCGTTTCACCATTATTCATGTAAACTCAGTGCACTAGTCTTTAACACACAGTGAACATTTAAATCAGCTAACTCATTTTATTCATGTAAACTCCGTGTACAAGTCTATTATCAGTTGTGAGTGTTAGTTACTCAATTTTAACTAATTTGGAAATACCCGAGATAGTGCCCCGTTTCATATTTTGTTGTAACATTTATTTAATTATGATTTTGGTATAGTCACACCGAACAGTGGAGTTCTAGCAAATATTGTTTAAAGAAGTTATGATTTTGTTGTTTAATGAACTTGTAGTTTTTATTGTGAGAAAATAAAAGAAGAAAAGATCCAGAGTCTGGTGTCGTTATTTATTCAGGAGAAGGAATTCTGCGAAACACACACCAACGACCCACAGTACCCCAAGCCTTAGACCAACAATCAATTACGCTCTCGAGCAGGCCCCACGACTAATAATTCCAAATATAGTCAGCCACAAATTTGCCAATCGCGCAATAAGACTGGACATACTTCCTGAACTTGCTATCGCAATACTAATTTTGTAAATGTTAGTCTCCAGCAATTGAAGACAGAGGTTCAACGCATCCAATGCACTTATTGCAAAAAAAGTGAATCATTCGCAAGCAGAATGTAGGAGACAGCCCCATTTCAACAGTCAAAACGACTCTCCATCGAATAAAAACGATTTTAGAACTCCGCCCACATCTACCGCAAACGTCTGGAGAAATGGAGTTGTGGCGACTCTAACAGATACACACACAATTCACAAGCAAAATAGTGAAGAGCACCGAACGAAAAATCGAATAAGAAAATACATCAGAACCGTATACTAAGCGATAACATAACAATTCACATCAGTGGAGTATAGTCGAGTTTAAAAAAATCAAATTCTAAAATCGGCCAGTAGCCTGATGGGAAACGCTTAGATTCAATTTTTGGTGATTCAAACTGTCATAACGTCAGTTCGAATCACACGTTCTTCTTCACTATTATTTCAAACGCTATAGAATACGAGGGTTGCCTCTTATGTTTCGGGATTTGACAACCCTAGTGTTGCAATCCGGCAATTGACAGCTCTGTCGTAAAGTTGGACATTTTTGAGGTTATACGCACTCAGGACGGTTTGACATACGAACGCTATTTGTGTTGTTTACAGTAACTTAAAAGATTCATCTCGGCCCAAAAATGGAATTAAATCGTCAACATTTTCGTGCGATTATTTTTTACAACTTTCGGCGTGGATTAACTCAGCAACAGTGCATGGATGAACTTAATTCATTTTTTGGCGATGAAGCTCCATCAAGGACCAGTGTTTATCGATGGTATGGTGAATTCAATCGTGGTCGTAGTTCACTCCAAGATGAATTTCGTGAAGGTCGTCCAAAATCAGTTGTTGTTCCGAAAACCATTGATGCTGTGCGCGAACTGATATTGGAAGATCGTCATGTGACCTATCGTGAGATTGAGACAACCTTAGGCGTTAGTGGGACCAGCATACATTCAATATTGCATAAACATTTGACTGTCAAAAAAATTTGTTCGCGTTGGATCCCACACAATTTGTCAATCGCCCAAAAAAAGGCTCGTGTCAATTGGTCGAAAGAAATGCTCAAAAAATACGGTCGCGGTGCTTCGAAATACGCCTATGACATCGTGACAGGTAATGAATCGTGGATTTACGCGTATGAGCCCGAAAGTAAACTGCAGTCGACTGTCTGGGTGTTTCAAGATGAGCCAAATCCAACAAAAGTTGTTCGCGCACGAAGCACTTCCAAGCAAATGGTCGCCTGTTTTTTCGGAAAAACTGGACATGTCGCAACCGTACCACTAGAGCAACGCAGAACAGTCAATTCTGAGTGGTACACAACCATTTGTTTGCCAGTTGTCTTCCAAGAAATCAGGAAAACCAACCGCCGAAGACGGATCACTCTTCACCACGACAATGCGAGCTCTCACACATCGGCTGCGACAACTGCATTTTTGAGCACCCAAAACATCGATTTGATGGGTCATCCGCCGTATAGTCCTGACTTGGCACCGAATGACTTCTTTTTATTCCCGTACGTAAAAAACAAACTGAGAGGTCAACGTTTTTCGACACCTGAAGAAGCGGTTGCTGCATTCAGAATGCATGTGTTGGAGATACCTCAATCAGAGCGGCAAAAGTGCTTCGACAATTGATTCAAACGCATGCAAAAGTGTATAGATCTTCATGGGGAATATTTTGAAAAACAATAAAGTGATTTTCGATGATCAATATTTGTTTTTGTTCTCTAATCCCGAAATATAAAAGGCAACCCTCGTAATAAACAAAACGTGTAGGGTGCAGGTATCACAAATTTATATAGAAACAGTAAACACCCAACGATCTAAACAATCGTTATTAGAAGCTAAGGATATAAACAGGAAGGTAGAAAATACCGCACCTTACAAGGTGTCGTCTACGGATGAAATTGGCATTAGAGATAATAGGGGCATAAGTCAGAGGCAGGACGATTTAGAGGCCCCCCAAATAGAGTGAGTAGCGACCAAATATCTTATCCAACAGTTAACATCTGATTCCGTTTGTCTACGGGCCGGATCTGATGATTCGACAAAGATTCCTAACACCCCCTTCTCCTTTCATATTTTTAAATCCTCCGACTTCTAGCAACATAATGTTCAAGATCATAATGCACAAGCAAATAATACCGGCAAACTGTAAGCCAGAGGAGCAAGAAACCGCAGCAGACTGTAAGCCCGAGGAACAAGAAATTTCAGCTAAGTGTAAGCCTGCGGAACAAAGAGTCCCAGCAGAACTTAAGCCTGAAAAACCAAAAGAATTCCCCGCATCCAATAAGCCGGAGGAACAAAGATTCCCAGCTAAGAGTAAGACTGAGGAACAAGAAGTCACAGCAGAATATAAGCCTGTAAAGAACAGCTGTATCAAAATATCCCTTTTAAATTACTTGTTTGTCCGCACCGTCTCTCTCGTTTCTCTAATTTTCCAAACTTGAAAATGGATTTTACAAATGAAACTTAAAAATAAACAAATAATCAAAATCCCGTTTACAAATAAAACAAACGTTGATCTTCCAAAATCAATTATGAATTCTACATTCTTTAAAATGCCTTTCATGGATGGTTTTACTGCCCAAACTTTGAAAAATGTTACACAACCCAACCCTAAGAAGACATGGAACATTTATCACAAATTTAAAGAAAAACTTGAAATGAAACAAAGGGCTTTTCCTTTATTATTGAAATATATGTATACGTGTATGAACATATAAAAAATAAAACAACAATTCTCACATTATTAATCTAAAAAAAAACGATGTAAATTAAATATATCCACAAAAAATATATAATTAATAATATTGAATTTCACTCATAACAATAAGATTGTACAAAAACAAAATAGATACATATACATACTATCGCAAATAAATAAAATAAAATAACCAACTTTGTTTTGGAAAATGTATGTATCAAAAAGAGAACTGTCTATAATAAACAAAGAAAATTTATAAATAATACAACAGTACTAACAATTCCGGAGATAATAAGTAAAATATAACGGAAATAAATCTTTAAATAGCTTATATTATGAAGAGAATATCCCCAAAGTCATATTATTAACACATAAATGATGAAACGGATTGTGAAATTATTATACATAGCCAAAATAGATAAATTCTTTTGAATGACTTAATTGAAATCTGTAAATGACAGTATAAATAACTTTAAGTAAGTATAAGAAAAAAAAGGAATACAACAAAATCTACGAAATATATAATATTATATACTAATATAATAATTTCTAATACCTATATATTTACAAAACATTGCTCAATAATAATATATCCTAAGAAAAATAAGGAATTAAATTTTATTAAATTATATTTAAATAAATTAAAAAAAAAATTTAGAATTAATTTTTAACTTTCTAATACATGAAAAAAAACATTATAATAAAAATAAATAAATAAAGATACGACAAATGTGGGCACTGAAAAGTCCCCAAAAGAAAACAGAAATATACTCTGTAAATAATGTAAATTTCTATATAAGAAACACGTTGTAATACAATACACTATTACGGCCTACAAAAAAATAAAAATAAAAAAGTACTGTAAATAACATTTTTAATATATGTAATTGCAACATAATTGCAACATAATCTTTGATTATTTCAATATCAAAACTTAAAAAATGTACTTATACACGATAAGAAAAATGGTGCATTTAAGCTTTTAGTTTAACACATTATGTTGGAGTTTCTAAAAACATAACAAAACATTGAAGAACACTCTACCGTAAGCTACAGAATTAAACATAGAATTTAAATAATATATAAAAACAAGAAAAAGATTGGAAAAAGAACCAAGCAATTGTAACTAAAATGAAAATTTAAAGTGACCATTATAATTTTAAATCCTAAAACATGTAACGAATCGCGATAACATCAACCTTTGCCCTCGATAACACCACTTTTCAGAAAATTAATCTCGTAAGGATAAATTTTCTTTTTTTTCGAAAGAGGGGAGGCTATAATCCAAATCCCATAATCGTTAACTAAAATTTAAAAAACAATCATCTAAATTGAAAATTCGCAATAAACGAATTTAACATTCGTTTAACGCCCTTGCACCCAACTCCCCATAATCATCCAACTAATCCAGAAATACATTATGCCAATCCAACAAAATTCCTGGTAAACGAATCAAATATTCGTTTATCATACATACACATCAATTTCCTATGATCCTCAAACAAAAGCAAACATATGGTAAATTGAACTAGATGTTCAATTTCCATACTCACGCTCATGTGTCCGAGAATTCACCTAACCGAATTCTTATCTCAAAAAACAAACACTTGGCTCTAGCCAAAATATCTAAATCGAGATTTTGCTTTGAATTCGACCTCTTCCAGATACAAAATCTCGATTTGGTTTCATTTATAAGGGTGATGAATTTCAGATTCGAGGATCTACTCCCTACTCAAATTGATCAAGCATCTGTTAGAATACAGCAAATTCTAAAGGAGGTTCTCAGCAATAACTCCCTATAACCATTCATCACAACTATTTAGGAAAGCCTTTGCCCAGCATCCTAACCAAATTATTGCGCCTTAAAAAGCAGCTCCGCCGAAAGCTTCATACAAGATACTGCCCCTTTATTAAAAGCCAGATCCAACTAATAAATGAGCAGCTGAAAAAGTTCACAGATGACAACTACATCTCCAGACTTAAAAATATCAAACCAAATCGTGATATTTTCAAAAACATCAACCAATTAACTGGTCGTAAATATAAACCCCGAATTGATCATCTCATCAACCCAATCAGCAATAATATTGCCCAATCCCATATGGACATAGCAAATTTCCTCGCAGAACACTTCTCAAAGATTCATCAGCAAAATAATTCCCTCTCAACTCTTGGCTTCGAGGACACCGTAAACGAATACATCTGTGGCGGCTCTGCGACGCGTCAATTCAACGCATCCAAGCCAACACACTGTTGTATTCCAGAATACTACCCTTATTCGCTTTAACACTAACTCATGTCCTTTCAAACACAACCCTTAAAAACACAACCCTTAAAACTACATCCTCACATATCCTACATTCTCAGTTAATACAATTCATAAATAAACAGACACAATATTCTATATCCAGTCACTTACAGCACATTTCATAAATATGCCCCTTTTCATAACAAGTACATTTTTCATTTCAAAACATGGCCACTTTGATTTTCGTTCAAAGTTTATTCAAAATTCTAAGTCACAGAGACTTCTAGATTGTTTTGTTCAGTTTATACGCCACAGTCAGTTAGAACAAAATGTTCTATATAAACAAGTAAATTTATATGAAAAAAATAGAAAGAAGAGAGCTCAGCTTGAGATAGCTGAGTTCAATAAAATAAAAATAAAATCAAATAAAATATAATTAAATAAAAACTATAAGTATTTTAATAAATATAATAACGTCCACGCTCTTCCCTCGAAAGAGGAAGCACGGCGACTGGAGACGTAACACTGGTGGCAGCGGTGGGATCCACGAAGACTGGTGGACTCCCGACTAGTGGACTCCTCGAAGGAAGACCAATCCACCCTTCTTCGAGAAAGAAAATTATCCTTGAAGAGAATAATTTTCTGTTAACTATTGCTTAGATTAGGTTTAATTACCGACTTGGATTTTCGTTCAATTACAATGGCGTTCAAAGTTAATCTTATATCAAAAGTTACAAAAATCCAAAAGTTCTTCATACTAGAAAAATAGGTTACAATAATCTAAAAGTTTACTTATAGTCTACTTACATTATCTTTTAACTAACTTTAAATATTTCTAACTAACTTAATATTTCCACTTGGAACCTTTTCTTTTATTATCCAACAACTTTTTTTTTTCTATACGTATAATTAATATTATTTCTCAAAATTCTCTTTTTCGTTCGAATTATATCCCAATATATATTTTAAAATGTATTATATCCCAGTATACAATAAAAATTTTTTTTCAAAAATTTTCTCTTTTTTTTTTTTTTTTTTTTTTTTTTCGTTTCCGTCATTTCTTACAATTGTTTTATATATTGAATAAAAACAAAGGCCATTTGTTAAGTGTCTATCTTTTCCTTAAATTTATGGAAAATTTTCCAAAACTTTTTTGGGCCTATTATTATGATGACTGCATAGAATTGCATAATACCAAACATTTTCTTAAGAAATGATCTCAGTTGTCCTAAATGACTGTGTACCTTTTTATTCTTTCTTATTTTGTGTTCGAATACATGTTTATTGTTGTAAAATTTAATTTGTAAGGTATTTATAAAGTTTTTCTTTTCAATACCTATTTTAATTGAATTATTATTTTCAATTTTCATTACTCCGTGTTGCTGTTCAGTATCGTTATTTAAAATGTTTAGTGTTTTCGGCTCAATGTCATCATTTTCTATAGCTTTAACTTCTGTCGGAACGTTTACCTTTTCAGTCTTACTCATTGCTGATGGATCGTTTAGTTTCTCAGTCTCATTTCCTGATTCGTATAGTTCTTCAGACTTATTTGCTGTTAGAACATCATGGTTCCCAGTCTTATTTGCTGTTTGAACTATTTCTTCAGTTATATCTGCTGTAGAAACCTTCAATCCTTCAGACTTTGCTGCTGAAACATGGTGTTCTTCAGTGTTAACTACTGAACTGACCTGGGTTTCGATTTTTATTGCACCTTTTGGATCTTCAGTCTTTAACACTGCTGAATTTTCAGTCTTTGTTGCTGAAGTGTCGGGGTTGTCTATAGGGATAGCCGACATGTGAGGGATTTTTGTTAGTGTATTTTCTGCAAGTTCTGAATTTTCAGTCTTTAATATTGCTGAGTTTTCAGTCTTGGTTGCTGAAGTGTCTGTGTTGTCAATAGGGATATCCGAAATATTAGGGATTTCAGTCTTTACTACTGCTGAAAATTTCGAATTTTCAGTCTGTGTTGCTGAATTATTTTCCAAAATTGGAGTATGAATCGGAATATTTATATTAGTGCTTGTTTTCTCTTCGTTTATCTGTACCGCTTTAGTTATTTGGTTAGGAGCTTCATTAAAATTGTCGTTATCTATTGCCAAAGATTTAATGTTACAAATAGAAAAATTTCGTCTGTCTTCCATAAACTTGGGTTGGCGTCAGGCCTCGTTTTCCGACTCTTGCACCCGAGAAAAGTGAACATTTTGCCTATCGTTTTGTCTATTGGTGATTCTAGGACTTTCACTAAAACGATTGGCTTACCGCAGGTTTGGCAGACTATTCGATTAAATCTGTCATTATAGTTATATGGCCTGGGAGAGTTGTCCATTCGAGCAGCATGTGATACTACATGTGCAATAGACTGTTTTAAACTACTTCCCCCATGGACTTTGGCTAGGATTTTCAGTTGTTCATTCTTGAGACCATCCTCAAATATTTGCACTGCCAATTTTGAGTTTTCTTCTATCAAGAATTCTCTAACCACCGCGTCTGCTGTTATTTCACACGTAGCAGAGTTCAGCGTCCTCAGAGCATTCGCAACTCTATCTCCGTATTCCCGAACGGTTTCTCTGAAGTTTTGTTTCAGGGATATCAACTCATTGTGTGCCGTTGACCGAGATTGCTCCTCTTTATATTCTGATTCAAGTTTATCCTTTAAATCCTCCCATTTAGCAATTGTGCTATACCTAATTAGATCATAGGCAGGACCCTCTAGTCTATTTTTGACTAGCTCCAAAAATGTTTGATATATCTCCGGGTCTGCCCTTTTTATAGATCTAAATAAATCGTAGGGACGATTCTAAAAACATCAGAAATTCCGACAGAAAGAGCCATTTCAGGGGGGTTATGGTGTATTTGTAGAGAGTGGATTTGTTCTTCCCCCTGCCTAGCCGCCTGTCTCGTGTAATACGGACTCGTAATCTTGAAAACTCTGAAATCAATGTATGGCAAAATCACTTCTTAAAAACACGGTATATAAAAATGGCCTTTCTTTTAGTTATTCAATATATATGAAAAAGAAAGTTAATTTGGTCTCAAAGCTGTAGAGAAAGAAAATTCGGCGAAAAAGACAAAACGGAAATGTCTTCGAAATACTGGAAAGAGAATATTCGAAATAATTTCTATCGGACAAAATTGTTAGTAAAAAGGAAAAGTTAAAAGTTCCAAGGTAAAAATATTCCTACGGAAAAATGAACAGAAAAATTGATATTTCGCTAACGATTCTTACTACTAATATATGTTGATTGATGTTTTGTTCGCCTTTTTTATAATATTTTTTTTTTTTTTTTTGTTCTTTTTTTTCTGAGGTGTTGTCTTCTTGTTTTTTTTTTTCATCTGCTGCCCCTGAGGTTAAATTAGATTTCCTCTGGAACTCATCGGCAAAGGAAATTACGAAGTTATTTGCACTCGATACATCGAATGTTCCGCCATTCAAGTCGAAAATGAGGACCTTCCTTCCCTCTTTAGGGTTTTATCTTGCACTAATCTTCCTCTGGGATCGAGTCCTCCTTCGAGGATTAAGTCGTCCTTCGAGGATTAGTCCTCCTTCGAGAATTTAGTCGTCCTTCGAGGATTGGTCTTCCTTCGAGGATTAAGTCTTCCTTCGAGGAGTAAGTCGTCCTTCGGGGATTGGTCTTCCTTCGAGGATTAAGTCGTCCTTCGGGGATTGGTCTTCCTTCGAGAATTAGTCTTCCTTCGAGGATAGAGTCGTCCTTCGGGGAGTCCACCAGCCTTCGTGGATCGGTCTTCCTTCGAGGATTGGTCTTCCTTCGAGGATAGAGTCGTCCTTCGGGGAGTCCACCAGTCTTCGTGGATCGGTCTTCCTTCGAGGATAGAGTCGTCCTTCGGGGAGTCCACCAGTCTTCGTGGATCGGGCTTCCTTCGAGGAGTCCACTAGTCGGGAGTCCACCAGTCTCCAGTCGCCGTGCTTCCTCTTTCGAGGGAAGAGCGTGGACGTTATTATATTTATTAAAATACTTATAGTTTTTATTTAATTATATTTTATTTGATTTTATTTTTATTTTATTGAACTCAGCTATCTCAAGCTGAGCTCTCTTCTTTCTATTTTTTTCATATAAATTTACTTGTTTATATAGAACATTTTGTTCTAACTGACTGTGGCGTATAAACTGAACAAAACAATCTAGAAGTCTCTGTGACTTAGAATTTTGAATAAACTTTGAACGAAAATCAAAGTGGCCATGTTTTGAAATGAAAAATGTGCTTGTTATGAAAAGGGGCATATTTATGAAATGTGCTGTAAGTGACTGGATATAGAATATAGTGTCTGTTTATTTATGAAATGTGCTGTAAGTGACTGGATATAGAATATTGTGTCTGTTTATTTATGAATTGTATTAACTGAGAATGTAGGATATGTGAGGATGTAGTTTTAAGGGTTGTGTTTTTAAGGGTTGTGTTTGAAAGGACATGAGTTAGTGTTAAAGCGAATAAGGGTAGTATTCTGGAATACAACAACACCCATTCAAGGCATCAGTGCATTGCGCCCATTAAACGCGTTCTTCGGTAAACAAGCCGAACAACGAATATCTCCGCTGGAAGCTAATAGCAATTAGCACCTAAATTCCCAGCATGACCCAAACCCTAAAAGGCACACTTGTGCAAACAAAGGATATCGATTCGCCGCCGACCAACAGTCATGCAATCATAAACATCTTAACGTAGATTGCTCGCTAGATGTTTATGATTTGGAAATGCTAACAAAGAAACTATACCGATCCCACGGTTCCTTTGTACCCGTCTGAAGCGCAAGAACCTAGATGTCTTGGGCCAGATGGGGAACATAAACAAATCCCAGGAAAAGATCGAAAAATAAGCGGCGGTACGATCGATCGTCAAACAAAGGAACAAGATTTCGATAAGGATGACGGAAAGGAGAATGATGGATTGATGATGGAAAAATTTTCTTTGCAGATTGGATGGGATATTTTCTTTTGCAGATGCGGGGATGAGAAGTGCGAATGGGATAGAGACAGTTAGTCTATATCGAATAGTCGAACAGAGAGAACTCCACCGAGAAGGTCGATAGATACAGTCACTGAGAACCCAGCGAGGAGGTCTGTCCGTGAAAAGAATTTGTGAAACGTTAACAGTAAAGTTGGGTGTGTAATCTTGCATTGAAAAATATACCTAGTGATTTGTTTTGCCACAAACATCTAGCAAGAACATTATATCGTGACCGTCGAACGATAGTATTAAATTATAAAAAAACAATATCGTGAACATTCAAACGATTGTGTACCTTCTAATAAGAAAATTTAAAACGAAAAATAAAAGTTCAAAATAAAACAATTTCTTCTGAGTTTCAATTTTGTGCTGTGTGCGCTCCGTTGGTGTATTATTTTCTCAGCGGTAAACAGTGTTCGGCGGAACACTTGGACAACACATACAAATCCACCAAACATCTCAAACAGATTATTCCCATCTTTTACTCCTTTCATCGGTGAATTTAACAACACAAATATAGCTTCACACCCCTTAGACACCACAACTTTTCTAACTGCTGACGAATTATCCGAGATCTTAAGATCAGGTAATAACAAAAAGTCAACTGGATTAGATGGAATCCCACACCTTCTATTTAAAAAGCTACGCCCGCTGAATCTGCTTCCCATCCTCGTTCTTCTTAATCATATGATTAATGCATCACACTTCCCAGAGAACTGGAAAACTGCGGTAGTAATTCCTATTAAGAAGCACGGTGGTAGTAATAACCCTTGCAATTATCGTCCAATATCCCTATTAAATACACTAAGTAAGATACTTGAACGCAAGATCTATCAAAATCTTCTCTCATTTGCCAATGAGAACGCTCCCATCCCTAACTCTCAGTTCGGTTTCCGTAAGCAACAATCCACACGTCATGCTCTACTAAAACTTACACACGATGTTACAACCGGTCTCCACAACCAAAGCCATACCGTGTGCATATCTCTTGATATTTCAAAGGCGTTTGACTGCGTCTAGATCGCAGGGCTTCTGTACAAACTGCACTCCATATTAAGTCTAAACTGTCACACAACAAAGCTCTTAGCCTCTTATCTTTCTGACAGAAAATTCGTTGTGAGAATAAATTCTTCCATCTCAGAAGGTCGCAGCATAACCGCGGGTGTTCCCCAAGGCTCCATTTTATGGCCAATCTTCTATCTGCTATATACCTCAGATATTCCTCAACCCATATCTCCTAATGTTGTAATGCTGAATTATGCTGATGATACATTAATTTACTGCAGCAGCAAATTTATTAGGCCTGCAAGAAACCGCATTAACAACTTCCACCCTAACCTATCAACATACTTTAATAAGTGGAAAATTCACCTTAACCCAAATAAAACGCAGCTTATAGTGTTCAAGGGCAAAAACGAGCACTGTACAAACAACACTAGACGCTGCCACAACAAAATTAAAATTAAACTAAACAACACTCTGATAAAACCCTCCAAATCCTAAAATATCTGGGAATAACTTTTTCTAATAACTTTTCTTTTTCCACCCACATTAAAAATTTCCTTCATAAAGCCACAATTCAGCTTAATCTCTGTAGAAGAGTCATGTGGAAACCTAATAGTCTCTCTCACAAACAAATTATCAGACCCACAATCACGTACGCGTGCCCATTGTGGTACTATATCATCATCATCATCATCATCATCATCGGCACTACAACCGGGAGCCGGTCTTGGCCTTATATCACTCCCTCCCAAATGGAGAAGTTGCGACCATTCGAAAGAAAATGCCTTAGGTATGTCTCTGGATTACATCGTCATCCTAACTCCTATAAGTAATATAGTAACGTCCAACTCTGCAATACCGCTGGTACAGAACGCCTCGATAGACAATTCCTCGAGCTGTCTATCAAATTTATCGAAAACCTATGAAATAATCCCAATCCCATAATAACCTCACTCTTAGCGAACCCTCTAGATACCAGCACTAGCTATCGCAACTGTCTCCACACAGGAGTTATGTTCACCTCAGGCAGACTGGTAAATGATTCAAACGAGATCATATACCACAACACTGAACTTACCCCCAACCAGTTTAAATACTGTAACGTCCAACCATTTTCCAACATTCTACGTTTTTCCAACGAACAACCGGAAAGAAATACTCTACCTCTAACCCATAACTGACTTTGTGGGGGTACTCTATACTACATGGAGAACCAACCCACAATTCCATACCTTATTTCGACCGCTTTCATGGCGTCATTTCTACCCATTCTCCTTATAGGCTATTCCACCTGTAAAACATGTTAAACGGACGCATAGCTAAACTCATTATCCTATGCAGATAATGCATAATTGAGTTTAGCTACCTTTTTGCTATACGGCAACCCCATTTCGCTAACCCATGAGATTTCCACAGGAAATCGCATCATGTCGGTTAGCAACGGCATAGTCTGATCAAACGACGTGGTTGCTTAATCTTGCGACCGCTGGGGAAATTATCAAAGCATTTAAGTTAGTTCTCATGATCAGATTTCCCTAGCCGATGTAGCGCGCTATCGATTTTCTTCAGATCACCCATTCGCTTGGGATCAACGATCTCATTTTACAGCTGAATAGCGCACACAACGTTTTCCTCTCCTCCATAATTCTGTTTCCATACGGTTCAATGCACTCTGAGATCACCACAGCCGTAACTCTAGGGCAGTAGGTCATACTCAGAAACTGCATTTGATACCAGCACACACAACCAAAACCACCCCGAGATCATCATACATCGTGTTTCTGTTCTCTCATTATCCCATGTTCGTCCATTATCAATTAACCGACTTTCTACCACACATCGACGGACATGGCAATGAGAGAGCGGAAGTTTGTCCTCTTTTGGTTGTCAAGTGCGAAAAATAAAATTACCCAACTTCATCCCTTTTCCAGACAGTCGATTTATAACCATCTACCAGATCGGTCGCGATTCGACAACCGCAGCGTGTGCGCACTAGTGCACGCTACGAGCACCTCAATCACAAGGAAAGACGTGTCTGTCGGCAATTTCAGTACTAATAACCACCCCCATTAAAGAGTTAAAACGAGTTCGATTTTAAATTACATCCATTTCAATTCCATTCGGTCAGCAAGTTTTTATTGTTCGGTTTTTATAATGCATACAGTTTTAACTCGGAAATGCCACCGTGGCGTACTCTCTTAGTGTGTTGACGTGCCTTACATTCTGCCGTTCATGTTTCCACCCATTGGGATTTCTATTAACTTATAAGTGCATACGAATCAATAAACTTAGTATAAATTAAAAATAACAAAAACAATTCAATCAAAACCAGTGCATTTCATTTCTTCATTTTTGGTGCTGGAATTTTCTGTGGATATTCGTTGAGCAACATCGTGGGGAAGAAAGTGAACTAGTGCCCATGATCGGCACAATACTTATTCACCCCCACAACTTCACTCCACATCCTGTAATTCACATATCCCCTTAATTATAAAACTTTGTTTATAGCTCATTTATAATAATCAGACTAAGTTATATTAAGTTATATTTATAATTAGGGTTAGGTTTAGATTAAGTAAAGTAAAAATAAGGAATTCCTGGTTTTTTGACTTCCAGGAAGACGAAACGCTACTAAATGTATAAACACACATCTATCCTGTACCTTTTGAAACATTGTTTGGAAAATGTATGTATTATTATAATAATAACATGTTGTAGCGATCCTAAATCGCTACTCCTATCTAAATCCCCAATAACATCAAAAATCCTATCCACAACCCCATACCGAAAAACCCAAATTTCATATCAAATCAATGAGCGATAAATTAAACAAAAGTTAATTATCGCACATTGATTCAAATTCCACATAACACATCCAAATCCCATATTGAGTCACATGTACAACGAATTTAACCAAAAGTTTATTCATCATACATTGACTCAATTCCTAAAAATCCTAACGTCATGAAATGCTAAATTCAAAACGCATTTCATGATTCCCTTCCCAGAATCTATCCAACAAAACCATTTAAACAATTCCCGGAACAAAATTCCAATCGAAGCACGCCAAGCGTTGCGTGCGCATCTTGGAATTTTGACACTAAAATAGTTGACAAAAGTCAACTCCAAAAATTATAAAAGGGGAGTGTTTTTCACACCAGAGGCCGGACCTCTGGCCAACAAAATAATAAACCCGATTCAGTAGCATATCAGAGGCCGAACCGCTGGCCGAATGTCCGATCAAACATGTCTTGAATTCAAACACAATTAAAATTAATCTATTCTTACATTTACTAAACGTTTTTCGGTCTTTTATTTTTACACACGTAAACCTCCGCGCTCTTCTCTCGGGTCTACCGTCAAAGCACGGCGCGGAGTGTAACATAATGGTGGCAGCGGTATAATTATTCGAGTCGAATCGCTGCTGAAAATAGGTTGTGTTGGGTGTTTTCGCGATAAATGATGAAATAAACGCCTTAAAAACATTTTCAAACAGAAAACTTTAAATCCTTTGGAAAAATACATTCATTTCGAAAATATGTTAGTTAAAATATACACTTCGGAACATAACCGATCCATTGATAAAGTAAACACTAAAAGTATAAAAAATAAATAAACATCGATTGTCATTTCGCGTTTATTGGAAAACAGTTGCATTTAAGATACGAAAAAGGACTTGTTTTTGGAAATACTTTATTTCAAAAAAAAAAAAAACTGAAGTGATGCATCTTCCAAAACAAAAATATTAATTAAATAAAACATTGGAAAAAAAATACATATTAAAAAGAGTGACGAAAATCTGAAATAATTTAGTGAAAATATTTGAACTTATTTTTATTTAAATCATAACCAAGTGGAAAAAGAAACTTTAAACACAAGCCTGCAGCAAAAACCAGGGCGGACAATCCAACTCTAGGGCGCGAAGCTTACCTGGCAGTAAATACAAATTCAAAGTGAAAAAAAAAAACAATAAGAACAGAACAACAAAAGAAAAAAAATATAACAACCAACAACAAAACTGCAGTGAAAACAGCGCGGCAACCAGGTACTCTTATTTTTAATTTTTTCTTTTTACCAACTACAAAATTACTCCTAAATCGCGCTAACAAAAGGCGAAATAAAAATGTACATACAAAAAACAAAAAAAAAAAAAAAAAAGAAACTAAGATAATGATATGAAATACCATTTTAAAAAGGAAAAACAAACTTATTATTATATACCTCAATATATTATTACTAATATCATATATACACATTTACATAAAATATTATATTAAACACTTCACCTACAATGGATTGATAAAAACGAATGATAATTAAAAAGAAGGAAAACGAAAGAATAATGAAACAACCACAAAATGTTCACACAAAATATAAAATTTATACAGTAAATTTCGGAAAGTAATTTAAAACAGAAAACGTAACGAATAAATAAAGAAACATATGTGAGGGAAGCTATACAATTAACACTATAACAAACTAAAAACAAAAGGTACATTATGATACATAACCAATGCATATATTTACACACATATATATATATATATATATATATATATATATATATATATATATATATATACATACATATTTCAAAATAAGCTTCTCCACAAACAAATAAGTTGGGAAAAATTCTTTATACTCCCGAGGTAGGTTTAAATACGCGAAGAATTTTTCAATTAAAACCCCCGTACGCATAATTCGTCTGTTGCTGATCCTTTTGTCTGCTCTGGCCCCTTTTCCTCTAAATTACCCTTGGTGTTGGCCAATATTTACTTGAGTTTTCTGCCCTCCGTTAGCATTTTGGACTCCTTATAGGTTCGTTCCACTCACATTTGGGAAGATCTACTTTTCTCGCAAAATTAAAGCGCGGAATAACGATTATAATGGAAGTCACTATCGGGCTGAAAGACATTATAGCCCTCGTACCGGTGTTCAGCGGTAACCCGGACGAACTGTATAATTTTATCTCTTGCGGGGATATAATTTTTTCGCAGGCACAGGACGACAGTCAGCACGCGTTCTTTCTAAGCGTAGTAAAAACCAGACTGCGAGGGCCAGCATACGACCACATCCGATACAAGATTATTTCAAACTGGAATGATCTTGCTGCGGAATTAAAGGAAGAATTCAAAATGCTCCGCTCTAGGCCGCTGGCGCAAAACGATCTGGTAACAGCCAAACAGGGAAGCAAGGAAGGCTTGAAGGAGTTTGGAGACAGACTCACACACCTCCTGCACCTGTTGGACAGCGCCACGTTTGAAAGCACTGTCGAACCTGCGGTGCGAACATATCTCCTCAAGGAAAATAGTAAACTCGCCCTACACACGTTCAAAGACGGACTTAGTAATCCAAACCTAAAACTCTTAGTTAAAGCACGAGGTACCCCAAATTTAAGAGCAGCTATTAATTACGCTCTCGAGCAGGCCCCACGACTAAGAAATAACAACACTTCAGCAAATTTTTCCGCCTATCCGAACCTCAGCCGACCAGTAATTTGCCAATCATGTAATAGGCCTGGACATATCTCTGAGGAATGTTGCCGCGATATTAAAACTCCACAATCTACCCCACAAATTAAAGCAGAGGTTGAACGCCTCCAATGCAGGTACTGCAGCAAATTCAACCATTCCCAGGAGGAATGCAAAAGGAGACTGTCACAATTAAATAGCCAAAACAGCTCTCTATTAAACAAAACTGTCCCTAGAACTCAGCCCACTTCTACCGCAAACGCCTGGAGAAGTGGAGTAATAAATAAAATTAACAACATTCAGCTACTAAAAATCGACAGTCAAAAGCAACTTGCGGGAAATATAAATGAAATATCGATCGAAGCTAGGGATTCAAACCAGAGACGGGACGATCTAACTGCTCTCCAAATAAAGGAAGTAGAAATCGAAGATCGTACCCACAATACTACATCTAAATCCGTTTGTCTACGGGCCGGATCCGATGATTTAACCAACGTCTCTAAACCAACTATCCCAACAGCTCCCTACATTTCCATATTTTCACATCCCCCATCTTCTAATAACAATAAAATGCCTAAGCACATTAAAGAATTAACACCGGCACAGTGTAAGACTGAGCAGCAAGAACTCTCAGCAAAATGTAAGCCCGAGAAACAAATAACACCGGCAGAATGTAAGCCTGAGGAGCCAGAACTCCCAGCAAAATGTAAGCCCGAGGAACAAACAATCTCAGCCAAATGCAAGACTGTGGAACCAAGAGTCCCAGCAAAGCGTCAGCCTGAGGAACAGAGAGTCCCAGCAGAGCGTCAGACTGCGGAACAAAGAGTCCCAGCAGAGCGTCAGACTGAGGAACAAAGAGTTCCAGCCGAGCGTCAGACTGCGGAACAAAGAGCCCCAGCAGAACGTCAGCCTAAGGAACAGAGAGTCCCAGCAGAACGTCAGCCTGAGGAACAGAGAGTCCCAGCAGAGCGCCAGACTGAGGAACAGAGAGTCCCAGCAGAGGGTCCGTCTGCGGAACAAAGAGTCCCAGCAGAGCGTCAGACTGCGGAACAAAGAGTCCCAGCAGAACGTCAGCCTGAGGAACAGAGAGTCCCTGCAGAACGTCAGCCTGAGGAACAGAGAGTCCCAGCAGAGCGCCAGACTGAGGAACAAAAAGTCCCAGCAAAGCATCAGACCACGGAACAAAGAGTCCCAGCAAAGCAGAAGCTTGAGAACAAACAAATTCCAGCAAACAACCCATATGTCAAACGTTTGCAATTAAAAAACATACATAAGCTCATAATAAGCTCCATAATAAAACATAAAGATACACAAATAAATAGAACCCTCTTTAGAGATAAAGCAAAGACTGATCTCTCAAAAGCTATCACTAAACCCCCATCTTTCGAAACGTCTCCCTTCGGTCGTTTCACTACACAGATTTCGAAACTTATTACACAACCTAGCCCTACGAGAGTATGGAAATTCTTCCACAAGTTTAGGGAAAAGCTCAAAACAAATAGATTTTTTCTTTCAACCCAAACTTTAGATATATATGTATGTGTGAAATATGAAAAACAAAATCCTCATATTAAACCCAAATATAATAATAAAGAAAGAAAAAATAAACCAAACTAATTAATACCACATCTAAAAACAAATGAATAAGATCCTTTTAAAAATAAATACACATCTACTTCCACTAATTTGTTAATCTAGCACTACGTCCCAATCAAAAAGAAAAAGGTATAAATATTAATGTACCATACCCTTAAGTATATATTAAAGAAATAACATAGTAAAATAAGAACCAAAATAAAAACAGTACTAATTTAAGAAATTTATAATACATATGCCTATTTTAAAAATCCTTTTAATATACTTAAACCATAATTGTAAACATGGCCTCAGCCACAAATTGTTTAATAAATACCATACCACTCTTTGTACAAATAAACTTAAGAAGCATTACCACAAATGAGAAAATACAACATGTAGCACACATTCTAAACATAACTTTAAACAATTACAAAATAACAGTAACATTAATTAAAACCTGTAAAATCTTTAGCGAACAATTTCAAATAGGCAGCCAAAACTCTTAATGGAAAATTTTAAGACAACAAACTATAACTAACAATATTAAAATTGAAACAAATGTAAACTATCGCGAAGTTGAAATGCCACCACCCTTTGCCTTTCACCCATTCTAGAAAATTAATCTCCTCTAGATTAATTTTCTTTTCTAAAGGGGGGAAGGATGTAGCGATCCTAAATACTACCCCATACCGAAAAACCCAAATTTCATATCAAATCAATGAGCGATAAATTAAACAAAAGTTAATTATCGCACATTGATTCAAATTCCACATAACACATCCAAATCCCATATTGAGTCTCATGTACAACGAATTTAACCAAAAGTTAATTCATCATACATTGACTCAATTCCTAAAAATCCTAACGTCATGAAATGCTAAATTCAAAACGCATTTCATGATTCCCTCCCCAGAATCTATCCAACAAAACCCTTTAAACAATTCCCGGAACAAAATTCCAATCGAAGCACGCCAAGCGTTGCTTACGCTTCTTGGAATTTTGACACTAAAATAGTTGACAAAAGTCAACTCCAAAAATTATAAAAGGGGAGTGTTTTTCAATTTCGCTATCAGTAGATCACCAGAGGCCGAACCTCTGGCCAACAAAATAATAAACCCGATTCAGTAGCATATCAGAGGCCGAACCGCTGGCCGAATGTCCGATCAAACATGTCTTGAATTCAAACACAATTAAAATTAATCTATTCTTACATTTACTAAACGTTTTTCGGTCTTTTATTTTTACACGCGCAAACCTCCGCGCTCTTCTCTCGGGTCTACCGTCAAAGCACGGCGCGGAGTGTAACAATGTAAACAGTTGTTACAAAATTAATTTTAAGTCACTGTATCACTTAATTGTACAAACTAAAATTATGGTTAATAAATAGAGTTAAAAAAAAAAAATTCGAGGATCAGTCTCGATTGGCGTCCGAGGTGTATGGGCGCCAGAAAAACGAAATATATTAATAAATGTTAATTTAAATAAAATATTTGCCGTTTTAATTGAGCCTGGCGGATTCCCAGGACCCAATTCAACAATCGGTCGTCACTCTTCCCTCAGGTCTGAGGAAGCACGGTGGCGACCGTAACGAGCCTTCTCAGAAGCGGTCTTGAGACATCCCTCGTCCTTTTAAGGACAAGGAGACACGCTCCCTGAGAGAAAGGCTGTAGCGATTCTAACAGATACACACAATTCGCAAGCAAGCAAAAATAGTGAAGAACACCGAACGAAAAAAATCGAATAAGAAAAATACATCAGAACCGTATACCAAGCGATAAATAAAAATAATTCACACCAGTGGAATATACTCGAGTTTGGAAATCAAATTCTAAACACGGTCAGTAGCCTGGTGTGTAACGCTTAGGTAAAATTTTTTTCGTGATTCGAGCTGTCATAGCGTCAGTTCGAATCACACGATCTTCTTCACTATTATTTCAAACGCTATAAGGCTACAACACTGTATCAATTATTGAAGAGGTTACCATGGCTGAAAGTAATCATATAGTTACAGAGAACATCAAACAAGCTAAAGATGAATCATCTGGCATGGACATCGATGACATCAGCCGAGAAGCCATAAATCAGTAAAGTCATCACAGGGTATCTGGATGGGTATTAGGATCGCGTCATTCGACAACTCAGATTCATAATATTTCCCCCTCTTCTCCATCTCATCCAGAAATTCGTCTCCATTTTCCAAATCTCGAATCCTCGCCCGTAGAGAGAAACTTGTGAATTTATTTATAGCCTATTAACTTATATATATAGCATTAAACGACATAATTAAAGCATTAAATTAATAATTAAATAAGTTTAAAGAAGTTTCTTTTTCAAAATAAATGTTTTTATTTAACTACAATTTGGGCGAATATTACAAACCAAAAAAAAACTCCAAATCAAAAAATTTCCACAGCAAATAATATACCAGAAACTCCATCAACGCCCAATTGTTCGACATTTCTCTTTGACTGCCAATTAGCATCTTCACACAGATCCGCGATGAAAAAAAAAACTGAAGTATCCAACAAACTCTCACACTATAGTAAAGACAGGTAGTTTCGAATAGAAAATGCCTCTCAGGACGAGCCCAATCGCAAAGAGGTTCAAACGAACAATTCGCACAGTTCACACGAATTAAATCAGCAAATTAAAAAGTCGGACTCGTTATTCCAACGATGCGTATTTTCACAAAGATATTGCCTTCACAGTATACCTTTGCGCCACGATCTCAGCTGGAACGAAAGCTTCACTAAAACAACGCCCGACCATGGTACTAATTCAAGTAAATTCGCCCGACAAGATTCTTAGTGAAAAACTGATACCTCTCGTTTTTGACATCACATTCGAAGAAGAGAATGTAAAACAATAGATCATGTGGCTGATGATATAGACAAGTCCGATAGGAGGCCTGTTGAATTCAATGGTAAAATCGGATGCGAGAAGTGAGAATCCACTCACGAGGAACATCAGAAGGTCGGGTTTTCATTGTTTTACAGCGATTCTTGCCAACGATTGTGGCTTGAAGTTTGTTACGCACTCACAATGATGATCTAATTACTATAATTTCTATATAATTCCACAGTGCTTTATAATTGTATCTTGCTTCTAAAATCCGCACGGAAATTTTATAGAAAACAAAGAACGATCATTTAGCACAATATATCTGAACGACAACACTCTGTTATTCACTCAGGTGAATAAAATAAAAACACCAATGCAACAACATAGAATGAGGATTTTATTATTCTTTAAATATTCGCGCGATAACCAATTCATCTCATGTCCAACATTCTACTTAAATATTTGTCGGTCAACAAAAAAGAAGATATTGAAATACTCATTAATGGGAGAACCTCGATTGGGCTCTTGACCCTGTGAGTAATTATGAGACATCCCAGGAAGCTCCGTAAACCCTTAAGAACACTCGGTTCTCGGCGAAAGCCACAGTTAGCGAACTAGGAGATCTGTACATTTGAATGTAAACATTCAACGACGGATTGTTATCCAACATGCATATCCCTTGAAGGCGATTCCTGGAGAGACTGGCTCATGATGACTGGACCGAACAGCAAACAGTTGCAAGTGACTGAGATTGAGTAAATAAAACCAGAGGCAGCTGCCAAAATCAGACGTATAAAGAAAAATACAATCTGGTCAATGCAGTGCTGGTATTTTAATGTGTATCGGGAAAAAACAAAGAAGAAAACGTAAATAATACACGTGTCGTGACTGGGTTTCCTCATCACTGGAAACGATACGCAGATATTTAACAGCATTATTTTTTGTTAGGTAAATAGTCGTCTTACCTTACTTTCTTTGACTTCAATTTCACCTCTTCTGCTGTCAAACTCCGTCTCAATCGCATTTTCCCGTTTTTCCATTTTTTTACGAAGGCTAAAGTAGCGTCATTCAAACGACTGTAACTTGTAAATGAATAGACACAATTTAAAGCTTCATACATAAACTAGTGACAGATGAGCCCCTCGAAATGAGTCATGTTGGTTTTCTAGTAGTGCTATAGCGTTTGGGATGATAGTGAAGAACGTGTGATTCGAACTAACGCTATGACAGATAGAATCACCAAAAATTGAACCAAAGCGCAACCCATCAGGCCACCGCCGTGTGTATCTGTTAAAAACGCCACACTACTCTCTCCTCAGTAACTTTGTTACGATCAGCTTCGTGTGCGAACGAGGGAACATCGGAACAGGCGAGTGTGCCGCTGCTCTATGCGAAAGTCGTGATCGTGTCGTAAAGTTCTGTTTACTGTGGGAAAGTGTGTGATGTGTGTACAGATCACGTCGATGGGTCACCAATTATGCGGATAGTTGTCTTGTTCAGATGTCAATGACGACTTACGTTAGAGTGTTCCGCCGAACACGGTTCACAGGCAAACAGTCCGGCGCGAAGAGACGCTGCCACAAATAAAACACGGAGCACTTGCTTTAAACTTTTATTTATTGTTTTCCTCTTTGTTATTATCAATTACACTGCTAAAAGAAAATTGTTTTATCTATTGTCGTCCTCTTTCGTTTATTAGACCACTGCACGTATTAACAAAAATAAATTTCGAATTGATGTTCCGTTGAACTTTTCTCGTTTAAAAATGGCACACTGAATTACGAGCGGACACTCGATCGATACGAAAAACTAACGACTTCTCGCAACGCATGTACTTGTTAACTTCCTTACCGCTTCCTGTCGACCTCCTCGATGAGGGTTGTCTAACTCGACTGCCTAAAGTTTTCATCTCCATTTCGAATTTTTCATTCCCTTATCCGCAAAAGAGAATTTTCATCTCCATTTTCGTTCCCATCATCTTATCTGTAAAAACAATTTCCAACATGATCATTATTCTCGTTCTCTTATCTGTAAGAGAAACTTTTCATCTGGATTCATATTTCCATCTTCCTGTCGGAATCTTCTTTCGAAGGATTAAGCGTACCGCCACTTCTCGATCCTATCATGGGATTTGTTTGCGTTACACATCTGATTTAAGACAACAAGAGTTTTTGTGTGCTTCAGATGGGTAACAAAGGAATCGTGGGATTTGGTATCGGTTTCTAGATCGCATTTCCAAGTCATAAACATCTGGCGTGAAATAGGCGTTAAGATATTTATGATTGCAAGAATTCTGTGCCGGCGGGCGAATCGCTACGCCTTTGTTTGCGCACGTGCGCTTCTTAGATTTAGGATCTTGCGAGGAATTTAGGATGCTAATTGCTATTAGCTACATGAGGAGATATGCGTTATTCTGTTTGTTTTCAGAAAAATGCGTTTCATGGATGAATTGAATGGATGCATTGTATGGATGCATTGAATGGATGCATTGAATGGATGCATTGAATGGATGCATTGAATTCAATATTAGGAAATTTTGAACGTTAAGTCCGATTGGTTTCTACTATTGCATTCAATGTTGGGTATTTGGTATGTTACCTTTGTTTCAGGCGGAAGGAAGGACTTTGGAGGAACGTGTCTGTGGGCACGAGTAATGGATATAGGTGAGTATGTTCTTTGGTGGAACGACGATATCTCAACCTATAGTGGGTTGTGTGGTTCGTAGAACCGCCTGTAGCATATACAGCCACAGAAAATTGGACATTTAAATTCAAAATTGGTTACCTGTGGTTAGTCAATTAGGACTCCTCTTCCTCTTCAAGGGCTGCTCCAGCACCTTGGTTTTCCTTCAGGTTACACGTCCAGGGCGGCCACCGCCAACTGGCGACTTTTGAGAGAAGCCCGATGGATATATTTGGCCAATCCAAGTTTGGACACTTGCGCCAGTAAACGACGTTCCACACAAGGAAAGAGTTTTTTTCTTTTTCTTCGTTTTATTTCCAATTTTAACTTAACTTTAACAAACTTTCGGTTTTACGTTTATTTTCCAATTTTAGTTTTAACAAACTTTTAGGTTTACGTTTAATGTCCAATATTCAATTTCCAAGAACTTATCTTCACAATCTTCTTCTTTCTCCAAAAAAATGTTACTTCTTGTTTTTTAAACGGGAAAACTTTTTTTTTCTTCCTTCTTCAACCGTAAAAACTGAACTCTCGATCAACTGTCTTCAATACCGTATCCAAAAAAACAACATCAAAACAAACGGAATCGAAAATTCCTCTTGTTGTTTCCCCCTCTCCCTCGCTCTCCCTCAACGACCACTCCGAAAACAGAATTCGAACTCGCCCACGATCCACACTCGAATCGGGGCGTGTTCGAACACTCACTTGTGGATCGCGCAACTCTTCCACCACCTTACCACCAAACTATATTAAAACAAATTATATTAAAACCCATTAATTGATGGGGTGGCGGAAGTCGCACGTAACACGCCACAATGCCACCTATTGAAAAATCCTGGGACTTTTCATCCGATGTAGTAAATATATAAAAAGTTTTCCCATTTATATGTAGTAAACTTTTGTGCGGTTTAAGTATCCCACACTTTGGATTGCATTCACTTTAATAAGCTCTCTGGTGATAACTCATTCTCACTCCTGATAAACTACTGACGACTGATGCAGACCCCCGGGCTACAACCTCTCCATTCTATGTTTTTCATCGCATTTCTTTTCTTGAGAAACTAGTTTAGATTTAAGTGCCAAATTGACTTTGCCAAATCCGAGTTTGTTTACCTCGGTTGTTAACGTATAAGTATGATCGCGTGTTAGTCAGGAAAACTGTATTTTCCTGGTTGAGTTTTCAATCGAATAATACGAACAGCTATTTATTTATTTATTTCGTTGTTATTTTGTGTTTATTAATTAATCGATTCTTCATTTATCGATTTGTTTGTCATTTATGTTTTAATTTGCTATTTAGTCTAAATACATGCGGATGTATGTATATATATACATTTATGTGTTTTATTTACGATTATGTAGGTTCGTTCCACACAAGAAAAGACAAAACGTTACCCCGTATAGAATAGAACACAAAAGAGTTAATTCAAAATTAATTACATATAGAAAAGCACAAGGAAGCGCGCTTTACTTTACTTTTCTTCTCACGCTCTCAAACTTTTTAGCTTGACGACTTCTCAGTAAAAGTTAAACTTCGCGTCCGCACAGCACTAATATCTGGCTTCGACTTTTTGTTTGACAGTATACTTTTCGATTTCACTTCTATCCTTTTCTTTTATACAATCCAAAAGAAAGTCACATGGACGGCATATCCATGTCTAATCTATTCCACCTTTTCTTTGGCACTTTATACTCAAAATTCCTACATATATATATAATCATCATCATAATCGGCACTACAATCGGGAACCGGTCTTGGCCTTATTTAGCAAGTCCTAAGGCTTGTTAAATTTTCCATGATAATTTGTTTTTCCGGGCAAGGTCATTAGTCTTGCGCTAGAGGCTCCCCGACGGGGAATCGAACCCCGGTCTTCCGCGTGACAGGCAGGGATACTAACCACTATACTATCGAGGAGCCCATTTTTGCATACAATTGAAGGATTTATTCAGCATAGTTAGAATGATCCGATTTAGGTCAAATTAACACCATTTTGTTCGATAACTTGGCATTTCGAAGGCAATTTCATTACACCCCTTTCATAGAAACCCTCGTTCCTGTTGGCAAAAAACGGGGACAGTCGATTTTCACAAGCTCTCTTGAAAGGAATTTTTCACCAGCAAAATCATTCGCCATAGACAGGAATGCGTGGTAATAACTTGGTAAATGGCCTGTGAATGCATAAGAAACTCTTAACCAACCTCTTGGAGCTTCTGGCGAATCACTATCGATGTGTGTGGCCTAGCGTTGTCCTAATGGAACACAATTCTTTCTTTCACAAGGGATCTTCCCTAGTATTTGGAAATCATCCTATGTCACCCCCATACATAAAAAGGGACCTAAAAACGATATAAGCAACTACCGTCCCATCGCGAAACTGTCTCACATCTCCAAACTGTTCGAAGGAATTCTTTACAATGCGTTATCTTTCCGTTGTAAATCCATCATCTCATCCAACCAGCATGGTTTCCTTTCGGGTAGATCGACCACAACGAATCTGATCGAGTTCTCATCCCATACTCTCCGTGCCTTAGAGAATGGCAACCAAGTCGATGTAATCACCACCGACTTCAGCAAGGCCTTTGACAAAATCTCCCATAATCTCATCCTTTTTAAGCTGTCCTCCCTAGGTTTCGAACCCCTATTGATCAAACGATTATCTTCTTATCTGAAAGATCGATCCTACCATGTCAAATTCAGATCCTCCCTGTCCAATCCTTTTCTTCCCACGTCAGGGGTTCCGCAAGGTAGCCATCTAGGTCCCCTCCTATTTATCCTTACCATCAATGATGTTGACTCCATTATTAAATACTCATCCACCTCCCTCTATGCGGGCGACGCCAAACTCTACAAAACGAGCATCTCCCCTCTCGACTCCTCACTTCTCCAAACGGACCTCGACAGCTTCTTAACTTGGTGCCGTAATAACTGCCTTGAACTCAACGTTGTCAAATGTCACTCCATCACCATCTCCCGCAAACGTCTCCCTGCCCCCCGCGTTCCTACTTCCTGCTAAATCAGCAGATATCATCTGTACCCTCGATACGCGACCTCGCGATCTTATTTGACAGGGAGCTTAGCTTCATCCTTCATATTGATGATATTATTCTTAAGGCCAACTCTGTCCTTGGGTTTGTGAAACGCTGGTCTAAAGAATTCTGTAATCCTTACGTTTCCCGTTCTCTCTACATAGCCTTCGTCCGCCCCCTTCTTGAATACGCCAGTTAGGTCTGGTCTCCACACTACTCGCCCCATGTACGCAGAATCGAAAGCGAGCAACGTCGTTTTCTACATTTTGCCCTCCGCGGACTGAACTGGGAGAATCCACGGATTCATCTGATCAACTTCAACACACTTGAGGAGCACAGAACTCATGCCGATATCTTTTCATCCACCGTCTCCTTTCAGGCACAATCAACTGCCCAAGCTTGCTCTCCATTATTCCACTTCACACTAACCCCCGTAACCTGCGAAACCCTCATCTCTGCTATCAGCCCACCCACCACACTTCTTACGGCTCTAATGAACCCATTTCGCGAATGCTGCGGCGAACAAACTCCTACCCTACCTCCTTCGATTTCAACTTTACCTCTATTGCTCTCAAACTTCATCTCCTCTCATTCTCTCCTGACCACGCCCACTCCCCGTCTACACTCTTACATCCTGTGCTAAGCGATGTGAATGAATGAGTGATAATTGATCGATAAACCCAGTAACCAACCCGCCAATAATACCCCCCCCCCCCTCTTTTTTTTTCTTTTCTAACCATAGTTTATATCCTTATATATAGTTTTAAGATGGTTGTTAAGTTTTGTACTAAGCTGAATATATGAGGGTTCTGCCCTCACTAAACTAAACTAAATTCCTCTCCTATTGTCCAAAGCTGCTCGCTGCTGCACGATTGCTTCCTTCAGTGGTCCGATTATTGACAGTTCACATCCGAATAAAGAGTTTGGCTGTAGGGGAGCAACTCATAGTAGATGAATCCCTACCAATCCCACCAAACACATATGTCTCAACACAACAAATGTGCAGGATGAAATTACGTTGCCAACTTGCTGCAACTGCGGTAAGAAAGGACACCCGGCCAGCTACAGGAACTGCCCTAAATATAAGGAGATAGTCCACAGAACCAGAGACTCGATCTAAACAAGTAGCCAAGTCAAACTTCGGAAAACACGCCACACAAAAGTTCATCCAAAATGGATTTACATTCGCTGATAAGGTTAAAGGGATCCAAACAAAGAATATGAAAACTCCACCACCTCTCCCCCAAAAACATATTCAAGTTCCTAAGCGATCCGCCATACAGTCCAACACAATGCCACAAATCCAAGCGGCGGCACCAAAGAGGCAACCCTCAATGCTCGAAAAACTACTTAGTCTCTCCCGCGTGATTGAGGATATCCGACCCCGATATGAAAAACTACCAACTGAGGCTGAGAGGGATTGTTATTAAAATAATTATAACAATTTTGACCGGCTGCGCCAAAATTGTTATGCATATGTTAACAATTTGATGATATATAATTTTAATATATTGTTATATATTATATTATTGTTATATAATTATATATATTTAATAAAGTTAATATAATTTAAGGAAGTGAAACGACTTACTTGGGTGACCGTGGGGCGGTCACTTAGTGTGGTGGTTGTTGATGCTGCTGTCACGTTGCAGGGGGCGTTGAACGTGCTGCTCCCCCGTTTAGCTTCAGTTGTGCTCTTCCGGTTCCGTTTTCTAATTGTTGTTTCTTCTAACGTGATGTGAGCCCATTCGCAGTTTAACGTCGAATGTCATATTTTTGTTTTTTGCCGTTGACGTTTTATTTTATTATTCGGCGCCAACGCCGGTTTTTATTATTTACTCTGCCAAGTAGAATTTGCATAAAGTAGTTTATGCAAATTACCTACTTGGCGAGTTGTTCTCCATTTAGAGGTAAAGAGGGGAAACTAACGAAAGGGGATTAGTGGATGTTGGGGGGACCTGGACTCAAGGTCGGTCCGTAACAGGATGCACTCCTTTTCACGGCATATGTGAGACATACCCTTCAAAATGGATCCCAAAACTAAAGTTATCCTTATAAATGTCAACTCCCTTGTTTCGCTTTCAAAGCATGCGATAATCTCCGACTTCATAATGGATAACCGGGCGGACGCGGTTCTTGTAACCGAAACTAGGTTGCCCCGTATTCCCAAACTTTTCCATAACTCGAAGAGATCGAACCCTCACTGGCGGTCCCACAATCAACGGAGGCGGCACCTATACTAATAGGGAACTTCGCCATGAAGCTCATGACCTCCCACATTTCGAGTCTATAGAGGTCTCCGGGGTTAAATTGCATCTAGCTAGTAACGGTAGAGTGAATATATACTCCGTATACCACTCACATAAAACCAATAATGGCCCCCTTCATACCGAAGATATCAGCCAGTTAATAAGGTCCTCGGGGCATACACCCTATATCATAGGCGGCGATTTCAACTCCAGAAATCCCCACTGGAACAACTACGTCTCTTGCCCAAACGGCGCAAAGTTGTTCCAATGGTACACCGAAAACTGTCATGACCTCAACTTCGAAATAGTCGCACCTACGGTTGGTGCCCGAGGGAACTGAATCCTGGACATCTTTATTGTGTTCAAAGACTTACTCACCCGAATCACCCCAAGTATTGGTGGTTGTATCTGACCACAACGCTGTGACCCTGTTCATCCGCGGATATCGAACATCCCGGGCTCATATCAGATACATACCCGATTATGGGCGCACAAATTGGGACAACTTCAATATTACATTGAACGAAAAACTCCACCAACTCTCTCTTCCCACTGACAGGAACCTAACAACGGTTGAGATAAATAACGCTGCAACTCGACTTCACGAGATTCTAGTTGAAACTTCTGAGACTCATGTCCCGAAGTACAAACTTGAAAAGACTTATCAGATTCCCCTTGACGATCTCACTCTTCGTCTCATCCGGGAGCGTAAAAAGCTCTTCAGAATGAGATATCGACACCGCTTTACCCAAAGGGAGCCATTATTGCGATCCATCATTCACAATATTGGTACACTGATAAAACAAAGACTCCAAAACAATCGTACCGGACAATTGGAAGACAAACTCAAGGGTATTAATCCAAAATAAACTAGACAACTTTAACCAGCCAATTGTTGTTTTTAACCCATCTAGCAGTGCATACTTCGATGACACACGTGATAATGGTCACGACATTGAAAAGGCTTTTGACACAACCTGGATCGAAGGTCTCGTTTTCAAATTACTGAATACTGGCCTCAGTAGAACGCTGTGTAGTATCATCTACCAGTTCGTTCTAAACAGAACCTCCCAAGTTCGAGTGAATAGAAAGCTTTCCCGAACTTTCAACGCCGCTGCAGGCGTACCACAGAGCTCCATTCTAGGCCCCATCTTATTTAATATCTACACCTCAGATATTCCTCGCCCTGTGGACGGGAGAGTAAACCAGATATGCTATGCGGATGGCGTCCAAGTATACACGTCATCTAAAACCCAAAAACTCGCAACAAACCGACTCAACAGTCATCTAGACGGACTGTATCAGTATTACAGTCGATGGGAAATTCGACTGAACCCATCCAAAGCAGTAGCTATAATTCTGAGTAGTACACACTCCCAACCCACTTCTCGATATTCACAGAATATCCGCATGCAAATAGGAGGTACTGCGATCAGACCGCATGACAGGATGAAATATCTTGGTGTCATCTACACCCAGAAAATGAATTTCATCAAACATGTGACCCACATTCTTCAAAGGGGCATCGGTCGGTCTAAGCAACTGCACAACATCTTGAAGTGGAGCAACAAAGTTGACACCAAAGTTAAGCTTCTCTGCTATAAGCAGCTAATCCGATCTGGAATAACGTACGCCTTTCCCATATGGTCCTGCATATCTTCGGCCCAAATGGAAAGACTTCGAGTTTTCGAAATAAAACTCCTCAGAAGATGCACTAATCACTCTAGAAGGCCTGACGGTCGCCATTACCCGAACTCTCACCCATACGAAGGTGTCTCCAATATCCCTATCGACGAGTACTTGCTACAATTAGCATGTAAATACCTCGAAAGCATTCAGAACAGCGAGAACCCACTTGTACGGGAGTCTTGCGTTCTTGACCCTTCTCTCTCTCGACCTCTTCGGATCAGACCACCACAATTTCTTCTTCAGTACAAAACTGAAGAAAGCACCCAACAACATTTGTGGCAGTTTCGCCAAACCCCACGGCCCACTTACCTGAAAAACCCGCCATATCCGCAACCCAACTCCCATTGTCTCCCGCCAATGCAATCGCATCGGCACCTGAAAATATTTCCTTTTCCAAGGACATTAATGCATACAAGCATTACATAAAATTCATAAAAAGAATTGCATCTACAAGGGCATTCATACATTATCAGTGCAGCTCTACATTAGCGACCCAAAAACCGAATGTCCAATTAGTGTATATATTCACACTATAGTTCGATCCTGCCGTCGCCATGGCTGCCATCCATAGTTGACACAGATAGTATACACAACCATCATTGTGTATCCATCTAAATTACTTTCCGAAGACTTGCAACTAATGATTCAGTTGCAAGCTCTTCTCGCGGAAATATTTCTTTGTTTGAATCTTCAAACAATCACCGACGTCACGTTTTGCCGTCGGATCGGATTCAATAGCATAAACATATGCAAACAAAAGAATCCGATTCTCCCACTCAGCAGAGAGACGATACACGATCTCTATTGTATGAATTATCGCAATCTCCTTTAGCACCTAATGAGTGGCTGCTATTTAGACAGCTGACCCTCATTACCGAAAGATGCCGTAGGTCGTTTCCTCTTTGTTCTTTTTTTTTCCTCGTTTCAGGTTTAGTTTATCCTTGGCTAAACGCATCGATAAACACGATGATGTGTACAAACACACACATACACTACCGCGTCCCAGAGATCGCCTTCCATTGGTCACTGGTCAAAGGAAATTTCCCTTTATCACCACACCACCAAACTCACCCGAAACGAGGATTGAATCACGGAGTCGTATCCCAAACATCGCGCGCGCAACATCTCTTCGTCACTGCAGAGTGCACACGAGAGTGTGCACCCCACTGAGTGTGTCACCTTAAAAGTAAATTTATTACCCCCGAGTGTTAGTATGAATCGTGTGTGTCGAGCGTGTGAACAATCAAAGCCGAAATTAAAAATAACTTATTTTAATTAAAGTTTCACAAGTAAACGAACAACGTATTAGTGCTGATCAGAAATAAAGAAAGAAAAAACAACTAAAACCCTGCGTGTTTTATTTATCCTGTGTTGCTTATTTGGTGAACGCAACTCGGCGATAGTTTCTCGGTACTTTCAATGACTCGAATTGTGTTTCTCCTTTCCATCGTGAGCTGTTCAGGTGTCGTCGTTCTGCGGGAAGAATCTACGGAAGTGCAATGATGGAGAATCTTTGTACAACCTGTGCCAACGCCGGCACCAAGACGAAGATTTATGCCACACATTCTCCTCTATAATAGAGGATTCCTGGACCCATCCCATACGACCTACTGCTGACATACTACAAACACGCACGCATAGTACAAGACAGCACAAGCACACACACACACACACCGACCAAAGCGCAGATTATCAGACGCCAAAGACGTGTTCTGCGTTTACTACCGCACTTAAGACCTACCGGTCTTGTACGATTTCTTTCCCATCATCCCTCCATCCAAGTAGTTAGAGAACACCTCAACTAACCCTGTCCACACTATCCTTAGATACCCTTTTCTTTTTCAGATATCTTAAGACTGAGCCCAACATCCTCACGGATATGGGTGATTCTCGTTATCGCAACATGACCAGAAGCCAGAGACAAGATGAAGGACACATCTGTCCTTGTCTCGCCAAAGTCGGCCTCTCACCACCCCATTTTTTTTACCAAACACACAACAAAGCCTTCCCGACCGTCAATTGGCTTGGCTACCATTAGGCGCCAACTCATCGTGATTCGACCACGACCGTTTTCGTTTGATGCTGTCGCATGGGACCCACTTTTCATCACCAGTCTCCATTCGCTTCAGAAATGGATCGATTTTGTTGCGATTCAGAAGGTATTCGCAAAATTCTGTCCACGAAGTTTTTTGCGTTAACTCGTGGGCCACACACGCCGAGAAATCGTTCAACATATTGATTGGTTTGTTGTGGCCTTTCACTCAGGGAGCGTGTCTCCTTATCCTTAAAAGGGCGATGGATCTCTCAAGACTGCTCCTGAGAAGGCTCGTTGCGGTCGCCACCGTGCTTCCTCAGACCTGAGGGAAGAGTGACGACCCATTGTTAAATATGGGTCTGGGAATCGGCCCAGCCCAATGTTATAATATTTTTTGGTGGATAATATATCTTGGCTCCTCGATAGTATAGTGGTTAGTACACACGCCTGTCACGCGGGAGACCGGGGTTCGATTCCCCGTCGGGGAGCCTCTGGCGCAAGGCTAATGATCTTGCCCGGAAAAAACAAATCATTATGGAAAATTTAGCAAGCCTCAGGACTTGCTAAATAAGGCCAAGACCAGTTCCCGGTTGTAGTGCCGATGATGATGATGATGATGATAATATATCTTGCCCGCCCTTTTAAGAAAAGCCAAGGTTATAAAAATACACTAGTCCGTATTGAATCAGAATTATTTCATAATCTCTTCGGCTGATGGCATGCAGATATGTAGAAAGGTCACTGACTTCTTATGGTATGCGTTGCCGAACTTCAAGTTGTTATAGATTATTATTATTTGCCTTCGCCAAGTTGTTATAAATTATATATTTGCATTCGCCAACCGGTTACATACAATCTATGCCTTGCTGTTTTGCAGCGCCAGTTGTTACCGTTGTTATAGATTTCTTCTCGGGTAGTTGATTTCCTTGTTCCTGATGCCGTGTCGTATTGTACCGCAGCAGCGGTAAGTGATACGGGGAACAACTGTGCCGGGCCGAACCAGCTACCTCGCATCCGCTGCAGCAAGAAACTACTTAATAACTTATAAGTGGGCTTGCCGATACTCTCCACTATGATCCACCGCTGGATTGCCTCCAGTTCCAAGTAACAAAACAAAGTCCAGCAGCGTCCGCCAGTGTATCAAACTTTCTCGCCACCAGTAACTTCAGTGGTTCACCACTGTCTCTTGGTATTCCAAATTAAGACACAAAACAAAATAAACTGAACTTATTAACAGTCCTTCATGGACGACTTTTACTTTTATTTACTATTGTATAACACACTTAATCTAGTTTAAACAAACAAAATTCATTAATTCAAAATGTGTCCTCCATGGAGGGGTTCTTGACTTACGACCACTTCAGAAAAGGTCAAGGAACAGAATCACACTATAAAAGACTACTCTCTCTCTATCGCTCGCCATCTCGCCACTACTCCGAAAGGAAACCCTACCTAACCGACCTTTCGCAATCAACATGATGCCGGTTCGTGCCTCAGCTCGTATTTAATTGTAGACCATATAAAAGGATCCAAGAATATAATCAATGTTCAATATAGAGTATTAAATTAATGTGGAGTATTGAATGAAACAGAATTTATATTCTTTACTCCATCAATCAAATCATTGAGGAGCATTAAACAAAAATAGAATTTACACTCTTTACTCTCTCTCGGTGGGGTAATGGTGATGGTGGAGGCTATTACGCAACACCAATAAAAAATCAATCACCAGTATTTCCAGTATTTAAAACTCAATTTATTTATTAATCATATTTGTATTCTAATTTTATTTAGTTTATTGGCGTCCTTTCCAATCGGATGCCAATTGAGACTGATCTTCGAATCTGAAATACATCACCCTTATTAATGAAACCAAATCGAGATTTTGTATCTCGAAGAGATCGAATGAAAGCAAAATCTCGATTTAGATACTTTGGCTGGAGCCAAGTATTTGGTTTTGAGATAAGAATTCGGTTAGGCGAATTCTCGGAAACATGAGCGTGAGTATGGAAATTGAACATCTGGTTCAACTTACCATATGTTTACTTTTTTTTGAGGATCATAGGAAATTGATGTATATGGATGATAAACGAATATTTGATTCGCTTACCAGAAATTTTGTTTGATCGGGACAATGCCGTTGTGGATTTGAGTTAACGATTATTGGGAGTTGGGTGCAAGGGCGATAAACGAACATTTTATTCGTTTATCGCGAATCTTGAATTTAGATGATTGTTTTTTGAATTTTAGTTTAGAATTATGGGATTTGGATGTATGTGTGGGGGAAGGAGAGGGTTGGGGTTTTCACAAAACTACATAAGCATCTGTCGCGCTATTACTGTTGTGTTCTTATATAGGTCATTAGTAAGGTGCCACAGGGGCACAAGTCCACTAAGTCCACTACGCAACACTGTTTTTTTTTATTAAAATGTTCCGCTCACGCACCCTTTACTAAGGATATAATTGACTCCCAACACTTAAGGAGAACTTTCGCTCCCGCGCCACGACTACACCCGCTTTAGACTAGTTAATAAACCAAGGACCGAAATACCACTCTGACTAAATGACCGCTCAATCTCGACTGACTTGCTACGTGACAAAATTGAACTTTTGGCGGATGTCTTTGTTCTTTATGTTGACGGTTGTTGGCTGTGGTGTTCCGCCTGACACTGCTAACACAAAGAACACTACGGAGCAAAACAACACAATGAAACACGGAAAAATTGTTTTTCTATTTTTAACTTTTATTGTTCTCGTTTTTTTTTTTTAAACTTAAACGTCTAGTCCACAATTTATATTTTGTTTTAAGAAAACTAACTCCATAGGATCTTACTAGTCCGCGTCAACTTTTTTTAGCGATTGTTACTTTTGAAGTTCACGGGAGAACCTTCGTTAAGGAGTTAACGCTTAAACACCACTAGTTTATGATGGTTGCAATTGCAGTTGAGAGCACGAAAGAAGCACAAGTTACTGAGTTAATGTTTTAACACACGTACGACGCGACATTCTCGATTCACTTTCCTATACCTCTTCTCAGAGTAGACTTCCTCGATTAGGGATCCTCTCCGTTCGACTATCTTTTTTCCACTTCCCAATCGGCAAGGGAAATCTTCCCGGCGCATCTCTGAACAGAACTTCCCATCATATCTACTAACAGACTTTCCATAGTATCTGAAAAGGAGAAATCTTTCCTCATGATCATCAGCATCATTAGCCGTTGGTTATCGGAATCTTGTTCCTTTGTCTTACGATCGGATGCCGCCGCTTATTCTCCTATCTTTTCCTTAGGATTTGTGTATACCGCACATCTGGCCTGAGAAGCAAAGGTTCTCATGCTATTCAGATGGGTACAAAGGACTATGGGATGTAATACTTTGTTTGTACTTCCACTCATAAACATCTATCGCGGGTAGTGTTAAGAGTTTATGCGGGATGACTGCTAATCGGCAGCGCAACGATATGCCTTGTTTGCACAAGTGTACCTTTAGCGTTAGGGTCATGCCAGTGATTTAGGTGTTAATTTCCATTAGCTACCAGAATAGGCATACGTTGTTCAGTTTAATTACCGACAAGGGTATTTCATGGGAAACATCGCGTTGATGCTTAGGATGGGTGACTGATTTACATGCGATGCTTCCCTGCATGGCGCATTTGCTTAGATGCGATACTTTCCTGCTTTTTGCAATTGGGTTGAATATTATGTATGGATGCGTTGAACTCGATATTGGGAGCTTTTGAACGTTTAGTTCCTTGCTTTCTGATATCGGGTTCAACGTCGTTGCATGTCGTATAACCTTTTGTTTCAGGTATGGTTACTGACTATTGGGACACGTGTCTGTGGGCACGTGTGCTGAAAAAGGTGAGTAAAGTTCCTTGGCGGAAAGGATACCTCAACCTGTAGTGCGTTCTATGGTTCGTAGAACGGCTACAAACTCATTCGAAACGACAGAATACCAAATTTCATCGTTTCGGCGAGCAATAGGGGATGATTCTTCACATTGGTCACAGGTAAAGGGCGCGAAACACACATACGATGATCGCAATTGCTGCCTATGCCACGCATCGCCCAGCATACGAACCATGGACATCCGAATTTCCTAAAAGGGAAACGTTATGCGGAGTGGTTGCAGCTGGGCAATAATCGTGAACTGGTGTTTACATCATCAATGACCGCGTACAGCACTTATGCTGATCATGCACCAGTCGGTGGCGTCTTAAAAGGGTCGAACTCTTGTTTGTGTATTTACATTAGCGAGAATTCGATTTCCTTCGCAGCCAATGGTGAGATATGCTATTGCGCCCCGTCGATCGGTTTAGCGACGGATGTGCTTGCCACAAAAAGGAAAGGAAAGAATATCTCCTGCTTGTATGCCGTAGAATTCGACAGGGGATATGGGCGCCGATATGATTAGAGTTTATATCGGTTCCTTGACGTTGCAACCGAATTGCTTTTTAGGCACATGATGCGTTTCGTGCGATCGTGCCCTTGGGGAAAATGTCTGTAGCCATGACTTGCCATGCACGTGTGAGGAAAAATCTTTGTTATTTATGTGCATGGACAAGTTCGGGAATTTGGTCGGTTACGTGATGTCGTAACCGAATTGAATTTCAGGAACAGGCTGCGTTGTATCCAGGCATGCCCCTGGGGGAAATGTTTATAGATGCTTATGCAATTGCATTAGCGAAAACTATGGGTTTATGTGTTTTATGTGGAAGTTTTTGCATAGTTAATAGCAAGGTAAGTAATGAAGTAATGGCGTTCGAATGGAATGGCCATAATACTTGTTTTTATGGATTTTCAGCTTATTAAATGGAAAGCCAAGCAGTGGCGTTTAGTGGAAACGCCACACACCTACCACATTCGCAGTTTCAATTCAATTCAATTCAATTTTTATTTGGTAGATAATTACATTTATGGTATATTTTACAACTAGTACTTAAGAGATTTAGGATAGCAATTCCTTTACAACTATAATCTTAAATCTATATAACGACAATAGCACAATTTTAATGAATAACAAATAATAAATTAAGGGAAAACTACAATAAAAAACCCTTATTTGAATCTTAAGACTAATATTGCACGAGCTTCCGGTTATTTTATATAGTAATGACCTCGATATAATTTTCATAGACAGAGTACATATGTAGTGACTTAGGATAACGCAAGACGGGAAACGAGAACATTGTCAGAAAAAGAACAATTGACGAAGAAGTTTCGATTGATTTTGTCAATAAGGAACTCTACCGGTTTAACGTTAGCGTTTTCATGTAGTTCATGTGTCGAATAATGCCATTGCAATTTCAGCACCATTTTCAATATTTTATTTTGACACCTTTGCAATGTTATTTTGTGTGTGCGAGCACAGTTACACCATACAGGGCCCCCCTACAGGAGTATCGCTTGAAAAATGGTTTTAAATATTATAATTTTATTTTCGATGCTAAGCTTTGATTTTCTACACACTAATGGATACATAACTCTTACGACTTTGTTTATTTTGTCAATTGTGGTAGTGATGTGTTTTTGAAAGATAAGTTTTTTATCTAGAATAATACCTATCAATACCAATCAATATCAACTGCACACATACTGAGTTTAGTGCCATTTGGTAGGTAACAGTGTTTCCTACATCTCGAAAACCAGACAGCTTGTGTTTTATTACCATTTACTTTTATTTTCCATTTCCTGTAATATACTGCTAGTTTGTCAAGAGCTGCTTGCAAAGAGTTGTAGACATTAGTGAATAAGGCAACCGAAGAGAAAATGGCCGTATCATCGGCAAACATAGCTACCTGAATGTTTTCACCTAGACATGGTAAATCTGCGACAAACAATGTAAATAATATGGGACCAAGGACCGAGCCCTGGGGTACACCATGGTGGATTTGGTGAGTAGAGGAAATGTCGGTTCCTAAACTCACAACATATTTTCTCGAACGAAGAAAGCTCTGGATAATTTTGATAAGCGGCATAGGCAGCTTAAGTTTTAGTAGCTTATAAATCAAGGCATCGTGCCATACCGTATCAAAAGCTTTTTCGATGTCTAGAAGAACTAGTCCCGTTGACTCCTTGTCGATGAATTTACCAGCCATGTGGTTTTTAATGCGCAAGACTTGGTGGATTGTGCTGTGACCACTACGGAAACCGAACTGAAAGTTTGGTAAGATGTTATTGTCTTCCACAAAACGATCAATCCTTTCCTTAATAATTTTTTCTAAGAGCTTACTTAGACAGCTAAGTAGACTAATAGGTCGGTAGCTTTCGGGGCTGTTCTTCGGTTTGCCGGGTTTCGGGATAGGTATTACTTTTGCTGTTTTCCAAGCGTTGAAAATGAATGTTAAATAGTTACTTGCAGCAGCTGGAAGTGCTTTGATTAATTTGTTGTTAATATTATCGAGACCCGCGGCCTTTTTTGATTTCGATTTTGTTATCAATTCTTTAACTTTGCTGATATTAGTTGCGTAAGTACTTTCAGCTGGTGTTTGAGAAAGTACATAGATAGTGTTAGCAACTTCAGCTTCAGTATACGCGTCGCTTAGATGCATAGATATGGAGTGGTTCTTACTAAACCTGTTAGCAAGTAGGTTCGATTTCTCCACTGAAGAAATAAACAACTTGTCGTGAACTTTAAACGGAGGAATACTGGACCCTCTCTTTTTCATAATTTTTGATATTTTCCAGAACGGTTTGCTTGCTTTGTCAAGAGAGGAAAGGTGTTTATTCCAACACTTGTTCCTATATGTTGGGATTTCGTTTTTAATGATATTATTTAACACTTTAACATTAACTAGAAAACAATCGATTCTATAAAGCAGCCATTTTCTTCTTTCAGAGTGTCGTAGCCTAATCAGATGTAAGATATTTTCAGGAAGCGGTGCCTTATCAACTGGAGCAGTGGAACATTTAGGTATCGCAAGATCGGCCGCTCTATTGATAACAGAAACAAAATTATTTGCATAGGATATCAATGTGCTCGCTGCAGGTTATAGAATTTAGGCTGGTATCACCTAGAACCAAGTTCGTGTTTATATATGATTTATAACAATTCCAGTTGGCGGCGGAATAGTTGTGGTATAAACTGGTACGATTTACAACTACTGTATGATTCAGTGTGAGGCTGATCGGAAGGGGGTCTGAACTTAACGCATTTAGAATTAATGGTACTGTGCAGTAATTTGGAATATTAGTGATATATAGATCAAGAGTTGAGGGGTTCTTGTTAGCACTCGCTGGGATATAGGTGGGGAGAAGTGGATAAAGTATGGAAAAACTTGGGCTGGATTCAGCAACATCTAGTAAAATGTTACCCCAGCTGTTTGCCCTAAGACAATTCCACGACTTTTGTCTGCAGTTTAGATCACCGCCAATAATTACCTTGTTTCGAGTGTTGACTCTATACAATTTTTGCAGATCCCGCTTAAAGTAAGTAGATTTCTCTTGGTTTCTATTTCCTCCAGGGAAATAGACCGAAAAAAGACTCACCTTGGAGTTGTCACTTAATGTTACATCTATACTAATTTCCTCAATTAACTTAAGGCGCAATGAAGGACGCAAGGAATGTTCTATACATTTTTTCACAACAATGGCGACACCTCCACCACTAGCATGTACCCTGTCTAGGCGATAACATATGTAATTTTGATATGAGAAAGAAATGTCTTGTTTGAGCCAGGTTTCTGAAACAAGTGCAATGTCAATATTAAAATTTATCAAGAAACTAAAAAATGCATGCTTTTTGTTTTTGATGCTTCTCGCATTCCAAGTTATGATGTCAAGAGAGTTTCTTAACATGTTTTTTCCGAGTATATGTACTTAATAGCTAATGAAGTAATGACGTTAAATTGGTCAGCTTTGGTTTGACAAGCACTAAGCTTGGTTACAACTTCATTAAGAAGAGAGTTTATCTCGCTAAATGAGAACAGGTTATCATTAGTTAATGTTTCTGACGGATTTTTCTTCGTGTGTGTCGTATCACTGTTGGAAGGTTGCTGGGTTTGATGGAGGCCAGAAGCCCAGGTGGACGAAGGAAGTGAAGGTTGACGCACAGATCGGGGTAGTGGAGGAAAATTATCAATGGATAATCGGTTGGGCACTGGCCGCTGTTTGTCACTCGGAGGCTGTAGGAAGGTTGTATTTCCTGTACCACGTCCGCGTGGGGATAATTTGCGACGAATATCTATGTACTGCTTTCGGCTTATGCATTCTGGATCGGTGGATTTATGTGGCCCACTACAATTTGCACACCTGATGACTTCATTCGTTTTGCAGTCGGATGTTTTATGGTTTCCCGAACATATTGCACAGAAGCTATTTATATGACAATGCATCGAGCCGTGACCGTAAAGCTGGCAATTGTGACATTGTGTGACCTTACCTGGATTATGTTTTTTAAAGTCCCAGCGAATGATGGTTTTGAACAAGGTTGAGTAGTTCCGTTTTAGTTCGTTTAATTTAACAGTACCGCGTTGAATATAGACGATGTACAAGTAGTGTTTGTACAGGGCTTTTGTTGACGGATTTAATGTGATGGTTTTAACATCTAGGCACTTGCGAGTTTGCCACTAGCAGGTGATGCACAAATTAATTGTGTCATTGTTCTTACACTACGGGCTAAGTTGGTGATAGATAATAGAATTGCACAATAAGCAAATTGTTAACCAAAATTGTATGAGTGAATTAAGAAATTTGTAAATAATTGAGTGGTTGATTGGGAGTATAAATACCCCAGCAATTTCGATAATAAATCAATCAAAAATCAACAGCGTCTTTGATTCACCAACTGCGGCGATTTCGCCATACAGACGCCAAAAATGTACGAGGGTTGCCTTTTATATTCCGGGATTAGAGAACAAAAACAAATATTGATCATCGAAAATCACTTTATTGTTTTTCAAAATATTCCCCATGAAGATCTATACACTTTTGCATGCGTTTGAACCAATTGTCGAAGCACTTTTGCCACTCTGATTGAGGTATCTCCAACACATGCATTCTGAATGCAGCAACCGCTTCTTCAGGTGTCGAAAAACGTTGACCTCTCAGTTTGTTTTTTACGTACGGGAATAAAAAGAAGTCATTCGGTGCCAAGTAAGGACTATACGGCGGATGACCCATCAAATCGATGTTTTGGGTGCTCAAAAATGCAGTTGTCGCAGCCGATGTGTGAGAGCTCGCATTGTCGTGGTGAAGAGTGATCCGTCTTCGGCGGTTGGTTTTCCTGATTTCTTGGAAGACAACTGGCAAACAAATGGTTGTGTACCACTCAGAATTGACTGTTCTGCGTTGTTCTAGTGGTACGGTTGCGACATGTTCAGTTTTTCCGAAAAAAACAGGCGACCATTTGCTTGGAAGTGCTTCGTGCGCGAACAACTTTTGTTGGATTTGGCTCATCTTGAAACACCCAGACAGTCGACTGCTGTTTACTTTCGGGCTCATACGCGTAAATCCACGATTCATCACCTGTCACGATGTCATAGACGTGTTTCGAAGCACCGCGACCGTATTTTTTGAGCATTTCTTTCGACTAATTGACACGAGCCTTTTTTTTGGGCGATTGACAAATTGTGTGGGATCCAACGCGAACAAATTTTTTTGACAGTCAAATGTTTATGCAATATTGAATGTATGCTGGTCCCACTAACGCCTAAGGTTGTCTCAATCTCACGATAGGTCACATGACGATCTTCCAATATCAGTTCGCGCACAGCATCAATGGTTTTCGGAACAACAACTGATTTTGGACGACCTTCACGAAATTCATCTTGGAGTGAACTACGAGCACGATTGAATTCACCATACCATCGATAAACGCTGGTCCTTGATGGAGCTTCATCGCCAAAAATTGAATTAAGTTCATCCATGCACTGTTGCTGAGTTAATCCACGCCGAAAGTTGTAAAAAATAATCGCACGAAAATGTTGACGATTTAATTCCATTTTTGGGCCGAGATGAATCTTTTAAGTTACTGTAAACAACACAAATAGCGCTCGTATGTCAAAACGTTCTGAGTGCGTATAACCTCAAAAATGTCCAACTTTACGACAGAGCTGTCAATTGCCGGATTGCAACGCTAGGGTTGCCAAATCCCGAAACATAAGAGGCAACCCTCGTATTACCACAAATATATTACAGTGTAGTTCTAACAAATGCTGGCAAGTTTCATTAAAAAATCGTCAAAATCTCTTTTCCCGAACCATTGATTGGAAAAAAAAGTTGATAAATAAAACACAATTGCCGACACAGTCTTTGTACAGTCGAAAACTCCCGAAAAACGAAAACTTCTTCAATTTTAAAGATTTAAATAGTAAGTTGAGTGCTCGAGCACAGGTCTTATTGTACATTTCGTTTTGGGTATAGTATATTAATAATTTCAGTACAAAATAGAAAAATACGCTGTGCCTTACTGTAATCCAAAAGTCTCTAAACGGTAAGGTTATACTTTTTCATTTATAATTTCACACAGTTTTAAGTTGAACCATCAAATATATGATTCTCGTCTTCTCCGATTTTATTACAAAGAAAATGCTTATAAAATACTTTTTAAAATTCATTCGAAATGTAAACTCCACCCAACATCTTATCTAGATCGCGTGTAAGGGAACCAATGCAAATGTCAGAGCAAAACAGCA